>CM021100.1:482100397-482574868 GCA_007115665.2 Sequoiadendron giganteum | reverse complement strand
TTTTTAAATTAAAAAATAAATTGTGAATCCTTTTATATAATTTTTCTAAACTTATTTTTTGTGCTAAACATCATTTCCAAAAGTGATGTTTACTTTCAACTGCATAACTTTTTTTATAGAAAGGATACAATTCTATTTTTTTAAATACAGTTTTTTCACACCAATATCTAGTGGATGGATATTTTTTTATAATTTTTTTTTGCATATATATATTTTTAAGTAATTTTCTAAGTCAGAGTAATTATAGTTTCGATATATTATACTTTTAGCTGCATAAATTTTTTTGTATGCATTTGAAATAACTTTATTTTTTTTGTTGGAATAAGGACTTCAATATCTAGTGTACATGTATTTTTTAGAATTTTTTTCTCTCATTTCCTATTTTTCCATATGTGTGAAACAAAGACCTCAATGTTCATTGAAAAACCTACATTCAAAAGAAATAAAAATTAAATATAATAATAAAATTAAATATATTTAAAATTATACTTTTTGGGAAGCTTATAATAAGTATTACATGTTTACAAAAGATAAATTTTAAATGAATTAATTTGATCCCCTAAAAGGTAAATCAAAAGTGGTTTTTTATCAGCATTTTGATAGGTGTAGACAAGACTCCATTATAGGCATGGTTTAAAACTAGTGATTTTCTATCCAAGGGGGTTTGATATAGGAGGGTTTGATCAAACCCTATTAAATTAAAATCCTTTAAATGGAACCATTTTAAGGCTTAAATCATTATATTTTCTAAAAATATGCGATTTCAACAAAAATCAGGATGTCCCAAAAAGTGTACCCATTATTGTGGCAGCACCCTGCCAATCATGATCAACATATTCCACCAATGTCTAGCAATGGTCTTTCCCAAGACATACTAACATCCCTCAACCTCATGATTGTGGATAGTGAAGGAATCTTCAAAGATCAAGAGAATATTGAGCCACTTCCCATGCCTAATCATGATGTGCAAGAACACTTTGTAAACAATCCATCCTGTGAAATTGACCCATGTGAAGAACTTGATCCAAAGCATGTTGAAAGCAATTCCGAAATTAATCAAGATCAAGAAGTTGTATCTCCAAGATACTACAATGATCTAATGGGAACTCTCCTATCTATACAAGATGTTGCAAATGATGATCACGTCCATATTGCGCATACTCCTCCATCTACCCATGATATGCCTTCTTTGGATGGACACATAGATGATCTTCATTTAAAAAAAGAGTCTCATACTCTTCATATCATTACCAAGGAACAAGATTCTCCTACTCTTAACATTTGTGCACAAGACCAAGATGTAGAAAAATATGGAGACATACCAGAAAAAAATCATGAAGAAGGCTTCTACAGAAGTTGTGAATCAAAAAACATCCTATTGACACCTAGCAGAAATAGATCATTAAGAAGGCTTCTACAAAAGTTGTGAATCAAAAACATCATATGAAATCATATCAAGAATGAATCATGAGGAAGAATTTTACAGTGAATCTTTAACATCACTTGAAGAAGCATTAAAATTTGATATTTCACAAGATCAAGCTAAAGATATAAATCAGGCATTCATCCCACATATGGAGGATCCTATCACTTATAAAATTGGATCACTTACCTTTTTAGATAAAGCTATCTCATTAATAAAAAATCTGTCACTTTTGAAGATCCACCATAGAGTAGAGAAGGAGTAGCACCTTGTTTCCAAGGTAAATCATATCCTATTGCAGATAAAAATTTTGAGCAGATGAATTATCAAGGCAAAGGATTAGGTATGCATGATCAAGGTATCCTAGAACAAGTGCATATTATTGGCAATCCTAAGCATCAAGGCCTTGGTTATTCGACAATAAAGGGATATGAACATATCAGTGATACCTCTATAAAACTGGAGGCAACTTCATCTCAATCAAATGTCAACATAGGGAGCACAAATAATCCTTATGATGAAACCAATGCCAATACTACAACCCACCACATCACAAATCTTCATCCACCCATCACCCCATCCACAAAGTGGGACCAACATCAAAATAAGAATTTGAATCAAAGCATGAAGAACATCATCAAAGAAAAAGAAGTACTGAAGCATGAAGGACAAATCAAATACAAGTGGATACCAAAGAATACAAAGAATGATTATCCCTATCAAACTCCATTAGTCAAAGAAACAATGGGGAAAAATCAAAAAGGGAAAAGTATCCACAAAAGATGTCCAAAATGGCGTAAGCATGCGCCACATGTGACGTGCAAGGTATATCAAGTAGTTGGTCCTAATTCCATGCACACTTCCATATCCATCCATCATTGCCCATCTTCCCAAGTTTGGAGAGTCAAAGGTTACTGTCCAATAAAGTCTGAGACTAATAGACTTGTTGGACTTCTACATCTTCTTGGATTTAAGGGTTTATCCCTCTCATTCTTCTATCCTTTTCGCGCTAACAATGCATCCATCCGGCATTTGCACTCTCATCTTGCATAATCATGTCATACCATCATATCAGGACAACAAGCATCCATCACATTCATTTCTCATATCATTTTCATAATCATATAAGTTGTTTAGGATAATATAGATTTGTTATTCTAAGCATCTTCCAAACATCTCATTTACATCACCATTATCATATAGTCTCATCATCCATACATCCATTTTTGAACCTCTTTATCATGAGATCCACCTCAAATCAAATATTTTCGCTCGATCTCTCAAGGGGGCAATGTACTAGCGTATTTCTTTTCGCTAGGGCATCCGAAAAATCAGAAATCTTTTAATTTCGATATCGGCAACAACATTCTTTGAACCAATGGAACAAGTACATTGCTTCAAAGAGGTGCAAAATGTAGACATGCAAAAATAACAATCATGCATCATACAAATTAACATTCATTTCTTCTATTAATCAATTAAAATATTTATTGATTAATTTCCTAAGGTTCATTAAATAAATCAAATTATTTAATTAAGTTCCTAAGGTTCTTCTTATTTGATTTAATAAATCAAACTGATTTAAAATCAAATATCAAATCCCTAAAATCCCCTAAGTTAATTAATCTAAATTTAATTAACTTCTAATCATGATTATCATTCTCTAGCTTTTGACTCAACTAGAGTCAAATCTAAACTCCTAACTAACCCACCCACTTGCATCAATAAATCAATTTATTGATTTATTAAAAAGAGTTATTTTCCCTCAATAACTCTCATCTTTGACTTTTTTGGACAAAGATTATTCCCCCCAAAACTCTCAACAACATGCATTTATTAACATTTTTCAAATTTGAATGGGCACATTGGCCAAAAATTGCACAAGCTTTGACCAATCCCATTATGACAAGTGTCTCTATCCTATTGGATGGGATTTAGTCCCACATTGCCTAATTTTGGCCTCTCTTCTATCAACTTTTCCTATAAATGCAAGCCATCTTCTCTCATTTCTACAACACACTTTGAAGGCATCTAAACTATAGGCAACTTGAGCTCATAGCAACTCATTGTCTATCTCATTTAGCTTGGAAAAGGGTTGGGAAAGGGCTCTCTCACATCTTCATGGAGGGCACCAATCCATCATAGAATAGGTTGTATTTCCTTTTCTCCATGCATGTTTGGTTTAGCTTTAGCATTTTGTTTGGAGTAAATGAACTATGTTATTCTATGAGGATGGCTGAATCTATACAATCCATGTGTAAGATTTCACCATCCTACAGTTACAAACTATCAACCATCCACATCTCCACACATGATTTCCAATTCTCACATTGACCATGTGTTGGAAATGACCCTTCATCATAAGGATTCAAAAGGCACTCTATTGCAATGTGCGCACAAAGATAGAGTCAACTCTGGTATCAGCAAACCAAAACAAATCTCTAAAAATTTGCTTTCAAGTGCACGTATCTTGTCAAAGCAGCTTCTTCAAGAAGGCTATTGATGACACATTATGATAGAAGCATCAATGTCAGAAGTACCAGGTGATTCAACATCAGCTTAAAATCTTTCAGAAAAATACAAAAAAATCAAAAAATACAAATATCACAAAAATCACAAAAAGGATTGAAAACGGTAAAGAAAAAAATCATCCTCTAGCGAAAACCATTTTGGTGGCACTTTGGATAGGTACCATGATGAAAACCTAGTAAAAAAGCAGCATGTGTAGAATCGAGCATCTGTGTGTGTCAGTTTAGAAGAAAGCATCTTATGGCATCCCAAAATGAAGCCAACATTCCATCCATATCATTTGTTTGTCCACCATTTATCCAACCCATTACCATCTATCTACCTTATCTTGATCCTTATGAAGGTTTGGTACACACTTTATGTTTGCTTGTGGTAAACATCTTGACATGGGTCATTTTCATTGATCTCGTCCTACCCAATGTTGTCTGAGCCTTTAAGCATTATCTAAATGAGCATTCCTCTATCTAAACCTGTTATCTTATCACAAGCTAATCCTTGGCATCCATTGTGTTCTTATAACACCCACCATCCACACACCTATCCAAGCGTCCATACATTGCTAGACATTGGGGTCAGATGTTTACATCTTGCTACAAGAATAAATCTTGATATATATCCTCCAACTTATGTGATGATCCAAACATTGGCAAACATGTAATCAAATTGATCAAAGAATTTGTGAACCAAAATTGAAATAAATAGACCATGGCATATTTTGATAGGAAGTTGTTCCTTATCAAGTGTTATCTTTCATCGAGTATCAATTTAAACAACCAATATCAGTTGCATCTAATGTGTACTTCAATGTCACATCAAATCATCAAAACAATCTTGTTGCAAATCAAGCTTCATCAATCTTGATCAATCAAATCCATTCAATCCATCATCATTTTGGGATATCCTTCCCAATCCTTGTGTTGCTTAACACTATCCTTGCATTTCTGTGCATCCTCAACAATGTTATCATCATCAATCCATCAATCCGATCAATCAACCTTAGCTTGGTTTTCAAAAAAATCCCAAAATAGAGCACTGATATCGCATCCATATCCAAATCATCAAAATCATGTGAAAAATCCAAAAACATTCAAAAATCAAAAATCAAAAATCCAAAAAATCCAAATTATGTCAAAATCCAATAAATCAAAAAATAGAGTCATTGACTGAACTACGATGTCTTTGATCTTGAATATAGGAAAGGTTGATCTTTGATCATCCCCTGAGATATTTAGGTCAGTCCTTTAGGCATTCGTCACAACGACAATCTGTTGTCCCATTTATCTCATCATTGAGTCAAGTTTGTCGTTAGTCGAACTACGTGGTCTCTGCGTGTATAACGTAGGCAAGGATAATCTATGGATCAACTCCCAAGACACCTAGGATAGGTCTTTAAGTCAGTCTCTTCATCATAAATCTTGAAAATACCAAAAACATTTGTAAAACATCTCAAAATTTCAAAAATAGCCTCAAAAACATTTCGAAACATCAAAAACATCCAAATATTTGAAAAACCCAAATTGGTGCATCTATCTCATCTCTCTTTCACCCCCATTAATCATCATTCATAATAAATCAGTTGTCGCTTTCATCTTTTGGTAAGTTAGTTGGAAGCAAGTCTAGCAGGTCCAAGAATTGGAACCTAAACAGCAAAGTCTCAAGTCTAGATTAGTGAGTCAACAAGTTGGTCAACTCGAAGTATCAATAGCTTACCATCCAACCAATCTCATCAAAATCCTGATCACAACATATCCTAGGAATGTGACCCTCATGCGATGGACATTAGTATCAGGTAACCCCTTAGTTTAGCTTTGGCTAGCAATACAAAGAACATTAGCTTGTTTGTTTACCTTTTCTTGGTCTTTTTGGATTATCTTATTTTGCATTCATTCCAAGGACCTCTTGATGATGCCGAAACAAAACAAGTTTAGAGAGAAAGGAATGGGGCAATGATCATTATCTTTTTGTCTCCTATGCTTGTTGGATGTTCTTGTAATATAACTTGGTGAATACTTGCTTTGTTAGGTTTGTCCTAGCAAGGTTTCTGTATGTCAATTGTGAACAAGAGTACTCCTATCTGATTGTCGAGTCAAAGTCCATCAGACTAGGTGCAATGCCATACTGGTTCTTGATACCTTGATGCATTATACCTATGTGTGTTATCAAACATAAGGAAAGTTATGCTCTTTATTTCTCTCATCCCTAGATAAGAAATACATCATCATCATTCATCATCATATTGAATAAATTTTCAATGACTCATGGAATTGTTGGACTTCTGCATCTTCTTGGATTCAAGCTTTGATCCCTCTCATTATTCTATCTGCGTTCATGCTAACAATGCATCCATCTTGCATCTGCACTCTCATCCTTCATACTCACGTCATCTCATCGTAGGACAACATCATGCATCTCATCCATCTCACATGCATTGCATAATCATTTAAGATTTTTAAAATAATATAGATTTGTTATTCTATGCATCTTACAAACATCTCATTTTCATCATCATTTAAGTTGTTTAGGATAATATAGATTTGTTATTCTAAGCATCTTAAAAACATCTCATTTACATCATCATTATCATATAGATTTGTATTCTATCCATCCATACATCCATTTTGAGCCTCTTTGTCGTGAGATCGACCTCAAATCGAATATTTTTGTTCGATGTCTTGAGAAAGCAATGCATTGACGTACTTATTTCCACTGAGGCATCTAAAAATAAATAAATAAATTATGATGTCGGCGACATCATTCGTTGAACTAATGCAACAAGTACATTTCTTCAAAGAGGGGCAAAATGTAGACACATAAAATATATATCTTCTCTAATTAACATCCAATTCTTCTATTAATCAATTAAAACAATTTATTGGTTAATTCCCTAGCTTCATCGTATTTAATTAAATAAATCAAATTATTTAATTAAGTTCTTAAGTTCTTCTTATTTAATACAATAAATTAAAATAATTTAAATCAACTATCGAAACCCCTAAAAATCCTCCAAGTTAATTAATCTGAATTAATTAACCTCTAACCATAATCACCCATTCTCTAGCTTTTGACTCAACTTGAGTCAAATCTAAACTCTTAACTAACCCACCCACTTGCACCAATAAATCATTTATTTGATTTATTATTTCATCTAATTTCTTTCAAAAAGGCATCAAGATGGAATATTCTTCAAATTTGAATCTTCCCTCCAAAGGACTTGTCCCTTCCAACAAAGCATTAAATTCTCTTACACATCTCTTACATGTCTCTTACACAAGTCAACTTGACATTAAGTCTCTTCTTTCATCCCCCCTAAACATGTCATTTCATCAAAATTCAAATTTGAAATTGGCACATTGACCAAAATGTGCACAACTCTCATCCTCTCACATCTTGACAAGTTGCATCTTGTCATTGGCTCATGAATGATCCCACATTCATCCAAATCCCTTCTTTCAACCTTGAATCTATAAATGCAAAGCATTTCAACAACACAACTGGAAACTACAACACAACTTGACCAATAATCTGAGTATTGGCATTATCATCACTTGCATCTTGGCATCTTTTTCTTATCAGGGATTGGGAAAGGGCTCTCTTCTCACATCAAGGTGCACCAATCCCCCTATGGGATTAAGGTTTTATTCATTTTAGATAATTTTGTATGCTTGTAAGCCTTCTTTGTATGTTTTTGTTATCATGTTCTCTTATCTTAAATGTCATCAAGGATTTCATAGGGAGCACTGTATTT
Source organism: Sequoiadendron giganteum (assembly GCA_007115665.2). Lineage (NCBI taxonomy): Eukaryota > Viridiplantae > Streptophyta > Pinopsida > Cupressales > Cupressaceae > Sequoiadendron > Sequoiadendron giganteum. The sequence goes on along the minus strand of CM021100.1, from coordinate 482,567,171 downwards.
GCCTTGTTTAAACTAATACTAACATTTTTCATGGTTTGAGAAAGATTGTAGATCAGTGCTCACATAAATAACATCAAAAATCCATTTCAAATATGCTAAGAAAGGGGTGTCCTATCTTAGGAGGACCCATTCGCTAGTATTGGCAAATGGGTCCTAGCATAGATTTCTAGGACTCCAATTTTTTTAGGTAAAATGTCATGCAATATCATTAATGAGTGTCAAGATAGATCTTGAAAAATGCATTCAATAAGGCTTAGATTTGAATTAAAGGGCCAATTAAGCTCTAATTAACCATTATTAATAATAAATCCCTAAATAAAAGTGAAAGTATAATAAAATAATTTACAACACCCTAAATAAGGCAAAATTTAAGTACATTTTATTAAAAAGGGCCCTAAATACAATGTGAATGTGTAAAACACATTAAAACACTAAATCAAGGCAACATTAGGTTCATTTGTCATTAATTATTTCAAAATTTAGGATAAAGGGATACTTTTTTTGTTAATACATTAACATTACTTTGCGTTTAGATCAAACTATCTCCTTATTATTGATCTTATAATTTCCTAGAAGAGGGGTCTTCAAATAGATTGGATATGTCAAGCTCATAACACTACAGTGTGATCTAGATACATGATATTTTTTAACTTTGAAAGTCTAAAATCTTTAATTGTCAACTTATTATGTTTCACAGATTCATCAATTTAATTATTTCATTTTCCACATTGCTTTGAATGGTCTAAACTAGCCTACTTCTGAAGCCTATAGTTGCATTCATAATGTTCTTTTCAACTTTCCCTATTGTAGCAACATAAACATCAAAGTTGAGAGGGTTGATTTTTAGCTTTCACTATGTGCAATTACAACTAATACTACTTTCTAGGTATAGGAACCTCCCTTCAGATGCCAAAATAATAATATAGAACTATCCATGCAAAAAAAGTTGTAGATAGTTGTCTAATTGTATCTAACTCCATTGAAAAGATGGGAAGCATTTTTGGTGTTTTTTTTGTGACAATGCATAGTTTCTCAAAACTGACATGCCAACACTTGGCAAGAACTACGATGTATTGTAACTCTTGTTGATTAAGCTTTCTTGAAATTCTTCTAAAATAAGTATATACCTAAATTTCAAACTTCATTCTAATATTACCTAACTCGCTTCTTTTATTATTCTGGTGAACTTGTCGATTATTTTAATTTAACACATAAGAATCAAACATGCAATATTGTTAGTTAATATATTTAAATCATGAAATAGTTGCATGTATGAGTAGTTCAATTTTTGTGTTCTGATATTGTAATGTTTCAAAGAGGTTGATGTCTTCATGTTTCATTCAATTGAAAATAAAATGATTAACATAAACAAAACACATACAAAAATTGAAATTGTAACTTCCACTTATTCAATAACAAGAGGGAAATTGTATTGTATAACTATGTTAGTACCTTAGTAAGTTGATTGGTAAAAAAAAATCCCACCTCATGCATTCTTTTGAGTAACTTAAGGCCATTACATATGTATTGTATAATAAAAGAAAAAATATTGTATGTGATATTACTTGTGATAGTAACTATAACCAACCAAATAAAAGTTGAATAGATATAAAAATGTATTAAAATGATATTGTAAGAGTTTAGAGCAAGCGTTGAATAGGTTCATGCTTGGAGCAAGAAGTTCAATATTTTCTAGTATAACCCACTTCTTACCACAAAGCATACTATCTAATAGCTACATGCAAAAATGGAATTCTATCTAGCCACACAAGTCAATTTGAATTTACAAAAATTCACATAATAGTGACATAGAAGGAGTGTGTAGTTAATCTTGGCAAGTTCTTATTTAGGATTTTGCAAGATTTTGAGGCATAAACACTTCATAACCATGGAAAATGCATATTTTTTATGTTTTTTAATCCATTTTTCTTATACAATTGAATAACTCAATATAAAAATGCTATACTATTTTACTTTTAAATAAGATAGTGATAATCCTGCTTCAACAAGGATAAGCATCATTTGACTACTAATACCACCTAGATTACTAATGTTTACCTTCAAGTATAATTACCATGGAGCTTTTCTTTCAATCTCATCGTGTTTATATAACTCTATTGAAGCCTCAAGGTTGATTAACAATTTTAATTCTTTCCTACCACATGGAATTTCTTTATAATATAGTCACATTAAATGAATGCACATTATCCTCAAGTTGAATCTCACCATATTTATCATACAAATTGATTGGCCATGTTGTCTTGACTACAAATAGTTGGTCCCTCTACTTAGGTTTACCATTGAATTCTCACTAGACACAAATAGGTTATCTTGTGAAAATTTAAGCTCCCACCTCTATATTATTGTTTTTGTCCTTATTAATAAAATTCTTGCACCCAATAATGTTCTAAGACAAAAAATATTATTAGAATATCATTGAAAAAGACTATATAGTTAATAACGTGCAAAATCTATTAAACCTCATTTCCTCAATAAATATTCATATACCACATTTCAAAAAGCTACTAATGTATTGACTTGTAAAATAAGATTAATATACATCACAACATTTACATAACTAGTTCATGAAGTCATTAGGATTTATTAATCTTTGTTAAAATAAAAAATTATTGTTCTAACTAAAATTAATCCACAACTAACTATAGATAAGTATTGGTATTCAAATTTAACCATTGCAAAATTAAACAAACCATAATATTTTTACTAAAAAAATTACAGAAAATAGAAATAAAAAAAATTTCCTCATTAATGGAGTTATTTCTAAGATCTACATTTTCAAATTCCAATGAGTAGTCTGTGAATAGTTTGATAGAGTTACTGTGGGATCGTCTTTTTCCTCAATAATGGCTAACCTTTACATGGAAAATTTCAAAAAACCCATCTCCACTCCTTTTCCTACGATTGTGATAATCTTGAACAATTAAAATGGTTGGTTTCTCTTTTACTTCTTGTGCTCACTTGGTTCTTGTTATTACTTCACCCCCATCTCCTATTTATTAGGTGAGTTTTATAATTTACCATTTTACTTTTTATCTCTTCCTCTCTAAATTATAATTATGATAATATATATTTGAATTTTCTTATTTTCTAAAAGTATAATTTAATAAATAAAATACAATTATTGAAAACATGTAATCAAATTAATTTATAACCAAAATGTTATAATAATTTGCTTTTTTTGTGAAAGAATTCCTATTTATTTTCTTGATTTATCTTCTCTTTTGAGCGCAACATATATATACTCTATATAGCTCAATTAATTTGAATAGAAGAAATTAAGTATAAGTTCTTCAAAGAATGTGTTTGACTAAACAATTGGAAAACAAAATGACTGGATAAAATAAAATTAAAGGAAAAACTTTCACCATTTGCATATTTCTTTCCATTTTATGATGAAAATCTTCAAGCACCAAACTCCAAAAAGAATGAAAAATAGTAGATGTTTTATTATGAGTCTATTATATTGGGCTCAATAGGCACCACAAACATCCAGAATTGTTTTGTAAGGATAATATATTTGAAAGTGACAAAATACCTCAAGGCGCAGTTCAACCTCCCTCAAAAAATCTGAAAGTAACAAACGTTAAAAAAGATTAAAAATTAGAGATATTTTATGAATGGTTCTATTGTATTGGACTCAATAGAACCACAAAATTTTAGACATATGTTTTGTAAAGATAGAATACTTAAAAATCACAGCATACTTAAAAAACAGTTCAACCTGCCTCAAAAAACCTTAAAGCATCCCAACTAAAAAAAATAAATTGAATTTACAAATATTCTATGAGTAGTTCTATTGGACTCAATAGAAACCACAAAATTTCAGAGTACTCGAAGACAGCAGTAGACCTAAAGGCCTTGAACCCGCCTAAGAAAACAAAACTGTCCTTCCAAGGTAAATGTAAGTCCGTATATCAAAGGGACGAAACGGCAGTCAGCATCGGTAATTAATTATATAAAATAAAACTCTTCCAATGTGCTTAGTCCTGCAAATATACGTATCAGCTCCACCAACGCTTACAGTCATACACGGAACAAAAAGCTTGTAAGCAAGTCAGAATCAGGAGTATCCCCGTGGCCAGAACAGTGAGGAGCTGCAATGAACCAAATATGTACTTGTTTCCGTACTCCTTCGCAGCAACGCTCCATCTGTTGTTATAATGCTTGTTGACGTCTGCTAATACTTGGTCCAAATATTTAACTCGCGTCAATTTGACGCATTTACCCAAGCCGTTCCACAGGCTTGCCACTTTGCCGTCGTCTGCCAGGTGATTGTAGATAATCCCGCTCTTTCGCAGCAGCCGAACATCTTCGTCTGTGTCGATGATGCCGTTCATGAAATCAGTGTAGCGAGTGAAGATGAAAGCACCAGGAGCCGCCGAAGCTTCGAACGCCACCAGGTTTCTGAGAATTACTTCGGTGTTGGAATCCAACCTCAATTTGGGAAGATAAAAGGTTGCAGTGGTCTGGTCGAAGCAAATTGTGGTGACGTCTCCCTCGGTTGGAAGAAATTTTACTCCCGCCGAGTATAAATTGGAGACGTAGGGAATCGCTAGTTCGTCGCGTGTAGGGGGAGTTTCAGTAGAGGAACACCCTTTCTCCTCATCTTTTTCCTCAACCTTTTCATCTCTGCGCTTAATTGAAAGAGTTTCGAAAGCGGAAACAAGATGCGTGGACAACTGTGCCACCAACTGGACAGGCCTTCCTTCCAAGACACACTGAGGGAGTGCCGAGATAAGTTGAACAAGTCCAATTTTTAACGAGGAAATAGGTTTCCATAAAGCTTCGATAACGCGCGTTAAGTATGTCGCTTTCGGCAACGGGACATTTCTGTCCTCATTCTTCTTAGAAATGGTATCTTCCATGGCTGCTGCAGGGACAATAGAGTAGTAGAGCACCTCCAATATGTGGCCCCTTTCTTTTATACGCAACCTTGAACTATCCGGCATCCTCAACATAAATGGCGACCAATCTTGACAGGCGAGAGTCACCAGATTACAGAGACTTCCTTCTGCCTTATCTTGAGAACCCAACTGCATTTCCAGCAGCTTTTGCAAGAGGAACAAAGGTAACTGATTCTCGAGCATCATCAGATCTCTCATAATTGCATTGTGGGTCGCACTTCTGCTAGAGGGATCCAAAACTCTGCCCAGTCGCTTCACCTGGTATGACGCTTGTGCAATAGCCTGATCCGCCCGTTCGGAGCAGAACTGCAAGCACTCGAGCAGGAACGATACGTCCAGGGCCATAAGCCAGGAAAGGGCTTCCTCGTTGTAGTAAAGATATTTGTGGTAGCAGTTCCTGATCTCCCAGTCGTACTTCTTCACTTCTTCCACTACAGATTCGAACATGCTATCACCGGTTAGCGTCTTCTGAAATCTTCGTGCAGCACCCACTTTGTATCTCTCCATTTCGTATAGTTGGGATCTCCAGTGGTGATATGGACCAATGGAGACGCACTGTGGAATATATGCTTCTGGCTTCACTACCAACAGCTCCTTGGGCACACCAAAAATGGATACTAAAATCTCCTTTTCGTCTTCTTGCTCGCTATGTCTTTGCAGGCCTTCCTTGATTTGAATAACCCACAGATCTTGATCGATCACTACTTCATCTCCACTCATCAATTCCATGAGTCCAAGTCGGACAGAGATGAAGGATCAGAGGAAGCAACTAGCCAAGAAAGGGATGAAAATAAGATATTCGAAAGCTCAACTATGAGAAACAAGTGGGCAGGGGGTTGTTATAAATATCTTCATCCTCGGCTCTACCGAAAAATCAATTTGAATTTCGCAGAAATTTGTATACTTCTCACGACAATTTTGAAAGCATTTCTATACTTGCAGCTTCACATGTTAAATGCTTAACTGAAAGTATTCCATTCAAAGTGCGAAGGATCCTTGTTGCTCTCAGTATTGTTAGACGGCGGGAGAGGGCCCTCTGATAAGACCCATCTAATCTAAAATGTGTAAACATAAATTGTAAATTTCAGACGATCGCAAGATGAAACATGTAACTTTTAACTTTTAGAATTTAAAGTTTAGTCTTCATCTTAGCAAATACGTTTGTTAAGCAGCACTCTTTGTCTAAGAAATCTTATCAATGGCTTATATGGGCGAGGTCCCACAAGAATACCCTGCCAAGTTGAACACAATTGCCCCATGTTTATATTGAAGGATTTGAAAGAATTTCATCTGCTTTCAAGACATTTGAAAGTGAAAATGTTTGCACGTGTCATCGTTATTACTATTTTATTTTTAGTTTCCTTATTTTTAATTAATGTCATTCACATTTTTTCTATGCAATTTTTAATTTCTTTTCCAAATTTATATTTGAGAGGTATTTTATAATAATAAGGATGTAAATTTATATAAAAAATAATAATTAATATATATAATTATTATTGACAATACAAAATAGTTTTTAAATAAATAATATAAAATAAATTTTAAAAATTTCATAAACAAATAAAATAATTTTTAAACAATATTCTGCAATAAATAATTGAATTTATAAGTAAGATATTTATATTAATTATTAATTTTTTCATATTACAAATATTTATATATTATGTTTAAATTCAGAAAGAAAATAGTATAATTGATTTATGTTAGATAATTTATATTAAAAATTTATAATTAGTGAAAATTATAAGACATGACAATAATAAAATATAAAATTAGAATGCAATTTAGTTTTATTAATTTGAACTTATTAATGATGAGATGTTTGCATAATATATTATACAATTAGGTTCAACTATTTATTATTTTATGTTTTTCTTAAGTTATGTTCTTTTTTGTGAAAATTTGGGATTGTTAATAACAACTTATTGTATGTACATTAGCCTTTATATTCTCTTACTTAATACAATTGTCTTCTTTGTCAAAAACACTTTAGAGTATTTTAACTTTGACCACACCAAGGCCTAGAATTTGACAATCACCCTTGCCTATCATATAACTTTTTTATAACTATTTGGTCATTTAATTGTCCTTCAATTAACATTTAACAAAAAAAAGTTATCGAAAACTTATTTGGTTTATAAGAATTAATATAAATGCTTCCTAAGTAAACTAGCCATTATCATTTTGTGTTGGTTAACTTTTATTTTCAATAATGATATGTAGCTACAACATCCCTCTTAAATAATCAATTTTTAGTGGAAAATTCATCTACGCTACATTATCTAAAGTTCAAAATGGGTTTAAATTTCTCAAGAACCATGCCAATAAAATTATTCAAACTAAGACATTGATCTATTTCCAAATTTTAATTAGATGTTGACTAATCTATTACTGATGTACTAATCACATTTCATTTCAAAAAAAATATAATAACATCCTTATTACAATGATTTGGTTTGATCTCAAAAAATAGGATCATGGATGATTGGAATAGAAATGTGATGAATATTATCTAGAAAAATCTCAATCGATCTATTTAGATGTAGAGAAAGGTTTTTTGAGTTGGGTGTGAATTGTTTTTCTTAGGTGAGATTCTTAGAATATATAAATAACATCATTTGTGGTAGAATATTCTATTCAAGCTATAGATGGCTTGATAGTGACTCATATTGAGTTTAAAAAAAAAAAATCAATTCTAACTCAAATTCAAACTACAACAATTTTTTTTAGTTTTTTAAAGAGTATTGTTTAAAAATTAAGCAACTTAAGAGAGTGATCTAGAATGTGAGAAATTGAGATGTCAATAAAGGATTCATTATTATAGATATTGTTCCCCCTATCAAACTTAATTTTTAATTATTTTGAAATAAAAAAATAAATCAAAGTATTAAAAAAGACATAAATATATGATTGTATTATGTACAAGTTTTACTATAGCAACAAATCATCATGGTATCTTACTCAACAACCTTTCTCTATCTCTCTATGATTTGATTTATATATATTCAAAATATTAAAAGGAAAACATATATGATTGTTACTTATAAATTATAGTCTAGCAACAACTCTATTGATCTTGCCATAATTAACAATATAGAAACTCTTTTTTCTCTTAATATAATTTGTGAACTATTTGTGATACCCTAATAGTTGTAAATTTGTACTCATAATAAATAAATGAAAAAAATTAAAGTATAAAAATATTAAAAATAACAACCATTACTTTTAAGGTCCAATCAAAAATAAATCATCTTATCTAAAGTATTAAATTAAACATAAGCTTATGAATGATATTAATGAAAATTCAAGATAATCTTGTTTAAACTGTTAAAAATATTCCAAAAAAAACATGATTTATATTCTATCCTTTGAAAAATATTCTAAATTAATATATATATTTCTATAATAAATATTATTAAAAAGATATGTTACAAATTTGATTATTATAATATTCTTATAGTTTCCTGATAATTTAAAATATCATATATTATTATATAAAAATCTAGCAACTCAAATTATAAGATCTAATAGATTTTAATATTATAGTTTTGATATAGAACTAAATGTATATCCATAAACCATAAAATTCCAAATCTAATCACACCTACTCACATAATAAATTTTTGATTTATAGTAGATAGAAAAGAATTAGACATTTTTTACCATAAAGATATTTTTTCCATCTCATAGATTTTATATAACTCTACTTAAGGCTCAAGGTTGATTAACAATCTGAATTTCTTCCTATCACATGGAATTTTTATATAATATAGCCCTATTGAATCAATGCACATTGTCCTCAAGTTCAATCTTACCACATTTATCCTACAAATTGATTGGTCATCTTGTCTTGACTACAAATAGTTGTTCCCTCTACTTAGGTTTACCATTGCATGCTCAGTAGACACAAATAGGTTGTCTTGTGAAAATGTACACTCACACCTCTATATTATTGGTTGTGTCCCTATTAATAAATGTGTTGCACCAAATAATTTTTTAAGACAATTATTATTATTATTATATCATTGAACAAAAATATATAATTAATAACCTACAAAATCTATTAAAACTGTTTCCTCAATAAATATTCTAAATATACCACATTTCAAAAAAGCTACTAATGTATTGACTTGTAAAATAAGACTAATATAGAGCACAACATTTGCATAACTAGCTCATGAAGTCATTAGGATCTATTAATCTTTGTTGAAATAAATAATTATAATTCTTATTAAAATTAATCCATAACTAAATCTAAATAAGTATAGGTATTCAAATTTAAACATTACAAAATTAAACAAGACATAATATTTTTACTAAAAAAAAAATAGAAAATAGAAATAAAAAAGTTTTCCTTAAATTAATAGAGTTATTCTTGAGATCTACATTTTCACCTTCGATGAATAATCTATGAATAGTTTGATGGAGTTACCTGAGATATGTTTTTTCTTCGATAATGGTTAACCTTTACATGGACCATTTCAAAGAAACTATCTTCAGTCCTTTCCCTTTAAACCAAAGTGGTGGAAGTATATGTGGATACTACCAACTACTATTGGTCCTATGATTGTGATAATCTTGAAGAATTAAAATTGTTGGTTTCTCTTTTAATCCTTCTGCACACTTGGTTCTCTTGTTACCTCATTCCCATCTCATATTTAATAGATGAGATTTATAATTTACCATTTTACTCCTCTTCTCTTCCTCTCTGTATTATGATTATGATAATATAAATTTAAATTTGCTAATTTTCAAAAATATAATTTAATAAATAAATACAATTATTAAAAATATGTAATCAAATTAATTTATAACCAAATGTTATAATAACTTGGTTTTTGGAAAAAAATCTTATTTATTTTATCCATTTATGTTCTCTCTTCAGGGTAACATATATATACTCTATATAGCTCTATTTAATTATAAGTTCTTCAAAGAATGCGTTTGGCTAAACAATTGGAAAACAAAATTACTGGATAAAATAAAATTAAAGGAAAAAATTTCACTATTGACATATTTCTTTCCATTCCATGATGAAAATCTTGCAGCAGCAAACTTCAAAAGGAATAAAAAGTAATAGGCATTTTATTATGAGTCTATTGTATTGGAATCAATAGGCATCACAAACATTCAGAAGTGTTTTATATGATAAATATATTTGAAAGTGACAAAATATCTAAATGAAAAATTCAACAAGCCTCGAAAATTCTGAAAGTAACAAACTTTAGAAAAATGAAAATTACGGATATTTCATGAATGGTTCTATTGTATTGGACTCAATAGACAACACAAAATTTCAAATGTATTTTAAAAAATAAAATAATTGAAAATAAAAGACAGTTCAACCTGCCTCAAAAAATCTGAAAGCATCTAGCTTCAAGAAATAAAAATTTACAAATAATCTATGAGAGCTCTATTGGACTCAATAGAAACCACAAAATTTCAGATTATTTGAAGACAGCAGTAGACCTAAAGGCAGAGAGTTCAACCTGCCTCAAAAAACAAAACTGTCCTTAAAAAAAATGTAGGTCCGTATATCAAAGGGACGAAACGGCAGTCAGCATTGGTAATTAATCGAATAAAATAAAACTCTTGCAATCTGCTTAGTCCTGCAAATATAAGTATCAGCTCCACCAACGCTTACAGTCATACACGGAACAAAAAGCCTGTAAGCAAGTCAGAATCAGAAGTATCCCCGAGGCCAGAACAGTGAGGAGCTGCCATGAACCAAATATGTATTTGTTTCCGTACTCCTTCGCAGCAACGCTCCATCTGTTGTTATAATGCTTGTTGACGTCTGCTATCACTTGGTCCAAATATTTAACTCGCGTCAATTTAACGCATTTACCCAAGCCGTTCCACAGGCTTGCCACTTTCCCGTCGTCTGCCAGGTGATTGTAGATAATCCCGCTCTTTCTCAGCAGCCGAACATCTTCGTCTGTGTCGATGATGCCGTTCATGAAATCAGTGTAGCGAGTTAAGATCAAAGCACCAGGAGCCGCCGAAGCTTCGAACGCCACCAGATTTCTGAGAACTACTTCGGTGTTGGAATCCAACCTCAATTTGGGAAGATAAAGGGTTGCAGTGGTCTGGTCGAAGCGAATTGTGGTGACGTCTCCCTCGGTTGGAAGAAATTTTACTCCCGCCGAGTATAAATCGGAGACGGAGGGAATCGCTAGTTCGTCGCGTGTAGGAGGAGTTTCAGTAGAGGAATACCCTTTCTCCTCATCTTTCTCCTCATCCTTTTCATCTCTGCGCTTAATTGAAAGAGTTTCAAAAGCGGAAACAAGATTCGTGGACAACTGTGTCACCAACTGGGCAGGCCTTCCTTGCAAGACACGCTCAGGGAGTGCCGAGATAAGTTGAACAAGGCCGATTTTTAACGAGGAGAGAACCTTCCATAAAGCTTCCAGAATGCGCGTTAAGTATGTTGCTTTCGGCAACGGGACATTCCCGTCCTCATTCTTCTTAGAAATGGTATCTTCCATGGCTGCTGCAGGGACAATAGAGTAGTAGAGCACCTCCAATATGTGACCCCTTTCTTTTATACGCAACCTTGAACTATCCCACATCTTCAACATAAATGGCGACAATTCTTGACAGGCGAGAGTCACCAGATTGCAGAGACTTCCTTCCGCCTTATCTTGAGAACCCAACTGCATTTCCAGCAGCTTTTGCAAGAGGAACAAAGGTAACTGATTCTCGAGCATCATCAGATCTCTCATAATTGCATTGTGGGTTGCACTTCTGCGATAGGGATCTAAAACTCTGCCCAGTCGCTTCACCTGGGATGACGCTAGCGCAATGGCCTGATCCGCCCGTTCGGCGCCGAACTGCAAGCACTCGAGCAGGAACGATGCGTCCAAGGCCATAAGCCATGCAAGGGCTTCCTCGTTGTAGTACAGATATTTGTGGTAGCAGTTCCTGACCTCCCAGTCGTACTTCTTCACCTTTTCCACTACAGATTCAAACTTGCTATCACCGGTTAGCGTCTTCTGAAATCTTCGCGCAGCAGCCACTTTGTATCTCTCCATTTCGTACAGTTGGGATCTCCAGTGGTGATATGGACCAATGGAGACGCACTGTGGAATATATGCTTCTGGCTTCACTGCCAACAGCTCCTTGGGCACACCAAAAATGGATACACAAATCTCTTTTTCGTCTTCTTTCTCGCCATGTCTTTGCAGGCCTTCCTTGATTTGAATAACCCAAAGATCTTGATCGATGACTACTTCATCTCCACTCATCAATTCCATGAGTCGAAGTCGGACAGAGATGAAGGATCCAAGAACGCAATTAGCCAAGCAAGGGATGAAAATAAGATAATCGACAGCTCAACGATGAGAAACAAGTGGGCAGGGGTTCGTTATATATATCTTCATCCTCGGCTCTACCGAAAAATCAACTTAAATTTCACAGAAATTTCTATACCTGGCGCTTCACATGATAAATGCTTAACCGAAAGTATTCCATTCAAAGTGCGAAGGATCCTCGTTGCTCTCAGGTAGTACTGTTAGACGGTGGGAGAGGGCCCTCTGGTAAGGCCCATCTAATCTAAAATGTGTAAACATAAATTGTAAATTTTAGACGATCGCAAGATGAAACATGTAACGTTAACTTTTAGAATTTGAAATTTAGTCTTTATCTTAGCAAATATGTTTGTTAAGCAGCACTTTTTGTCTCAGAAATCTTGTCAATGGCTTTTATGGGCGAGGTCCCACAAGAATACCCTGCCAAGTTGAACACAATTGCCCCATGTTTACATTGAAGGATTTAAAAAGAATTTCATCTGCTTTAAAGACATTTGGAAGTGATAATGTTTGCACGTGTCAATGTTATTACTATTTTATTTTTAGCTTCCTTATTTTTAATTAATTTCATTAACATAGTTTTTTCTATACAATTTTTTAATTTGCTTTCTAAATTTGTATTTGAGCGGTATTTTATAATAATAAGGATGTAGATTTATATAAAAATCATAATTAATATATGTTTTAGTATTAACAATACAAAATAATTCTTAAATAAATAATATAAAATAAATCTTAAATTTCTCATAAATAAATAAAATAATTTTTGAATAATATTTTACAATAAACAATTTAATTTCTAAGTAAAAATAATAATTTCCAATTCATAATTTAAGATGTATTTAAGATAATTATATTTAAGATATTTATATTAGTTATTAATTTTTCATATTACAAACATTTATATATTATCTTTGAATTAAGAAAGAACATATTATAATTCATTTATGTTAGATAATTTATATTAAAAATTTATAATTGGTGAAAATTATAAAAGATGATTTTAATAAAATATAAAACTACAATATAATTTAGTTTTATTAATTTGAACTTCTTAATGGTGAGAAGTTTGCATAATGTATTCAACAATTAGATTCAATTATTTACTATTTTATTATTTTTTCTTAGGTTATGTTCTTTTTTCTTTGGAAATTTTGTGATTGTTCATAACAAATTATTTTATGTACATTAGTGTTTCTATTCTCTTACTTAATACAATTGTGTTATTTAATTAATGATATCAAGTTTTCACAATCCATAATGTTTATAGTTATGATTTTTTGATTTGATTGTGTGCGAAATTTTTGCATCAATGTTTTGGAACACACTTCATGATACATCATCAAGATGAAATCAAAAAGTAGAAGGAGAAAAAAAATTTAGAGTATTTTAACTTTGTCAATAGCAAGATCTAGAATTTGATTGTCACCCTTTCGTATCATATAATTTTTTTATAACAATTTGATAACTTAATTGTCATTCAATTAAAATTTAAGAAAAAATGTAGTTGAAAACTTATTTGGCTTATAAAAATTGATATAAATGATTCCTATATAAAGTACCCCTTATCATTTTGAGTTTGTTAACTTTTATTTTCAATAATGATATGTAGCTACATCACCCCTCTTATATCATCACTTTTAGTGGAAAATTAATTTATGCTACATTATCTAAAGATCAAAAATTAAAATTTATCTTATTGCTATTAATTATCAACGCTCTTTTTTTGTTTGGGTTTAAATTTCTTCAAGATTATGCAAATAAAATTATTCAAACTAATATATTGATCTATTTCCAAATTTTAAGTAGATGTTGACTCATCTAATATTGATTACCCATCACAATGTATTTCAATAAACAAATAATAACATCTTGATTAAAATGATTTGGTTTGATCTTAAAAAATAGGATTGTGGATGATTGGAAAAGAAATTTGATTAATATTATCTAGGAAAATCTCAAGCGATCCATTTAGATCTAGAGAATATGTTTCATTACAAATATTTATAATTTTTATTAATTGAGAATATGTCTTATAATTTTAACTAATTATAATGTTTTCTTTCTTAATTCAAAACATAATGAAAAGTTGATGAATGTTAACCATTGAGTTGGGTGGAATTTATATTTCTTGAGTGAGATTCTTAGAATATGTTGATAACTTTATTTGTGGTAGAATATTACATTAAATCTATGGGTGGCTTGATAGTGAGTCATATTGAATTCAAAAGATAAAATTAATTTGAAGTTGAATTAAAACTACAACAGTATTTTTATTTTTTTAAAGAGTATTATTTGAAAATTAAACAAATTAAGATCTAGTGATGTGATAAATTGAGATATCAATAGAGGATTCATTACTATATATATTTTTCTCCCTATTAGATTGTAGCTTTATTTATTTTGAAATAAAAAAATAAATCAAAATATTAAAAAAGACATAAAGATATTATTGTATCATGTACAAGTTATAGTCTACCAACAACTTCTTAGAATCTCTAACTCAACAACCTATCTCCATCTATCTATGATTTTCTTTATATATTCAAAATATTAGATTTTTTTTTTTATATGATTGTATCTTATTAATTATAGTTTAGTAGCAACTCTATTGATCTTGCTATAATTAAAAATATAGCAACTCTTTTTATCTTAATATAATTTGTGAGCTCTTCATGATCTCCTAATAGTTGTAAATTTGTATTCATAATAGATAAATGAAAAAAAAAAAAGTAAAAATATATAAAAAATAACAAACAATACTTTTAATGTTCACTCACAAATAAAGCATCTTAACTTAAGTATTAAAACAAACATTAAACTTATGAATGATATTAATGAAAATTCAAGATAATCTTGTTTAAACAGCTGAAAACATTCCAAAAAAAACCATAATTTAAATTCTATCTTTTGAAAAATATTCTAAATTAAGAATATATTTCTATAATAAATATTGTAAAATAGATTTTACAGATTTAATTATTATTATATTTTTACAATTTCCTAATAATTTAAAATGTCATATATATTATTATATACAAATTTAGCAAGACAAATTATAAGATCTAAAAGATTTTAATATTATAATTCTGATATAGAACTGAAAAGTCTATCCACAGACCATCAAATTCCAAATCTAACCACACCTACTATTGAATGTATAGTAAATAGTAAAAGAATTAAACATTTTTTTATACTAAGTCAAGTCAATTTATTAACTTCGTGATGGGCACGACAAAATAAACGTTGTTGATATCGATATAGGCGTTCCGTTTCGATTTGGTATTTCTAAGCTTTAAAATAATCATTTGTGTGACATTCATTGGGGACAACATGAGTTAAAAATGTGAAAGTCGACTGATAGTTTTGCACATGGCGGGTCAAAATTCCTTCCGTAATCGAAACAGAATTCCTCAATTTTTGCCGTCTAAGCTTTACTCCCTCCAACAAATATGTACTTTACACGTCCGGAAAGTTGACCTGCTTTAGTAAAATCCTCGAGAATTTCGCGCTAACTTTCGGTAGTTAGTAATAGTCTTTCACAACTCAACAGTAAGTTGAGTTTGAATTATTTTAAGTTTTATTAATTCAGCAGGACGAAAATTGATTTTTTTAATTATTTTCAGGTTAATTAATTCTAGCAGAGAAAAATGCATTTTTTTATAGTGGTTGTCAATATTGATTTATTTTAGTATTGTGGTGGCTAAATTCTGCAACATGTTAGTATATCATGTAAATCAAACTAACATGGCAAAATCCAACAAACCCTATGAAATATTGCTCCATACTAGATATGCTAAATTAAGACATTTAAACAACTAGAAATACCAAATGAAATGATTTTAAAGCACAAATAATATGAAGCAAATCTATCCCATATTGGATTGGTGCAACTTAGTGTTGTAGAAAGTTGCCCTTTCCCAATCCTTGATAAGCTTAGTGAGATAGACAATGAGATGCTTGAACTCAAGTTGCCTATAGTGTAAATGCTTTCAAATGTCGCTGTTGTGTTGTTTGAAGGAGAGAAGCCTTCAACTTATAGTTGAGCTTGGAGAGAGGAAAGGCCAAATTGATGAATGTGGGATCATTCATGGGCCAATGACAAGATGACACTTGTCAAGCTGTGAGAGGGTGAGGAATGTGCAAGTCTTGGCCAATGTGCCAATTTCAAATTTGAATTTGAATGACTTGACATGTTTTGGGGGGATGAAAGGTGCAATAAATGCTATATTGACTTGTGCAAATAGCATTTAAAACCTTGTTGGAAGGGACAAGTCCTTTTTGGAGGGAAGATTCAAATTGGAAGAATATTCTATTTTGATGCCATTTTGAATGTAATTAGAGGAAATAATAAATCAAATGAATGATTTATTGGTGCAAGTGGGTGGGTTAGTTAAGAGTTTGGATTTGACTCTAGTTGAGTTAAAAGCTAGAGAATGATAATCATGATTAGAAGTTAATTAATGTAGATTAATTAACTGGGATGATATTAGGAGGTGACATTTGATAAATCAAATGAGAAGAACTTTAAGGATTTGATTAAATAATTTTGATTTATTTAATGAACTTTAGTAAATTAATCAATAAATTGCTTTAATTGATTAATAGCAGGATTTGATATTAGTTAGAGCGAGATGTACGATGTCAGTTTTGCATGTCTACATTTTGCCCCTCTTTGAAGCAATGTACTTGTTGCATTGGTTCAAAGAATGATTTTTTCCGACATCGAAATTAAATTTTTTTTGAGTTTTTCGGATGCCCCAGCGAAAAGAAGTACATTAGTACATTGCCCCCTTGAGAGATCGAGCGAAAGATTTAATTTGAGGTCGATCTCATGAAAAAGAGGTTCAAAATGGATGTATGGATGATAATGATGATGTAAATGAGATGTTTGGAAGATGCTTAGAATAACAAATTTATATTATCCTGAACAACTTAAATGATTATGAAAATGAGATGACGTGATTATGCAGGGTGCAGGATGGATGCAAGATGGATGCATTGTTAGTGTGAAAGAAGATAGAAGAATGAGATAGGATAGAAGAATGAGAGGGATCAACCCTTGAATCCAAGAAGATGCAGAATTTCAACAAGCCAACTTTATTAGAGATGATGATGAAAGATGATGATGTATTGCTTATCCAGGAATGGGAGATAAAGAGCATAACTTTCTTTATGTTTGATAACACATATAGGGGCGATGCATCAAGGTATTAAGAACTAGGATGGCATTGCACCTAGTGTGATGGACTCTAACTCGACAATCAGATAGAAATGCTCTTGTTCACACTTGACATACGGAAACCCTGCTAGGACGGACCCAACAAAGCAAGTATTCGCCAAGTTATTTTACAAGAACATCCAACAAGCACAACAGACAAAAAGATAATGATCTTTGCCCCATTCCTTTCTCTCTAAACCTGTTTTGTTTAGGCATCATCGAGAGGTCCTTGGAATGAGCGCAAAATAAGATAAGTCAAAAAGACCAAAATAAAGTAAACAAACAAGCTAATGTTCTTCGTATCATTAGCCAAGGCTAAACTACTATGGGGTACCTGATGCTTATGACCATCGCAGGAAAGCTTCATCCTAGGACATGTAGTGATCAGGGTTTTGGTGAGACTGATTGCGTGATAAGCTATTGATACTCCGAGTTGACCAACTTGCTGACTTAGACCTTCGAGACTTTGACGATTAGGCGTTCACTTTAGAACCTGCTAAACTTGCTTCTGACTAACTCACCAAAGGGTGAAAGCGACGATGATTTATTATGAGAGATGACAATCACGGGTGAAAGCGAGATGAAATGGATGCACCATTTTGGTTTTTTCAAATGTTTTGAGGTTGTTTTTGGAATTTTAAGATGTTTTACAAATATTTTTGGTATTTTCAAGATTTTACAATGAACAAACTAACTTAAAGACCTATCCTAGGGGTCTCGGGAGCTGATCCATAGATTAGCCTTGCCTACGTTATATACGCAGAGACCATGTAGTTCGACTGGTGGTGGACTGACTTGATGATAATATGGACAAATGGATTGCCATTTTATTGCCTAAAGGATTGACTTAAGATGCAGACTAGATGGGCAAACGGATTTCCAATGCGACGGACGCCTAAAGGACTGACCCTAATTGTCTCGGGGGATGACCAAAGATCAACCTTGCTTATGTTCAAGCTCAGAGACGACGTAGTTTGACAAGGTGAAAGATTGACAAGACTAAATGATGAATGTTTTTGAAGATTTTCTGATATTTCGACATGTTTTTGGATTTTCTGATGAATTTTTGAATGTTTTTGGTTTTTTCTGATGAATTTTTGAATGTTTTTGGTTTTTTCTGATGAAATTTTGAAAAAGATCACGAGAATATACACGAATCCGATCTGATGTTGCGAGAACGTGCCCCCAGTGTGGTGCGACAAACTACTTCGATAAAGGCAGGATAGACTGACCTTAGAAATGCCAAGTAGTTCCAATGGTGGAATATAGTACAGATACCAACGCAGGCTATGGTATGGATGCGAGCGGATAAGTGGAATGCGATGGAGTGGATGAGTTGTGCAGATCCTGATAGATGGGGAAGGTGCTTTATTTACACTTGACGCCTGTTTGCCAGGTTTTCACCAAGGTATTTGCCCAAAGTGCCACCGAAGTGGTTTTCACTAGAGGACGATTTTTTCTTTTACCTATTTTCAATCCTTTTCTGATTTTTATGGATTTTTTGATCTTTTGATTTTTTTGTTGTCACCAAGATGCCCGTTTGCCAGGTTTTCATCGAGGTAACCATTTTTTTAGGACTTTTTCTGATTGTTTTTGTATTTTCTGGTTCTATACCTTGCAAGGTTTAGGCATATTACTTTTTGAGGTGAGAGCTATTCAGAGGCTCCTGCAGAGGCTCGCCTTCTGGTGTTGCTAGTTGATATGCCCCTGATGTGTAACTTGCAGTGATGACAAAAGGTCCCAGCCAGTTGGGCTCAAACTTTCGCTTTGTATGTAGATTTGGTACGTTCTTTTGGTTTTCTTTCAGCACGAGGTCACCAACTTGGAAAGTGCGTTGTCTGATCTTCTTGTTGTAGCTCCTTTTTAGGCGATTCTGGTACACTTGTAGATGATTAAGGGAATCCATGCACCTTTCATCTAGTAATTCCAGCTCATTGAGTCTTGTGACCCTGTATTCCTCATCTGTGATAAGGTTTTGCAATGATATCCTTAGTGATGGGAGCTCGATCTCAATGGGGAGTATGGCCTCTGATCCGTAGACCAGAGAGAATGGTGTGGTGCCTGTTGGCGTGCGGATGCTGGTGCAGTAGGCCCATAAGGCGGGATTTAACTGCAGATGCCAATCACGGCTAGAGTCATTGACTGTTTTCTTGAGGATTTTCAAAATGGTTTTATTTGTAGCTTCTGCTTGGCCATTGCCTTGTGGATAATATGGAGTAGAAAAGAAATGCTTGATTTTGAATTTTTCACACAAGTCACAGACATCCTGATTCTTAAAAGGTGTCCCATTATCAGAGATAATGGATGGGGGACACCGTACCGACAAATGAAGTAATTCAGGATAAACTTGGATATCTGCTTTCCGGTGATGTAGGTCATGGGAATTGCTTCGATCCACTTAGTGAAGTACTCGGTGGCGGTGATAATGAATTTATGGCCGTTGGATGAGGTGGGTGATATTTTTCCAATGAGATCAAGCCCCCATTGTGAAAAGGGCCAAGGTGTATCAATAAGATGCAGTTCTTGAGCTGGTGCATGAATAAGATCTCCATGCTATTGGCATTGCAAGCATTTTCTGACAAAATTATGTGCCTCTTTTTCCATCGTTGGCCAATAGTACCCTGTTCTTAGCAACTTTTTAGCCAAGGTCATACCACTTGAGTGTGACCCACACGTGCCGTTGTATACCTCAGTTAGAGTAGTCAGGGCTTCCTCGGGTTTTAAACAATGTAACAGGGTTCCATCGGTACTCCTACGGAAGAGGGTTTCTCCTAGGATGACGAATCGTGAAGTCCTTTTGATGAAAGTGCATTTTAGGTTCGGGGTGATGTTAGTGGGGAGGATTCCTAAGATTAGGTAGGTGTATATATCATGATACCAAAGATCACTGGGACCAACGAGTTCACACGCGTATTCTAACTTTGGTACCTCGAATGTGGGTACGAGAAGCTGCTCTATGAGAAATTCATGTTTCGAGACATTACGAGGGATGTCGAGTAAGGATCCAATTGTCGCCATTGCATCAGCCGCTCTGTTGTTTTTCCTTGGTATCTGCTCAAAGGTAATGTCGATGAAAGATTCCTTGAGGCTTTCTACCACCTTCTTGTATGGTGTGAGCTTATCATCCTTGGTTTGGTATTCACCATTGACTTGGTTGATGATAAGTTGCGAGTCGCCATAGACTTTTAGTGCCATGATTCGCCATTGTGCTGCAATCTTGAGTCCTATGGTCAAAGCTTCATATTCTGTTATATTGTTAGTACAAGGGAATGCCAGCTTGTATGATCTAGGTATGCAGTCTCCTTGCGGCGTGATGAAAAACACACCAGCTCTTGACCCATGTTGTGTGTGAGAGCCATCAAAGTATAACTTCCAGTGGTCTGTTGCACCAAGGTTAAAAAGGGACTCATCTGGGAATTTTGATATGAGTGGGTTATCTGTGTAGAGGGGAGCTTCTGCTAGCTGATGCGTAATAACTTGCCCTTTTATTGCTTTTCGTTTTACATACTCGATATCATGTTCAGATATCATTACCCACTTAGCCATTTTACCTGTAAGCGCTGCTTTTGACAATAGGTACTTTAGAGGGTCTATTTTGGCAGTCAACTTGATTTGGTGTGCTAGCATGTAGTGTCTGAATTTCTAAGCCACAAATACCAGTGCTAGGTAAGCTTTTTCTATTGACGTGTAATTTAGCTCATGTCCCACCATTGTTCTGGTAATGTAGTAGATAGCCCGCTCGGTTCCCTTTTCATCATGTTGGGCTAAAAGGGCCCCCAGGGCGGTTGTTGTTGCAGAGATATATAGGATTAATGATTTCCCCACAATTGGTGGCATCAACACAGGTGGTGTAAGTAGATATTCTTTTATTTTGCTGAATGCTTGCTCGCATTTGTCATCCCATCTGAAAGCTACTCCCTTGTGAAGTAGGTGTGAATAGGCAATCTGTTTATCTGCCAATTGTGCTATGAATCTTTGGATGGACTGGAGTCTTCCTTGCAATCCTCTTAGTTGTTTTAATGTTCTTGGTGCTTTTATTTCGAGGATTGCTTTTACCTTTGTAGGGTCTACCTCTATCCCTCTCATTGAAACTATGTATCCTAGCAGCTTCCCTGATTGCACCCCAAAGACACACTTCTTCGGGATGAGTCTAACCTTATATTGTTCGAGCCTATCAAAGATAGCACTTAGAGTTGCTATATGGTCTTGTCTCTTCTTTGATTTAGCAAGTATGTCATCTACATAATCTTTGACTGTTTTGTGGATCATGTCGTGGAAGATTAATGTCATGGCTCTTTGGTAAGTAGCTCCTGCATTCTTCAATCCAAATGGCATTACGTTCCAACAGTAGGTGCCCCAAGGACATGTGAATGTTGTCTTGTGTTGGTCTTCTTTTGCGATCAATATCTGATTGTACCCCGAGAAACCATCCATTAGGGAAAGCATCTCATGTCCGACCGTCATATCCACTATCATGTCAATGTTGGGTAGTGGAAAGTCATCCTTGGGACATGCTTTGTTTAGGTCTCTGAAATCAGTGCAGATGCGGATGCCCCCTTTCAGTTTTGAGACTGGTACGAGGTTAGATACCCATTCTGGATAGTCGATCGGGTGTATGAAGCCAACATCCAGAAGTTTCTGCAGCTCAATCTTTACAAGCAAGGCTATTTGTGGGTGCATCTTCCTTAGCTTCTGTCTAACTGGTTTTGCTCCAGGGTGAATGGCCAAATGATGCACTACTACTTCAGGATCCAGGCCTGGCATGTCTGCATAGGTCCACGCACAATTTACCTTTCTCTCCTTTAGGAAAGCTGCCAATAGTTTTTGTTCTTCTTCTAGGAGGGATTCTGCATAGAAGGTAATTTGTGGTTCTGATTCTGTTCCTAAGTTGACCGGGTTGCACTGTTTTGCCAGTACTGTTGACTTCTCCTGGTGTAGAGCAGTAGGGGGGAGATTGAATCCTTCATCCTCTGGTGCCTCAGAGAGGTTTTCGCAATTGGATGCATCCTTTATTTTTACTATTTTATGGTTAGAGAGTGCCACAGTGTGGTTTTCACTCAATAACTCCGAGCTTATTCTCGATCTTTTTCTTTTGCGATTGAAGGACTCAATCGTCTCCCCATAGTATGCTTGTGTGTCTAGAGTGATATCAAATCCTGCCTTGTGATCTCCACATGGAATAGTATCCCTTAGTCCCATGAATTCCGAGAGAGCCTCATCGTTTTCGAACGAGTCTAGAATCGACGGTCCTCGTTGGTCATGATCGATGAGTTGGGGGTACACTAAGTGGATTTGGTGGGTTTGTTGGATAGGCTCAGCGGGTGAGACACTAATCATCAGTAAGGTGGAATCTTCAAAGAGCGTAGGTAAGCCACCTATGATGTCATCGTCGTCACTGCTACTACAAATATCAGTTATGTCAAATGTGAAGTTATCGAGAGGTAGGCCTGTGGACACGGGTAATCTAAGGTTAGTTGCCGAGACCCAAGGAGAGTACCTGACTGCCCTATTAGGAACACTTCTGCCACGCACAGTTATACTCGGAGGGGTACAGCCGAGGCCAAGGTTCTGCGTTCTTCTTTCTACAATGATGGGCTCCAATCGTCCATCACTATTTCTTCCTAGGCTTTCATTCCTATTATAGCCCATGTCGAACATCATTTGTAACCCTCTATTTGTTTCCTCCATGGGTAGGGTGGGAGTGGGTCTTTCATTTTGGTACAGAGTGTTTGTGATGTCCTCCTCATCCACATTTTCTTGACTGAGATCCCCCCAACTATGGAATCCAAAGGGTTCTGTTCTAGTGCGGACAGGTGTTTGAGTCAATTGTGGTTGCCCATGTGATCTAGGAGATTGTGGTAACTCTCCTACAACAAAAGCGTTTCTCTTCATTCTATAATCACCGCATCCATTGTCCTGTATCATGTTCTTAATCTCGGATATGTCAGGGATGGCGGGTGTCTCTGTCACAGAAGTGGAGGCGAGATTAGCTGGGTCTATGTATGAAGTGGATGGTCCTTCATCATTTTTAGGTACTTGAGGGATCTTGTAAAACTTGGCTTCAAAGTTTTTGCAATAGGTGAAAGGTTCGGGATCCCCATATATGGTAACCTCCTCGTTTTGATATGAGAACTTAATGCACTGATGATAGGTTGAGGCCACTGCCTTCATTTCGTGTATCCATGGGTGTCCTAGGAGGATGTTGTATGGAAAATCAAGGTCAAGAACTTGACAAGTTGTTTCCATGGTTGCTGGCCCCACTTGGATGGGGATCTTGATAGTGCCCTGAGACACTCCTTCTTGGTCATCATATGCTCTTATGGTGATACTTTTGTTTTTATTGATGGAATCCTCGGTGAATCCCAATTTCTTTATAAGTTTCAGAGAACAAATATTAAGACCTGCACCACCATCTACAAGGACTCGCTTGACTTTCTTTTTATGGACTAGGATTTGGAGGTGGAGTGCGCGGTTATGAGATGGCTACGGGGGGAAATCTTGGTCCGAAAATGTGATGAGATTCGGGGTAATGATGTTACCTACCATAGCCTGAAATTGCTCTGTGTCAAGGGTGGCGGCAACGGTAGAGGCAACTAGTGCTTCATCCAGGATCTGTCGATGAGCGGCAAAGATTTTTAGTAATTCCATGATGGATATTTGTGTGAGTGTTCTCTTCAGTTGGTCAATTACATTGTAATCATAGGGGACGACCTTTGTGTTGGTAATGGGGGTCTTAGCAGGTGCCCCGGCAATGGTAACTTTTCTGCCTCGTGTGGTGACTCCACAGTCATTGTTGGCTCCCTTGATATTTATGACAGTGACCAACTCGTTGACACATCTGACTATCTCCTCGTATACTAGATTAGCACTAGCATACTTTTGTTTACCCTTATTATTCCCTTGGTTATTTCTTGATTATGATTCGGCATCAGATTCGTGTAGATTTTTAGGTCTTGGTTTCCGGCTGGCTGCTCAATATTGATGACCTTATCCTCGATGAGGTCTTGGATGATATTCTTGAGTCTCATGCAGGTGGCGGTGGTGTGTCCTTTGACTTTATGAAAGTCACATAGGAGATTCTCGTTGTACCACGGTGGTTTGGTCATGGGCTCCATGTATTGTTCGGAGTTAGAGATTTTGATTAGGTTTTCTTTGACCAATTTCTTCATGACAGACTCAATCGATTCACCAAGGGCTGTGAACTTCCTCTTGGGGGGAAACTTGTTGCGGGGAGGTGGTCCTCCTTGATTACCCACATTGTTGACTTGGCTGGTGGAAGGTGGTTGTGACTGTGCTACTACCACATTAGCCTACACATTGTTGTGGTTATGAGTTTGTGGATGATGATGATTTTGGGTATTTTGCTTAGGAGCACTGATGACTACCTTAGCATCGACCACGCCGTCGTTCGTGATATTTTTGTTCCTCGACCATGTTCGAGGTTTATCATTGTAGTTGTTGGATGGGCGGTTATCCTGCGGTGGAGTGAATGTAGGTGCGCCTCCTCGCACAGAAAGGGCTCTTTCGATGTTGAGCGCCTTTGGAATTAGTTGATCGTAAGATGTGATGCACTGCATTTTTAGGTAGAACGCCAAGTTTTCATCCAGGTTGGCTATGATGGTGCAAACTTGTTGTTCCTCTGGCATGGTCCACTTGCTTTGATTGGCCTTGGATCGCCATCTTTGCAAGAAGGATGCAAATAACTCTCCTCTTCTTTGTTTGAGTGCAGATAGTTCTTCTAAACTGACATCCACACCCATATTAAAAGCGTAATTTTTAAGGAAAGCCTCCACAATTTCCTCGAATGTTTTAATACCCGTGCGTAAGTGAGAAAACCATTCCATAGTTGGACCAGTCAAGCTTCGAGGGAAGAGCCACATTAGATACGTGTCATCATATGCGATTTCCATGCAGTGCACCAGAAATTCCCTGACGTGGTTTTCAGGGTTGCCCGTTCCATTGTACTTATCAAATTTGGGGATCTTGAATCCCTTTGGAAATGGTACCATGGTGAGAATTCTATCGAACGGATAAGGGCACAAGTTGCCTGGTGTCCTTATGGTTTTTCCTACTTGCAAGACCAACACCTGCTGCGAAAGCAATTTGATCTGTGTTGCGACATCCTTGCTTGGGTCGGGGGGTGGGATGAATGAGTGGTGAGGTGTTGGAGGTGTTTGATGGGTGGGGAGTGTACTGGTCGGTATTTGCTGCGAGCTTGGCTGTGCGTTTAGGGCTTGTTGGTAAGCTTGCATTTGTGCCAACAACGTTTGTTGTTGATCTTGTTGTTGCTGTTCCAATAGCGCTTGCAGTTGGTCTATCTGCTGTTGTTCCCATGAAGCCTGCTGTTGGTCAATCTACTGTTGAGCTAGTAATGCATTTTGTTGGTCTAGCTGCTGTTGTGCCAACAATGCTTGTTGTTGGTCGAGCTGTTGTTGTGCCAATAAAGCTTGTTGTTTAGCTTGGTGCTATGCTTGGAAGTCTTGTAGGGCTTGTTGGTAGGATTGTAGGTGGATTGCTTGCAATTGCGCTTGGTATTGAGCTTGTGTCTTTTGTTGGGCTTGAGCTTGAGCTTGGGCTTGAGCTTGCGCTTGGGCTTGAGCTTGGGCTTGAGCTTGAGCGTGTGCTTGCGCTTGTGCGGCTTGTGCTTGAGCTTGCACTGCTTGTGCTTGAGCTTGAGCTTACGCTTGGGCTTGAGCTTGGGCCTGAGCTTATGCTTGCGCTTGTGCGGCTTGTGCTTGTGCGGCTTGTTGTTTTTGGAGTGCCTTTTGGCAGGCAGCTTGTTGTGCATTTTGTAACATGATGGAGAATGAATTGGTCATGTTGTGCTTTGCCGGTGGGATTGGTGGTGGAGCAGGAATCATGCCAACTGTCGTGCCGGGTGGAGGGATTGTGGTTGTGACTATGATTTGGGTTGTGGGCGGGGTGGTTGAGATAATTGATCCTTGATGAGGCATGCTTTGGGAGACTTGAGGACCAATAAATGCATTAACCATGGTGACAGGAATGGTTGCGATTTGTTGTGAGGACATGGCCAAAAGAAGTGGGTTCAAAGTGGTGGTCGGATTGCTTGGATTAGCAAAAATTTTGATCTTGAACGTAGGCAAGGTTGATCTTTGATCATCCCCCGAGACAATTAGGGTTAGTCCTTTAGGCGTCCGTCACATTGGAAATCCGTTTTCCCATCTTGTCTGCATCTTAAGTCAGTCCTTTAGGCAATAAAATGGCAATCCATTTGTCCATATTATCATCAAGTCAGTCCACCACCAGTCGAACTACGTGGTCTCTGCGTATATAACATAGGCAAGGCTAATCTATGGATCAGCTCCCGAGACCCCTAGGATAGGTCTTTAAGTTAGTTTGTTCATTGTAAAATCTTGAAAATACCAAAAACAACCTCAAAACATTTGAAAAAACCAAAATGGTGCATCCATTTCATCTCGCTTTCACCTGTGATTGTCATCACTCATAATAAATCATCGTCGCTTTCACCCTTTGGTGAGTTAGTCAGAAGCAAGTTTAGCAGGTTCTAAAGTGAATGCCTAATCGTCAAAGTCTCGAAGGTCTAAGTCAGCAAGTTGGTCAACTCGGAGTATCAATAGCTTATCATGCAATCAGTCTCACCAAAACCCTGATCACTACATGTCCTAGGATGAAGCTTTCCTGCGATGGTCATAAGCATTAGGTACCCCATAGTAGTTTAGCCTTGGCTAACGATACGAAGAACATTAGCTTGTTTGTTTACTTTATTTTGGTCTTTTTGACTTATCTTATTTTGCGCTCATTCCAAGGACCTCTCGATGATGCCTAAACAAAATAGGTTTAGAGAGAAAGGAATGGGGCAACGATCATTATCTTTTTATCTGTTGTGCTTGTTGGATATTCTTATAAAATAACTTCGTCATGCATACTTTGTTTTGTTTGTAGGAAGGATGTTTTAGGTATCTTGTTGACCACATAAGAAGGCTTTCCTTTTTATGTTTTGGTCCGAGATGTTTATGATATCTGAACTGCATTCTGAATAAGGTTATGTTTGTCAAGTGTGAACAAGAGTACTCCTATCTGTTTGATGAGTCAAAGTCCATCACACTAGGTGCCACGCCATCCTGGTTCTTAATACCTTGATGCATTGCACCTACGTGTGTTATCAAACATAAAGAAAGGTACGCTCTTTCCCATCCTTGGATAAGCAACACATCATCATTCATCATCATATCTAGTAATGTCTCGATGACTAATGGATTTATTGGACTTCTACATTCTTCTTGGATTTAAGGGTTTATCCCTCTCGTTCTTCTATCTTCTTTCATGCTAACAATGTATCCATCTTGCATCCGTATTCTCATTTTGCATAATCACATCATACCATCATATCAGGACAACAAGCATCCATCACATTCATTTCTCATTTCATTTGCATAATCATTTAAGATGTTAAAATAATATAGATTTGTTATTTTAAGCATCTTCGAAACATCTCATTTTCATAATCATATAAGTTGTTTAGGATAATATAGATTTGTTATTCTAACCATCTTCCAAACATCTCATTTACATCACCATTATCATATAGTCTCGTCATCCATACATCCATTTTTGAACCCCTTTATCGTGAGATCCACCTCAAATCGAATGTTTTCGCTCGATCTCTCGATGGGGCAATGTACTAGCATATTTCTTTTCGCTAAGGCATCCGAAAAATTGGAAATTTTTTAATTTCGATATTGGCAACATCATTCTTTGAACCAATGCAACAAGTACATTGCTTCAAAGAGGGGAAAAATGTAGACATCTAAAAATAACATTATACATTCCGCTTTAACTAACATCATGCATTCAGTTCTTCTACTAATCAATTAAAGCAATTTATTGATTTAATCCTAAGGTTCATCAAGCTTAATTAAATAAATCAAATTATTTAATTAAGTTCCTAAGGTTCTTCTTATTTGATTTAATAAATCAAACTGATTTAAAATCAAATATCAAATCCCTAAAATCCCCCAAGTTAATTAATCTAAATTTAATTAACTTTTAATCACAATTATCATTCTCTAGCTTTTGACTCAACTAGAGTCAAATCCAAACTCTTAACTAACCCACCCACTTGCACCAATAAATCATTTATTTGATTTATAATTCCTCTAATTACATTCAAAATGGCATCAAAATGGAATATTCTTCCAATTTTGAATCTTCCCCCCAAAAGGGACTTGTCCCTTCCAACAAGGTTTTAAATGCTATTTGCACAAGTCAATATGGCATTTATTGCACCTTTCATCCCCCCAAAACATGTCAAGTCATTCAAATTCAAATTTGAAATTGGCACATTGGCCAAGACTTGCACATTCCTCACCCTCTCATAGCTTGACAAGTGTCATCTTGTCATTGGCCCATGAATGATCCCACATTCATCAATTTGGCCTCTCCTCTCTCCAAGCTCAACTATAAGTTGAAGGCTTCTCTCCTTCAAACAACACAACAACCACATTTGAAAGCATTTACACTATAGGCAACTTGAGTTCTAGCATCTCATTGTCTATCTCACTAAGCTTATCAAGGATTGGGAAAGGGCAACTTCCTACAACACTAAGTTGCACCAATCCAATATGGGATAGATTTGCTTCATGTTATTTGTGCTTTAAAATCATTTCATTTGGTATTTCTAGTTGTTTAAATGTCTTAATTTAGCATATCTAGTATGGAGCAATATTTCATAGGGTTTGTTGGATTTTTCCATGTTAGTTTGATTTACATGATATACTAACATGTTGCAAAATTTAGCCACCACACATGGTAAGAGAAAATAAAATAAGGTACAAACTAGGAGATAATCAAGACTTATTTCTCTTATAACACCTACATGTTGGCACAAACTTCAAATAGCCAAGAAATGTCCTCAAATAAATACGAAAACAATAAAAATATTATATGTATGAAGGATGTAAAATAGGTTTCCAGTCAAAATTGGATGATGGATATGTCGTAATATTTAAAATATTCAATCATATGTAGCTTACCACCTACATCTATACATCAATATTTGATTAGAAGTTTTTTGATTTACGTCGAGATGTGTATCAATTATCTCCTAGAAGGTGTATCAAAATGCACACTAACAAACCTTTGGTCATTGTTAAACATAATGGATAAAGGTAGCCTAAATTATACCCATGAAAATAAATAGGATTATTATTGATACTAACTACTTAGACTGTCACAACTTAAAATTGATATCTAATATACAAGATAATAAGCAACTAACATAAAAAACTAGATGAATGAATTTTGAGAATCCAAAGGCATGGGATTGGATCATGACATTCTAGTCCATTAACATATTTTTGTCATACAATCATGCACACTAGAATATGACCTTCAACACATACATTCTTTTAAAACTTGGGTGTATATCTATGTTTGATGAAGTGTTGTTATCAAGACCAACATTGAGATCCTACTATGTATTGATGGAACTCAATTTTAATAATCACATTTAGGCATCCAATTTTATTTTATGATATAAAGAAAGAGATTGAAAAAATAAATTGATGCAAAATTGTGAATGTTTGATTCAAATTAAGAGTGATGGAGGTTGGGCCTAATAGAAATTAAGTGTTTTAAATTGAGATTGATAATTGACTTTATAATGATCCTTTGAATGTCAAGATGAAATGAGAGATTATTTGATAGGATACATATGCATATACATATACATATATGTATGCATATAGATAGATAGATAGATAGATAGATAAATAGATAGATGGACTGATAGGTGGATGGATTGATAGATGGATGGAGTGATAAAGTGTTGTGTTTAGTATTTAGTGAGATTGAACTATAAATAATATTAAATGAAAATGATTTGTGTCATACCTAGAACAATATTCTATTTATATCGTACAAAGTTTGAATCTTTAATATCCATCCCCATAAATATAAAAAATATTTGAAACTTTTCAATTATAAAAAATATAAATTTTTAAATTTAAACAAAACACTATTTTATGAATATAATGTAATGTAAAATAAATAAAAACTAAATAGACATCAACATATTGAAAAATTAAAATAGTGTGTATATCCTTATAAATAATTTATAATAAAGTAAAAAGCCCAAGTTAATGAAGTCATTCAATCAATAATAACAAAGTTCACTTTTGTAATCTACAATAATAAACCCTAAAATAATAGGTAGCCAAGCAACATATTCTCATATTGCTAAATAAAATAGTTGTAGTGACCTGTGACCTTGACTAAAGTGCCTCAAATTTCCGAACGTGTAACATGCAGATTAGACTGGCGACGAGTTCTATGGCCCGTCCTTGTAGATTACAGGTTTGGTGGTGACGATAGCTGCAATGGTCTTGCAACGCGTAGAAAGAATTCATCCCAGGGAGATTAGATTGTATATGTACTGTCTACAAATTTTGACAGGAAATCCGAGCAATTGTATAACTGCGTATGATGAACGGAAGAGAAGATCCAGTTGTGTTGCAAACTATGACCCGGAATCTTCAAAGTTTCCACTTATCATTAACATTTTCAGACTCTTCGATTAAAACAAATTAAGTCTCCATCTCTTCAACGACCCTGACATTTTCACGTGTGATCTTCCTGGACTTTGCCAATTTCCTCCCTTTTTTATTCAAATTTATCTGCTTTCCAATGTAATCTTCTGTCATTTCGAATTAGGCAATCGAGAAAAGCCGTGGAGTGTTTTACAGGAGGCTGTCAATTCTAGAAAAATCTGTGTCGTTTGCAAAGCATCGCATTGCAAGATCGGATAAAGAATGATATTAGCGGACACGAATTTGGAAAACGAAAAATGTACACAATAAACAATAAAGAGTTTGAACTAACGAAAGTATAGGTTATCTGAATTCAGTATTGTTAATATGTGGTTTGAAAATTGTAAATTGGGTTTATTCAATAATATTAAAAAAAATCTCTTTAGTTAAAATTTATAATTTCTTACATTTAGAAAGTAAATAATCTGAAAACATGTGAGTTTGAAGATGAGAATGGTAGGTTTATTTTTAATTGTAATATTAGTAGGTGTAATCTTCTATTCTTAAAATTTTTTTATGAGAATGGTAGGTTTATTTTTAATAGTAATATTAGTGGGTGTATTGCTCTATTCTTAATATTTTTTTCTATCTAGTATTAATATATGAATATATATGAATATGATAAATAAACGTGATTTTAACATTAAAAAGTTAATGAATGAGAGGTAGATAAGACAATCATTACTTTTTGTTATCATCCCATATGTTTTTAATGCTTGCATTTTCATTGTTTAAGAACTTGTAAATTGTTAATTTGAAAATGGAGAATGGTAGGTTTATTTTTAATAGTAATCTTAGTAGGTGTAATGTTCTTTTCTTTATATTTTTTTCAATCTAATATTAATATATGAATACAATAGATAAACGTGACTTTAACATTAAAAAGTTAATGAATGAGAGGTAGAGGAGACAATCATTACTTTTTCTTATGACCCCATATGTTTTTAATGCTAGTATTTTTATTGTTTAAAACCTTGTAAATTGTTAATTTGAAACAAGTGGTTTGGGTCATATTTTCAATAATGAGAATTTAGATCCTATTTTGTATAATTTGATGTCCAATAAAAAATAATTCAAATCATTTTCTAAATGAGTTTATTTTAAAAAAATAAAAAATAAAAATAGAATTGATGTTTTTGCAAAGGTCCATGTAAACAATCTTATCAAAGGGATGAGACTACACTAACAAATGTGGGTTCATAATTTTTTAATATATTTTAAAAATTAAATGAGAGGATAGAAGTCCTTGGCTCTAAAACTAGGTTAGTTATAGATAATCATTATTTACTATTGTATGAATTGATTATATACCTTAAAAAATAAAACTTTCATATAAAATTTACTTAATATAAATTTAAAAAATATATCTAATTAGAAGGAAGAAAATTGTCGCTCTATAGTTTAGGGCATAGAACAAGTTTTCTTCACTTCTCATTCAAGGAAACCCTAGAGATCTCAATCCAAGGATGGAATGAGGGAAAAATGTATTCAATAGGGATGTCCTAGGGTGTGATAAAACACTAAAAAGGGGTTCACCACGAAGCTAGGGCTTGGAAAGACAAGTTACATACAAGCCCTAACTATGAAACTTAATTATATGGAAGACTACAATAAATGACCTACAATTGAATGCAAAATAGAATAGTAAATTGGAAAAGTACAAAGGTGAACCTGGAAACCTATAGTAGCTTGAATGAGCATTTGAAATGTTGGAAATACTAATTTTAGGGAACACTGGGACTCATACACCATGCTAGGCAATTTAGTTCTAGATTAGGGTTTTTGGGCTAATATAGGAATTTGGCAATGTTGACTCAAGATCTTCAAAAATATTGAAAATTTCTTATATAGGGACTCATACACCGCTTGTGTCATATCAGTCTTATCCTATTTTTTTTGAAAAATCAAAGTTTAAATCTTCTCTGCAATCTCTGTGCTTTCTTCCAAATCTTATTTTCAGATCTAAATTATTGAATTATGCTCTATAAATGCCTTTCATTGATCTTGTAAACAAGGTGAAAACTTTGATAACTTTTCGCACTTGACAACTTCTTTACAATCTTGCTCCTTAGAGGATCTTCAACCTAGATTTGTAAATCACATACTAAAAAGAGGGAAAAATGTTGTTTTGTTAGTAGAAAGGGGTTTTCCTTGTTCAAATCCTATTTTGGTAATTAAACCTTCTAATAAAATAAAATGAAAAAAAGGAATGATGAATGAAAAACTAAGAAATATTACAAATCACCAAACCCTAGAATAAGATGATGGAAACATGCATGAAATGGTTGTAATGGATGTGGATCTTGACTCTTGAATGTTGAGGATCTTGAATTGAATACTTGCTTGAGTCATGAAACCATACATAACAAATGTTAGCTCAAACACAAACATGATGCATGATGACTTTGACATGATGCTTGATACTTGAATAATGCTCCAAAATGCTTGAAAATTAGCCCTTGAAGGTTCTTGAATGCTCTTGTAAAATCTTGTAATCACCAATCTATTTTATGAATTCTTATTCAACTTGCTAGGTTGCTCGATTGCTTGTTAGGAGAAAATGAGTGAAATAATCTTGTATTTATAATTGTTTATTCCTAATTTCTCAAAATTACAACACTACAAGCCAACATCAAATCTAGGAAGATAAAATCCCATGAAGAATTTTAATTGAAATTAATTTTAAGCCACATGAGACTCATATGCTAAAAGTGGCATATGAGTCCCATTAGGCTAGGTCATGGGACACATTTTTGAAGAAATTCTTAGATTAATGTGAAGTCTACATCGAGGCTTTAAAAAGTAGGTGGGACCCATACACCCAAAGTGGCATATGAGTCCCAAATCACTAAATTTGGGCCATACAATCCAAAAACATTAATTTCTAATTGGTCATTACATATGTTTCAGGATTATCCTGAGAAAGAGGCATTAGTTAAGGCTTGTGGATGAAAAATAAAGCCAATTAAGGCATAGAGAAGCCCAATTAATTAATAAAAACCCTACACTAGTGTGCAAGTGTAAGAAAACACTTTACAACACTCCAAAATAAGGCACCATTAAGTTCATTTTAGTTTACAAGGGTCCAAACAAGTGTAAAAATGTAACAGATGATATTTTTTGACACTACACTAATATAGTACATATATAGTTCAATAATAAATTATAATAGATGAAATCTTATATTTCATAGGTTTTAAATTTGAAGAAAAGATATGAACTAGAAAAATTCCATATTATGTGAACATATTAAACTTAATCCCTAATATTTAAATCACTTCTAAGTGTAGACACGTAAAATAGACATCTTACATCTCGCTCTAACTAACATCAAATTCTGCTATTAATCAATTAAAATAATTTATTGATTAATTTCTTAGCTTCACAGACTTAATTAAATAAATTAAATTATTTCATTGAGTCCTAAGGTTCTTCTTATTTGATTCAATAAATCAAAATGATTTAAATCAAATATCAAATCCCTAAAATCCCCTAAGTTAATTAATCTAAATTATTTAACTTCTAATCATAATTACCATTCCAAACTCTTAACTAACCCACCCACTTGCACAATAAATCACTTTATTTGATTTATTAAAACCCATATTTTCCCTCATTAACTCTCATCTTTGACTTTTTGGACAAAGACAATTGCCCCCAAAAAACCCTCAACCACATGCATTTATGGCCATTTTCAAATTTGAATGGGCACATTGGTCAAAACTTGCACATTCCTCACCCTCTCACACCTTGACAAGTGGCATCTTGTCATTGGCCTATGAATGATCCCACATTCATCAATTTGGCCTCTCCTCTCTTCAAGTTCAACTATAAGTTGAAGGCTTCTCTCCTTCAAATAAGGGAACACATTTCATTGCAAGGTTACTCTCTTCATTTGAGAATCAATCTTGCTCTTCATCACATCATTTGCTTATCAGGGATTGGGAAAGTGCTCTCTTCTCACATCAAGGGGCACCAATCCCCCTATGGGATGGTGTTTGGTTAATTTAGATTAGATTCATATATTTTAGGTTGCACATGTATTTCTTTATGTTTTTCTACTCTATGTTTAATCAACAATGTCATAGGGAGAGGTTGATTTTAGTTTGCTAACAATAGTTAATCCATCTATTGTTAGGAAATTGCAGATTTTGCCTCTCACAAAATGGCGCTAGAAGGAGGGCCTCCGACCCACGGAATTTTAAGCATTACATTACCATTTTAACATTCATATTTAGATTGGGTTTCTTTGATATGGCAGTTTAAGCATTAGATTTCATTTGCTAAAAGAAAATTTCTAAAACTAACGGGATTTACGTATGCTTCTACTATAAAGTTTCTAAAAGATAATGAGCTTTCTCTATGCTGTCTTTTATCTTATTCCATGTGCAGGAGTTGAAAGAATTTGTTTTAGAAATGCATGTCTCTTCAAGCTATCAATGTGTTTCTGTTTAGTATTCACCAACAACATACATCTATTGTATTTGTTTTATCGAAGTTTGCATAGGATAAAAATGGGTTTGTTTATGCTTTAAAGACTATGCTACTACACTATGCCTACAGTAGCAATTCTTTGCTTGCTGCTTGGTTGTAGAATCTTCTAAACATTTGTCAAGATCAACCTTTGCATTTTCTTGTCTCCTGCCTGAGGCCCAATATGTTTTTTTTTTATAGATTCAATCTAAAAGATCAAAAAATTATTGATGGTCTTTGATGAACTTCTGATCCTACTTATGGAAAATTGAGTCTAAAATATTGTCAGTAGTACGCTAGAGGATGTATATGTTAAAATATTCTATGATTGCGAAAAAACAAAAAAAAACTTGAGGTCGAGTACTTTGCAATCGCAGTTTCTTTATTTGCAGTGTTAATCCCCTTACTGCAGTAGTTGTTTTGGGCGTTTCTTTAACTCTAACAAGTCTTTACGAGAAATATAACTCTGTTCACGTGAATAGAACTGTAAAACTCCAGTTGTGAATGCCTGTCATTGAAAGTTGTCCTTTTCTTAGCCATACAAATAACAAATATGTATCTCATTAAAATATAGCCATATCTCTCCACTACATTATCACATTGTTCTTACCTTAACCTTCTGCTAGAAAATGAATGCAGTGATAATCTTTGTCTTTGGCTCACAGGAATCAATCTTGAGATTTCTAAATGATCTTCTTACTTCCAAATCCAACGCACATTGATGATGGTGTCTATGCCTCCAACTACCAAACAAATAGAATCTAATTCAAGACTTTTGCTAGGCTGTCAAAGATTCGTTCATTTAGCTTAGCTCGAGTTCCATAAGCCTTTAGAAGACTTACAATGAAAAGATACACTTACAATGTAAACATGTCCAAGGTACGAGTTGTTGTTTTGTAGAAATTATTAAGTCCATAGTAATGAATGGAAGGTGCTCCCAGAAATATGATGTAGAGTCGAAATTATTCCAAAACGTTGGGTACATTTCTTTCCAAGTCGAATATTTTGCAGAATCCTACATCAACTGCGAATGGTGGAGGCATACTAACCTGATCAAGTCAGGACACAGGCGAGGTCCTCTTTTGGACTATTAGCCTCTTTCTTCTTTCACTATACTCTAGGGTCCTACATCTCCAAGATTACCAGCTGCAAGTCAATTCTGTTGGCTATTATCATTGATTCACTATCACAGGCCTTAAAATTAGCACCAAAAAGTCATAATTTCGAGGCAGTAAGAGTCCATCATTCCCTTCTTTTTTTGAAGATATCAAACATTCCCTGTGGGAGACTCCTTTGAAAGAGAATATGTTGTCCAACATTTTGTAGCCCATTCAGAGGAAGGCCGAGCGGCTTCCATAGGAGAACCCATGGGTAAGGCTTTAGATCCCAGCCTTTTAGAAGACTGGACACGCATTGAAGCTCTTTATCCAAATCAGAGGTGACATTCCATGCATGAGAGGAGCAGCCACACAAGGCTCTGCACCTTGTAACAAAGACTGTCATTAGAGGAAGCATAAACGATGGTGAGAACCTCATCTAGATAGTCAGATTGAATGAGCGCCACAACCTTGCAATGCAATGCATCCTGGTCCATAGGAGCTGTGCCTAGAATCTCATATACCATTTGGATATCTGCTTGTAATCATTTCCTTTGGAACAACTGCTTGCGCATTAATTTTGGGCCTTGGCTTTTCCTTGGAAGACATACACTCATTTCTCTTTCTTCTCTATCCACATTGCAAATCCCATATGCTTACAGTTTCAATGTTGTCACCTTTCTTGAGCTTGTCTGATGAACTTGATGGCAATCACCAGTGGTTGCAGACCTAAATTGTAGCCCTTGTCAACTACAAGACCCGCGGCTGGTTGGATTAGTAGACCATGCTATTCGTTGGGCTGCCTTAAAAGTTTGCAGAATAAGTCACCATTTATTTGTACATATCAAGATTTCAAAGATCTTGACTTTGCTGCCATTTAATACGACTGATGCTAATACAAATGTACAGTGAGGCAATAAAGACACACTCTTCACTCAAATAAAATATTCAGACATTCCTTGTGGCCTGCGCATTAGCCTCAATTGGTGAAAAGCGTGCTTTTTTTTTTTCAAATCTAGGCTTGCGCATTTAATCTCACACTTGTATACTGCTTATATATGTTTTATTGATTTTCAATGCACGTCTTTGGTTCACTGTTATGGAGTAAAGACCGATGTTGAGTTAGGTATTGGCATCCTTAGCTGTATAATGATCTGTACATTATAATATTTATGTCTGACAGTGGACTGACTGTGTTTCACAAGAATATATTTGCGTTTGACAGTAGTTATAGCTTTTCAAATTAAAGAAGTGAGGTTTGTAGACAATTCATTGTGCAAGGCGTGAATATCGTATGGGATCACCCTATGAAGGAGGTGTGGAGTTGATAGGCCTACATAGTGTCCCACCACAGCCCAACATGGATTTTCAACTTCATTAATGTTTCTTGATTTGATATGATTAGAAATGTCATTAATTTTGTTGCAGACTACGCATAATCATAGTCAAAATCTTTTCTTGTATTAATGAACATTTCTTCTTGTAAGAACTTCATTGCTTTGAGTAGAAGCTACATTGATTTAGGGACTCTATGGCAGGAGATAAGGATTGCATTGATTAAAAGTCTTGGGATTGGAATGTGTTGGGAAAGGAGAATATTAGGATTATAATAAGTCGAGCCAGGCTGGATCTACTACAATAATTATTGCCTTCATGCTAGAATACAATCAAACACACTCTACCACCGAAGGAAGTATCTCTCATTTCATGCCCTTGATTAAACTTCTTCAATTCGGGTGTTTCTTGTTTTATGATATCAATCTGTTTTAAATAAATTTCAGCTAACTCAAAAGAAAATCCAATTACAATTTCTATTCACACTTTTCTTTAGAAAATTTTGTTGATAAATTTCAAAACAGTATCACTCGAAATAGAAGTTGTCAAATTCTTAGGAATGAACATTATGATCAATTCTATTGGTTAGGTGGAATCTTGATGTTTTGTGAAGATATTTAACAAATGATTGATATAAATTGTTCCAAAATGAACATTTTGACATTCACAATTGGGACAAACAATGTCAAAGCCATGTGAATTCATTCATTAGGTTATTTGTGAATGTGTTCATTATGTTAAAAGATATGTTCATCATATTATTGATTTCTTGAAATATCCTACATCCTATGTCTGATAACTTTGTATTGTTTTATCAGGTTGGCATTGAAATCAAGCACCAAATGAAAACGAAGGCGAAAAGAGTGGAATCAAAGATTTTCTTGAAAACAAAAATTGAAAAGCATTTTTTAATGCTTGTTTTAACAATCTTAGAGCTTCCATTTACTACCCTTTTTTTTTTGTTTTAAACTAACTCACTTTTTGATTTGGGCTTAAAATCAATCAATAACTTGATCCTTTTAAGTTTGGTTAAAATTGAACCTTAGACACCTACTAGTTTCCAATTTCAACTTAAAATTGAACAAGACAAGTTCACATCTCATCTGGTGCTTCTAAAACGAACTCATCACTGCTTTGAGGAATAAAATGAACAAGTGTCTTTCATGTTTTGCAATCCTTTTCACAAATTAACATCCTTGAAATGTGTATGCACTTCTCTCGTGCTTCATAGTGATCTTGAGAATCAAAATCATTTTGGTGATATTAACTTGTCAAAAGGATTGCCTTAACATTTCAATTTGGGCACTTAAAATTGAACAAAACATATTGTGAGTGTGAGTAACTTATTGTGAGTGTTCTTCCTTTGTTTCTAAATGAATTTTGATCAAACTACGAATATGTTTACTCACTTTTGTTTATCTTAGAGGGCATGCCTTGTGGGAAAAAGTACTCACCCAAGGGAACGACCCAACCGGGAACACGCTAAAGCCAAGTGACTTCCAATCGGTATATAAGTGTGGATTCTGGAGGAAAGTTCAAGAATCATGATGATTATTCTGATGAGATGGACAAAAATGAACTCTCGTCGATGTTGGATAATCTCCCATGAACGGAATGCCCGCATTAGAACCCTTTGTTTAGAAAAAGGCCAAAACATTGTCTATCTTGTTGGTGCAAAAGCTCATGTCCTTTGAAGCCACCCCACATTATACATGCGGTCTTGTTGTGGAAATGGAAAGTATGCCATGGGAGATTCATGGGAACTAATGCTTGGCTAACCCGAATAAGTGAGTGTCATGGAGGGGAGCCAGTGAGGTCAAGCATTTAGCCATTCGCACAAGATATGCGCAGCTAGATTTATCCAAGTGGGAACCCAACAAGATATTGCCTCATCATCCTAGGGTTGTAAAAAGTGCTTGGAATCAAAAAACACTTTGCTTGGATTCAAAACATTGAAAAATGAACATTCACAAGAGCCTCAAATTTCAAACACCTTGGAAGAAACAAATATCCTTTGATGAATTTAAGCACTCTTGCTTTCCCTAGGGATCATATCCTTAGAGGTTTCTAAGTGCTTGAATTCTATCATCATTTGTTTTCACTTAGGACAAACTTAGGAAACTTTTGCCCTAATTTTCCTTGATTTCCACATAACAGACCTTGTGGGATGAGAACAAAAGTTGGACATTAGACATTTAGTTTGAAAACATAATCAAGAAAGTGCTTTTGGTAAAAGGAATTCACTAAGACAAGATAAAAGACAAATTAGATTACACATGTGTTTTCCAACATGATTTCCCCCAAGATCAAAATCCCAAAACCAAAGTTCAAGATGCTTAGTCTAAAAGATCGTGAGGAGCGTTTTGAGATCCTGAGTTGTATGAGTTTTGCTATCACCAGAATCCCAAACTTTTTGAAAGGTTTGCTTTCCTCCCATAGGAAGTATAGTGTGTTCTTCAACATCGAGGTCTTGTAAGCAGAAGTGTTATTCTAGGTCAAGTCTAGGATCAAATTCAATCACTTTCATCCATCTCTCAACCATTAAATTAGTCAAAAGTAACCTCACCAATAACTCTTGGAAACTTTGTAAACATCTGTTATGCTAAACTTCTAGGCGAAATCAAATCACTTTATTTGACTTAACACAACTAGTCAAACCATCATCTTATACACAAGTTTTCTCTAGGATAATACAACTTCCCTGGGTTTACGAGTTCATCTTGTTTGGCTTAATACAATTAGCCAAATTATCAAATCATCACCTTGTTTGACTTAACACACTTAGTCAAACCATCCTCTTATGTACAAGTCCACTCTAGGATAACAGAACTTCCTAGGGTTTACAAGTGCACTTATCACATTTTGTCTGACTTAACACATTTAGTCAAACTATCAATCCAATCACGATCAATCAAAGTCCTAAAAAAAAGAAAATAAAAAAATAAAAATTTAGCATTTCCTTCAAAGTTTCCTTAAGATTTCCATTCATCTGTATCACTCATCTTCCATTTATCTCATCCTCATCATCACTTTGATCCTTCAATTATCCTAGTTCTTCACTTCTTTGAACCTAAGGTTTAGATCGATCTAAAGAATTAGAGGTTCATCTCTTACATTCTGGGAAATTGGCCTTCATTTTATGGTTCAAACTCAATCTCAATACAAGAGGGCCATGGAATATAAACTTGATCCATCCATCATGAGCAATTCAATTCAACCAAACTATCCATGTCTCACAATGCTAATTGATTATCAAAACTCACATTTATGCAATTCAAGCATGGCATCATTATCTCCTCCAAACTTCAACGATACAAATGTGAGTATGCCCAATCTAAATTTTGGAACACCTTTTCCAATGATAGATTTAAATCCAAGTCCAAATCTACAAATCTATCAACCAAACACTTAATGCATGAGTTTTCAAAACACTATCCCACCAAATCCATTCATGCCAAATACAAGTTTGTTGAAAATGAACATTTCTAGTCCACACTTGGTGAACTTTGAGATAGATATGTTTGCAAGTAAAATCATTGTTGTTCAAAATCCCAACAGTATATTGGAAACTCCATGTATTGATCCAAATCAAGGTAACAACATGCAAAATCAAAGTTACCTAAATCAGGGCAATATGATTCCCAACCACAACAATGTTCAATTTCAATCTATCATGTTGAATCTAAACATCACACCAAATCAGAGAATTATCCAAAATCAACTTGTCCATAATCCCAAGAAAGCACCACAAGGATACATTTCAAATCTGATTGCTAAATAACCAAGTCAGCCATATCAAGAAAATACAGATCAAATTTTACAGGATCAAATTGCTTCACTTACCAAAGTAGTGGATCCATTGCACCAAGAGATGTCTCCACCCTAAAATCAATACACTCTTCCATTGGTTGAACCATGTCATCAAATCATTGAGTTATCTCCATAACCACATCAAGAACAATATCTCCAATGTCAGAAAACTGGATATCAAGATCAAGGAAATCAACAACAAACTCAATCACCACATCTCAAAGATCAATCACCGCATCTCCAAAATCAATCACCGCAAGGTCCATTTAAAGTACAAATCTCACAAGGTAGAAAATGAAAATACACATCTCTTGGGAAACCAATTGAGTCTGTCTTGCAACAATTGATACGAGGAAATCTCATTAAAATCCCTATTTATGTGAATTATCAAGAGCCCATGGTGAAACCACCAGGGTATGATGAGAAACACTTTTGTGATTTTCACAAAGTAAAGGGACACACAACATCAGATTGTATTCAACTCAAAAATATCATCCAAGACCTAATTGATCAAAAGCTAATAGCTATTGGGGACATTAATCAGAATTCAACCACTAGCAATAGCATTAACAATCTCTCCTCCACACTTGTTGAAAATGGTGATCAAGATCAATCTATCAATGAACAAATTGAAGATGTTTCCATCTCATTCAATGGTCAAATCAACACACACCAAGGGCCACTTTTCAATCATGATCAAAATCCACAAACAATACCCAACAAAGATCCAATTCAAGAAATGTCAACATCACTTGGTCTTATGGTTGGCATCATTCCCAATCCACCGCCACCACCACCTATAACACAACATAAAAAGAAAAAATTCATTCTCCATCATGTTGCAAGTTGCTCGACAAGCTGCGCAAGCTACACAAGCCGCACAAGTTGCGTGAGCGACACAAGCAACCCAACAAGCACAAGCTCAAGCAGCCTAGAAAGCACAATACCAAGCACAACTGCAAGTAATCTATTGGCAAGCATACCAAAAGGCCTTGCAAAATTTTCAGGCACAGCAACTCGCCCAATAGCAACCTTCGTTGGCTCAATAGCAACTTGCCCAATAATAGACTTCGTTGGCTCAATAGCAGCTCACCCAATAACAGACTTCCTTGGCTCAATAGTAGCTCGCCCAATAATAGACTTCGTTGGCTCAACAGCAGCTCACCCAATAATAGACTTCGTTGGCTCAACAACAGCTCGCCCAACAACAAGCTTTTTTGGCACAACAACAACTCAACCAATAACAAGCCTCATTGGTGTAGTAGTAGCTCGACCAATAACAAGCCTCATTGGTGCAATAGCAGCTCGACCAATAACAAGCCTCGTTAGCCCAGTAGCAACTCGACCAATAACAAGCCTCGTTGGCACTACAGCAGCTCGACCCAACAACAAGCCTCGTTGGCACAATAGCAGCAAGATGAACAACAAGCGTTGTTGATGCAAATGCAGGCATATCAGCAAGCCTTGAATGCACAGCAAATTTTTCAGCAAACTCCCACTAGTACTCGTCCCACCAATCAAACACCTCAAAATACATTCATCCCACATCCCGATCCACACAATGATATCGCAACACAAATCAAACTGCTCTTGCAGCAAGTGTTGGACATCCAATTAGGGAAAACAACCAGAGCACCAAGCAACTTGTGTCCCTATCCATTCAACAGAGATCTCAGAATGGTATCGTTCCCAAAGGGATTTGAAATCCCCAAATTCTACAAGTATAATGGGATGGGCAACCCTGAAAACCACGTCAGGGAATTTCAGGTACATTGCATGGAGGTTGCATACGATGACACATACCTAATGCGCCTCTTCCCCCGTAATCTGACTAGTCCAGCCATGGAATGGTTTTCTCACCTACCCACGGGCATTAAAACATTCGAGGAAAGTGTGGAAGCATTCCTTAAAAGTTATGCTTTCAAGATGGGTGCAAATGTTAGTTTGGAAGAACTATCAATGCTCAAACAAAGAAAAGAAGAATTATTTGCATCCTTTTTGCAAAGATGGCTATCCAAGACCAATTAGAGCAAGTGGACCATGCCAAAAGAACAACAAGTTTGCACAATCATATCCAATCTAGATGAAAACTTGGTGTTCTACTTAAAAATGCAATGCATCACATCATACGATCAATTGATCCCAAAGGCGCTCAACATCAAAAGAGCCCTTGCTACACGAGGATAACTGTCCGTCCAACAATTATAACAATAAACCTCAAACATGGTCGAGGAACAAAAACATCACAAACTCTGGCATGGTCAATGCTAAAGTGGTCATCAATGCCCCTAAGTAGAGCATCCAGACTCATCAGCAACTGGAAAATCATAATCGCAATAATCTGCAAACTAATATAGTAGCACAATCGCAACCGCTTCCTAGCAATAAAATCAAAAATTTAAATAATCAAGGAGGACCACCTCCCCGAGGCAAATATCCTCCCAAGCGGAATTTCATGGCTCTTGGAGAATCAATTGAATCCATAATGAAGAAATTGGTCAAGGAAAACCTAATCAAAATCTCCAACTCTGAGCAATACGCGGAACCCATGACCAACCACCATGGTACAAAGAAAACCTCCTTTGTGACTTTCACAAGATCAATGGACATACCACCGTAAATTTCATGAGGCTAAAGAATATCATCCAAGACCTC
Organism: Sequoiadendron giganteum; assembly: GCA_007115665.2. Classification (NCBI taxonomy): domain Eukaryota; kingdom Viridiplantae; phylum Streptophyta; class Pinopsida; order Cupressales; family Cupressaceae; genus Sequoiadendron; species Sequoiadendron giganteum. The sequence goes on along the minus strand of CM021100.1, from coordinate 482,522,774 downwards.
ATCGAAGATAAGATCATCAATGTCGAGCAACCAACCGGTAATCAAAATCTGAAAATATACACAAATCTGATGCTGAACCACAATCAAGGAAATAGCTAGGAGAACAACAATCATCCATTCCAACACATTTTCATTAATCATCCATCCACCCATCCACTCGCATCCATACCATAGATTGAGCTGGTGCCCATATCATATTCCACCATATTACTACCTGGTATTTTCCTAAGGTCAGCTTGTCCTGCCTTTATCGAAGTAGTATATCACTTAAACGCTGGGGGCATGCCCTTGAAACTAGCAGTGGATCGGATTTGTGTATATCTTTTGTGCTCTTCCCAAATTCAAAAAAATCCAAAAGCAGGTCAAAATCTCAGAAAATCTTCACAAATTCATCATTAAGTCATGTCAGTCTTTCACCTTGTCTAAACTACGTCGTCTCTAAGCTTGAACATAGGCAAGGTTGATCTTTGATCATCCCCTAAGACAATTTAGGTCAGCCCTTTAGGCATTTGTTGCAATGACAATCTGTTTGCCCATTTGGTTTATAGTTTAGGTCAGCCCTTTAGGGATCTGTTGTAATGGAAATCTGTTTGCCCATCTGGTTTACAGTTTAGGTTAGTCCTTAGGCATCCGTCGCATTTGGCAATTCGTTTGAATAAAGTCAATCATCACCTTCACTCTTTGGTGAGTCAATTAGAAGCAAGTTTAGCAGGTTCAAAAGTGAACACTTAATCATCAAATTCTTAAGCCTAAGTCAGTAAGCAAGCAAGTTGGTCAACTCAGAGTATCAATAACTTATCATGCAATCAATTTTATCAAAACCCTAATCACAACATGTCCTAGGAATGCGACCTTCCTGCGATGGACATCAGCATCAGGTACCTCGCAGTAGTTAGTCTTGGCTAGCGGTACAAAGAACATTAGTTTGTTTGGTTACTTTATTTGGTCTTTTTGACTTATCTTATTTTGCGCTCATTCTAAGGACCTCTCGATGATGCCTAAACAAAACATGTTTAGAGAGAAAGGAATGGGGCAATGATCATTATCTTTTTATCTGCTGTGCTTGTTGGATATTCTTGTAAAATAACTTCATCATGCATGGTTTGTTTTGTTTGTAGGAAGGATGTTTTAGGTATCTTGTTGACCACATAAGAAGGCTTGCCTTTTTATGTTTTGGCCTGAGATGTCTAGAATTTCTGAACTGCATTCTGAATAAGGTTATGTTTGTCAAGTGTGAACAAGAGTACTTCTATCTATTTGACAAGTCAAAATCCATCACACTAGGCACCATGCCATCCTGGTTCTTAATACCTTGATGCATCACACCTATGTGTGTTATCAAACATAAAGAAAGGTATGCTCTTTTCCCATCCTTGGATAAGCAATACATCATCATCATTCATCATCATATCCAATAAATTCTTGATGACTAGAGGACTTGTTGTACTTCTTCATCTTCTTGAATTTAAGGGATGATCCCTCTCCTTCTTCTATCCTCTTTCATGTTAACAATGCATCCATCCTACATCCATGCTGCATTCATCCTGTCATCTTGCATAATCACATCATATCATTATAAGACAACATCATCCATCTCATCCATCTCACATGCATTGCATAATCATTTAAGATGTTATTCTACATTTTTGTTATTCTAAGCATCTTTCAAACATCTCATTTACATCATCATTATCATATAGATCATATAGTCTTGCAATCCATACATCCATTTTGAACCTCTTTGTCATGAGATACACCTCAAATCGAATCTTTTCGCTCGATCTCTCGAGGGGGCAATGTACTAATGTACTTATTTCCATTGGGGCATCTGAAAAAACCAAAGAATTTTTTAATTTCGATGTCGGCAACATCATTCTTTGAATCAATGCAACAAGTACATTGCTTCAAAGAGGGGAAAAATGTAGACACATAAAATATACATCTTACATCTCGCTCTAACTAACATCAAATTCTGCTATTAATCAATTAAAACAATTTATTGATTAATTCCTTAGCTTCATCAGACTTAACTAAATAAATTAAATTATTTCATTAAGTCCTAAGGTTCTTCTTATTTGATTCAATAAATCAAAATGATTTAAATCAAATATCAAATCCCTAAAATCCCCTAAGTTAATTAATCTAAATTAATTAACTTCTAATCATATTTACAATTCTCTAGCTTTTGACTCAACTAGACTCAAATCCAAACTCTTAACTAACCCACCCACTTGCACAATAAATCACTTTATTTGATTTATTAAATCCCATATTTTCCCTCGTTAACTCTCATCTTTGACTATTTGGACAAAGACAATTCCCCCCAAAAGACCCTCAACCACATGCATTTATGGCCATTTTCAAATTTGAATGGGCACATTGGCCAAGACTTGCACATTCCTCACCCTCTCACACCTTGACAAGTGGCATCTTGTCATTGGCCCATGAATGATCCCACATTCATCAATTTGGCCTCTCGTCTCTTCAATTTCAACTATAAGTTGAAGGCTTCTCTCCTTCAAATAGGGGAACACATTTCATTGCAAGGTTACTCTCTTCATTTGAGAATCAATCTTTCTCTTCATCACATCATTTGCTTATCAGGGATTGGGAAAGGGCTCTCTTCTCACATCAAGGGGCACCAATCCCCCTATGGGATGGTGATTGGTTAACTTAGATTAGATTCACATATTTTAGGTTGCACATGTATTTCGTTATGTTTTTCTACTCTATGTTTAATCAACAATGTCATAGGGAGAGGTTGATTTCAGTTTGCTAACAATAGTTAATCCATCTATTGTTAGGAAATTGCAGATTTTGCCTCTCACACTAAGGATGGTTATTTCCGTAAATATCTTTGAGGAATCTATATTATTTATGGTGTCAGGTTATCCTTGGTAGGATCTATTGGTCTTATATGTCTTACATCTTTGAGTGGCCCATCATAGACAACATTAAAATGTATTATATACAAAAAAAAATATTGCCTTTAGAAAATTTAAGTGTCATTTATTGACTTCTCTTTAATCAATGATATGATTTACTTTCAAAAATGAGTATTTTAAATACCAAAAGATAATGAAAATTTACAATTCTAAGTATTTTAAATACCAAAACATGTTGTGATATTGATCCTTGGTAAAGAAATCCACTCTTCGAACAAGGAACAACTAAATTAAAGTATATAAAATGGAGAAATAAATGAAACATAAATATTGAAATGAGAAAAGTTTAGTTTTAATTAATGTAAATAGGAGTAAATAAATATCAATGAATAAACCAAAATATAACACAAGTATATGTTTTTGATTAGGGGGAAAATAGGTTTTGATGCGACCCAAAACCCAATACAAAATAGTTTTGAAGGGACCCACAAACCTATCTAAGGAGAACAAGTTGCATAGAAAAAAAACATATACCATCAGCTCAGCCACACAACAACAACATAAAGAATACAACAAGAACTATCTCCACCTCAATAGAAGATAGCACCAACTCAATAGGACTTTCCAAAGAAGACCAAGGAAGTTGAAACAAAAGAACATCCCTGCCTAGCCAAGAACTCTCCACCTCAATATGAGAGATCAAAACTAGGTCATCAAAAAGGGTAAAATAAATCCCCTTCAAAGCCATACCCATAGTAAGAGCCCACCCCGATAGGGCCATTAAGAAGAGACACAAAAGTGTGTACATGGTATAAAAACCTCTACACAGTAAGGTACAAAGGATCCACACAATGGATCCCATACAAGCATGAATAGGGGTCATGGAGAGAACCTACCAAAAAGAGTTCCTAGCAATAGCCCTCCATCTCCTCGGGATTAGGCAAAAATTCCATCTCTTGCACATCTTCAAACCACTGTACACCATCCATTGAGCATCAAAGACCAAGGTAGAAAACCCCTCACCAAGAAAATCATTGAGACCACCAAAGGCCAAGAGGTGATCACGAAAATTGCTATCGAAAAGGATAGACAACCACCATAAATAACATGAGGACCACCACACAGAAAGTGGTAGAGGTCCAAGGCCACACACGGTTAAAAGAAACCAACCTAGAATTAGAGATGCCACCATCCATCTCAGACCAAAGAGAGTACCATAGATTGCTTCCAGCAAGGATTCTCCATCCAACAAGGTACAAGAAAAGAGACCCAACAATATGGAGAGTGGAGAGAGAACCCAACATTGCAAAACACCATTCTACCCAACATGCCAATCCAAGCCTAAGAAAGGGCCATTCACCACAAAAACCCCCACCCCAAGCCTCCCAACAACCATACCCAACATCCAAGGCATATCCTTAGCGAAGCATGGCGCTAAACGATCTACAACAGAAATCCCCAAACAAAGAACACTAGAGCCTACACAAAGCAGGCCAAGGCAAGGAACACCTGACAATAGAGAAGCAAGAGAGGAGCCAAGATAATAAATAACACCGTATGATCCCACATACCAGTAAGGATCTAAAATAAGCCAGAGAATCTCCATAAACAACTCCATAACTACTGGGCTAAAGACCACCCCCAACGTCAAGGAAGGAACAAAACTGAAGCACAAAAACACAAGTAGAACCACAATATGAAAACCAAAAACAATATTTCAAGGTGGAATACCCCCTCCATCCACCTCATCATTGTCCTCTACAACCTTCACGCTCTCAGAGGATTTAAAAAATCCATTCCCGCTCAAACCACTCCGCCCTCCGCTCGACACACCCATTATACAGCGGAAGGAAATTGAAAGTTGGATATGTTATTTTTCAATATATGATTGTATTAATATTTTCAATAAAGATGTCTAAATAATAAATGGGAAATAAAATGATAATGATATTGAACAATAGGGGGAATGGGTGCTTTGTAACCTAGGTCATAGAACACCAATTTTCTCCTATTTTCATTCAAGGATGGTCCTAGGAATCCTAATTGGATTGACTATCAACATCAAGGGTGAGTCAATTATCAACAAGGAAAGCCTAGGAAGGGGGTTCTTTAAGCTTTGAATGGTTCACCATGAAGCAAAATCTTGGAAAAGACAACTTAACATTCAACTCACAAAACCTAGTAATGCAAGCTAAATGAAGGATGTAACTGATGAAATTATGCAACATGAAGCTAGGATGAGTGTACAGGTGAGAAGTATGGAAATGAAAAGAAGTTATCAAAAAGTGTTATGGAGGAATAAGACATCCTTACTATTGAGTTAGTCCTACTACTATTTTTGGGGTAAATGACAAATCTTTGGATGTCAGAATTAGATCTGAAAGAATCTCTGCAAAATACCTTTAGGAGGACTAAGATAGCCTAGGTGGTAACTTAGTCCCATCTAGAATTTCTAGAATTTTTTAATGTGATCTTTAGGCTTAGTGGCTACACTTCCTTCTTCTCTAATCTTAGGTCCTAAATCTTCTAGATCTAGCCTTTAGGTGAGTTTCCATGAAGATGACAACTTTGCAGTGTAAATTTGCAACTTTTTACTTCAAGTGATCTTCAAGGCTTCAGCTCAAATTTGCAATCACAAACACAAAAAAGGGGAAAAACTTGTTGATTTTTAGTAAATGGGGGTTTTCCTTGGTCAAACCCCGTGTTGGTAATTAAAACTTGAAATGAAATGAAATTGAGGGAAATGATGAATGAACAACATGCAATGTTAAAACTCACCAAACCCTTGTTATGAAATTTGAGAACTTATGTGAAATGGCTAGCTTGGATATAGATCTTGAATCCAATGAATGCTTGATAAATCTAAACTTGAATTTCTTGCTTCAATATAAACCCTACATCACTAATGTTAGCTCAGAAAAACACATGATGCAACAATCTCCTTGATATGATGCTTGAATATTGATGATGGCTCCAAATGCTTGATGAATTACTCTTGAATGCTTGAATACTTGAATGTTTGGATGCTCAAATTTATTGTTAGATTGCTAGATCTGAAAATGAGTGAAAGAACCTTCCCTTTTTACTTATCTATGCTTAATATCCCTAAATTATACCACAAAAGGAGATGACATATGAATTCATTAATTAGGGGAGCCTAAATCCTGTGAGAATTTGAAATTTATTCCCAAAAAAAGCTTAGGAGGGACTAATAAGGCCTAGGTGGTGTCTTAGTTTGAAGTATTCAAACTTGGGGCACAAAATCCAAAAAGGGGCCCATTTAAGGTGCCTTTGGAATCAGGGTCCCAAGACCTTTCGCGGACAAAGATTCCCTAAGTGGCATCTTAGTCTTAACCCAAAAATCAATGACACCCAGCCAAAATAATTAAGTTATCATTTACCCATTGATGTTTTTCGAGATTAGCCAAAAAAAATATAGTTTATTAGGCTTGTGGATGGAAAATAGGACCAATTAAGACACAAGTGTGAAAATCAAATGGTATGCATTTCCCTACAGTACATTTAGCATGCACTTTAGTGAGAGGATGAACTTGCATCAAAGTCACATGAAAGTAGGCAACCACACAGTCAAGAGGTGTTCAAATGTATGAATGTTAGTAAGATAGGATGATAGTGACCAGGAGGGTGGCCAAGCACCCAAGATCAATATCCTATGATAGACCAACATAGGCATAAAGGAACACACATGTGGATGATATATGAAGTGATAACTCAATAACAAACATACACAATCAAATATAGAAAAAATAAAATAAAAAATGAAAACTTTTATGGACCAAGTTTCGACTGGCCATCCAATGCACTATGGATTAGGTCTTTGCTATTTATCCTAATAGGTTTACAAGTGTAATGCACTATCCACTATGTAAAAAATATGCATGCTCACAAGGGCTAATGAAGCTAGTTTCTCACTAGGTGAGCCCCAAGAGGTCTATATCAAAGTCATACCCCCATGACTATGATAAGGACAAAAAGAAAATGCATGCTCGCAATGGCTAGTGAAGTTATTTGTTCACAAGGTGAGCCCCAAGGGAGCATATCAAAGTCATACCTCCATGACTTTAATAAGGTACAAAGATGTAATGCAATAAGAAAGAGGGATACTCAAAGGGATTTTTCTAACTTCATGCAAGGTTTATTCTTAGGGAACAATGTGACTAATGTCTCCAAGAGAGGACAAGTCAAAGAAATATTGCACTCTTGAAATAAATCAAACACAATGAAACCAACAAGAAAAGGATGCATCACAAGAAAAAATAAAATTGCACAATGAAACATGAGTGTCGATGTATGTCACCAATTTAAAGCGGTTGCTAATACCATTGTTGTGAGCCATTTCTTTAAAGTAGAAGAATACATGAGAGCTTATTCAGAAAGCCCTATGTCAAGTCATATGTTTCTAATAAGTTACGTCATGAGAAGGGAATGGGCTGACCCCAAATGTATAACTCAGTACGTGACATGTGAGCGAACTTAGGGAATTTCATCCAAATCCCAATCTTGTTCTTATATATACATGAAAGGTGGTCAACTAGCCAAAAGAGACAACAAGTGACATACAAGGAAAAGGCTACCTAATCCCTTGCCCCCACTTAGTGCAAGACAGGGATGAGCTAAAATGATTGACGAGAAACATGCTCCTGTAAAAATCAATATTAATTAGAGGGCTTAGGTGCTTCAACACAACAGAGAGTAGCACATTTCTTAAGATGTTGGAATTTATCACTTAAAGCCTTACAATCATTAGTAGAATGACCATGAACTCTATGATATGCATAAAATGAACTCTTGTAAAATTTATTTCATGTTCTTTGAGGGAGAGATATCAAATGATCTTGGAGTAGTTTCACCAAGATACCCTCTTGATAAATGGTAGATATTGCATTATTTTATGATAAATATATAGGGTGATCCCACAATAGTGGTTTACAATTTTTGGCCAAACTGGACACTTAAATTATTATTTTTAACTAAATTTTCACATTCGGGCATCTATAGCGGCTAAATCATGAGGAATTTTAAGATGATGCAAACTAGAGTCTCGTCACATTTTTTTTGTAGATTCTAAAAATATTTTTTCAAAATTTTTGGAATCAAATTGCACTTCTTTTTCCATCTCCCACGAAAACTAGTTTTTTTCATAAAACAATATTTTTAAAAAGTGACACACACCATATATAACGAATAAATTTTTTCCATGAAGGATAAAATTCTAATTCTTTCAAATTTAGATTTGTAACTCTGATATCTAGTGCTTCCACTTGGTTAGATAGTCTTTTATTGAATATTTTTTCTTTAATGAATTTTTGAAGCTAAACCAATTACAATTCAAAAATAGTGTGACCATATAACGCGTAACGTTTTTTGTATATATAGATTCAAATTTTTTTTGTTGGATCAAGGACTTCAATATCTGGTGCACTCATATTTTTCAATTTTTTTGATAATCTGCTATTTTTCCACATGTGTAGAACAAAGAGCTTGATTTTCAGTGAAAAAGTAATGTTTAATAAAACTAAAAGAAAAAGTACATAATAAAACCAAAACATATTAAAAATATAGTCATTTGATAGCTCGTTCAGAGAACTACCTAATTCTAGTTGGGTTTGTGACGTCTCCTCCATTTTCATCCTCAACCTGAGCTTCGAAGCGTAAAAATTTAGATTTCCAAAGTGCCCGAGGAGGAGAATTTTGTACAAAGGGGAGTTCAAGTGAACCCCCCTTTCAAAAGGGGTTTTCAAAAGTTTTTTGTCCATGCATGCATTAATTTGGTTTACTCGAACCTAGATTCAATCAAACCCTTTTTTGGTTCGTTTGAACCCCCAAAATAAAAAAATTTGCCATGGGGTCAGTCCTTACAAGTTTTCCTTCCCCATTCGAATTGTAAACCACTTTTGTGGGTTTACCCTATATCTTCCTTAGTATTAGTTTTCATACCTACACAAGAATTTAAATTACAAGATTTTGCACTCTTCTTTAAAGGACGGTGTAAAATCTATTGAATTCAAACCGTTAGTATTTTGTGTGATGACTTTAAGGTTAAGCAAGGATTTCAATGTTTCTTGCAAATACTAACAATCAAGAACACTAGTGTCTATCAATTCAAGATGCATGATTGCTAAATTTGGATTAGAGGGATATTTTTAAATACTGTTTCTATTGAGTGAAGGCTTGTTTATGTTTTTCGAAGAATAATAGAAAAAACCATTAGTTGTTCCTTGTGTGTTAAAATGTATAGGGACATGGATAGATTGTTCTCTAGCATCACATCCTTTTGAACTATACCAAAGTTGCTTCATAATTTCATAACTTTTTTCATAAACCTTTTTCATCTCTTTTGCATTTAGTGGTTGTTGATATTCATTTTTGTCAAATTTCTTCATGTAATTTACTTGTTCTTCTAAAGTTTTTGAGGTGGATGCTTTTGAAGGATCTTATGAATTTTGTGTTGATATTACAACTTTTCCTTTTCCCTTTTTAGAATATTTTGTTGTGATCTTGTATTCTCCCATGAATGTAGGTGTGAAAGATAAGGAACACCAATCATCTTCTAATAGGTTTGTGACTTCTTCAATGTGATTTTCTTTGTCTTTTTGTTGCATAGGTTCCACTTGTGTAGTTGGTGTTAATGTTTTCAAAGGATTTTCTTTACCTTTCTCAATTTTCAAATAATTGTATGGTTCAGGATCAACTTTGATTGTATAAAATTTATTGTTGTAGACATATTTCATGATATCATGAAGGGTAGAGGGCACAACATGCATCTGATGAATCCATGCTTTTCCTAAAAGAAGATTGTATAAAATATCATCAGGAATAACATGGATTGGGGTTTGTAATGTAAATTTTTCAACTTTAATATGTAATGTGATCACCCCAAGTGGTCATTTTCTCATGTTATCAAAGGAATTAATAGATAAAGAGGTGGATTTTATTTTTGATTTATCAACACCAAGCTTATCCAAAAGGTTTATACTACAAGCATTAAGAGCGTAGCTATTGTCGACAAGGGTTCACTTTATCCCCATGCTATTGTATTTAGCTATTATCCTGAAAGAATAATATTATTTTAACACTTCCAAAGGAGGGAGATCACTTTGGCAGAAAATAATGTCAATATTTATTCCTTGAACCATGGCTACTATGTCATTTGATTGTGCATTAGAAGGGATAGGAACCTCTTGTAAGGAAGTTTGAAGCATGGTGTGATAGTTAGGTGAATTCTAAATCAAGTCCTAGATGGGCATCTTTGTGGGATTATTCTTAAGTTTCTCAACAAGATTATACTCATTTTCACATTGTGAAGGAAAATGAGGAGCACTAGGAAAGATAGAATTAGGGAATGGGAGGGATGTTGAAGGTTATTTTCTTTCTTGGAGATTTTTCCTAGTGTTGTATGTATAATAAATGGTATTGTAACTTGGTTGTTGTGAAACATTGTTCTTAGGTGGTTCGATGATAAGGAAGGGTCTTTTTTGAACTTGAGGTTTTTCAGAGGGTAGATAGATGATAAGTTTAGGCTTGGGAGAGTACTCCAAGGAGTATCTTATGTGCATAACCTCAAAAGAATTATCCTTATTTCCATGATCTTTTAGTGAAGGGGAGTCTAATGTCACTTCATCATCTTCATCTAACAAAGACTCATTGCTATTATTGTCATCTTCTTGCACCATGATATTCTCCCTAGGAGGAGAGTTGTTAGGAGAAAACCAAACCACCTCTTATGACATTCAAATATTGGTTCTTCAAAAATGACGTCATTTCATGTGAGGGAGTTATAAATGGTTAGATATTCATATTTATCAATAGTGGGAATATTAGGACAATGCTCCATTTTATTGTCCTTTTTCTCTAAGGTTCCATTCTCTTGTGCCATACTATCTACCCTAGTAGGATAGCTTGTAATATGTCCATCATATTCCATGGTTATATTTTGTAAAGTAGCTTCATCACAACTAGGGGAGGCATCAAGAGAAGGAGAATCATGCTTACCAATGATAGGATATTTTCATTCAAATAGATCTTTCCAAATGGTAGGAGCATGAGGAAAGGGAGAAACATAATTTTCATGACTTTAAAGTATATCTTCTAACACAAAACTATCATCTTCATTACTGTGAAGGATATTAGGAGAAGAGACAATGTGATTATCATGGTTATCTAAAATTACACACTTATGCTCTATAATGTTTTCCCAAGTAGGAGAAGTAGGGTTGTCAAAGCTCTCAATTATTATATCTCTTAACACCAACGTATCCTCCACACAAATGTCATTTTTCATCCTTGTTCAAGATTATTGCATTCTCGCAAGTGGGATAAATGTTGGCAGAGGAATGTAAACTAAGTAAAGTGGTGGAAATGAATTCATCTTATTTTGCTATACTATATTCAAAAGGGGAATGGGGAGAAGGGAAAATAAAACCTTCATGATTCTCAACGATTGCCTCCTCTATCACCAAGATACCTTCGTCACTAATAGGAGAGGTATTGGGAGAAGAACTATTATTATTATCATGATTGTCAATGTTTGTATCCTCCTGTGTCAAGGATTTAGTGGATGATATAGGTGATATGAAGTGCTTAAGGTATTCATCTAACATATCAAAATCATCGCTACTAAATGAAAGTGAAATAATCTCTTTATCAATCAATGTAAACATGAACTATGAAAATGCATGAAATGACAAATTGGCAAACTGAAAAAAAAGATTAAGTACAACAAATAGAGGCAGAAAATTTCAATGTTTAACCTTAAAAAATGTAACGTCAAATTCCATAGGGACTAAGATGCTAGGAAGGGCGTCTTGGTCCTCCTGATGAAATTTGGAGGTCCCAGAAACTGGAATAGACAACACACAACTTAGATAGGATTCTGAGCCAAAAACCCTAAGACAGACTAAGATGCCAGGAAGGGTTTTTTAGTGCTAGAAAAGGGTTTTTCTAGAAAGACAACAAAATTTGATTTATAAATAGTGTTCCTAGGTTGCCTACCCAGGGACCTGATGTTTAAAAATAGGAAACTATGTAAATGAATGCAAGAAAAAGTAATTAATGACAAGCAATTGGATGCAAAGTTGAATGTATTTTTTTTTCAATTTTGTATGCAATAAGAATGTTTCTAAATGTAGTTATGATTAAAAATTAAATTTTCATTTTTTCAATGAGATAATGTGATGCAAGAAAGAAAAAATGCAACATGTATGCACTTTCACTAATGCAAGATGCAATGAAAAAATTAAAGCAACCTAGACCTAGGACCTACTCCAAATCAGAAAATGAATGCTCAAAGATGTCAGGTTCATGAAAATGAACAATAGGGGGAATGGGTGCTTTATAACCTAGGTCATAGAACACAAGTTTTATCATATTTTCATTCAAGGATGGTCCTAGAAATCCTAAATGGATTGACTATCAACTTCTAGGGTGAGTCAATTCTAAACAAAGAAATCCTAGGAAGGGGGTTCTTTAAGCTTTAAGGGGTTCACCACCAAGCAAAATCTTGGAAAAGACAACTTAACATTCGACTAATAAAACCTAGTAATGCAGATTAAATGAAGGATGTAAATGATGAAATTATGCAACAGGAAGTTAGGATGTGTATACATAGGAAGTCTTGAAATGTAATGAGGATTTTGGAAATGCAAACAAGCTGTCAAAAAGTGCTACAAAGGACTAAGACACCCTTAATATTCACTTAGTCTCACTACTATTTTTTGGGGAAAATTCAAAATCTTCAGATGTCAAAACTAGATTTGAAATAATCTATGTAAATTACCTTCAAGACGACTAAGATTCCCTAGGTGGAAACTTAGTCTTATCTAGAATTTTTGTAATTTCTTAATGTGGTCCTGAGGTTCAGTGTCTACATATCCTTCTTCTCTGATATCAGGTCCCGAATCTTCTAGATCTAGCCTATAGGTGAGTTTTTATGAAGATGATAACTTTAGAATGCAACTTTGTAAATTTACAACTTTGCAATTCAAACGATCTTCAAGTCTTCAACCTAAATGTACAATCACAAACACGCAAGAGGGGAAAAACTTGTTGATTTTTAGTAAATGGGGGTTTTCCTTGGACAAACCCCTATTGGTAATTAAACCTTGGAATGAAATGAAATGGATGGAGATGTTGAATGAAAAACATGCAATGTTACCACTTACAAAACCCTCACTATTAAATCTACAAACTTGTGTGAAATGGCTAGCTTGGATATAGATCTTGAATCCAATGAATGCTTAATAGATATTCACTTGAATTTCTTGCTTGAATCAAAATCCTACATCACAACTATTAGCTCAAAAACACACATGATGCAACAATCTACTTGATATGATGCTCGAATCTTGATGAAGGCTCCAAATTCTTGATGAGTTTCTCTTGAATGCTTGAATACTTGAATACTTGGATACTCAAATTTATTATTAGATTACTAGATATGAAAATGAGTGAAATAACCTTATATTTATACATAAATCTATGCTTAATATCATTAAATTATACCACAACAAGCCAACATATGAATTCATGAATTACGGGAGGCTAAATCTTGCCAAAATTTGAAATTAAATCCTGAAAAAAGCTTAAGGGGGGCTAAGACACCCTTGGTGGCATCTTAGTCCCAAGTCTTGAAACTTGGAGCACAGACTCCAAAAAGGGGCCCATTTAGGGTGCCTTTGGAATGAGAGTCCCAATACCTTTGGGGGGGAAAAGATAACCTAGGAGTCATCTTAGTCTTGGTCCCCAAAAATTAGTGACACCCAACCAAAATAATTAAATTATCATTTATCCACTGATGTTTGTCAGGATTAGCTAGAATAAGACATAAATAGGTATAAATAAAGCAAGGTGGGCCCAAAAAAGTGAGAAAATTCAAGGGTATGCATTTCCATACACTACAAATATTTTCACTATCACAAATATAATTCTAGGCAAGGACTAAAAATATCAAGAAAATACATTTTCTATATTCTATTAATTAATTTTGTTTTCTTATCTATAAACTTGCGTAGTTGTTCCTAGTTTTTTTATATTATTATTTAAAAAAATAATTATTACAAATAACTAATATTAGTATGAGAACATATAACGAGTAAATAATGTGTTATATTTCTACAATATATCTCCACAAATCGTCAAGAATAACACAAAAAATAAATATTGGGGAATGTCAAAAAGGTGTAATAGGTTTTGTTGATGATCAAATAATGGCATGAGTGGACCAATCCTCATCTATAATATAATAAACCATGTTTTATAATTTTCTATCATAGGCTAGATTCTATTTTTCCTTTTTAATGTGATGATTCAAGAGAAATAGAAAATACACCTAGGGACCTTAAGTAATGGTACCTAGTATACTATGAACCCAATAGTTGTCAATTTATTCGTATCAACATTGAGTACATATAGACTTATAAAACCTATAATAAGAGAATAATATACTCTTGTTGTTTTGTTGGAAAAAGAGATCCTTGGTCTAATGGATAGATCACTAATATCAACTTGTTCCAAAAACATGAGTGGGAGAATCTAGATCAACAAAGATATGAGATTAACTAACAACCTAAAAGGTGAATTGGGAAACCCTAGATCTACATTAATTTTGGTGTGTGTTAGAGTTGGTGGAGTTGATGGATTGAAAAGTAATGAAATGATGTAACTAGGGAGACCATGAAAACAATGTAATTTGATATGAATTATGAAAAAGTAATAAAAAATAGATAAATTTAAGTTCCAAAAATTTAGAAGGAAGACACTCATGCACTTGGGGTTGAAATCTAAGTTTATTTTGGATGGTATAGGGTACAAGGATGCCCTAGAATTAGGGTAGGTATCTAGAAACTTCTTTCACAAGACTAAGGTCCCTAGTCTATAGCTTCTTCCTTTCTAGTTTGGTTGTTGGATCTTTGTCTATTACTGATATAATGTAGATTCTTTAACGTGTTAATTTGTAGAGTTTTAATGCATGAATGAGAAAATTTTATTCAATATTCCTCAAATCCTCTTTAGATCTATAACCTATACAAATAAAGGGAGGGGAAAGGTTGTGCCATATAGCGATTTTCTTAATCAAATCTTATTTTATTATTTCTACTTTCAAAATAGCAAAATTGATGATTAAAGAGAGCTTCACCTTTTAATGGATAGAGGTTGAATGATAAAAAAATGATGGATTGAATCTTTGCTACAACTCACCCCTCAAATCTGATCTCCTTGATGGAATAAATTCACACTCATCACCTTTAAGGATTAATTACTGATTGAATTTATTTGATTTGAATACCTACAAATGTTAGTTATCTCAAATGAAATGCATGTAAAACATGAATTTAAAACTCACATAGAACTTGACATGATGCTTGAACAAGAAAATACTAAAATAATGCTAAAAATGTTGGTCTTGACTCCTCTTAAAGGCTTTAGGACACTTGACTTGCTTAATTGAATTCTCAATATTGTCCGTATTAATTAAAATTGCAAAAATACTATATATTTTTATCTAAATAATTTCATTTCCCAAAAAATAAATCCCAATAGCTTACAATTGAAGTTTGAATGTAAATAGTAAATTATAGACAACATCAAATTTAAATTTGGAGCCAAAATATGCAATCTACGGTGCCCTGCATCCTAGATTGGTTTCCTATTTTTTAAGGATACAAAGTGTCAAGGGAAAGATATCAAACTCCTACTTTGATTTCACATGGTTTACTTTCTGATAAATGTTTTCAAATGGTAAATTACATGCATAATTAGAAAATTACCTACATTATTAGGTCCAAGAAAAAGCTAGTATGAAATTGAGTGTGATAATTTATGATGGTACAATTGTATTTTCAACCTAATATCATAATAGTTTAATATACTAACAACTAAATGAAATCAACCATAATTATAAAATTTAATGATCATCCACATAATTTTTCTTTTTTTAATTTCTTGAGATAATACAAGTGTTACACTTCTATGTAATGAGAGAAAAAGAAGCTTACACTAATAAAAACACACAAAAAAACCTTGAAGAGAATAATTTTTTTTTCCTCTAGCAATGAATCCAATTCCTACTCCATTTGATAAAAAAAGTGTTGCTTATAAGGGTGATGAGAACATGTCAATAAACCAACAACATAAACAAGTATTCATGTATGTAAAAACCTAAATATTATTCAAATAAGACAATAAAAATAGTTATTAATCCCTCATGTTTTGATTAGATTAAAGATGAGAAGGTCCTGTACCCATTACAAAACAGTCATAAAGGCCCAATGATGGGGTTTATGAAAAGTGAGACACTTGGAAAGAAAAAAACCAACTAACATACCAACAAGAAAAAAAACACATAGCACAAGGGAAAACTTGCAGGGAAACAAACTAGGTACTAGTCTCCCAAAATCTTAAGGACACTAATGGTCTACCACTCCTTAGCTAGGAAGTGGAGTTTCTCATCAAAGGTCAAGGGACCCTTGCATGCAGTTTTGATCTCCTTAATACTACACATGGAAGGGCTACCCTCCCTCTTACCTTTTTTCTTTCAATTTCTAGCATCATTACCAACCTCAACTATCCTTTTATCATGAATGTTGTGAAGTTCTTCCTAAAATCATTGTATAGTTACTATAGTGTTCTTGATAGTATCCTTGTTGTAATTCACAATTTCTTGGAGACACTTTAGATTTTTGTCTTGAATACTTTCCATGATGGAAATTTCTTGCTACAACTTAACCTTATCATCTTTCATAGGTCCACCAGAGCTCTAAGCTCATTCACATCAATCTCCCAATTTTCCCATTAATCGAAGGACTTAGTGAGGGAGGATGAAAAATACAAACACCCACCATCCTCGACCTATTGTAAAATGTCTTCTACTTGAGAACCTTCTCTTCTATACCTTGGATTTTATTCTTGGCTATGACGAGCTAGCCCAGGAGCCACTTAATAATATCAATTTGAATGTTGAGAGTGATTGAAATATCATTCAAATTATGCCTCAAGGGAACACAAGAAGTTTAAACATCCTTATCTAAATTGGGCTCTCTAGAGGTGCCATCAAAATTAACACATAGGATGGGGGTCTTTGAGGGCTAGGTGAATTACTGGTCAAGGGGATTTGGAGACCTCAAACACATCATCATAGAAAAGGGAGCCAATAGGAGAATTTTTAGGGGTAGGTTTTCCAGAGTCATTGTCCGAGTTCTCAAAGTTATCAAAACCAAAAGTATAAATGGGAGTGGGTTTAGGTAACTAAACACACTTTTTGAGGTCAAGAGTGGCGTCCTCGACAACAAGGGTTTAAACAAACAAGAAAATAAAAATAATTATTAATCGCTTATATTATAAACACCTTCCATATATAAATAAAATATCATTAATTTGTTTAAAACTTAATAATTTTTATTAACTAATATAAGATTATTATAATAGTGCTAGCAAGTGTGGAAAGTGGGAACAAAAATAATAGGCTAAAAAAAATGCTTAAAATTATGTAAACTACTATAAATATTCTCAATTACACACAACCTTACACACAACCTTATGTGAACTACCTTCTTGTAATTTATAATTCATATTATTTTATCTTACATAGAGTAATATTCCTCAATCTAAGCCTTAGAAAAATCTAAAACACTCTAAGTCAAAATATTAGCTTATAGAGAAACTAAAAAATTATCTTACAATCAAGATAATATGGCACCCAATTTACATGAATCCCTTTCATCATATAATAATAGTTATATTAGCATGAAGATAACTTTGGAAGCAAAATCAAATCATCATTAATGTCTCTATTCTAATGAACATGATTTGTAGATGTGAATACACTTGAGAGAGGCATAAGATTAGTCTTGTTCATAAATAAAGTATAACGTGAGTGCATATAAGGTCATTTTTTAGTTGCACAAACCATCCCAAATTAAGAGGTAGGTCCATATGGTTGAAATTAGAGTGATTGATACATTTAATTTATCTCCAAAAATCCATTTTGTCTTTTATAAATAGTTATCACATACAAATTTATGCATCTACATTAATTGGAAGCATTTACCAAAGGTCCATTCTTGAACAAAATTCAACCAAGCTTAGTCACAACCATTAATACAAGAACAAACTCATGTTAGTCATAAAAAAATTCGCAATATGAAAAGAAAACATCAATAGCATGAAGGAAGATAATTATATCATTATGTTGCATTTAAAATACATCAATATAGTGTGCTTAACAATAATAGAGTGTAACTATATTTAAAATGTGTCTCCCTTGTGAGAATAGAGTATGTATATTCCTAAATTTTGATGCTCTAACATTTAAACCTCGTATAAATACTAGTATTATTGTAAAAAACCCTTACATAGTGTGAAAAGATAAAATTATCTATTTTTTGAATTTCGAAAGTGGTGGAAAATTTTAGTTACACCTATAGAGCCCTCTTTCTTATCATGTTTTATAGCAATTATTTTTTCCTATATTTTTATTGTTTTCTATATCTTAATTTTAATTTTGCTATTTTTTATTCACTCCTCTTTCATTAGTTCTCTATAAGGTGAAACATATTCAAATAGGTGAATTATTTACTAATAAAAGGGGATGAACGAATTACCTATTTGTTTACTCATTTTTACCATTCATATCATCATTCTTTGGTTTTATTTTCTTGTTCTATATCATAGATGAATACATCCAACAATGATAAGATTTTATTTTCCCTTCTTGAATAGGATTTCTATAGACATGGAGGAATTATATCTTATAGATGTCTAATACTTTATTTCAATCTCTTATTTTTCTTTTTAATATACACAAAATGGTCTTGAGGAATTATAGAGATAGTCTTCTTAGTGAATTACCGTGCATGGGAGTCCATTACTACAATATTTAATAAATATGAGGCATAAAAATCATGTGAGAGGATGAAGAAAGTAAATAATTGAAACATAAGAAAAATCACAAATACACTCTGTAAAAACCATTTTCAGAAATATATAATCTACAAAGCACATATATCCAATATGTTACTCAGTAATATCAGTTATTACAATATGTTCCTATTATATTCATTTAAGGTTCAATGGAATTAACAATCTTTCTCCTCTAATTAAAAACTATTAGCATTTCACTATAAAATACCTTACATACATGTTTATCCCATGCCTCTAATATATAGAACAAGGGAACCCCAAGAAACTAAAAAAACTAATACCATGGTATGAATTATTATTACCCACCCATGAGTGTAGCTATATTAAAATAAACTTTTCTTAATCATATTTTAATTCTATTACACAAGTTGGAATAAGTAAATTTTCATAATTTTATCTTAAACAACTAATAATAGAATATTCCTCTACAAGTCCAATATGTAACCCCTATTTATTGTGTATCTATAAATAATGTTTCTATTTTTTTCAAGAATTGGAGCAACTGAAAAAGTATCCCTTTTACTTGTCCTTGCTTTTTTAGGCCCTCCTTGTGAATTAGGCTTAATGTTGCCATGATTTAGTGTCATAATGTGTTTGACACATTCACATTAGGTCTTGGGCCCTTTTCAACTAATTAATTTAAATGGTACCTTGCTAAAGTGTTGTAGAATGTTGAATCAAGTTTTCACACTTTTCAAAGGTTTTATTAATTAACTACACCTAATAAACCTTAATCCTGCCTTACCTAAAGTGTTGTAAAGTGTTTTAACAACTTTCACACTTCTCTAGGCTTGTCATTAATAATTGGGATTTCTTATGCTTTAATTGTCCCTATTTTGCATCCACAAGCCTCATTTAATGCATCTTTTCAAGGATAATCCCAACACCAATCATGATTCAATCATAATTTAGGTATTTTAGGCTTGAGTGGCCCAAATTTAGTCATCTGGGACTCATTTTCCACCTTGGGAAAATGAGTCCCACCTAGATCTTTTGGCCCCAAGCCTGGTCTCACATATTTCTAGGCATTTATAATTTTGGTCTCAAAATTAAGCCTTGTGGGGCCCATTCACCAGCATGGGCGAATGAGTCCCATGTGGTCCAAAATATAAATTAATTTAAATTTATGGTAGGATTTTATTCTCCTAGATCTGATGTTGGCTTGAAGTGTTGTAATTTTGGGAATTCTTGCATAATTAAGTATAAATACACAGTTATTTCACTCATTTTTATCCTAGCAACTCAAGTATTCAAGTATTGATCATTATAGCAAGTTTGAGTTCACAAGACCATTTAAGTATTCATAAGAGAATTCAAGTATCTTCTAGAGTAGATGGTCAATCATTTTAGAGTAGCATTCAAGCATCAATCATCATGTTTATTTGTGAGCTAACAATTGTGATGTAGGGTTTATGATTCAACAAAGAGTCAAGATCTACATCCATTGGAGCCATCCCATACATTTTTACAACATTTAATTGCTATGGTTTGTTAAGTTACAATATCTTTTTTTGGTCATTCATCATTCTCCATCCATATTTCATTTTATTCCAAGGTTTAATTACCAACAAAGGGGTTTAACCAAGGAAAACCCCTACTCACTAACCCAACAACATTTTTCTCTCTCCTTTGTGTGTGATTTGTAGGTCTAGGTTGCAAATTTCCTAAGGAGCAAGATTCGACAAAATTTCTCAAGAGCTCAAAGTTGTCAATGTTGGTATCAAGCCTTGAAGAACATTGGAGAAGACCTACATGTAGCAAATCAAAGATTCAGATCCAAAAATAAATTGGGAAGCATAGAGTGGATAGAGAAGAGCACAGTCAACCTTTGAAGCTTTCGAAAATCCTAACTATACTAGTTCGCCACTTCTCATGAATGAGTCCCAATTCCAGTCAAATCCTAGATTTTTGTAGATGCATTGAGCCATTTGGCAGATTCTTGTTCCTACACACAAACACAATTTTTGGATTGATTTTCCTAGCTTGGAAAATGAGTCCCAATTAGAAATAAAATCAAAATTTACAACATTTTAGATCTCATTCCAACTGTCTCCATATTTTTAAGTGCACATCTTCCTTTTCGTAGCTTTTTTTTTCATTTCATACACTTTTCTGGGTCATTTGGTGTTACTTTGCATTCAATTAGGGTTTAGTGTTGCATCTTGCATTTCATTATCTTTTCGAAGTCTAAACTTGGTGGTGAACCCCTTATTAGTTTAATTTTAGCTCGTAGGACAACCCTATTGCAAGATCTCTTTCCCTTTTGCATTCAGATCTCGAGGGTTATCCTTGAGTGGAACAATCTTGAAAGTGGGTGTTTTATATGTTCTAAACCATATGATAGCACCTCATCTTTACCATAACCAAATTTTAATAAACCATATTTTAATAGGTTCCATTTTGTTGAACTTGCATTTTGGAAATTATAATTTTGATTTGTAGTGCATTTTCATCCTAGATATTGCTTGCATCAACATTGCATTAGGGTTTGCATTAGTTAATTTAAATTCTAGGGTTTCTATTTTTGCATTAGTGAAACCTCATATAACTTTTATTTTTGCATCTAATTTCATTAAAATTTAAAAAAAAAATTGCATTTTCATTTAACATATAGATCATAAAACTTAAAAAGCATAAAATCTAATTAAAAATTTCTAAAATTTCTCAAAAAATTCCAAGCTAGGACTCATTCTCCACCTTGGGTGAATTAGTCCCTCTGCATATTCTGAATTGCAATTTTTGGCACTTAAAGTTCTCTTTTTGAGTCTTGGTTTGTAATTATTGCCTTTCTATTTTAGTTTTCATTTTTTTTGTTATAGTCATTTCATTGTTCTTAGCTTATATTGCATTTGCATTCACCTTGCATCCAGTAGCCCTTTTATGAGTATTTTGTGTCCTATTGTTAATACTATAGTGAGACAAAGTTTGAGACTCATGTCATCCTATGATAGAATAATCATTGTGGATCTGAAGTTATATATCTCTTTCACTCCTAGTATTGACACTAGTACACTAGGTATGGATCATAACCTTAACAACTCTTTGCCTTCAAGTAGTATGAAATTTAAAATAAGGAATGATAGTGTCCCACAAGAAAACATAATTTAAATTCATGAGGACGTAGCAAACTTACAACACCAAGTGAAAAATGACAATGTTTCACATACTGCCCTCCCTACTATAGATAACGTTCACCAAATTGCTTGAAAGTGAAGATGGGTTTCATCCATAGTTTAAATATTTTGAAAACACATCCCTACAACCACTAGTTCTCCTTTACTAAAAATTTCTGAAGACTAAAATCAGCATCAATCAAAGATTGAAAAATATGAGGTAAATGGGTATGTGTAGGATCATGATGGGCCAGAAAGTGGCGATAGGTAACTGATATGATGGCCCATGTGGCTGATGACTTTTTTTTTACGCAAAATTGATGAAATGAAAAGGGTTTTTAAATGAGAGTCTTAGATTTCCACCAATATAAATTATGCTCTACTTTGAATTCAATAAATTATTATTATTCATTTTCTATTTGAATTATGACTAAAGTCTCGATTGATAGGCTGATTGAAAAACATTTATATCTCTCAAATGGTATCATACTTTTTGAATCTAAAATATGTGTCACATTCTATGCTTCACATACTATAGGATAAGAAAAAAACATGAATTTCATGAAGTTTTGACCATGTTAAGGTGGTCAGACATACAAGTTTTTACATTTTATAAAGTTGTAATAAAAAAATCATAATTAATTATTTACTTGGAAAAAAATTACAAAAAAATATGCACCACATTGAGACATGAGTCATCTACTTATATATAAAATCTTATCATTTTATTGTGGTTAGGGTGGTCAGACAGATACCTACTTATTATTTTTTCCCTAATATTTAAGTTCCACTACATTGAAATTTCAAATTTTCACCAAATAGATTTTTTAAAAATAAAAATAAACCTAGTAGTTTATAAACTAAATTTAATTTCCTACAGAATCTATTCTTACATATTTTTGAAATAATATAGATAACTTATTCAAATTTTTATTTCAAGTTGCCTAACTCTGATTTTCTGAATTTTCATCGCCACTTAAGTGCCTATTTTTTCCATGATGATCCTGCACATACCCAAATCTGTCAATATTGAATAAATGAGATAAAATCCTTCCGCATGAAATTGTTGAGCAATGTAAATGAAATGACAACATTATTCTACTAAAAAATGAAACTATAAGCAAGATGAACATGAAATCTATTCCTAAACTACTCAAATAATCATCCCATAGGAGGATTTGTGCTACTTTGATGTGGAAAGTAGCCCTTTCTCAGCCCCTTTTGATAAGCTTCAAATGATGATGAAGATGTAAGTGGCTATAGTGGAAATTCCCAAGATTGTAGCTAGATGGTGGAGTAGAAATGATTTGTATTTATAGATTCAAGAGTTGAAGAATTGAGAGATGGGAGGAATGTGGGACTAAAGAAGAGCCAATGATATTGTGACACTTGTCACATGGCTATTGAAGGAAGGTGGAGCACATTTTGGAGAATGTGTATGGTTAATGCAAATGGTTGAGGATTTGAGAGGTGTAAGAGGCACTAAATGCATATGGTTGAGACATTTTGGAGGGAAATTTATTTGGGAAAGAAAGTCGAACAAAGGGAGTTAATGAGGGAATATTCTCAAAGAATATGCCTTGGTGAGAGAGAAATGGGTAATTATGTAATTAATTAAAATTAATTCCATGTGCAAGTGGGTGGGTTAGTCAAGGGTTTAGGTTTGACCCAGGTTGAGTCAAAACCTAGAGGATGGGTAATTAGGATTAGGGGTTAATTAATTCAGATTAATTAACTTGAAGGGGTTTGGGGGATTTGAAATTTTGTTTAAATCATTTTGATTTATTAAATCTGATCAGAGGACTTTTAGGACTTTAATTAAATAAATTGATTTATTTAATCAAATATGATGTACATTAGTGAATTATTCGAAATAAATTGATTTATTTGATTAATAGAAGAAATGATGTTAAGTTGAGCATCTACATTTTCACCCTATTTGAAGCAATGTAGTTGCTACATTGGTTCAAATAATAACCTTGTTGAGATCAAAGTTTGAAAATTTTCCAATTTTTTTGATGCCCCAACAAAAAGAAGTATGCTCATACATTGCCTCCTCGAGAGATCAGGCGAAAATTTTAATTTTAGGGTCGATCTCATGACAAAGAGGTTCAAGAAGGATGTATGGATGGTTAGACTAACATATCTATATGATAATGATGATGAAAATTATATGCTTTTAAGATACTTAGAATTAAAAATCTATATTATCCTAAACAACTTAAATGATGATTCAATTCATGTGAGATTGATGGGACAAATTATGTTGTCCTATGATGACATGTATGGTTATGCAAGATGTGTATGCTGATTTTGTATGAATGGAGTATGGATGCATTTCATGATAGCATCTTAGCGTTAAAGAGGATAGAAGAATGAGAGGGATCAACCCTTGAAACCAAGATGATGCAGAAGTCCAACAAGTATAGGAGTCATCGAGACTTTATTAGATATGATGATGGATGATGATGATGCATTTCTTATCTAGGGATGGGGGATGTAAAGAGCATAACTTTCCTTATGTCTGATAACACACATAGATACAATGGATCAAGGTACAAACAACCATGATGACGTTGTATCTAGTGTGAGGGACTTTGACTTAGTAAAAAAATAGGAGAATCTTGTTCACACGTGACATACGGAAACCTTGCTAGGATGTAGTTCATAAGTTTCAAACATCTTAGACCAAAGCACAGAAAGGCATAACCTATCAATACAATAGTCAACAAACTATTCAAAACAACTTCTATACATACCTAACAAAGCAAGTATTCACCAAGGCTATATTAGAAGAGAATCCAACAAGAAGAAAAGACAAAAGACAATGATAAATGCCCCATTCCTGTCTCTCTAAATCATTTGATAGACATCATCAAGAGGTCATTAGAATGGGCGCAATAAGATAAATCAAAAAGAAAAGATCAAGTAAACAAACAAGCCAATGTTCTTCATACCTCTAGCCAAAGGGATGTGCTTTTCTTAGGATAAGTATCCAAAGTATTTTGGCCAATACATAATGCCCATTTTAGGAGGGATGCATCCTAGGAAATATTAGTGGATGGTGGCAAGTTTATAGGTTGTTTGAAAAATCCCTTTAATATAAGGTTGATTGACATGTCTTCTAAAATTATCCAAAGTTTGATTTTGAGTTTAAACTTTTTTTGTTTAGATTTTGATGTTTTGTTTGAAGTTTTTTGTTCCTGATTGTTGTCGTTGTTTCTATTTTCTTTCCCAAAGGATAAAGGTGATGCTTGATTTCTTATGGATGATTGATTATTGTGGGTGAAGCAAAATGGGACAGATGGATTTTTTCAAATATTTGATGTTTTTGAAATGTTTTGAGGGTTTTTTTGGGTATTTTAAAGTTATTTAAATGTTTTTGTGTTTTTGTGAGATTTATGAATGTGTTTGGATTTTGTGTCTAAGGGGTTGATCATGTTTTTTATGTTTTTCTATATTTTTGACCTGTTTTTTGATTTTGATATGTTTTGGATGTTTTTAGGTATTTTTGCATGGTTTTGATGACTTAGCTATGGATATGATATCAATGCTCTATTTTTGGATTTTGTTACAAACCAAGCTAGGGTTGATTAATTTGATTGATGGATTGATGATGGTAACATTATTGAGGATACACAAAAATGCAAGGATAGTGTTAATAAACATGAGGATTGAGAAGGATATCTTGAGATGATGATGGATTGATTAGATTTGATTGATTGAGATTTTGAAGCTTGATTTAGAACAAAATTGTTTTGAATTTTTTGATGTGATGTTGAAGCACATGTTAGATGCAATTGATATTGATTGTTTGGATTGATGTTTGATCAAATATAATTCTTGATAAGGAACACATTCTCATCAAAATATTCCATGGGCTTGTGATTTTTATTTTGGCTCACAAATGCTTTGACCAATTTGATTTTATATTTTCCAATGTTTGGATCACCACATAAGTTCAAAGATATAGATCAAGATTTATTCCCAAAACAAGATGTAAATATCTACCCCTAATGTCTAACAATGTATGGAATGGAATGGGTGGATGCTTGGATGGATGGATATGGTAAGCATGCAAAGGATTCCAAAGATTATCTTGTGATAAGATAAGGTATTCAAATAAGGGATGCTCATTTGGATAGTGCTTCATGGTTCATATAACATTGGATAGGATAGGATCAATGATAATGATTGATGTCAAGATGTTTACCATAAGAAAGTGTAATGTGTGCACTTAAATTTTATCAAGATCAAGCTAATTTGGAAGATGGATGTAGATAGATGAAAATGGATTGAATAAATGGTTCATGGATGAATGGATCTATTATGGATAAGATGGATGGAATGTTGGATTTTATTATGGATGGGATGATATAGTTCCACTTCATCTAGTGCACACAGATGCTTGATTCTACACATGACTCCTATTTTCTAGTTTTTTATTATGACTCCTATCCAAAGCACCACCATAGTGGTTTTCACTGGAGGACAATTTTTATTTTTTACTATTTTCATGATTTTTTGACTTTTTAAAAAGATTTCAAGCTCATGCTGAACCACCTGGTGGTGTCGATGTAGATGCTTCTATCATAATGTGAGATCAATATATTTCTTGAAGAAGCTACTTTACTAAGATATGTGCACTTGAGTGTAACTTTTGAGAATTATTTTTTTCTTTGTTGATACCAAGTTTGACTTTGTCTCTATGTGTACATCACGATAGAGTGCCTTTTAAATCATTATGATTAAGGGTTGCTTCCAATACATTGTTAATGTGAGAACTGGATATCCTACATGGAGGAGTGGATGGTGTTGTGTATTTAGAAACAAGAGATGAATTGGTTGATAGCTTGGAACCTTCGACTCTCCAAACTTGGGAAGATGAGCAATGATGGATAGATACAAAAGTGTCCACGGAATGAGGACCAACAACTTGATATAATGTGTACGTTGCTTGAGAAACCTTCTTTTTCCTTTGTGTACATCTTTGATGGATACGTTTCCCTTATTTATTTTTCCCCATAGTTTCTTTGACTAATGGAGTTTGATAGGAATAATCATTCTTTGTATTCTTTGCTACTTCTTTTCCTTTGATAATTTTCTTTGTGCTTTGATTCAAATCTTTCATTTTATTTTGGTCCCAATTTGTAGATGGGGTGATGGGTGGATGAAGATTCATGATGTGACGGGTTGTAGTATTGGCATTGGTTTCATAATAAGGATTCTTCGTCATCCCTATGTTGATGTTTTCTTGAGATGAAGTCACCCCTAGTTTTAAAGAGGTATCACTGATATTTTTAGATCCATTAATTTTCAAATAAGCAAGACCTTGATACTTAGGATTGCGAATAATATGCACTAGTTCTAAGATACCATGTTCATGTAGGCCTAATCCTCTACCTTGATAATTCATTTGATCAAAAAATTTATTTGCAATAGGATATGATTTACCTTGGGAACAATGTGTTAACCCTTTTGTGCTTTGTTGTGGATCTTCAAAGGTGACAAATTCTTCATTGATAAGATAGCTTTCCCTAAAAAATTAAGTGATCCAACTTTATCAGTGATAGGATCCTCCATATGTTGGATGACTTCCTAATTGATATCTTTGGCTTGATCTTGTGAAATATTAAATTTTAATGCTTCTTCAAGAGGTATTGACAATTCACTGTCCATGCCAAAGTCTTCCTCATGATTCATTTTCGATATGCCTTCACAGGATGTTTCTAATTTGTAAATTTTGTAGAAGCCTTCTTTATGACCCATTTCTGATATGTCTCTAGATGTTTCTATATGTTCCTCGGTAATGATATTGAGAGTATGGGACTCTTGTTTTGAATGAAGATCATCTACATGTCCATCCAAAGAAAGCATCTCATGGGTTCATGGAGGAGTATGCTATATGGATATGATCATCATTTGTGGCATCTTGTATAGATAGGAGAGTTCCTATTAGATCATTGCAGTATTGTGGAGATACAAATTCTTGATCTTGGTTAATGTTGGAATTACTTTTTATATGCTTTGGATAAAGTTCTTGAAATGGGCCAATTTCAAAGGATGGATTTCTTACGAAGGGTTCTTGGATGTCTTCATAAGAAGGGAAGCGGCTCAATCTCCTCTTTATCTTTTCAGTGGACTTGGATCAAATGTTGAGTTGAGGATTCCTTTGATATCTGCAACCATGAGGTCAAAGGATGTCAATATGTCTTGGAAAGGACCATTGCTAGACTTTGGTGAAAGATGTTGATCATGCTTTGGAATAAATTCTTGAGATATGTCCTCTAACTCATTGGATGATGTAGAGAAATTTTTAACATGATCCTTGGTGGATGGATCTTGGATTATGTCAATAGGATCAAATAGTTCTAACACTCCTTGAAATAGATCATTATTGGACATTATTGGTGAATTTTGATTATGATCAAAAAGTGACTCTCGATGCATGTTGATTTGATCTTTGGATGGGGTAAAAATATTTTCAAGGTGCCCATTGATGGATAGATCTTGATCATTGTCCTCAACAATTGTGGTGGAGAGATGGTCACTATTTTCAACCATAAGACCAAATGATGTTAACATTTCTTGAATTGGATTATTGTTGGGTATTGTTGGTGGAGTTTTATCATGATTGAAAAGTGACTCTTGATGCATGTTGATTTGATCATTGGATGGGGTAAAAAAAAATTCAAGGTGCTCACTAATGGATAGATTTTGATCATTGTTTTTATCAGTTGTGGTTGAGAGATTGTCACTATTATCACTAGTGGTTGAATCTTGATCATTGTCCTCAACATTTATTATTATTTTTATCAATAAGGTCCTAGATGGGATTTTTGAGTTGAATAAAATTTGATGTTTTATGAATATTTTCTCTATGGTACACAATAAAATCCACCCCTATTCCAAGGGAAGTTTAGGATAGAGTTGAAAGCACTTACGTTTGGAAGAGTGATCAGTTTTCCATCGAGTATCTTTCTTAGCACTGATTCGATTGGATATCCAAAAGGAGTGTATTCACATTTGTTCTCTTGTGATATTTGTGCTTGTTGAGGTGATTCTTGTTGTGATTGATCTTAGAGATGTGGTTATTGATCTTGGAAATATGGTGATTGGGTTTTTTGTTTATCTTAGAGTGTATTTATTTTTGGGTGGAGATGTCTCATGGCACAATGAATCAATTATTTTGGTAAGTGAAGCGATTTGATGTCACAAAATTTGATATTTATTTTGATCTTGAAACCTTTGATATAGTTAATTTGGTTGTTGATCAAGCATATTTGGAATGTATACTTGTGGTGTTTGCATGGGATGATGGACAAATTGATTTTGGATAAATATATTTGTCTAGATTTGGCATTATAGGTCAGAATAGAACATTTTCATAGTTAGGAAACATGTTGCTTTGATTTGGGTAACTTTTATTTTGCATGAGGTTACCTTGAATTGGATCAATACATTGAGTTTTCAACATATTTATTGGATTTTGAACAACATTGGTTTAATTTGCAAAGGTATCTCTCCTAAAGTTCACCAAGTGTGGATTTGATATGTTCATGTTTGGTAAGCTTGTATTTGGTATAGTCACATTTGGCATGTATGGATTTGGGTGGATAATGTTGTTTGCAATAAGACTCATGCATTGATTGTTTGGTTGATATATTTGTAAGTTTTGACTTTGATTTAATTCTACCATAGGGAAAGGTGTTACAAAAGTTAGATTGGGCATACTCACATTTGTTTTACCATTGATGTTTGTAGGAGGTAATGATCCCATGTATGGATTGTATAAATGTGAGTTTTGATAGTCAATTGGCATTGTAAGGCTTTGATAGTTTGGTTGACTTAGATCACTCATGATGTATGAATAAAGTCTATATTCCATGTTTTTCTTGTGTTTTGACCTTGATGACCACTAAGGGATTTAGGACCAATGATGAGATGAAGGATGAAAGGTTGAATGATACGAGTGTTTGAACTTTTTGAGAACTTTGGATCAATACTAGACATAGGGTTTTGATTTTTATTGGTTTGATTAGGATAAATAAACTTTGTAAACCCTAAGATGTTAGATGTGATCTTAGGATGGACTCGTTCAAGAGGTGCTAATTTAACTAGAGGTATGAGAAAGGATGCATTCTCACACTCCCAATTAAACAAGGTGATTTTGATTTGGTTTAAGGATGTTTCCAAATCTCTAAAAGTTGTTTGTGGGATAGGATGATAAATGTTTGGGGATGGATGAAGTGTTGATTTGATCCTAAATGAACCTAAGAGGGACCTTGTTTATGAGAACAATATAGTGAAGAACATGCTTTTCCCTAAGAGTAGTTCAAACCAAAAGACCAATGTTTTTCTTGGAAGACCATAGGACATAAGATTACAAGCACATGTGTGGGGTTAAATTTATTTAATCTTTGTTAATGAATTGATTTTACCACATCCACACCTCTTGTTTAAGTTTGAAATTGAATTTCTATGTCTCAATTTCTTTTCATCCCGCAAGGTCCATTATGTGGAAATTAAGTAATCAAAGGCATAGTTTTCCTATTATTGACCTTATAGATAGAAAATTGAGATATAAGTACCAATATTTAGAGGCCTCTAATGATAGAATCCTTAGAGACAAGCAGTAATATGGGGACTTTTCAAAAGTATTTTCTCTTTCCAAAGGGTTTGAAATTTGATGATTTTTTGAGTGTTTGTTTTCGAATGTTTTAGATCCAAGGAAAGTGTTTTGATTCTAAAATAATACACAACCCTAGAATATAAAAAGACAATATTTGTTGAATTCCCACTTGGATTTCTCTAGTTGTGCTTATTCATAGCAGATGATTAGAAGCTTGACCACACTAGATCCCCTCCATGACACTCGCTTATATGGGTCAACCAAGCTTTAAGTTTTCATGAATCTCCCATGGCATACTCTTCATATCTACTAAGAATCACAAGTATGTGGGACGGCTTCATAGGCCCAACCTCCAGACACCAACAAATAGTTAGGGATTTTGGGTTTTATACAAATTGGTTCATAATCAAGGCACCCATTCAGACAACCACACAAGAGGAAGGATAAACCCATATAAAGAGTATCACCTACTTGTCCATAGGAGCACCTGTGATGATGAGTTTCCTCAACATTAAAATTTATATACTAGGTGGGAGTAGCTTGGAATTTAGCTCATCACCATTTTGAAATGTTCCCTTGGAGTGAGTACTTTTTCCCACCAAGGAAGTCCCTCTAAAGGTAAACAATAGCAAAGAATTAATTTTGTAGTTCAACCACCTAGTGAATTTAGGAGGGAGCACATGCAATTCCTTTTCTTCACACTAGCATGATTTGTCCAATTTAAAAAACCCAAATTTGAAGTGTGGAGGCAATGTTTTTAGATAGGCTAATATCACTAAAATGCTTTTGATTCTCAAGATCATCGTGAAGTGCGAGAGAAGTGCATATGCATTTGAATGATATTATTTTGTAAATAAGATTACAAGAACAGATTAAACACAAGTTCATTTTAAATCCACAAAGGCAATGATGAGTTCTTTTTAAGCATGAAAATCAAATATGAAGTTGTTTGTCCAATTTTTAAAACCCAAAATCGAAATCTAGTATGTTTCTATGTTCAATTTTATCCCAAATTGAAGAGATCAAATTAATGGTTAATGTTAAACCCAAATTGATCCAATTTTCCTAAAATAAGAAACAAAAGTAAGAAATGTATGCTTCTAGATATTACAATAAGCATTTAGAAATGATTTTTTCAAGTTAAATTCCCACTTTCAACTCAAAAATTCATCAAGGATTGTTTAATTATACTTCAATTTTGCAAGTTCCTTGTGTAAATGAAATCCCTCTGACAAGATAAAAAAAGACAATTATGCGAGGATCGAGTTATTTAATTAAATTCATTTTAAGCATGAACTTCAAATAATAGAGTTTTTTTAGATGAAAAGACTAATGATTTTGGATGATTATGATAATAAATGAAGCATCAATACATGGATCCTAGAAATATTAATTCTAACAATATGATTCTACAATCATCAAGACAAATATTAGCATGGAATTTTAACAAGATCTAT
Organism: Sequoiadendron giganteum; assembly: GCA_007115665.2. Taxonomy (NCBI): domain Eukaryota; kingdom Viridiplantae; phylum Streptophyta; class Pinopsida; order Cupressales; family Cupressaceae; genus Sequoiadendron; species Sequoiadendron giganteum. Next base: position 482,490,751 of record CM021100.1, on the reverse strand, counting down.
AATCCTCAAGTTAGCACACATTCTATGACTTTAATCTATCAATGTCATCCTTGGTTTCTACAAGGCTTTCCCCCTTGTAAGAAATAAATATGTCTTAACGGCACCCAGCCAATTGTGATCCTCCAGACATAATTTAGACCTACAATTTTCAATATAAATGTGCTTCAATAAAAAAGAAACTCAGTGTGTTTACTAATCTTTTCTCTTCTGACCCTTTCAACTAAGTTATGGCTATTAGTAGCACGACTAAATCCATTCCTCGCACTATCTAGTACTAGATTCCTTTATGAAGATAAACTGATAAGATTCAAAAAGTGGATTTCCTCTTGCACATATGACTCTAGACCACAAGAAGATCCTTTGATCACGTGTGTGGGACATAAGAAAATGATAGTATTTATTGTCGAAATCTAGGCAAAAAAAATAACCTACATACTTTCGTGTATCATCTTTGTCAATGGTGCAGTAAGACCTTGATGCTCTATTAATGATGTGTTGTACATGATTAGGTCACTTTTTTTACTCACCGATTAGGTGGAGGTTACAATGTTGGTCAAAGTGTGTCAATATTTATGAATGTGACTCAGGCATGGGTATGTGTAGGATCATGATGGGCCAAAAAGTGGTGATATGTAAGTGATGTGATGGCCCATGTGGTTCAAGACTTTTTTTTTGTCCAAAATTGATGAAATGAAAAGGGTTTTTAAACGACATTCTTAGCTTTCCACCAATATAGATTATTCTTTACTTTTAATTTAATAAATAATTATTATTCATTTTCTATTTGAATTATGACTAAAATCCTTATTGATAGGCTGATTGAAAAACATCTATAGCTTTCAAATGGTATCACATTTTTTTAATCCAAAACATGCTTCACATACTATAGGATTGAAAAATAGAAAATTGAATTTCATGAAGTTTTTACCAAGTTAATGTGGTCAGACATACGCGTTTTTTTTTTTTTTTAAAGTTGTAATAAAAAAATCATAATTAATTATTTACTAAGAAAAAAATTACAAAAAATTATGCATCACATCGGGATGTGAGTCCTCTAGTTATATCTAAAATATCATAAAAAAATATTATCATTTTACTGTGGTTAGGGTGGTCAGACAAACATATACTTCTTATTTTTTTCCCTGAAATTTAACTACTACTACATTGAAATTTTGAATTTTCACCAAATAGATTTTTTATTTTTTAAATAAACCTAGTAGTTTAGAAACTAAATTCAGTTTTCTATAGATTCTATTCTTAGATATTTTTGAAATAATATAGATAACTTATTCAAAATTTTATGTCAAGTTGCCTAACTCTGATTTTCTAAATTTTCATCACCACTTAAGGGCCTTCTTTCTCCATGATTCATCTCGCACATACCCACATGTAAACAGGGAACAAAGCCATAAAATGAGTTGTCATACAAAAAGAAAAAAATACATTTCAAATGCATTAGATGACAAGACATTTATGTAGAGGATTTTGCAATAATCATTTCCCAAGAAGGATCACACGCTAGCTAAAGAGGTAAGACATGCTCATTTCAACCTTCATGTAATGTATTATGGCAAGGGTGGAAAGGACCAGGCCAGACATGACATGATGCTTCTAATCAATGTTTCTCACATCTTCTGATCTAGCATGCATTTATTTCCACAACTATAAGAGCTTTATATGTTGGTTGTCATCCATGATAGGGCATTGTGTGGTCTTTGAGAATATGTAGTGATGCCACAATAGATGGTTACAAATGTGATATGAAAATGTAATAACCCTCTGTTTTGCCTCTTGTTCGGTTTGTTTTATGCTATGGTTGGTTGCAGCTACTTTGTTACTGGATACAATCTGTGATGATGTTTTGATCACTACTATTGAGTGACAACTATATTATGTGATGTGATTTGGTTATCTGAGGCTTTAGTTTACATGCTTTAATGAGGTAATGATGTTAGTAGATATAACATGTGACTTTGTATGAGATTATTGGATTATGATGGAAGTGTCACTTACGATGAGTGTATTGGTGAAGGAGATGGGTTCGCATCACCTGCTTGTGAGCGCCCTACGAATCCATAATTCTTTCTTCATGGTGTGTATTATATGCTGGATATATTGTATGATGTTTACTTGGTTGCAGGATTGCAAGTACATGACATCGACTCCACCTGGTTGCACAGGTTCGAGCATGTCGATCCAACGGTTAAGTTGAACGGGAGATAGTAGCTAGGTAACTTGTGTCAAGTCTACACCCTAGCCATAGTGTGTCATCAGTGGTATGTGTCGAGTCGTTCATTGCCTTGCTTTAATGTTATTTAATTCTGAAGGATTCTTGATTTGGAAATAGATATTTAGAATAATCGCATTTAAATCATGTTGATGGTTATGTAATTTAAATAATGCAATGTGGATAAAAGTTTATATTTAAATTAATTAATTGTATTTAATTCATTTAATTAATTAAATTTAATCCAAGGGGGTTGAATTTAGTTATTAAATAATTAAATTAATTAATTCAACGTGATGCAAGAAAATGAAAGGAAATAAAATAATTAAAATTAATTTTGGAAATTAATTTCAGCTTGTGGGAATTAAATTAGAAATTGTAATTAAATGTTTACTTGGGAAATGAGTTTCAACTTTGGAAATTAATTTATTATTTGAAATTGCATTTTAACTTGAAAGTGGGTTTTCGAAAATTGGAATTGAAATTGAAATTGAAATTAATATCTAATTTGCAAGCAATGTGAATTAGGGTTGTAAAAATTGAAATTGAAATTAATATCTAATTTGCATGTAATGTGAATTAAGGTTGTGTTAGGTATTTTTGATTTATAAAGAATACATGTTTTAATTTTAGGGCGGAAATTTTTTTAGGAAAAAATTCATTTTTACAGCAGAGAAGAAATTTTGGAAAATTTTGCATCAAGAAGGGTTTGAAGAGAGTTTTGATTGTAGAATTGATTGGAGGAAAGGTTGTTTGCATTTTATGGGTTTTGGATTGGATTCGTTGGAGGATTGAAGAAAATTCAGGAAATCTTTGGAGGAGGCTTGCATCAAAAATTAATCTTTTCCTATAGCTTCTTGAACCAGGTTTTCCTCTTTGTGTTTTATTGTTCTTGACTAGTTTTAAAATAGTAGTGATTAAATATTTGTTTGTTAAATCTATTTTAGAAAATAAATTTGTTATTAGAAGAAAAGAATTAAATAAATTTTATAGCTTTTGCTTTGTGAAAATTGTGAAAATCTCAATTGAATTTAAATTATTTGAGGAAATCGATTATTTTGTTTTTAGAATTGAACATAGAGATTGAGAAATACATTTAGAATGTTTTTAGAAAATGGAACCCTCTGTAGAAAATCAAATTTTATTTTGAAAACCCTATGTAGAAATTAGGTGGAAAAATCTTGAGGATTTAAAACTTCTAAATTTAATATAGATCCTTTTTGATATACTTGTTCTTTTCTTGTTTTAGAATTCAGAAAAATGGTTTTAAAAAGAATTAATTCTTAAGATCTTTGTGAAATTTGGATTTTCTAGAAAAAAAGTTTCACAATTTCACCTGTAGGTGAATTTTTTGTTACAAAATTTCCCTATTTGTCTATTGTTGAAATTCATTTATATATATATATTATATATACATATATATATATGCTTATATATATATATACAATCTTCATATATTAAATATTCTGGTTTTTATGTAGCTTTCGCCGACCGTACGACACCCATTATTAAGGGTCTGTAATTTTTTAAATCTCGTTTATTAAAATCACGGATTTTAATTGTTGTAAGGTTTTGTGAAAGGGTTGGGGAAGGCATGGGAGGCGCTGCCTCCACCACCGCCCCCATGAGGGGACGACTGTGGAGGAATGGCCTCCGCAGCCCCCTCCTCCCCTCTCTCCATATGGCCGCACCCCTTTGTTTGGGTTCGGCTGTGCATAGCACAGCCGCCCCCAAACATTGGGGAATCCCTTTGTTACAGCCGCCGGCGTATGAAACCGAGCCCGCCGACCCTATTTTTCATTCTTCACTCCATAAAACCCGCGTCCCTTTAGGGTATGGAGTTTAATTCGATGGATTTTAAAATTCATTTTGTTTTTTTTGTTTTATAAAATTTGTTTTATCAAATTCGTTGTTAATGAATTCGCCATTCATTTTTTAAATTCGTGTTATTAAATCATTTTTTAATAAATTCGTTTTTAATAATTTCGGATTGGATAAGTTATTAAAATGTAAAATGTATTGTGAATATATATTTATTTTGTATTTATATACATTTGTTATATTGATATTATTGTTTTAAGTATAAAAAGATGAGACAAGTAATGTTATGAAAATTTATTAATTATATGTATATTGATTTTTCAAATGTATGTTAAAGGAAAAAGATTGCATGCATGATTATTAAATAGAGGAAATATGTAAGTATTAGTCATAAATATTTGCATGGAGATTTAAAAAAAGAAGAAGGTTAAATGCATGATTAAACTGTTAGGGAAAATGATATTTTAAGATATTTTATAATTGCATGGTCAAATAGATAAGGAAAGAGATATTTTATAAATTCCATGCTTAGATAGAAAATTGATTGAATTATATGAGTTAGCTAGAAAACGAAAGAAATCCAATTAGATGTGTACTTGTGTTGGTTTTGAATGCATGGATGAATTGTTAAGAAAAAGGATATTTAAATATATTGAAGAATTGTAGAAGTATTTATAAATGAATTTTGTTTAATTAATGAGATTTAATTGGAAACAATATGAATGCATGGTTAAATAGAAAAGCCAAGAGTTGTTTTTATACATTGATAAAAGGGCATGTTTTAAATAGAGAATTGAAAAGATATAGGTTTTGGATAGAAATAGAATATAGTAATGGCAATAGTTTATGTTGTATTGGAAGTAAATCTAGGAAATGAATATATTTGAAAAGGAAAATATTTATTATGTTTTATTTATTTTCATAGAGCAATTTAATCGTTGTGATTAGAATATTAAAAGATATATATAATTAAATTCATTAATATATATATTTGGTGTCTATATAATATGGAGCATATATAAATATGTTAAGTGAAAATTCATTATCGTTTTTCCTTTTAATAAGGTGCCTGCAATATATTATTGAATAGAGATTAAAAAATGGTTTGATTAGTGTATATGGGAAAATGGATAGAGAAACAATATTTTATGTTATTAAAGGGATTGAATGTTTTAAATAGAAAATTGAATGAGATGTAAGATTTGGCTAGGAAATGGAAAGAGTTTACTTGCATGGATTTGTGTCGATTTAAAGGTAAATTAAGAAGTTGTTTATATTGATGAGGCAAATGGCTATTTTAATTTATTATATTTCAAGTAGAGCAAATAATTCATTGTGGATGAAATATGAAGGAGATATGGATTTAGTATATACCAAAATAGTAATGCTCTTGTGATTGCCTTAAATGTTCTAGTTCTTTGTATTTCGTAAGGGGATGTAAGTTCAAATTGTTTAAGATTTCTTATAATGGAAATAGAAATATGGGTATATGATAATTTGAGTTAACCCTGTAAGTGTGTCTTTGACCTTGTTAGTGTTACCTATTGAATGAACATGGATTTAGGAAATCCAAATATTAGATTTGATTTATGATTTGAATGCTTTTGTTCCTATGAAGTCAAGTTGCATTGTGGGTTTTGGAATCTAGGGTTAGTCCTAAATTATAAGTCTTCCAGAAGAACTTAGAGGATAAGGGTTGTTGAATCTTTATGCCATCTAGTTGTTTTCCCTTGGGTAATGCATGGCGTCTTTTCAGTTTTACCCAGTTTTCATGAACGGGGATGTGTTGTACCTCCTATGAAAGGAGTGGACCATGTGTTGTTGCCTCCAAGATGTTTGGAGTGTGTTCTATTATTTGTATCCTCCTAGAGTTGGAGTGGTTATGTTTTCTAATTTGTGTGCACTTGAGATTCCCTTGGTGATTGGTATTTGTATACGTGTATTGTCCTCTGAACATACTTGGTCGATTTTATGTCTGGAAGCAAAGTGACCTATGTCAGTGATATTAGTGTTGTACCTGAGTTGTACTCGGTTGGTTCACTTGTTTGGTTATGTCAGTATGAGTCTACCTTTGGTTAGTGATTGTAGATCTTTGTCCATGTTATGTGGTTACTATCTCCTAGCATGGGGGGTGGGCCTTCGGGTACCACATGGTTTGGTAGAACATGCTCCAAAACCATTGGGTCCCCCTTGATCTTCAGTTCATGGAGGCAAGACATCTAGATGGACAGCTCGTGGTTCTATTGTATTTTCTTGCATTGTAATATTTCAGATTGTATAAGTTATTTTATCCCTCTTATGTTTATGAGGTGAGATTATGTAATTGTTATACATTTGTACTATTGTCTCATTCTGGGAATGAGTGATGTAACTATTGGATTAAGTTAATGTTTATGAGATTGTATCTTGGATGTTCATCTTATTATGTTATGTGGTATTCTTATGATGTATGATGTTTATTTCATAAAGCTCATCATGCTTTGGTTATCTGTAATATGTATGTGTGGGTTTAAGTAATCCTAACCTTGTAGCCTTAGAGGTTGTTGTTAATTAGTAAGTGAATGTGTATGTTAACTACACTTTATAAAAAAAAATTGGTTCGCTTAAGTTGTTAATTACAACTTCCTTTAGGGTTGCAAGGCGGGGCATTACATAAAATTATCCCTTTACATAGATTATCACTCATTCAATTAAAATCATGGCCTCCAAATGCTATGCGTAGCCTTTCTTGGCAATCATGTACTCCATAATCAAAGAGTAGCTTGAGCTCAACCCAAGATCCAACAGTTCTCCTAAGAAATGTGACTATTGTTGTTGGAATTTTTTGATCTGTAGTCCCAATGGTATCAGAAGATGATGTGTACCAATCTCGAAGTAAGGAAATAATTTTTTGGGTACTAATCAAGGCTATATATTTTGGGATCGATCATATAGGAGCTCAACACCCAAACATAGGTTGTGTCCTCCTCTACCTCTTGGAGCATGCTTTGGGAATTTGGATCGGTGACGATGGCCTTGAAATATATGGAAAACACATGCTCGAATTGGTAATAGTGGGAAGGGTATGTGCAAGATCATGATGGGCCAAAAAGTGGTGATATGTAAGTGATATCATGGCCCATGTGGTTGATGAAACGAAAAGGGATTTTAGAGGAGATTCTCAGCTTTCCACCAGTATAAATTATGCTTTAATTTGAATTTGATAAATAATTATTATTTATTTTCTATTTGAATTACGACTAAAGGCCAGATTGATAGGATGATTGAAAAACATCTATAATTTTCAAACGGTATCACATTTTTTGAATATGAAACATTCATCACATTCTATGCTTCGCATAATATAGGATTCAAAAAATAAAGAATTGAATTTCATGAAGTTTTGACAAAGTTAAGGTGGCCAGACATACAAGTTTTTATATTTTTTAAAAGTTGTAATAAAAATTTCATAATTAAATATTTACTTGGAATAAAATTAAAAAAAAATATGCATCACATCAAGACATGAGTCCTCTACTTATATCTAAAAATCTTATAATAAATATTATCATTTTATTGTGGTTAGGGTGGTCAAACAGACACCTACTTATTTTTTGCTTGAAATTTAAATACTATTGCATTGAAATTTCAAATTTTAACCAAATAGATTTTTATTTTTTATAAATAAACCTAGTAGTTTAGAAACTACATTTAATTTTCTAAAAATTGTATTCTTACATATATTTTTAAAATAATATAGATAACTTATTCAAGTTTTTACGTCAAGTTCCCTAACTCTGATTTTTTGAATTTTCATCGCCACTTAAGGGCCTTCTTTTTCCATGATGATCCTGCACATACCCGGAATGTCTCTACAAATAATTAATTGATAGTATAGATTTGTAAAGACAATGGAAGTCAATAAAAGCCAATATACCCCAAGATAAGTCAATAAATGAGGTGACATCAAATAAATTTAGTCATATCAATAAATATTGAGAAATATAATTGCATCTCACATTTCTAAGAAAGTGAAAAAAATCTACAAAAGATGTAATCATGGTGGTATTTAGAATTTAAGAAAGCATATTTTTCATTTATTGAAACAAATCTAAAAAGGCATAGTATCTAAACTAGCGATTTAGATAATGTCAGAATATTTGAAGAACAAGACTTGTTGAAAAAGCTTTTAGAAACTTTCAAGCTAATGCAATTGGTAGGTGTAAAACTGAATTCCACAACATATGAACAACATCCTCCTGTAAACAAAAGTATTTGAGATGCACTTGTTTATGAGGAAATATTTTTTGTAGTCATCTGATGTACCATAACTTAGCCAATCATTTTGGTGTTCCCCAACTATGGTGAGATCATATATTCTAAAGATGCAGCCTCAATAAATTCATAAGAATATTGTTGTCTATTGTTTAGGAAAGCAACCATAGTACCATGAAAATAAGGAACAAATACAACTATAAAAAAAACTCGATTGATTAGACCCAAGTGTATGAATTGATAAGGGAAATGTATGATTAGGGTAATGCATTAATTTAAACCACTATCAATGTTAATGCAATAGTCGATATTGAAAGAGAAACAAAGACTATTGCACCAACAATGATTTCTTCAATCTAATGCATTGATAGATATATAATATAAATCTTACCTTAAGAAATATTGTCGCACTAGCTGAAAGAACTAGTGCTGCATTTAATCAACAATCAAATCACTCCAATGCATTTAATTATATGCCACCATGCATCTCCACTCCCTCTGCTTCATTGCACTATGTATAATCAAGATCTAAGAAAATTAATAGCATAAATAAATCATGAACATGACAAAAAATAAGTCGCTAGCAGATAGAAAATTAGTTGAATTTTTTCTATAGGCAAGTCCAAATGTAGTGCTATTGATAGGGAACAACCAAATGATAGTGCTAGAATGCAGCTAGTAAAGTCAAAGCTACTTATCAAAAGCAAAAACCCAACGTGTAAAATGCGCTATGGTTTAGTGAGAAAAAAATATTAAAGTTGTAGATTAGGGATTGGTTTGGTAGGAAAATCTTATTAAAAGAAAATCAGTAGTATTTTAAATACAATGGTTCTTGGTGAGATCTATGTGAAGTACCTAGGACACAGATCGAATCGAATCTCCCTTGTTTTCACTATAAAACAAAAAAAGAAGAATACTAAATAGTGTATGAGGATTCCTCAAATTATAACAACAACCTCAATAGACTTAGATGCTTAAACATGACATAAAGTATAATGCACATTCTAAGATAACTCTCCATTTATTGTATCCAATCAAATTTAGGAAACATGTATGATGTGAGCAATTAAAATTATTTGAACAAAAAATAGTCTTTAGAGCCAAGCATTTCAATGCTTCCAAAGTTCTCAAAATACACTACATAGATCAAGGTCATCAATAAGACATTAAACGTTTCGATGCATGCCTCAATTGTAAAGCCCTCCTTCTAGCACCAAATGTGAAGACTAAAATCTACATCAATCAAAGATTGACAAATATGAATTAAATCTATCAATATTGAACAAATAATATAAAATCCTTCCCCATGAAATTGTTGAGCAATGTAAAGTAAATGACAACATTATCAAACTAAAACATGAAACTATAAGCAAGATGAACATGAAATCTACTCCTAAACTACTCAAACCATTATACCATAGGGGGATTGGTGCTACTTTGATGTGGAAAGTAGCTCTTTCTAACCACTTTTTGATAAGCTTCAGATGATGATGAAGATGCAAGTGGCTATAGTGCAAAGGCCCAAGATTGTAGCTAGATTGTGGAGTAGAAATGTTTTCTATTTATAGATTCAAGAGTTGAAGAATGGAGAGAAGGGAGGAATGTGGGACTAAAGAAGCTCCAATGAGATTGTGACACTTGTCACATGGCTAGTGGAGGAAGGTGGGGCATATTTTGGAGAATGTGCATGGTTAATGCAAGTTGTTGAGGATTTGAGAGGTGTGAGAGGCATTAAACGCATATGGTTAAGATATTTTGGAGGGAAATTTGTTTGGGTGAGAAAGTCAAACAAATGGAGTTAATGATGGAATATTCTCAAAGAATATTCCTTGGTGAGGGAAAAAGAGGTAAGTAGGTAATTAAATAAAATGAATTCCATGTGCAAGTGGGTGGGTTAGTCAAGGATTTAGGTTTGACCTAGGTTGAGTCAAAACCTAGAGGATGGGTAATTAGGATTAGGGGTTAATTAATTCAGATTAATTAACTTGAAGGAGTTTAGGGGATTTGATATTTGATTTAAATCATTTTAATTTATTAAATCTGATGAGATGAATTTTAGGACTTTAATTAAATAAATTGATTTATTTAATCAAATATGATGCACATTAGTGAATTAATTGAAATAAATCTATTTATTTGATTAACAAAAGAAATGATGTCAATTCAAGCATCTACATTTTCCCCCTCTTTGAAGTAATGTACCTATTACATTGGTTCAAAGAATAACCTTGTTGAGATCAAAGTTTGAAAATTTTATAATTTTTTGGATGCCCCAGAAAAAAGTATGTTGGTACACAAGCAATGTCACAAGCCAAGGAGGAACTCAAATTCCCCCTCCCACAATAATTTCCTCAATATCCACCTATACTAATCCTCAAGTCACAAAAACAATGCAACAAACTAGTCATGTGATTATTTCCTTGGGTATTCCCACTAGCATCCCTCATACCTGTGTGATATTGCATGTTAGATCTCCTAACACCTTACCACCTATAAACATTCTATTCACTTTTCCTTAAAACAAATACACTCCCTCACCATTTTCACTTCCATCTCATAACACAAGCAATGAGCCTCTTGTAAATCAACGCTTCCAAACTATTTCATCTCTTCAAAAGAAAGTTTCCACCATCAACCAAAATCAAAATGGTCCAACCTCATATTATGTCAAAAGAAACCCATTTTACTTAGAGATATTGTGAACACTGATGCCACAAGGTGTAGAGGTGCCTAGATTCAAGAAATATGTTGGGAAGGAAGATCCTTCTAACAATTTTAATGCTAACACCACCTTATGTAGTGAGTTTGTCCTTGATGATAAAATTTTGGCTAAGCTTTTTCTTGGATCGTTAAAATATACTATCTTGGAATGGTTTCCTTATTTACCAAACAACTCAATGATTTCATTCAATAAAATTATTGAGGCATTTGTTAACAATTTCCAAGTGCATATGCCTGCTAAGATGACCTTGGATGATTTGATGAGATGTAATATAAAAGAAGAGGAAAAGATAACTGACTTTATCTTATGCTACCAATCGCTTTATTCCCAAATCGATGTCAAGGTTCGTTATCCTCACCTTCAAAATATGTTCATAGTAAATTTGTAAATTAAGATCCAAGACATGCTTACCATGATGAAATTCCCATCCTTCATGCACTTGTGTACTTCCCTCTATGATTATCAAAATTCAGTTAGTAGTCGAGATACAAAGTCCACTTTTTACCAAATTGAGAAGTCTGAGTCTGCACCAAGACAATTCCCAAAATTTTAGAAAACAAATTAAAGGGTTCTTTCAATTTAATCTCCATAAACAAACAAATTAGAATGTCAATAACCAAGGAGCTATTATTAAAGACATGATACCCTTTAGCTATGGGGACCCGAAAAGACAATTCACTCCCTTACCCGATACCCTTCATAACACAATGTCCTAACTTTTAGAAAAACAAATGATTACCTTGCCTCTCATCAAAAAAATTGATCCTAATAATCCTTTACTTTCAAGATTTATATCAAATTCCTATTACAATTATCATCGACAACATGGGTATGACACAAAAAATTGTAAGTGTCTTAAACATCTTGTGCAAGACCACATTGATTTGTGTCATCTTTTCGTTGGAGGTGTTACTGATCAAGGAAATAATTTTGTTGCCCCTCCTAACCAGAACTTCCAAATTTTCACCAACCCCATGCCCAAACATAGTATTTCATTAGTCAAAGCCAATAAAACTACAAATAATGATGTGATGAATGTTAAAACAAATTATGATAACAATGATTCTATTCAACATGATTCTATAGATAATGATCCTATGGATGACATGGTAGGAGTGATAGACATCGTTCCTTTTAAGGACCAAACTAAAAATCCTCTTGAAATTTCTTTCTTTTCTAAGGATATACTTAAACATGCACCCGATGATCCTCATTATATAGTAGATCGTATCTATGACAAGCCCACTAATGGGATACTAATATATCCTACTTGTGGAGAGAAAGTGATTGTTTCTTCGGAATTGTTTTTTCATTGATGTCAACAAGATAGTCTTGGTGTAAAGGTTACAAATAATAAAAGGCTTCATTGTTGTTACTAAGGTGTTAATGCTACAAGGTTTCAATGCTTCAAGTGCTTCAATGCTTACAATGTCACAATGGAGGTTGCAAGGTCGCTTATTGAAGTTTCTCATATCTATAATTCTTGTCTTCATCATTTATTTGGTGACATAAGCAGGAACTTAAGTTTATAACCAATACATGATTCTATAATTCTTTTATTCAAACTTAAGTTTGAAACTTAAGAGAGATCTTGCGAGCTTTTATTCACTGATTCAAATCTAAATCTTGTAACAGCTAGTTTCTACTATTTTAATTTGACAGGCTATTGAGGGTTACAAAAAGGATTTGTTTTTATTTGTTTCAAGAAGGAAATTCATTTTGTATTCTATTTTTGAAGGCAATAGAATTATATTCTCCATTATCCTTTTTATATAGTGCGTGAATACTATTGTCTTTTAGTTTTTGCACTAGATTTTGATGTTTTTAGAATGTAAAGGGTCAAATATAGAATTGAAAACAATGTAGCACAAAAAATATGGATAGGGAATGAAATTGTTTTCTATGTTATATGAAAAAAATATGAAACAACTTTCTATATTGAATATGTGATGGTTTTTGTATTGTTGAAAAAGAGAAAAATCTATATATTGAGGCTAAATGAGAAAAGGCATTGAATGGAGATAAGGGAAGTATTATGAAGCATACATTTATAATGAAATTAAAGAAGTATGAAGCATGATTATACAATAAATTTTTAGTAATATGAATTTTGAAGATAATAAACATTGATATGTGAAACAAGTTGCAAAATTTAAAAGCTAAGTGTCATGAATATAGACAAGGTAGTTTGTTAAGAAAAGTTGTGGAGTTTTAATAAGAAAAGATGAGACATCATATGAATGGATAGAAACATATTTATAAATGAATGGATGATTGAATAGTAGTGAAGTTTGAATTTTGCATGTGCAAAGATAAAAGGTTGTTAAATTGCAAATTTTGAAGAGGGTTTTGAAGTGAAATAGGGTAACCCCGTATATTATTTGTTTCTACCTTTTGAATATTGTCAATAAGATATAGAACTCACCAATGAGGTTGGTGTAATTTCTAGTGAGGCTTATATAATTTCTAGCGAGTCATAATTGTATTGTCAATGAGATATAAAAATTGTGACAACATGGTTTTAGCAAGAATGGCTTTATATAGAGATTGCATGTAGTGACCCTCCTGATGACACATTTATTTTAGTTGTTTTGTGATATTGTTAGTAGTTAGACGTTTGACACTATGTTACTTTGATGCATTAAGTATAGTTTACATGACCAGTTGTGAAACTCAGTTGATGATACACTTTACCTTATGATGTGAGGTTCGTTTTCATATGATGACGTATGATGATTATCTATGTTCTATGGTATACATCATGATAATATGTTAGTTATATGTTTGCATCAGTAGGTGAAGGAGATGGTTTAGCAGTACTCATCAGTGAGTGCCCTACTACATCGCGAATCTTCTTCATGGTGTGTTTTCATATTTATACATGTTGTTGGATTAATTGTGTAGGGTTATGCATCTTTCAAGTATAGGCATCGACTCCACCTGCTTGTCAAGTCTGAGTGTGCCATGACCCAATGAAATTATTGATGGGAGATAGACTTTTCCTTTGTCCTTAGCCATCGTTTTAAAAGGAGCAAGTGTCTATCATTACCCTCTTGTCATGTCACTTGTTTGTCATATAATTACAGTCATTTTTTATTGATTGACTCTTTAATACTTATATTATGTTAATTTAGATTAATTTAATGTTTTAATAAATATTAATTTTGCTCTTATGGATTTAATGAAATAATTAAATTGGAAAATCTATTTTTAGTTTATTAAGTGATTAAATTATAATGATTAAAAATATCCTATATTTGAAAAGATCATTTAAATTTAAATTGATTGCATTATTCAATTTGACGTTTTCGAAAATGGAACTTTAGTTGAGATCTAAAGTTGAAATATCTTGTTATTTTTAGAGTTTATTGAGTTTAATTTAAGCATGCATTGCATGCTATAACTAAAAGTTAAAGTTGAGAATTTGGAAGAATGGAAAAGGATATAATCTTGAAAATGATCATTCTTGCACACATAATTTTTGATATTCGAAAAGTAGGAAGCAAAAAGATTATTTTCACAAAAGATATTTTCTGGAATTTTGGATTTGTGATTGATTATAGAAGCTACAAATTGTTGTTGAAGTCAGCATTCATATTGTGAAAGTTGAAGGTTTGAATTTGCTGGGATTTGCTGAGATCGTTATCTATTTTTGGGAAACACTCTCAGCTTGATATGAACATGTTAAATTTTGTTGTCAAGATTTCATCTTCAAACATTGTATACACCATAGAAAATTGAAATATGTTAGTATCTGAATAATTGCAATGATATCACGATTGATTGGGAAACGAAAATAATATAATAAAATTGATTGTTTTTACAAAAATAATAAAGAAGAAAGCATTGTTAATATTTTTACAGAAAGTTAGATTTGTTGGTGGTATCAGATTCATTGATATACTGAATCCCTTTCGCCTTTTTATTGATGGATTCATTCTTTCGATAAGTCTGCATCTGAATCAATATCTATACCACTCTTCTTTGAGTGAGTATCATCTTTCGTTTTCTTTTATCTCTGTCAAGCCATCGAAATATATTGAAATTGGATAAATGAATCTTTTGTTCTTTCACTCGTTCATGGTTTTCTTCATGTTGAATCCCAATAGAGTGTATTTAATATTGCCTACTGTATAAATTTCTCTGTCACATCGGTCGACAAACCAGATGCTTTCTATTTACAATCTCTGATTTGAATCTTATTTTACTCATTTCGATGTTGGTTTGTATTCGAAGAATAAAGTAATAAGGGTGAGAGATAGGGAGCCTTGTTTGTTGTCTTGTATTGTTAATGAATCCTTATACTCGATCGTTGCAATCGCTCTTATCCTGTGCTGGTCGATGTACGTTTCCAATTTTAATGTTCTGTGTTGGCTGCGAGATATGAGTTTGAAGGTTCTGAGTGTGTCACTAGGTGTGGGTGCGCAGGTTACTCATTAGTCTCCTTTTGATTTCAGCCTTGGTTTCATTTCCGTCTTCTTGTCTTCTTTTTGGTTCTCTGTTGATTTATGTTTATCTTAGAGTGGGAAATCGGGTTATATGTTTCCAAATCTGTGTGTTGGTTTTATTTGCGATTGAATGAATGTGATTTACACCTTCCTTGTGCATGCTTTGGAATCTCTTCTCAGCCGCATCCTGATCTGATGAACTCTTTATGTATTTCTTCCTATTCATGACCTAAACCTGTTCTATATGTGAATTTGAATTACCTTGTTCTTGACATTGCTCTGGTTTACCATATGTGTGACCGGCATGCCTAACCTCAGACTTAAGACTGTCCTTACCTGTCTCAGCATAGACTGATCACGCATGCAAGACCACAGACTTTCTGTCTTGAAATGTTGTTTACGTTTGGTGCGCAGTGGTTATGACCCCCTTATCTCTTTGAACTCTTCCAGTTCATGCGTATCTTTGTTTATCTTTTGTAACTCAAGTCGGTGGACAAGTTGTCTTCATGCAG
Source organism: Sequoiadendron giganteum (assembly GCA_007115665.2). Taxonomy (NCBI): domain Eukaryota; kingdom Viridiplantae; phylum Streptophyta; class Pinopsida; order Cupressales; family Cupressaceae; genus Sequoiadendron; species Sequoiadendron giganteum. The sequence goes on along the minus strand of CM021100.1, from coordinate 482,474,767 downwards.
TCTGAATGCATTTCGAGTTCTTAGCCAGTCCGTAAGTTGTATGCTTGTCTTGGTAAGCTTTAGTCGCTCTTTTCTTTAGTTTTGTGTCAGTGGTCAAAAAATTAGAGCTGAGTCGTTCTTGCAAAAGCTTATTAGGTTTAGTATAGTTCTGATATTTTATTGTTTATGCCTATCAAAATAAAAGATATGGTAAAAATCTACTTATATTTATAGACCTATGAGGAAATTAATTATCATTGACAATGTTTATATAAAGTGAAATTCTATTAGAATATAAAGTGTATATAAGTATATTTATATTCTTAAAATTAGAATATAATTCTATAAGGATTGATTGTTGTTCATATAAGTCTCTTTTGTATTATAAATTAGTTTAATCAAATACAATAGTCTAGTTTGTATGTTAAGTTATATGGATAGTATAATTATAGAATGTATAAATGATCAATAATAAAACGGTAATGTTTATTTGAAATGATGATTTATTTTATAAATTATAATTAGGAGTATGTGTCTTTATTATCAATTATAAATTGATGAGATTTAATATTGTTATTTGCTTAATGAAATGGATTGTTAGTTAAATTATAAAGGTAGTGATTAAAGAATGTGTAATAAATTATAACAATGAATCTTATGTTATTCGAATTTCTTTCCTTTAATGATAAAATATATGTGTTTGGCTTTTGGAGATATTAATATTTAATTTTATCCTATATGTGAGTATGTATTAGAAGTATCAATGATGGAGGAAAGCTTTTATGGTCTTGGCATTCATTTAACTCAAATGTTAAAGTTGGAAATGTGTTATTGAAATTATAGAGTAAGATTTATACATTGTGTTTAAAATGATCCTACGTGATAATATTATTTATATTAGGGTTTTGTTTTCAGTGTATTGTTCCCCAGTGGACTTAGAATCGTTGTCTATGAGAATGAGTTATGTTTAAATCTTTATGGAGGCCTTTGTCTGGTGTTTTGAGTTGAAAGATGGTCCACGCACACTATGTCATTGTGTTACTATTTTGAGTATTTGTATTCTATGTTATGTGAGTACGCATTTGGGGAAGTTTTGCCATGCATGTTATGTCATTATGGTTATTTATTGGATCGGTTGACTATAGGGCCTTGTATAAGAAGTTCAAGTTGCATGCATGTTGTATTATTGTTTCAATATATTTGAGGAGTTGTACCTTAGGAGGGGTGGCTTCCGTTAGGGGCCAGACCTAAAAGTGGTTGCATGGGTAACCTCTCAGAATTTGGTATTTATGTGAAAACCTTAACTAAGATATTGGGAGTTTGTCTTTGACTGGTTTGGAGTTGTCATGTTGTCGACCTTGTGTTGTATCTTGTCACTTTTGTGGTCTATATGACTTGAGGATTTGTTCTATCTCCTAGCACGGGGGTGGGATTTCAAGCTCCACACGGTTGGGAGGAATGTGCCACTACATTGGGTCCCCTTTAGGTATTTTGTTCGTGATAGGTATTCTTGGCTAGATCCAGAATGCACAGTGGTTGTGTTGCATAGTTCTTTTGACAAGTTCGTGGGTGTGGTCGTCTTCTTTTCTACATATTATTCCTTATTGTATTGCACTCATGATGTACATGAGTTGCTTTGTATTGATAGTTGTATTATTCTGATATTTGTCACAATCTCAATTCTTGTACATGTAACTCTTATTACATATGTATATCTGGTTATGATTTCACATGAGTCTATTTATTTATGGGTATTGTGGTATTTTGATATTATTACATAGTAGCATAGTTGTGGAACCCTTTAAAATTTATGTTGTTGTTATTGTTGTCACATGTTATCTATTCAAAAAAATAAAATTAATCAGTTGTTTTATGAGAATGTCATAACATTTTTCGGGTTCCACAGCAAAGCGTTACAACTTGGTATCAGAGCCCTAGGTTCATACACTAGGTACCTGGGGTATGTTGAGTTCACTATGTTATCCTTGTGAGACAATTAGTGGAATTTTTAAGTGATCACATGTTCATGGATTTGACCTTAGCATGATATACTCTATGGAAAAGAGTAGTGTGATGGAACTTGATATAAATTTACAGATGGAAAATTATGATACATATTCCATGGTTATGGAAAAATTGATGTTCCTATGGAATTAAGTATGTAGTGGTACCCCTATAAATGTAAGAAACTAGTAACTGTACCTATCTTGTTTTAGTGTTGTTAAAACCTGTACTTTCTTTGTGTATCCATGTGATGCTGATACTTGGTACCCATTGATGGGGAAAATTTATACTTTGGTGTGGCATTTACCATACCATTGTGTGTGTTTTCACATTTGTTACCTGATTGAGGGCCAACCCATACATGGTTGAAACTTATATATAAGAGTAACCAAAAGTAGTTCTTTTTCTTTTGGTTCTCTATCCCCTCAATCCATGAAGGGATAGTAGAAGCCACAATTTCATTGGGTGGAGTGTGTAGTGTACACATATTGTGGTGCAGAGTGTCTCAACTCAACCAATCCTAAGGAAATGTACCCACTACTTTCCCTTATGATGGATCCAGATACTTGATCCATAAGTGTTAACCTAATCCCCACATATTTGAGCACAACAACATAGGTATGTTAGTTATGCCTAGATGCTCATAGAGGCGTTGATATGGCATTGTCGACTTAACCTCGTCTATATGAGAGGTGAAACTCGGTAGCCCCATAGTGATATTTTCGTATTGCATTATATATTTAGAGTATCTGCACATACTTTGACATGATGTGATAGATATGATGCCATACCACATTGAAGTTCTGATATTGTGTTGGTGATGATGCTTTGATATACTGTATTTGCACATATTCCGATATGATGCAGTACGATACCACACCCCACTCATGTTCTGACATAGTGATGGTGATGATGCCGTGTTACACGATGCCATGTGCCTAGACATGTGAAGGTACATTATAATATTGTCTTTGTTATCCTACTTGTGTGATGAGCATTATGGGGCCTCGAACACTTGTAGAGGGAGCCTCATAGTTGCCTTGATCATGTTGGTCGAGTAACATATGAGTAGATCCTATCCACATATACCTCTAGCTACAACGAGTTCCTGCGTGTGTCTTCTCCATGAGGTATGATGATGTGGAATGTGTTATGCGTGTACCTACCTCAACGGACCCACAAACACATTTCCACATGGCATATGACCAGTACGTTCCTTCTCTAACTGGCGTATGACTAGGTAGAGTGATGAAGTTTCGATAAGTCATGGATACACTTTGGGTCATGTGGATGGAGTTCTCACTCCACACCACATTAGGGCTATTATCATTCTAGATGGATGTTGTTTTTGTCTTCCTCATTTGGTGGCTAGTATTTAGTCACATTGTGTTGTATAGTGCAATTTAAGGATTGTGAATTTGCTTTTGGTTACTGATGATTTTTTAGTTGATTGTGAGGGCCGACACTTTGTTTATACTTGATTGTGAACGTTTAGCCATGAATTGTGATCTTATCTACTTATAACCTTAGTGGTTATATATTTGATTTAATGTTGATATTGTGCACATTTATTGCCTTACTATTGAAATTGAACTTTAATTTTCTCTTCTTTATGAACTTGGTGGCTAAGCTTGTTATCTTTGTTGTTTTCAATGTTGGCTATGTGTCGTATTGTGATTCCTCTCCAAGGATGTATGAGGTGGACTTGGTGAGTGTGTACGAGGAAGTAAACACAAGAAAGGTAGAGGATGGGGGTATGTGAGGTTGTTATGCAGCTAGGATCCACTACTCACCTTTATGTGATGACTATCTCTTGGAGGCTAATCACCTTTTACAACAAGGGATAGGTCATAGTGGTCTTGTTTGGATGGTCTCACTTTATGTATGACCTAACACCATCAAGCCACTATTTTGATTTTGATTTGTCTGGGATGGTTACATGTTCTTGGTTCATGGATTCTTCTACCATGGATTGGTACGCTACTTCCTGGTGTCTAGATGGACCCTTGTGTGGCCTTATGTTGTGATTTTTGGCGTTGTTTGTTGGAATGTATATGTATTATGCATGGTCAATCATGGGTATGGTGTTTTCTTTCTGAATATCTATAAGTTAATTTTTTCCTTTTTGGTTGTGACTTCTTTCTTGGATGATGTGTATAGGATGCCTAGAACAGGTAGTCATGATGTCGATCGTCAGGACTCTACTTTTCTGAGTTCCCATGAGAATGATCATGAGGATCACCTAGGTTCACTGTTACATTCTACACTTGGGGAGATTTTTACCCAGCTTGGCTCTAGACAGGATGGTGGATGTCAGGCATTTAGGGAAAGGGAAAGGATCCCTAGGAGAAATATTTTTCTTTAGCAGGACTTATGTTGGATATTTTGAGAGCACGTTCTCTAGCCACCTATCGTTCTTATGGAGGTTTGGGGTCTGAGAATTGGATGATTCATGTTCCATTTGTTAGTGAATACCCAATAGTCTTCAAGTTCTAAGGTGATCATCTTATGCATAGGAGGATTCAGAGTTGGATACGAGCACAACTCCATCATCCTAACCATTCAGCTTAGAGCACATAGATTGCATCAGGTAGAGACACATGATGTTACAATTGTGGTGAGTGGGGCCACTTGGCGAGACAATTTTCTAAGAGGAACACACCTAGAACCAGTCAGAGATTGACAATTATGGAGACTACAAGTAATGATGTAGATAGGACTTGTCGAATGAGTGCAATAGTTAATCATTGTCGAACAGACAATCAAGTTACAAATGTGGAAATTGTTGGAAGTAGATAGGCCGTTGATTTGGGAGCTAATGAAAATATTGTAGTATAGGATATTGTGGAGGTGCCTTCAGTGTTGTTTCATCTACTTTGATTCTTGTTATATTTTGTTATGTGTTTGGACACTTGGATGGTAGTTTCTTCACTATGTTGGTTTGTTTGGATTGACAGCGTACTTGGTTGGGTTGTTGTTGTTTTTATGTTGAGGTATGGAGTGGTTCGGTTTTGGAACCTTTGATTAGGTGTGTCTCTATGGAGTTTGTACTAGGGGTATTTGTAGGCTTCCAGGAGTAAGTCTCAACCTAGGGGGGGAGGATGTAGTGACCCTCCTGATGACACATTTATTTTAGCTATTTTGTGATATTGTTAGCGGTTAGACGTTTGACAATATGTTACTTTGATGCATTATGTCATAGTTTACATGACCAGTTGTGAAACTCAGTTGATGATACACTTTACCTTATGATGTGGGGTTCGTTTTCATATGATGACGTTATATGATGATTATCTATGTTGTTCTATGGTATTCATCATGATAATATGTTAGTTATATGTTTGCGTCAGTAGGTGAAGGAGACGATTTAGCTGTACTCATCAGTGAGTGCCCTGCTACATCGCGACTCTTCTTCATGGTGTGTTTTCATATTTATACATGTTGTTGGATTAATTGTGTAGGGCTATGAAACTCTTAGGCACATGCTTGTCAGGTCTGAGCATGCCATGACCCAATGGAATTATCGATGGGAGATAGACTTGTCCTCTGTCCTTAGCCATCATTCTGAAAGGAATGAGTGTCTGTCATTACCCTCCTGTCATGTCACTTGTTCGTCGTATGATTGTAATCGTTTGTTATTGATTGACTCTTTAATACTTATATTATGTTAATTTAGATTAATTTAATGTTTTAATTAATATTAATGTTGCTTTGTGGATTTAATGAAATAATTAAATTGGAAAAGTTATTTTAATTTATTAAGTGATTAAATTATAATGATTAAAAATATCTTGTTTTCGAAAAGATCATTTAAATGTAAATTGATTGCATTATTCAATTTGACATTTTCGAAAATGGAACTTTAGTTGAGATCTAAAGTTGAAATATCTTGTTATCTTTTAGTGCTTATTGAGTTTAATTTAAGCATACATTGCATGCTATAACGGAAAGTTAAAGTTGAGAATTTGGAAGAGTGGAAAAGGATATAATCTTGAAAATGATCATTCTTGCACACATGGTTTTTGATATTCGAAAAGTAGGAAGCAAAAATATTGTCTTCACAAAAGATATATTCTAGAATTTTGGATTTGGGATTGATTATAGAAGCTGCAAATTGTTGTTGAAGTCAGCATTCATATTGTGAAAGTTGAAGGTTTGAATTTGCTGGGATTTGCTATGATCGTTCTTTGTTTTCGGGAAACACTCTGAGGTTCTTTTCTTGTTAAATTTCCAATGTATATTTTGATATGAACATGTTAAATTCTGTTGTCAAGATTTCGTCTTCAAACCCTATATACACCATAGAAAATTGAAATATGTTAGTATCTGAATAATTGCAATGATATCACGATTGATTGGGAAACAAAAATAATATAATAAAATTGATTGTGTTTACAAAAATAATAAAGAGGAAAACATTGTTAATATTTTTACGGAAAGTTATATTTGTTGGTGGTATCAGATTCATTGATATACTGAATGCCTTTCTCCTTTTTATTGATGGCTTCATTCTTTCGAGAAGTCTGCATTTGAATCAATATCTATACCACTCTTCTTTGAGCAAGTATCATCTTTCTTTTTCTTTTATCTATGTCAAGCCATCGAAATATATTGAAATCTGATAAATGAATCTTTTGTTCTTTCACTCGTTCATGGTTTTTCTTCATGTTGAATCCCATTAGAGTGTATTTAAGATTGCCTCCCGTATAAATTTATCTGTCATATGGGTCGACAGACCAGATGCTTTCTATTTACAATCTCTGATTTGAATCTTGTTTTACTCATTTCGATGTTGGTTTGTATTCTGAGAATCAAGTAATAAGGGTGAGAGATAGGGAGCCTTGTTTGTTGTCTTGTATTGTTAATGAATCCTTCTACTCGATCGTTGCAATCCCTCTTATCATGTGCTGGTCGATGTACATTTCCATTTTTAATGTTCCGTGTTGGCTGCAAGATATGAGTCTGAAGGTTCTGAGTGTGTCACTACGCGCGAGTGCACAGGTTACTCATTAGTCTCCTTTTGATTCCAGCCTTGGTTTCATTTCCGTCTTCTTGTCTTCTTTTTAGTTCTCTGTTGAATCATGTTTATCTTAGAGTCGGAAATCGGATTATATGTCTCCAAATCTGTGTGTTGGGTTCATTTAAAGTTGAATGAATGTGATTTACACCTTCCTTACGCATGCTTTGGAATCTCTTCTAAGTTGCGTCCTGGTCTGATGAATTCTTTATGTATTTCTTGCTATTCATGACCTACACCTGTTCTATATGCGAATTTGAATTACCTTGTTCTTGACCCTGCTCTGGTTTACCATATGTGTGACCGGCACGACTAACCTCAGATTTAAGACTGACCTTACCTGTCTCAACATAGACTGATCGCGCGTGCAAGACCGCAGACTTTGTCTTGAAATGTTGTTTACGTTTGGTGCGCGGTGGTTATGACCCCCTTATCTCTTTGAATTCTTCTTGTTCATGCACATTCTTGCGTATCTCTATTTATCGTTCGTAAATCAAGTCGATGGACGAGTTGTCTTCATGCCGTCTAAATGCATTTTGAGTTCTTAGCCCATCCGTAAGTTGCATGCTTGTCTTGGTAAGCTTTAGTCGTTGTTTTCTTTAGTTTTGTGTCAGTGGTCAAAAAATTAGAGCTGAGTCGTTCTTGCGAAAGCTTATTAGGTTTAGTATAGTTCTGATATTTTATTGTTTATGTCTATCAAAATAAAAGATATGGTAAAAATCTACTTATATTTATAGAGCTATGAGGAAACTAATTATCATTGACAATGTTTATTTAAAGTGAAATTCTATTAGAATATAAAGTGTATATAAGTATATTTATATATTTAAAATTAGAATATAATTCTATAAGGATTGATTCTTGTTCATATAAGTCTATTTTGTATTATTAATTAGTCTAATCAAATACAATAGTCTAGTTTGTATGTTAAGTTATATGGATAGTATAATTATATAATGTATAAATTATCAAGAATAAAATGGTAATGTTTATTTGAAATGATGATTTATTTTATAAATTATAATTAGGAGTATGTGTCTTTATTATCAATTATAAATTGATGAGATTTAATATTGTTATTTGCTTAATGAAATGGATTGTTAGTTAAATTATAAAGGTAGTGATTAAAGAATGTGTAATAAATTGTAACAATGAATCTTATGTTATTCAAATTTCTTTCCTTTAATGATAAAATATATGTGTTTGGCTTTTGGAGATATTAATATTTAAGTTTATCCTATCTATGAGTATGTATTAGAAGTATCAATGATGGAGGGAAGTTTTTATGGTCTTGGCATTCATTTAACTTAAATGTTAAAGTTGGAAATGTGTTATTGAAATTCTAGAGTAAGATTTATACATTGTGTTTAAAATGATCCTACATGATAATATTCTTTATATTAGGGTTTTGTTTTCAATGTATTGTTCCCCGGTGGATTTAGAATTGTTGTCTATGAGAATGAGTTATGTTTAAATATTTATGGAGGCCTTTGTCTGGTGTTTTGAGTTGAAAGATGGTCCATGCACACTGTGTCATTGTGTTACTATTTTGAGTATTTGTACTCTATGTTACGTGAGTACGCATTTGGGAAAGTTTCGCCATGCATGTTATGTCATTATGGTTATTTATTTGATTGGTTGACTATAGGTCCTTGTATAAGAAGTTCAAGTTGCATGCATGTTGTCTTATTGTTTTAATATTTTTGAGGAGTTGTACCTTAGGAGGGGTGGCTTCTGTTACGGGCCGGACTTGAAAGTGGTTGCATGGGTAACCTTCCGAAAGATTCTATTTATGTGAAAACCTTAACTAAGGTATTGGGAGTTTGTCTTTGACTGGTTTTGAGTTGTCATATTGTCGACCTTGTGTTTTATGTTGTCACTTTTGTGGTTTGTATGACATGAGGACTTGTTCTATCTCCTAGCACAGGGGTGGGCTTTCGAGATCCACATGATTGGGAAGAATGTGCCACTTTCTCCATTGGGTCCGCTTCCGATATTTTTTTTGTGATAGGTTTTCTTGGTTGGATCCAAAATGCACAATGGTTGCGGTGCATAGTTCTTTTGACGAGTTCGTGGGTGTGGTCATCTTCTTTTCTACATCTTATTCCTTATTGTATTACACTCATGATATACATGAGTTGCTTTGTATCATACTTGTATTATTCTGAGATTTTTCACAATCTCAATTATTGTATGTAACTCTTATTACATATGTATATTTGGTCATGATTTCTCATGAGTCTATTTATTTATGGGTATTGTGGTATTTTTATGTTATTACATAGTAGCATAGTTGTGGAACCCTTTAACATTTATGTTGTTGTTGTCACATGTTATCTGTTTAAAAAAAAAATAATAATCAATTATTTTATGATAATTTCATAACATTTTTCGGGTTCCACGATGGGGCATTACATTGTTTAGAGTGGTTTTTTCCACTCATAAATTTTGTGTCTTGATTCCACTTGAAGATATGTTGCTCTTTGTAGTCCTTTCTTCAGATGTGTTGATTTTTTTTTCTTTTTCTCATATCATACTTGAGTTATTTGGTAGGCTGGAAGTCAAGTGTGTTGAATAATATATTTAGGTTTATTTAACCACTGATTCATCCCCCCTCTTAGTAGTCTTGTACTCCAACAAGTGGTATCAAAGCAACAATTCCCTTTGTAAAAGTTTAAACAACTTGGATGATTTTGGTTGAGGAGTACTCATTATGGAAAATCAAGAAAATTGTTCTATATCTAAAGCACCATTATTTGATGGTTTGGTATTTTCCTTCTGGAAGTTTAGAATGGAAAACTATTTTTATTCCCAAGGATATAATGTTTGTGTAGTAGTTGAAATTGAGTATACTCCTACTGCACTACCTTCTTCTAGGGATGAGAAAATAGCATATGAATGTAATGCTAAAGAAAAAAAATATGTTCGTTGTGGATTAGAAAATGATATTTGTGTCAAAGAAATGGATTGTAAATCAAAAAAATGTTTGTGGGATAGATTAACTAGTTTCTATCAAGGTTATGATAAGGTTAAGGAAGCCAAGCTCCAATACTTTAGAGCTAAATTTGAAGGATTTAGGATGAACGAAGATGAGATGATTGTTGATTACCTTCTAAGGGTTCAAGAGACATTGAATGCTATTAGGGGTTTTGGTGGGACTTAGGAGGAGAAAAATATTTTTTAAAAGGTGTTAAAGTTACTTACAACCAAGTATGATTCTAATATTTCTATTGTAGAAGAAAGAGACAAATAAACAACAAGGGTCATACAAAGAAAACTAACAAAAACAAATCCTCACCAATTATCACATTACAAGAGATCATATTATATTCAATTAAACACATAAAGACACACAAGGGTTACTACACTTGTGAGTTTATCTATCAAAAATAATCCACACACCAAATTTTCTCATCATAAATGGTAGACAAAAATTAGGCTAAATAAACTATAACAAGTGTTGTATAAGGAGAAGTACTAGGTTCAACACATGGTGAGTCAATCTTATTAGGAGGATCATCATAGTTTCCCTTATCTAAATTTATTGATTTGTAAAAAATAAGAGATAATTCATTATGATATTATTTTTATCCTTATGTTTTATCTTCTAACTTATTATTAGATTTTATCATAATAGGCTAAATATAAGTACTATTATCGTGATTTTGAGCTCCAACATTAATATTTATAACTAGTGAGATTTTTTATTCTCTATTTTGGTTGGAATAAATATGGTTTGGGTGAACAAAGTTTGATGAGGATGGAAAAGTAGATTTAGGCAATGAAAAGGATGGGTGTGTGAGAGTTATTTCATTAAAAATTTGTTGGACAAATGAATGATCATTAGGGAAGGTATTACACTCTTCTACAAGCTGATGAGCCATAGCTCTACATCTTTGTTTGTGTTCTTCTACAGTTCGGTTTCATCTTACATAAGCTTTAGCTCATGAAAGAGGGATTGATGCAATTCCAAATATTTTTTCTATTTCTTTCTTTAGGGGGGAATAGAAGTGGCAATCAATAGTTGGGAAACCATAGAATTCTTATGTTTTTCACAAAAACTTTATTTTCCTTAAAAGGCTCAATTTTTTTCCTCAAAGGATTTTATGAATGGTTGTCTAATTGGTCCTTTATAGGATAGTGGAGGGTGAACCAAAACATACATTCTAGTAGGTCAAGGAACAATACTCAATTCAGGATGCGGCTCATTAACTACCTATGAAGTATGAGAAACAATCATCGTAGTCGTTGGGGACAAAAGGGCCTCAAGTGAAATGTTGTTAAGGGATAATTAGGATATATTATTAAATTTAAACTTATAATACAACAAAAATAAATAATACTCAAGAGGTTTAACTAGTTGAACTTGTTGAGGCCAAAATTAATCTAGTGAAAAATTTCCATGAGAGGCCAAAGGTTTAAATCCACTAGGGTAAATTGTATGTATATTTTCCTCAAATGGAAATTTAAGAAATTTATTTATAAAAAATGGGACTATGTTCATGGAAATTAGCCATGGATGACCTAAAATAACTCAAAACTAGTCCAATACTAGGACTATGGTAAATTAAACATCTAGTTATTTGCATCCAACTTTTACTAGGACAGTTATAGATCTAATCATAGGGAAGGTAAAAACCAAGAATGAGGCTTTAATAATGCTTTTGAATATTCAAAATAATATTTATAAATTTCATGCATATATAATAATTCTTTAGTTATCACACTCACTACACACAAGACCAATGAGTATTCCCATTTTAATAATATAATATCTCACTCTAGTGTGAGATTGATTCCTAAAAACCTTTATTAACATACTAAAATATAACCTTTTTACATCTCCACATCCCATAGTGTTTAAATACTCCTTAGCATCTTCATGTATCCCTCTAAAGAATAATTTTTTTTCTAGGTTCTTCATCCAAACTACCATCACACATTTTATGAATAAACAAGAAGTGATCAACATAATCTTCCAATTTTTTATCCTTCAATTGTTTCTTTCAAAAATTTCCATCATTCTTATCTAAAAATCTATAATAATGTTTATAATTATCAAGAAAGATAGTTTCCATTTCCTCTCATGTGTGTATGGAATTGATATTTAATACCATGAAAAAAATAAGTTGAGTACTTAAAGGTGGAGGGGAAGAGTTTCAATTTTTAATTATTAGTCCTTTAGTCATAGGCCTAATCTATGACTTTCAATTTGGATAGAATTTGATCTTGATCTTTAAATAAAAATTCCTGTAAATGTTAGTAACACAGAGGAGGAAAAAATTTTATACAGTATTTTTTTAGGATTCAACGAAATTTGATATGTGAAAGTTTTATTAGATTTCCATCTTAACCTACATTTTTTTCTTCCATGATGATGCAAGGTTTAGGAGATGTTTGTTATTCTTCACTTGACAATTGGCTAGATGAATCCCGTACATTAGATCTTGAATGTACTTATTTCATGCCAACTGGGGTTTCTATATGAATTGACATAGAGATTTTGTAAGCCTAATTAGAAATTGTAAGAATCAAGTTACAAATAGTATCAACACCTTAACTTAATAGTATTTTTTTGGCAGAAATTACAAAAATGATAGGTTCATTATATTCATCAATTTCCTATCATTTAATTTTACTAGTCTATGGTGTTTTTTGGATCTATGTATAGTATGTCCTTAGGAATATTTCAAGATGGTGGTTTGATTCACAAGATTTGATAATAAAAATGTGATTTTTTCTAATGTGTCACTTCCTATTTTTTTCTTGCAATATAAAAACTCACATAGAATTTAACCATCTATTCTACTATCTATTTAATAGATAGATAAAAGTAAATACTAAATTTGAAATGGAAGAATCACTATATCTATATTATAATAATGCATTGAAACTAAAGACACATGTTGAAACTAAAATAGAAATAATTAATACACAAAAATAAAATTCTGAAAGATAATTGTTTGTTTTTAATTTTAGAATGCCTATAGGTTGATAGAAATTAGAAATGAACATATCTAATTTAACTGCAACACACAATAACAACATATAAAAATTAAACCAACTAGTATAAAGAACACCCAAGAATCACAAACTTTTAGTAGAGTGGGCCAAAATCTCCTTCTAGAGGGATCTCTTGAAGCTAATGCAAGTTCAAAAGAATTTCCTTGTTAATTTCCTTTTGATGGGAACACATGCAAGATAAATTATAGATTAGAAATGAAGATGTGTTTCAACTGAAAGTAGGACAAATTGAGTGGAGTTTTAATGGAGATGTTATATATTTGAGCCTTACAATATAGTATAGAAACTAAAATCAAATAATGATTTAACTAATGAAAAACTCAATTAGTTTTAACTTATTTTCTATATGTTATTTTTCAGATCCATGGTTGTGCATTATTCAATAGAAGACATTGGTAACTTAACTAGGATATGTAATTTATTGAAGACACAAGCAGATACATCCATGTAATAATAGAGAGAAAATTAATTTAAGATATATTCTAGATATTTATATGATTTTATTTTAATTTGAATAGAATGAAAAATCTACAACTTAAGGTAGTCAAAAATTCCTACTCCTATGCAACACTTGTCAAGACTAATGTTGGGGAGTGAAGTTAGACAAGACATAATTGGTATAGATAGATCATTATTTTGAACATTGTATAGGAACAATATGGCTCACTATAGAACTGAAAAATGTAATCCAAAGCTGTACAAATTTCTCTTAAGGTAGCTATTTTCACCTTGTGACTACATCTAGAGTGATCTAGAAGGCTTAAGCCTTGGATTCTATATTTTTTTATCATATAGAAATAGATATGTATTCATGAAAATGATAAATCATACAATTATTTCAAATAACTTAACCATTAAAGAGTAATAACTTAAAGCACATTATCTATTCATTATTATAAAATTTAATGATATTTTAAAAATGTATTAAATGTACCATTTATTTGAAACATAAAGAAATGTAGTAATATTATATAAAAATAAGATTGTTACCTAACCTCATCATCATAGCTTGGTATGAGTGTTGATTTGTAGATATTGTATATATTGATCTATTTTAAGATTTGACATTACCCATGTAGTAGGAATTATCTAATTTATATTTTCTTTATTGAAAGTTTTATTTAATGATATTGTGATTGTACTTTATGGGTGTGATGTTAGAAAAGGGATCAAGGGTCTAAATCACATCTTTCCAAAAATTACATTAAAGAGGAAACAAAAATGATCAAACGAGACCACTTGGCTACTATCCTCAACGAAAGATCTAGAATGGTAGATAAAGGTTTTATTTTTCCTTTTTTGGTGGGTTGTGTGAGTTTTATTAGATTAATTAGGAATTGATTTGATTATATAATTTTTTTATTAGATTAAAACTAGAAGGGCCAGTACCCATTACCAAAAACCCATAGAGACAGACCAAGAACTCACGACTAGTGAGAAAATAAATAAATAAATATAAACTAAAGCTTAAACAATTCAACCAATAGTAAACCAACTAAAAACCATACAAATCCAAGACCAACATAGAACCACAGGGTACTTATAGGTTTCCTAATAACTTGAGACCAATGATTGCATTCTATTCCTGAGACAGGAACTAGAGCCTCTTTTCGAAAGTCACATGCCCTTGCTAAATTGTCTGGGTTTCCATTGTGACATCACAAGCTGAGGTGTCCACCTTTTTTCCCTTATCCTTCTGCATATGATCATCTTCGACATCGTCCACAGCCCGCTTCTCCTGGAACTTACTTAACTCATTCTTGAAAAACCTAAAGAGTGAGGGATGTGTTATTCATGATTTCTTTGTTTTCGTCAGTGATGACCCTCTAGAATGGCATAGTGTTTTCCTAGTTCTAATGGATGACATCAATCTTAGCCAGTAAATTCTTCTTTTATTCCTCAATGCCAATAATGGCCCATAAATATTCTAGATCCACCTTACTCTCCACCTTCCCATGCCACAAGAACTACTATTCTAGAAACTTTCCTTCCAAAATTTGAATTCTTTCTTTAGCTGTGACTAGTTGACCCAAGATCCACTACATGATATCCTTCTGAATCTTAATATTCTCTTAAATTTCATTAATTTTCTTGTCTAGGGGATCAGTAGGGGTACAAACCAACATAGGTTTAGTACCAAGTTCCTCCAGATTGATGCACATGTTGGGAGAATCTTGTGGGTTAGGGTTAGAAATGGGAGGGGTGTTAGGAACATTCGAGATATGGTCATGAGATGAATATTAAAAAAATAGTTTTTCAAGATCAAATTCCATGACTCATCATCATCATTTAAGTTGTCAGACTCCCTTGACCCAAAATTAGAAATGGGTGTGGGCATGGGCTTCGATAGCGGAGTTCATTTGATAGGGATGAGGGGGTTTATCATTCATAGGGGCTTTACCTTGAGCTCGGGGGATTTATTTTTCGCCTCAAATTGAGCCTACATTTTTTAGATAAACAACCTCGATATGATCCACATAGTGATGAATAAATGGTCAAAGCTTGATCTGATCTTTTTATTTATTCTTCCTTCTATCTTTGATAGAGTGTGCTTGTGCCTTTATGATTCTCTCTATATCATTTTCATGTGTGTTCTTTTCCACCTACATTGGTTTGTCATGGGATCTTGATCCTAGGGGCTTGATCACCCTTCTCGATCATTGTCATCCTATCTTACTAGCATCAGTACACTTAGACCCTTCTTGAAGTGAGTTTGTCTACTTTAGTCTGAGTTTAAAGCAAGTTCATCCAATCACTAAAGTGGGGGCTAAATGTAATGTCAAAAAATGTCATTGGAACATTTTCACACTTCTTTGGGCCCTCCTTGTCGAATTGACCTTAAATAGTGCCTTCATTTAGTGTTGTAATAAGTTTGACACATTCACATTAGGTCTTGGGCCCTTGTCAACAAATGCATTTAAATGGCACCTTGCTAAAGTGTTGTGAAGTGTTGTAACACAATTTCACAACTTTTTAGGGTTTTCTTTAATAATTGGGCTTCTTTATGCTTTAATTAGCCTTAAATTCCATCCACAAGCCTCATTTAGTGTATCTTTTTAGGGATAATATCAACACAAATCATAATTACCTAATCATAATATTGGTTTTTCAAGTTGAACAACCTTAGATTTAGTGATCTGGGACTCATTCACCACCTTGGTAAAATGAGTCCCACCTATATTTTTGGGTACCAAACCTGGTGTCACACATTTCTAAGCATTTTTAATTCTAGTCCCATATATTACGTCTAATGGGACTCATTCACCACCTTGGGCGAATGAGTCTCATGTGGCCCAAAATTAAAATTAATTCAAATTCTTGGTAGGATTTTATCCTTCTAGATCAAGTGTTGGTTTGTAGTCTTGTAATTTAAAGAATTCTTGCATAATCAAGTATAAATACAAGTTTATTTTCATCATTTTTTCCTAACAAGCAATCAAGTGACCTAGCAATTTGAATGAGCATTATTATAGCAAAGTTGAGTTCACAAGAGAATTCAAGCATTCACAAGCATTCAAGAGACTTCAAGGGTAGATTACAAATCATTTAAGAGTAGCATTCAAACATCAATCATCATGTAAAATACTTCATGCATCATGTTTGTTTCAGAGCTAACAATTGTGATGTAGGGTTTCATGATTCAAGCTAGCATCCAAATTAAGATATATCCTATTCAAGAAATGGTAAAGATATACATCCATTAGGGCCCTTTGATACATGGTTTCAATACTTCATTGATAGAGTATTTTGAGTTTCAACATCCCATTTTTTTAATTCATCATTCTCCATTTCTATTTCATATCATTTCAAGGTTTAATTACCAAAATGGGTTTTGACGAAGGCAAACCCCTATCCACTAAAAAACCATTTTTCCCTCTCCTTTGATTGTGATTTGTAGGTCTAGGTTGCAAATTTCCTAAGGAGAAATATTGGATAAAAAATTTCAAGTCATTTGAAGTTGTCAAAGTTCTCATCAAGCCTTGGAGAGCATCGGAGAACACCTATAGGTTGCAAATTAGGGTTTCATATTTGGAAACTTATAGAAAAAATTTGAGAAAACTAAGAAGAGAATATTCAGACCTTGAAGTTCTAGAAAACCCTAACTAGAATGATTCACCACTTTTGGCGAGTGGGTCCGAGTTTTAGTCAAAATTCAGGTTTTTGCAGATTCAGATACCTAGTTGGTAGATTTTTGTTCTCATACAAAAACTGAGATTTTGGATTGATTCACCCAGCTTGGTGAATGAGTCCCACTCAACATTAAAGGTAGAATTTATAGCATTTTAGACCTCCATCTAGCCATCTCAATATTTCCAGGTGAAATATTTTGTTATGTAGCTTCCAATTTTGTTTTATTTGCATTTCTAGGTCATTTAGTTCAATTTTGCATCATATTAGGGTTTTCCATTTCATTTTTTCAAAGTCTAAACTAGCGACGAACACCTCATTAGTTTATATTTATCCCCTAAGATAGCCCTCTTGCAATATCTCTTTCTCCTTTGCATTAATATCTCAAGGGCCTGATCTAGAATGAATGCGAGTGAAGATTGTCATTCTAGGTCCTAAACCCGAGAAAAAGTGCCACAATTTTCCACCTTTCAAAGTCATGTTTTCATACACATCTATTAGTGGTTTTTTTGATTCTCTTCAATAGAATTGATCATAACAGGCTCATTTAACCACAAGATTGGGAAAGGGTCACCATTCCACATCAATGTGACACCACTCCCCCAATATGATAAGTTTTAATGGATTATATTAGAGATTTATCCAACTTTCATATTTTAATATGCTAGTTTAAATGGCTTCTTATCTTTTTTTAAATTAAATGATCTCTATTGGGACTGATGTTTAGTGACTTTAATATACTTTTAATCCTCATTGATCAAGTGTAGTTAGTCGATAATAATATGTCGGGCACAGAAGTATCAAGTTCTACAAAATGTGATGTAGGAAAAGTGATCTTGGGACTAAATTAGAACTTTTTCAGCATTACATTAGAAAAGAAACTCACACAAGACCACTTGGATACCATCATCAATGGAAGAGCCATAATGGTAGATAAATGTTTTGGTTCTTCTTTTGGGGGTTGTGTGAGTCTGATTAAACTAATTTGAAATTGAATTGATTTAATTAGGTAAAGGTAAATCGGGTCAACTATGAATCTACAACAGATTGATATAATTTTAGATAAGCATTGGATTGCAATACATCAATTAAAGACATAAAAGTAGAATGTAGAGAGAGGAATATGGCATAAAAATTAGGACTAAAATTTATTGGATAGGGGTAGTGGCACCCTATACTGGAGAATGCTTCCCTATGGAATCTATGAAAAAAATCTCAATAGTTTATAGTCTATAGGTTCTTTCATCATGGACTAAGCTTTTAAAAACTCATATGTAGATGAATAATTCAACTTTCCCTAAATTTTTTAGGTAGGAGGACTAAATTCTTTATCTTAAAATTAGCTCTTTAATCTTCTCCCAAAATCCACTCTATTTATATCACTTGCACACACTTGGGGAGAAAGGGTTTTGTCATATAGGGGCTTTCCTAAGTCAAACCCCATTTTTTTGTTTCCACCTCCACAATGGCTATGATGTTGTAAATAGTACTTATCCTTAGTCGAACATAGGAAAATTGATAAAAATAAGTGATAAATAAAAAATGATATAACTTACCACTTGGATTTTATTTCCTTGATGGAAACAAGTCATTATACTCATCTCATACAAGGATAATTTGATGCTTTATTATAGGTCCAAAAAGTGTTGGTACTCACAAGGAAAATGAACACAAAACATGAACAATCTTTCTCTTCATGCTAGTTTTCTTCATTTGCTAGTGGGTTGGATCCTTTTCTATCACTTCAATTTGATGCTTATTATTTTAGATTAGGGAATCTTCATTTTGGCATGTTATTTTCCTTCCATAGGTTGCATGTGTGAGGATAAGAATAATTATTTATTAAGATGGTGGTGACATTGGATGTTATTGAGGGTATCTTGATGTAGCATGAGATCATAATGAAGAAACATATGGTTTCATGGATGTTTTAACTATGGTAAAAATAGAAGGTCTAGTACCAATTATAAAGAAACCATGAAGGTATAAGATAGGTGACATAAAAAATGAGAAAACCAAAAAGGAAGAGAGAGTATCACCACCAATGACCATAGAAGAAAAACAAACAAACCATGCATTTGACTAGAGCATGCAACCAAAATATAGAGACAATTTTCCAGAAATGGGGGTAGCCAAACACAAGAAGAAACCATCAAGAACACACCACTATACAAGTAGGGGAAAGCCAATAAAATCCTTTAACTTAAACAATGAAGAAAGGGTAGAAACTCCCAAGTGACAACTCTACAACTTCCAAAAAAGAAATAGGCCTTCCAAGACTAAGAAGATCTAGAAGAAACCAACAACCTCCATATTGGAATAAGCCAATAGGTATGTGCAAGATTGTGATGGGCCAAAAAGGGGTGATATGTAAGTGATATTATGGCCCATGTGGCTGATGACATTTTTTTAACCCAAAATTGATGAAACAAAAAGGGTTTTTAAAGGAGATTCTTAGCTATCAACCAATATAAATTATGCTTTACTTTGAATTTAATAAATAATTATTATTCATTTTCTATTTGAATTATGACTAAAGTCCTGATTGATAGGCTGATTGAAAAATATCTATAGCTTTCAAAGGGTATCACATTTTTTGAATTTGAAACATGCCTCACATTCTATGCTTCACATAATATAGGATTAAAAAAAAATAATTGAATTTCATGAAGTTTTGACCAAGTTAAGGTGGTCATACATACGAGTTTTTATATTTTTAAAAATTTGTAATAAATAAATAATAGTTAATTATTTACTTGGAAAAAAATTACAAAAAAATATGCATCACATTGGGACATGAGTCTTCTACTTATATCTAAAATATTTTAAAAAAATATTATCATTTTATTGTGGTTAGGGTGGTCAGACAGACACCTACTTCTTATTTTTTCCCTCAAATTTAAGTACTACTGCATTGAAATTTCAAATTTTCACCAAATAGATTTTTTAAAAATAAAAATAAACCTAATAGTTTAGAAACTACATTCAATTTTCAACAGATTCTATTCTTACATATTTTTGAAATAATATAGTTAACTTATTCAAATTTTTACGTCAAGTTGCCTAAATCTGATTTTTCTGAATTTTGTTGCCACTTAAGGGCTTGTTTTTTCCATGATGATCCTACACATGCCCCAATAGCATCAAAAAACTATGAGTCACTACTATAGGGGGTAGGGCCAAGAACCAAACACCAAATAATCTACAATGTGATAACATATAAGGAGCCCCTAATATGCATTCCAAAATACAAATAAGATTACAATGGCAAAACAAAGGAAAACTAGAAGCCCCACTATACCACCTTCGAACCCTTCCAACCATACTACTCTCCACCTCAATAGGAGAAGTTGAAAAGGGGGCCAACTAAGAAAGAACACTACCTTTATATAAATCAAATAACTATACCTTAAAAGGAGATAACTCTGCCACATAGGTCACAAACAGGTAGATCAAAAGGAAAGTAGGAGTAGAAAATGGATCACAGCAATACCCATTAATCCGAAACCCACAAGGGTAGTTTGAAAATATATATTCAAAGGAGTTAGCAAGGTAAACCCCATCAAAAACTTCTATAGTAGGGGACCATTAGAAATGAAATGATTATGTTGCACTTGAGCAATAATACCCCACCTCCAAAGAGAAAAGAATGCTCATATGAGACCCTTCTCACAACCACTTAAGGTAACAAAAAGAAACCAGATGCACTGTACCTTCAATAAGAATAAAATTCTTAGCAAAATAATGAAAATCCCCACAAGAAAACCATGCTTAAGGGCAATAGAAGTAGGTTGAAAACCCCTTCCACCACCAAAGGAAATTTGACAAATAACCATCTATCACCAGAATGACAATAATAGAGAACACTTCCAAAGCACCAACAACCATATATCACCTCCAACTGAGCCCAAATCCCATAGGAGAAAGGGAGAACCAAAGAGAAGGATAGACATCCCCCATAGAAACTATAGTAGAGATAATTCCATAGAGAAAAGTAGATTTCAGAGGCCATAAAAGGTACTTGAATGATCTCTAGCCACCCATAAAAAAAAAGTAGTGGCAATAGAAGATCTAAAGCCCAAACAAAAACCCAAGAGCGGACCCAGAACTACTAATCCTTCAACAAGAGTTTTAAGTTCCAAGGATAGTTACATGAATCCGACCAAGTGTAGGAAGGGGGAAACCGTGACAACAACCCCACTAAGAAAAAGCACGACCTCCAACTGAAATCGAAGCCAAACACCAAGATAAAGAGAAAAAATCCTATGCCAACCCAAAGGAGGGTCATCTAGCACAAGAAGAAGTCGTATGTCCTTAACAAGGAAAGAAATAACACCTAAGCACATAAATGGGTCGTATTGATCTGAGGCACCCACTAAAGAAATAAGAAAGTAATCGTCATTCCTTAGCTCACATAGATCCCACACATTTGCACTCTTCCCCTCCAACCTACCAGCACACCGAGCCAACCCAACTAGAATTGCAACTCGAGGAGAGAAATACAATGCCCAAGAGTAGCTAAATCAATCTAGATCTAGATCATCATCCCTTGCCTCATCATAAATTTTCAAAATGAAACTCCTTCGTTTCTTCCCACTCCACGCTCCACTACTCTACTCCATATATTTTATTGACTGAATCTTAATCATGTATATATAACAACTAGGAGAAGTTAAGAAAATTGTGTTTTACACTTCACATAATAAATAGTAATTTAATTATGCAAAAAAAATATTATAATAGAAAAAAATAATTTTGGGATCAAGAGTCTTGTGTACTCATGGTTTTGAGCCACACTATTTTAGCCTACGAGTAGGATTATATTTTTGATATTGAAACTATGAAATGAATAAAATTTTAGGTGGTTTAGGTTTGCTAGTTGTCTTATTGGATGGTTGAGTGAGCTACCATTTGTATTAAGATAATTTGTTAAGTACATATGTGAAGCATGACATGGTGGATGTGTTGGAGGGCCTAGATATTTCAAAATTGCTCATGGAGACTTTATAATTATATTAATTTTTTTTTCAATAGAGAGTTCATACATTGAGTGTGGATACTTTTGGAAGCTTATTTTCTCTCTTGAAGGATTATTTATGGTATATATTCTATAAAATTGTGGTATATATTTGATACTTATATTATGGTTATTATCAAATATTATATTCTTTATTTTCACTTACTAGATTATGTAGGAAATGGTTTGATCAAGATGGTAATTTCATTGAAATTTTATGAGCTACTAGTGTTGTAGTTAAATACATTTTCTATGTAAGGGATATGATTGATATTTAATTAGAATTTATTTATCATGGTACCATATGTATCTTGAGACTAGTTGAGTGAAATGTTTTGTACTAATTTGGATTTATCAAATTATGATGGTTTTTCACGTCATAATGATCTATTTATCTAGATTTTATGGTAGAAATGAGCTATTATCTGTACTAGTAGATGATCGTTATATTAATTTTATTTAATCATATAGGTCTAGCTGTTTTCCATTTAGGGATCTTGGATCATATTTCTTATACATCAATTGTGTAATTACTATTTACTATTAATATGTAGGGTAATTTGTGAATGTAATTTGAATTATGTGGATGAATACATTTTGTGTACTCTTTGTTATCACTAATTTATGAATGAATTCCATCTCATTTAATGTTTTATGAAGGAATGCATTTATGTGATTGGTTGAATATTGTGTTGATATTCTAACTTAGGAAATGTATTATGTATCCTGCATATTTTGTGAATACATGACTACCATGTACATGTGTTAGTGATTGAAGGAATATGTTCAATTCCTCTAGGTAGAGGGGAAGTATCACCCCAGAGAAGGTCTTGGTAGGGTAACAAGTATCGTAACCTAGCTAATCTCACACACACCATAGTAGAATAATTGTGTCGAGTTAAACTAAGTGGGGATTTGGTAAGTCATCCCTAGATGTTATGTCTATATTAGTATGAGTCTTGTTTACTTTTGAGTGCATTATTGGGTGACGTTTATCTATTTGGTCTTGAGAGTTTTTTTCCTCATTGTTATGCTTGTATTAATATGTGGAACATATGAGGAATATGTATATGCACACACATGCATATCAATGATAGACTATTCACATGAAGGAGAATGCACATGAGGATACATGGGGAGACATATCTATGTACAATCATTCATGAGTTGATTATGTTCATGGATTTATATAATGGATCTCATGATATGTATATGTATATGTGTAGATATATTGTTTGTAGGCTCTTATTTATAACATAGTAAATGTATGTGATTTTGGTATATGAATAGAATTTGTATATATATATATTTATATAATGTATATACATATATACATATTTATATATGTATCCATATATGCATATGTTGGAAAATGGACATGACCATACACATATATAGATACATGTATGCACACATATACATGTAAATAGAGCCATATATGAATACAAAACTGATATATTATTATGACAATGTGATTGCTATCTTGAAGTATTCATTTGTATATCAATTATATATAAATACTTTTTTGACTTATGATAAGTATAGATATATATATTAATATATACCTATATACATATATGTATATATATGTCTGTGTGTCTATATATATGTAATTATATAAATATGTACATGTTACATACACATATTTAGATGTGGACATGAAAATCTGCAAAATGGTTAGTAACATGATAAAAACAAAATAACAGAAATCACATCCTTATGAGATATTATTTCATAATTCATTGTAACTAAACATGAACAAAAACATGTAAGATATGAAATAAAACTATCCCATATTGGATTGGTGCTCTTTGAGTATGTGAAAGAGCCCTTTCCCAATCCTTGATAAGCTAGGTGAAATAGACAATGAGATGCTTGAACTCAAGTTGCCTATAGTCAAGTGCTTTCAAATGTAGCTGTTGTAGATGATTTGTGTTGAAATGCTTTGCATTTTATAGATTCAAGAGTAGGAGATTGAGTGATTTTAGATGAATGTGGGATAATTCACAAGCCAATGACAAGGTGCCACTTGTCAAGTTGTGAGAGGGTGAGGAATGTGCAAGTCTTGGCCAATGTGCCACTTTCAAATTTGAATTTGAAAGACTTGACATGTTTTGGGGGGATGAAAGGTGCAATAAATGCTATGTTGACTTGTGCAAATAGCATTAAAAACCTTGTTGGAAGGGACAAGTCCCTTTTGGGGGGAAGATTCAAATTGGAAGAATATTCCATTTTGATGCCCTTTTGAATGTAATTAGAGGAATTAATAAATCAACTAAATGATTTATTGGTGCAAGTGGGTGGGTTAGTTAGGAGTTTGGATTTGACTCTGGTTGAGTCAAAAGCTGGAGAATGATAATCATGATTAGAAGTTAATTAATTTAGATTAATTATCTTAGGGGATTTTAGGGATTTGATATTTGATTTTAAATCAGTTTGATTTATTAAATCAAATAAGAAGAACCTTAGGAACTTAATTAAATAATTTGATTTATTTAATTAAGCTTGATGAACCTTAGGATTAAATCAATAAATTGCTTTAATTGATTAGTAGACGAAATGAATGCATGATGTTAGTTACAGTGGAATGCATAATGTTATTTTTGGATGTCTACATTTTGCCCCTCTTTGAAGCAATGTACTCGTTGCATTGGTTCAAAGAATGATGTTGTCGGCATCGAAATTAAAAAATTCTTTGGTTTTTCAGATGCCCCAATGGAAATGAGTACATTAGTACATTGCCCCCTCGAGAGATCAAGCGAAAAGATTCAATTTGAGGTGGATCTCACGACAAAGAGGTTCAAAATGGATGTATGGATCATGAGACTATATGATAATGATGATGTAAATGAGATGTTTGGAAGATGCTTAGAATAACAAATCTATATTATCCTAAACATGTTAAATGATTATGCAATGCATGTGAGATGGATGAGATGGATGATGATATGACATGATTATGCAGGATGAGAGTGCAAATGTAGGATGGATGGATGGATGCAAGATGGATGCATTTTTAGCATGAAAGTGGATAGAAGAATGAGATAGGATAGAAGAATGAGAGGGATCAACCCTTGAATCCAAGAAGATGCAGAAGTTCAACAAGCCAACTTTATTAGAGATGATGATGAAAGATGATGATGTATTGCTTATCCAGGAATGGGAGATAAAGAGCGTAACTTTCTTTATGTTTGATAACACACATAGGGGTGATGCATCAAGGTATTAAGAACCAGGATGGCGTTGCGCCTAGTGTGATGGACTCTGACTCGACAATCAGATAGGAGTGCTCTTGTTCACACTTGACATACGGAAACCCTGCTAGGACGGACCCAACAAAGAAAGTATTCGCCAAGTTATTTTACAAGAACATCCAACAAGCACACAGATAAAAAGATAATGATCATTGCCCCATTCCTTTCTCTCTAAACCTGTTTTGTTTAGGCATCATCGAGAGGTCCTTGGAATGAGCGCAAAATAAGATAAGTCAAAAAGACCAAATAAAGTAAACAAACAAGCTAATGTTCTTCGTATCGCTAGCCAAGACTAAACTACTGTGGGGTACCTGATGCTTATGTCCATCGTGGGAAAGCTTCATCCTAGGACATGTAGTGATCAGGGTTTTGGTAGGACTGATTGGATGATAAGCTATTGATACTCCAAGTTGACCAACTTGCTTGCTTATGGATCTAGACTCGAGACTTTGACGATTAGGTGTTCACTTCGGAACCTGCTAAACTTGCTTCTGATTGCTTCGCCAAAGGATGAAGGCGACTATTGATTTATTAGGAATGACGATTGTTGCGGGTGAATGCGAGATGGAACGGGTGCACCATTTTGGGTTTCTCAGATATTTGGATGTTTTTGGTGTTTTTGAAATGTTTTGAGGCTGTTTTGATTTTCAGATTTTCCAATTTTTATTTTTTTTGGTATTTTCAAGACTTTATGATTGTTTTTGGATTTTGTGTCAATTGACTTGACTGCGGATGAGATAGATGGGCAAATGGATGCCAATGCGACGGACGCATATAGAATGACCTAAATGTAAAAAAGATAAGCAAACGAATGCCAATGCGACGGACGCCTAACTAGATGGGCAAACGGATGCCAATGCGACGGACGCATAAATGAATGGGCAAACAGATTGCCAATGTGACAGACGCATAAATAAATGGGAAAACGGATTGCCAATGCGACAGATGCATAAAGAATGACCTAAATGTATAAAAGATAAGCAAACGAATGCCAATGCGACGGACGCCTAACTAGATGGGCAAACGGATGCCAATGCGACAGACGCAAACTGTCTCGGGGGATGATCAAAGATCAACCTTGCCTACGTTCAAGCTCAGAGACGACGTAGTTCGACAAGGTAAAAAAACTGACAAGACTTAATGATGAAATTTTTTGAAGATTTTCTGATATTTTGACATGTTTTTGATTTTGATGCTTTTGAATTTTTGATTTTTTGATGTTTTTGGTTTTTTCGCATGATTTTGACAATTTGGATATGCGATGCTATCAGTGCTCTGTTTTGGGATTTTGTTGAAAACCAAGCTAAGGTTGATTGATTAGATTGATGGATTGATAGTTTGATTAAGTGTGTTAAGTCAAACAAAAGTGATAATGCACTCGTAAGTTCCAGGAAGTTGTGTTATCCCAGAGTAAACTCGTACAAAAAGGATAAATTGGCTAGGTGTGTTAAGCCAAATGAGGTGATTATGGATTTGATAATTTGGCTAAGTGTGTTAAGCCAAATAAGATGATAATGGACTTGTAAACCCAAGGAATTTGTGTTATCCTAGAGTAAACTCGTGCACAAGATGATAGTTTGACTAAGTGTGTTAAGTCAAACAAGGTGATGATTGATTGGATTCGATTGATCAAGATTGATGAAGCTTGATTTGGAACAAAATTATTTTGATGATTTTGATGTGATGTTGAAGTGCACATTAGATGCGACTGATATTGATTATTGGATTGATGTCCTACAAAAGATAGAGCATGATAAGGAATGTCTTCCTGTCAAAATATGCCATGGGCTAGTGACTTGGATTCATGTTCACAAATGCCTTGACCAATTTGATTTTATGTTTTCCAATGTTTGGATCACTTCATAAGTTGGATGATATACATCAAGATTTATTCTCGAAGCAAGATGCAAATATCTGCCCCCAGTGTCTAGCAATGTTTGAACGACCATGGGTAGATTCTTGGATATGAATGGATATGGATCATCTTGCAATAAGATAAGGTGTTTGAATAGAGGAATGCTCATTCGGATAATGCTTCAAGGCTCAGATAATGTTGGATAGGATGGGAGCAATAAAAATGACCCATGTCAAGGTGTTTACCATAAACAAGTGTAAAGCGTGCACCAAAATTTTCCAAGATCAAGATAACTTGGAGTATGGATGCAGACAGAAAATGGATTGGATAAACGGTTCATGGATGAACGGATGATATGGATGGAATGTTGGCTTCATTATGGATGTGATAAGATGCTTTCTCCTGAACTGGTGCACGTAGATGCTCGATTCTACACATGATGCCTGTTTGTCAGGTTTTCATCATGGTACTTGTCCAAAGCGCCACTGAAGCAGTTTTCACTGGAGGACGATTTTTTTTCTTTACTGTTTTCAATCCTTTTTCTGATTTTTTTGGATTTTTGTATTTTTGTATTTTTTTGTTGTCACCAAGATGCCTGTTTGCCAGGTTTTCATCAAGGTGACCATTTTTTCAGGACATTTTTCTGATTTTTTTGTATTTTCTGAGAGATTTTAAGCTGATGCTGAACCACCTGGTGGTGCTGATGTTGATGCTTCTATCATAATGTGCCATCGATATCCTGCTTGTAGAAGTTGTCTTGCCAAGATACGTGCACTTGAATGCAACTTTTGAGATTCTTGATCTGCTTTGCTAATACCGGAGTTAACTCTGTCTTTGTGCGCACATCGGATAGAGTGCCTTCTGAATCCTTATGATGAAGGGTCGTTGCCAACACATGGTCAATGTGAGAATTGGATATCATGCGTGGAGGCGTGGATGGAGTGTGTTTAGGAGTAAAGATGGATTGGTCGATGGTTTGGAACCTTTGACTCTCCAAACTTGGGAAGATGAGCAATAATGGGTGGATATGGAAGTGTGCATGGAATTTGGACCAACTGCTTGATACACTTTGTACGTTGCTTGAGAAGCCTGCTTTTTCCTTTGTGGAAATCTTTGATGGATACTTGTCCCATTTTTATTTTTCCCCATAGTTTCTTTGACTGATGGAGTTTGATAGGGATAATCTTTCTTTGTATTTTTTGGTATCCATATGTATTTAATTTGTCCTTCAAGCTTCAGTACTTCTTTTTCTTTGATGACGTTCTTCATGCTTTGATTCAAATCTTTCTTTTGTTGTTGGTCCCAATTCATCGATAGGGTGATGGGTGGATGGAGATTTAGCACGTGGCGTGTTGTAGTATTGGCATTGGTTTCATCATAAGGATTCTTCGTGCTCCCCATGTTGATGTTTGCTCGAGACGAAGTTGCCCCTAGTATGGTGATAGTATTACTGATATGTTGAGATCCCTTGATTGTTGAGTAACCAAGGCCTTGACACTTAGGATTGCCAAAAATCTGCACTGGTTCTAGGATACCCTGTTCATGTATGCCTAATCCTCTACCTTGATAATTTATCTGTTGAAAAAATTTATTTGCCATAGGATATGATTTACCTTGGAAACAAGGTGCTTCTCCTTCTTTGCTCTGTCGTGGACCTTCAAAAGTGTCAGCTTCTTTATTGATGAGATAGCTAGCCTTTAAAAAGGTGAGTGATCCAAGTTTATAAGTGATAGGATCTTTTGCATGTGGGATGACTTCCTAGTTGATCTCTTTGGCTTGATCTTGTGTCATATCAGATTGTAGTGCTTCTTCAAGAAGTGTTGATGCTTCGTTGTCTACACAAAAGTCTTCCTCATGAATCACTTCATAGGATGTTTCTGATTCATGAATTATGTACAAGCCTTCTTCATGATCCATTTCTAACATGTTTCTGGATTTCTCTATATCTTGATCATGTGTACCAATGTTAAGAGTATGAGACTCTTGTTTCCCAGTAATGATTTCAAGAGTATGAGACTCTTGTTTTGAATGAAGATCATCTACAGGTCCATCCAACGAAAGCATCTCATGGGTAGATGGAAGAGTATGTGCTATGCGGATATGGTCATCATTTGCGGCATCTTGTATAGATAAAAGAGTGCCCATTAGATCATTGTAGTATCTCGGAGATACAAATTCTTGATTTTGACTAATTCTGGAATTGCTTTTGCCATGCTTTTGATCAAGTTCTTGACATGGGTCAATTTCAAAGGATGGATTGTCTACAAGGGGTTCTTGGACATCGTCATTGGGAAGTGGCTCAATATTCTCTTGAGCTTTTAGTGGATTTGGATCAAATGTTGAGCTAGGCATTCCTTCAATATTTGTAACCATGAGGTCAAAGGATGTCAATATGTCTTGGGAAGGAACATTGCTAGACCTTGATGGAAGATTTTGATCATGCTTTGGAATACGTTCTTGAGATATTTCCTCTAACTCACAAGGTGATGTAGAGACATTTTTGAGATGATCATTGGTCGATGGATTGTAGATTATGTCAATGGGATCAAATAATTGTAACACATCTTGAAATAGATCACTAAAAAGTGGCTCTTGATGAATGATGATTTGATCAATGGATGGGGTAGACATATCTTCAATGTGCTCATTGATAAATTGATTTTGATCATTGTTTTCAACAATTTTGGTGGAGGGATTGTCAATGTTCTCAAACATAGGATCAAATGATGTTAACGTTTCTTGGATTTGATCATTGTTAGGTATCATCAGTGAATTTTGATCGTGATTGAAAAGTGCCTCTTGGTGTGTGATGATTTGATCATTGAATGAGATGGGAACATCTTCAATGTGTTCATTGATGGATAGATCTTGATCATTGTTTTCAACAATTGTGGTGGGAATCTGTTGCAAGCTTTGTTGAACGGGTAAGGCTTGTGTTTTCTGTTGAGCCAACAACGCTTGTTGTTCGTCATGTTGTTTTTGTGCCAACAAAGCTTTTTGTTGGGCTCTTTGTTGTGCTACTTCTTCTTGGATTGATTGCAATAGTGCGTAGAATTCTGCTTGTGCTTGTGCTTGTTGGGCTACTTGAGCTGCTCGTGCTTGTTGAGCAACTAGCTGTGTAGCTTGTTGGGCTTGGAGTGCCTTTTTGTGGGAAGCTTCTTGTGCAGCTTGCAACATGATGGAGAATGAATTGGTCGTGTTGTATTTTGGCGGTGGTGGTGGAATGGGAATGTTGATTGTTGGGGTTGCTTGGATGGTTTCCATCTGTTGTTGCGATATCGATGAAAAAATGGGATAGTTTGGTATGATGTTTTGATTCGGAATTATAGGTTGACTTTGAACATTGTTGTGGTCTAGAATCATATTTCCTTGATTTAGGTAACTTTGATTTTGCATGGTGTTACCTTGACTTGAATCAACATATGGAGTTGCCAATATATTGCTAGGATTTTGAACAACATTAGGGGGATTTGCAAACATGTCGACCCCAAAGTTTACCAAGTATGGATTTGAAATGGTCATGTTTGGTAAAGTTGTACTTGGTATGTATGGATTTGGTGGGATGACGTTGTTTGGAAAATTCATGCATTGAGTGTTTGGTTGATAGATTTGCAGATTTGGACTTGGATTTAAATCTATCATTGGGAAAGGTGTTCCAAACTTTGGATCAGGCATACTCACATTCATTGTACCATTGATGTTTGTATGAGATAATGCTCCCATGTATGCATTGTACAAGCTTTGAAAATCAAATGGTATTGCAAGGCTTGGATAATTTGGTTGACTTGAATTGCTCATGCTGGATGGATCAAATTTATATTCCATGTCCTTCTTGTGTTGAGATTGAGTTTGAACCATAAAATAAAGATCAATTTTCAAGAATGTAAGAGATGAACCTCTAATCCTTTAGATCGGTCTAAACCTTAGGTTCAAAGAAGCAAAGAACTAGGATAATTGAAGGATCAAAGCAATAATGAGGATGAGATAAATGGAAGATGAGTGATATGGATGAATGGAACTCTTAAAGAAACTTTGAAGGAAATGCTAAACTTTTAGGACTTTGATTTGACTGATTCATGATTGGATTGATGGTTTGACTAGGTGTGTTAAGTCAAACAAGAGTGATGAATGTAATCGTAAAACTCTAGGAAGTTGTGTTATCCAAAAGTGAACTCCTACAAGATGGTAGTTTGACTAAGTGTGTCAAGTCAAACGAGGTGATGATTTGATAATTTGGCTAGGTGTGTTAAGCCAAACAAGATGAACTCGTAAACCCTAGAAAGTTGTATTATCCAAGAGAGAACTCGTGTATAGGATGATGGTTTGACTAGCTGTGTTAACTCAAACAAAGAGATTTGATTTCGCCTAGAAGTTTAGCATAACAAATGACAAAGATTCCAAGAGCTATTGGTGAAATGGAAATTTGACTGATTTTGATGGTTGAAAGATGGATGAAAGTGATCGAATTTGATCCTAGACTTGACCTAGAATAACACTTCTACTTACAAGATCTCGATGTTGAAGAACACGCTATATTCTGAACTCGAAAAGTCTCTCAAGATGCTCCTCACTAGCTTTCACACTAAGCTTTTTGAACTTCGGTTTTTGGGATTTTGATCATGTTAGAAAACACATGTGTAATCAAATTTGTCTTTTATCTTGCCTTAGTGAATCCTTTTTACCAAAATCACTTGCTAGATTATGTTTTCAAACTGAATGTCTAATGTCCCATTCTCTTTCTCATCCCACAAGGTCCTTTATGCGGAAATCGAGGAAAATAAGGCAAAAGTTTCCTAGGTTTATCCTTAGTGAAAATAAATGATGATAGAATTTGCACACTTAGAAACCTCTAGGAATGTGATTCCTAGGGAAAGCAAGAGTGGGCAAGTTTGTCAATAGGTATTTGTTTCCTCCAAGGTGTTTGAAATTTGAGGCTCTTGTGTATGTTTGTTTTTCAATGTTTTGAAGATCAAGCAATGTATTTTTGATTCCAAGCACTTTTACAACCCTAGGATGATGAGGCAATATCTTGTTGGGTTCCCACTTGGATAAATCCAGCTACGCATATCTTGTGTGAATGGCTAAATGCTTGACCACACTGGCTCCCCTCCACGACACTCACTTATTCGGGTCAGCCAAGCATTAGTACCCATGAATCTCCCATGGCTTACTTTCCATTTCCACAACAAGACTGCATGTTATGTGGGGCGGCTTTAGAGGACATGACCTCTTGCACCAACAAGATAGATAAGGTTTTGGCCAATTTCTAAACAAGGGTTCTAATTCGGGCATTCCGTTCGTGGGGGATTATCCAACGTTAGCGAGAGTCCATTGCTGTCCATCTCGTCAAAATAATCCTCGTGATATTGGCCTTTGTTCCAATATCCACACTTATATACCAGGTGGAAGTCGCTTGGCTTTAGCGTGTTCCCGGTTGGGTCGTTCCCTTGGGTGATTACTTTTTCCCACAAGGCAGGCCCTCTAAGTTAAACAATAGCGAGCTAACATATCCCGTTGTTCACACAACCTTCGTTGAAAAAAAAAGGGGAGAATCTCTACAATATATCGTGCTCACACTCGCATGATTTGTTCAATTTTTAGATCCCAAATTGAAGTGTGGAGGCAATCTTTTATGCAACTTAGGGTCATCAAAAAGACTTTTGATTCTCAAGATCGCCGTGAAGCGTGAGAGAAGCGCATACGCCCTTTTAAATGACACTACTTTGCAAAAAAGTATACAAAACACAAACTACACATGTTCAATTTTAAATTCCTCAAAGCAATGATGAGTTCATTTTAAAAGCACCAATTGAAATGTGAAGTTGCCTTGTTCAATTTTAATCCCAAATTGAAATCTAGTAAGTGTCTAAGGTTCAATTTTAACCAACTTTGAAGAGATCAAGCCATTGATTGATTTTAAGCCCAAATTGAAAGGTGAGTTAGCTAAAAACAGAAAAAAAGGGTAGTAAATGGAAGCTCTAAGATTGTCAAATCAAGCATTAAAAAATGCTATTTTCCAAGTTTTGTTCTCAAAAATATTCAATTCCACTTTGTTCATATTTGTTTTTGCTTGATTCCAAAGTCAATCTTCAACGCTAACCATTTCATGATATCAAATGACACTCAGTGGGACACTCCAAGTTAGCATACTGGCTCAGCCATTAATGTCGAGTTAATGCAGCTGGCAGAATTGTCATCGTGTTTCGACCAACATAGACATACAAACTTTATGCAAACTGTTAGATCAAGTAAAACAAAAATCCTATGTAGATAATAATAAACCTGTTATAAACATGTAGTTAGCATTTATAAAACAACTCAGCAACAAATATATTGCCCTCCTTCTAGCGCCATTTTGTAGACATGAAAATCTGCAAAATGGTTAGTAACATGGTTAGTAACATGATAAAAACAAAATAACAGAAATCACATCCTTATGAGATATTATTTCATAATTCATTGTAACTAAACATGAACAAAAACATGTAAGATATGAAATAAAACTATCCCATATTGGATTGGTGCTCTTTGAGTATGTGAAAGAGCCCTTTCCCAATCCTTGATAAGCTAGGTGAAATAGAAAATGAGATGCTTGAACTCAAGTTTCCTATAGTGCAAGTGCTTTCAAATGTGGCTATTGTAGATGATTTGTGTTGAAATGCTTTGCATTTTATAGATTCAAGAGTAGGAGATTGAGTGATTTTAGATGAATGTGGGATAATTCACAAGCCAATGACAAGGTGCCACTTGTCAAGTTGTGAGAGGGTGAGGAATGTGCAAGTCTTGGCCAATGTGCCACTTTCAAATTTGAATTTGAAAGACTTGACATGTTTTGGGGGGATGAAAGGTGCAATAAATGCTATGTTGACTTGTGCAAATAGCATTAAAAACCTTGTTGGAAGGGACAAGTCCCTTTTGGGGGGAAGATTCAAATTGGAAGAATATTCCATTTTGATGCCCTTTTGAATGTAATTAGAGGAATTAATAAATCAACTAAATGATTTATTGGTGCAAGTGGGTGGGTTAGTTAGGAGTTTGGATTTGACTCTGGTTGAGTCAAAAGCTGGAGAATGATAATCATGATTAGAAGTTAATTAATTTAGATTAATTAACTTAGGGGATTTTAGGGATTTAATATTTGATTTTAAATCAGTTTGATTTATTAAATCAAATAAGAAGAACCTTAGGAACTTAATTAAATAATTTGATTTATTTAATTAAGCTTGATGAACCTTAGGATTAAATCAATAAATTGCTTTAATTGATTAGTAGACGAAATGAATGCATGATGTTAGTTACAGTGGAATGCATAATGTTATTTTTGGATGTCTACATTAGATAATATTTTCTTTGAGATCGATTGTCTAAAATAATTATTATCAGCTGATTTAAATACTATATTTATATGGTTGTAAATTCAATTATCTTTATCAAATTAGAGGTTGATTTATTTAAGTAAACCAAGGCCGAACTATGTGATAGTAATGACTAGATTACTAGTTGCATTGTATTCTTGTTGTATGCTAAAAGAGAGTTTATAATCTACAAACTTTGAGTAGTCATTAAGTTAATGAAGTTATAATAGACTAAGTTTATGCCTCTTTTGTGGAAGTCACTGACTTTGTAAACTCTTTATACTCTATTTTTGTGTATCGACCAACATTTTTTAATGACCTTGTCAATCAGTTTAATATATGGAATGACTC
Organism: Sequoiadendron giganteum; assembly: GCA_007115665.2. Lineage (NCBI taxonomy): Eukaryota > Viridiplantae > Streptophyta > Pinopsida > Cupressales > Cupressaceae > Sequoiadendron > Sequoiadendron giganteum. The sequence continues at coordinate 482,439,783 of CM021100.1, read as the reverse complement.
ATTCTTTGACTTAGTCCTCATTGGTTTGATGTTGCAAATATGATCTAGATTTCTTTTGTTAAGAAGGATTTCGTGCCATTTATGAGCATGAAAAAGAGGCTTTGGTGCAAACTTTGAATCCTTTTTCCTATAGATATCTAATTTGAGATGAAAATCAAAATCTATCACGTGGGATTTGAATTTGTCTCTAAAATTTACTGCCAATTATCTAAGTCGACCTGTAGCTGTTTAAGTTGAAAATTTACTTCTTTGTTGGCCACATTTTGAGCTTAGTTAGAGTTGTCGATGTGTATGCTAGTTTTTATCTAATCGATGCCTAAACTCTCATCTTATTTGTTACTAGTTTTTTGTATAAATAGAGGAGAAATCCCATTTTCTTGGACTCATTCTTTATTCAAGTTTACACATTCTTCTATGCCTTATTTCTTGTACAAACTTTTGCATTTTATCTATATTTTTGTCTACAATAATCTATCAAGAATAGTGAGTAAGAGCCTTTATTTTTAGAGTGAGTTGTTTATTATTATTGAGAGAAGTATTATCATGGAGTAATTACAAATAATGTAAAAGCAGAGTAAATAGTTTCCTCTTTTCTTTCAAAGAAAATATTGTGTTTCTTTATAAGAAAGTAACTATAAAAGAATGGTTTAAACATTCAAGGAGACAATCATTAACAAAAAAAAAAAAACAAGGGAAGGATATTTTCATGCTTGAGATAAGATTTCCAATTAACTAACTACAACCTCAACACTTTTAAATCAGCAACTAGCCTAGTATCAATCCTTCAACAAAGGCTCAAAAACCACTATAATATTCAATGAAGGAGTTCATTGTGGGATACCTCTAACCCAAAAGAGTGATTCTATCACTCAACTCCATCATTGTGATCCTATGATCATAATATTTATACCTTGCGTGTCTAGTGCAGGAGCACGTGAGTGGACATGTGCAATCCACACCACCCAAAAATAATTGTTGATTTGTTTTTTGCAATTTTGGTCACTCGAATCGATTCCTAAATGTCTTATATTATATATTCTTACCATGACACTTTAAAAATATTAGAATTAGATAACTCTTGGAGAAATGTTTATTCCTAAAAAATTGAACATCCATCAATTATAGAGGTGTATACAAAGTGTAAAAACATAGATACAATACATAATCTATTTGATCGAATGCCTCAAAAAATTCCAACTGTAGGATATGAAAAAAACTAGAATTGTGGGGTAGGTCTTAGCAATTGAAAATGATTGACACCAAAGAAAAATTCCTTCACAAGTGAAGGTATTTTATCAGATGTAATTTTTGTTGCCTAGGTCGATGAAATCCAAGTTTGATTGTGCGACAAAGAGTCTTGGAGCAACAATATTTTAAAAAGAGAAGAACATCGGTTTATAAAGGAAAGACTATAAAATATATCATGGTTTTATCTTATTTACTCATGCCTATGTCACATGAGGAAGAGAAAATCTAAAATTTGAAATAGAAAGAAAGGAATTAGTAGAGGAATGTGAAGGGAATCGGTACGAAGAGAATTCTATAGGAATGGGAGGAGGTCCAATAGACACATTGGATGAATATTTTTAAAAAAATACTAAGGATTAGCATGGGGAGGATAGGAGAGCTGGTCAAAAATCTTGAGGAAAGAAAAAATTTGTTGTAAAAAGAGAAGTTCAAGATTGGGGCTATGTAGAACTTGAAGAGAGTTCAGGTTGTCGATATATAGGGAGATTGAAGTAAAGTTAAAATCTTAGAAGAATATGAAAAGGGGAATATGCAAATGGAAGGAGAAAAGGTTGCTCGAAGAGAGAGAAGAAGGGGGCTGCTACACCCAGTAAAAGACAAGTTTAGCCAAAGAAAACTATGAATTCAATATAGAGGTGTGCCAAAGTATACATAGTTAGAAGATTAGAGGAAGGAGTCAGTCAATGCCACATGTGGAAAAAGAGATGCTAATTATTTAAATCATCCAAAATTCATGAGATTTAAGTTTCGAAAAATAATGGCATGAGAGACCATTGCAATGTAGTTGCTTTTTGTATTTGAATTGAAATTAATAAAATTTGAGTTGCAATCTTTGTTGATTTGTGTCTGTGAAGGATTTTTCCTTGTTTTTGTATTTGAGTTTGGTTCTTTGAGTAGACGGGTGTACCATTTGCATCAACTAGTATTAGAGGAATGGTGGAGGAGGTCGAGAAATGGTGGGTTTGAGCCCACAAGGAATCAAAAGAAGGTAGAGAGCATTTGGCAGAGGAGGTCAGGAAATGGTGAGTTTGAGCCCATGAGGAAGAAGAAGGTAGAGAGCATTTGGTAGAGGAGGATGGCATATGGTGGATTCAAAGCCATGAGAAGAGTGAAGGGTCATGAGTCAGGCTACGGAAGGAAGGTGACGAGTGTTCCGGTGAGGGGCTAGAAGAAGCGGAAGATGAAATGACATTGTGCACATGAGAATGAGTTTTATGTGGGTTACCTTTGACCCGAAAGAGTGATTATATCACTCAATTCCATAATTGTGAGCCTATGCTCACAATATTTCTACCCAAAGTGTCTAGCTCAGGAGCACATGGGTGGACTAGCAATTAACACCACCCAAAAAAATAAATTATTTGGTTTCTCTTACTCGGATCAGTGTCTACATGTCTTAAATTCTAAATTCTTACCATGACACATTGACAATGGTAGAAATAAATAACTCTTGGACAAATTTTTATTCATACAAGCTTGAAAAACCATCAATTGTAGACGTGTATATGAAGTGTAAAAACATAGATCCAATACATAATTTTTTGATCGAATGCCTCTAAAAATGACAACAATAGGATATAAACAAAATAGAATTATGGAACAAGTCTTAGAAACTGAAAATGGCTCATGCCAAAGAAAAATTCCTTCGCAGTCGAAGGTATTTTGTCAAATGTCATTTCATATATTTCCACTCAACTATCTGAATAGTCTCTCCATGTAACTAAAGGATATTGAAATCCTTATGAAATGAAGAAAATTATTTATTTATCAAAATAATTTTCTTAGTATTGTGTTGAATTCTTTATGTGCATATGAATATCATTTCTAATGTTTTCCACAAGATAGTGATAATTTAATTTAGTCTAAGATAGATAAAACATTCAGGTAAAGCCTGATATTGTGAGTATGATGAGGACATGAACCAATCCTGGTGGTAGCAAAGAAGTTGGGCCAAGACCAATAGGAATTGAATTTAGTCTTGATCAAATTATGGCAAGGTTAGATAATATTGAATAGTAAAAGGTACAAAATAGGGTTGAGAAAGAGGTTCCTGTTAATGAGAATCAAGGTGAGAACTCTTACCATAGGTATGACGAAACCCATGATCATGAAAAAGAAAGATCACCAACATCATCTAAGGAAAGAAATAAGAAGTGTATGTCTCCCAAACTTTCAAAGGATATGAAGAATATATTTCCACCCAAGCTTGAGGGAAGCGCCAAAGGTGATGAAGCTGAGACATCGCTTGTTTAAATGGAAAAATATTTTAAAATCCAAAATTACATTGAGACCACTAAAGCCGCTTGGGGTGCATACCAATTAGTTGGAGAAGTTTCAACTTGGTGGATGAACCAAAGTCTAGAGCTCAATATCAAATCATGGAAACTGACATGGGGGGAATTTTTTGAGATTTTTTGCAAGTGATGGTTTCCTCAACTATACTATGACCAAAAACTTGTGGATTTCTAGAATTTGAGACAAAGAAATATGTTGGTCAAGGAGTACTAGGAGAATTTCAAGTGTATTTTATGTTATGTGCCTATTTATCAATGATAGCTTCCATATAAGGAAATTTATAATGGGACTTAACAATCAAATCAGAGAAGTGGACATGCATGGTCCTACAACCGTAAATATTTTATATGAAAAAAACAATTAAGCAAGAGAAAAATCTTAGTGATATCTACAGCCAATAAGAAAGTAGAGAGCGTAAGAAGATTACAAAAATTCCTAGCAAGCCAATTCCAAAGAAGGTGGAGGTTGTGAAAAATGACACTAAGAAAGGAGAAAAAGGTAACTACAATAATGGAAAAGAGTCAAAAAGAGAGCGAAGGAGGAATGGTTCCAACCATGGAAATACCAATAATACTAGTGGAAACGCTAGTAGATCTAGATAACCCATGAAGAAGAAGGTGGGTACCATTTACAAAATGTTATACTTGTGGGGGAGACCATTTTGCTAGAGATATTCCCAATAAGTCTTTCAATAGTTCACTACCTACTCAGCGGGAAATGTTTCAATAAAGGATACACACAACAATGGATGACTGTCAAGCAGAGTATCAGGAAACTCCCATTGAAACTCTAGGTATTTTTTTTGGTTTACGCATTTCAATTCTTATTGATAATGGTGCAAATGAGAACTTCATTTAACCTAGACTAGCTAAGAAGTTATCTAGAAAGGTTGGACAAATGGCAACATCTTGGGATATAGAGTATGGAAACCAGACAAGAGAAAAGGTGAATCAATTTTTGTTCAAGGCTAGGTTAGATCTACCTTGTTTCTCTATAGAAGTAAACCTTTATGTAAAACCCCTCCATTTTGACCTATTGTGTGAACTATGTTGTTCCTCTCTATGCTTTAGTTTTTCTTTGTACTTGGACTATGTACTTGATTTCAGTGGATCACTATTTTATCGTGACGTATTTTGATGTGGTGATATTACATTTGGATATCATTATTATGACATGTTTGGAATTAACATAAGTGGATATTTAACTTATGATGTTTCATGCTTTCGATTATGCTACTATGTTAGATGCGTCAGTTAGAACCATTGTATTGGTGAAGAGGATGGTATCGCATCACTCGCTTGTGAGTGCCCTACGATCTCATGATTTCCTCTTCACGCTGTGCCTTATTTATGATATATTATTGCATGCAGATATATTCTGTGTTTGCAAGTTGATAGGTACAGGGCATCGACTCCACCTGGTTTCTCAGGTTCGAGCGTGTCCATTTCCCAACAACAATCGATTGGGAGATAGTAGCTAGGATTTCCACATTGAGTCATCACCCTAGTTGTAGTGTGTCGTCAGGCCTAGTATGGTCCAGTTGTCTATTGTGTTCAGTTTGACTAGTTTCGGTCTATTTGGGGAGTTAGAATAATGTAGGATTTGTGAGTTAATTATTGAGTAATTTAAGTTAATTAATTTGATAGTTAATCTTATGGTAGATTTAATTATTAATTCATTAAGTTATTCATGTTGAAAGGATTAAAATTATTCATTTTGAAAATGCATGCAAATTTCAATTAGAATTGAAAAATTAGAAAAATAAATTTAAAAGTCAATTTTGAAATTCCAAAATTCAAAAATTCAAAATAAAGACTTTTGCTATTCTATTTTCAAAAATTTATGAGGGTTGTTGTGGGATTTTGGAGAAAATTTTGCATTATCTTGGATTTCTTCACAATTTTAAATCATCGAGTTTTTTTGAGAAAATTGGAAAAGAGAAGAGGAAGATTGCTTGATTTTGTGGGTTTGAAGGAAAAGCTTGAGGAATCTGAAGTGCTCAAGAGGGTTTCGAAGCAGCTGCAGGTTCATCCACATACTCCAAAAGATTCAGCTTCACACCTTGTTTTAATGCAATTTTGTTGATTTAAGTGTGTTGAGGAATGAAAGGTTAAATTTCCATGTTTCCTTCAATCCTTCATTGTTCTTGACGTTCTTCAATTTGTTTTTAGTCTTCAATTGATTGTTTGGCTATTTAGACCTATTTTTATATATAGAATAATCCATGTGAACTTGGGATTAATTTTTATAATTTCCTATGGTAGGGTTATGTTGGCCAAATTTTCTTAAAATGAAACTATTTCCATAATTTTATTATTTAATTTTCTTGCCTCTTTAAGTTCTGGTTTTTCTATTGAAAAAAAAAAAGACTCATTTTGTTGAGAAAATAAAAGAAAAAGAAAAAAAAAACTAAAAAAAAAAGGTAATTAAAAAAAATAAAATATAAAAAAAGAAGATAGGACAGGCGAGTGGGGGCTCACCCCACTGCCGCTCCCATGGGAGTGGAGTGGGGGAGCCGCACCCACTCCTCCCGCCGTCTGCGGCCCACGTGAGCTGCGCAGGCAGCGACCGCCACAGTGGTGGCGATGCTACCAGCGCTGCCCGCGGGGAACCACGACGGCTTTTGCAAATAGTGGCACCGCCTCCTACGGCCACCAAAACCTCCGCCCAAACCTCCGCCCAGCAACACAGTCAGTAGGGAAAAGAAAAAGAGACCCGCGGCCTCAGCCTTAGCCGCGCATGCAGACCGAGGCGAGGCGTGGCCTTTTATAAATTAAATTTATTTAAAAATATATATATATATAATAATTTAATAATAATATTTTAACTTTAAATATTATAATTTTATAATATTTTAATCTTAAAATTTATTATTTTATTATTCTTTGTTTCTCCATGCGATTTAAAATACATATAATATTTTTAATAGTATGTCTATTAAATCAATGAATTATGGAAATTGTAAATGATAATAGTCATATTATCATTTTAATATTAATATTTTAAAGAGTATATTATTGTATTATTTCATTATTTAAAAGGGAAGTATTGTTTTTTTTCATTGGGTTCAATTGATTAGAGAATAATATTATATTTAAATGGGAACTTGTTTTAAATAAAATTATGAGGACACGGGAAATGTCTTATGCATTCAAATGCTATTGTGAATGAAATGATTCTTTTTAAAGTGGCGTAATAAATTTTGTTTATTGAATGCACTGTTTATTAAATGATTTGTTAGGATATGGGTTTAGTGAACCCAAAGTAGATTTGATTCTGGTTTTGGCATTGATCTACTTGTGTATCATTGGGAAGTGTGGGTTTCTTAAATAACAAGTCTTCCAGTTGGGATTTCAGTCTATGGGTTGTCGTTCTGTGTAGTCAACCATAGATGGCCTTAGGTAGTGTGTAACTGGTTTGTTTCCTAGTTATCACGAACGAGAGTGTTTGCTGATTGTATGTCATGGTTAGGGATGTGATATCCTTGTGTAGCACTTGTGTACCCTTGGGTTGTGGAGTTGTTCCATGTGTCATCTTAGAGGAGTGGCTTGTAATGAGGGCCGACACACAAAGTGGTGCCAAGATAACTCGTTGTAAGTTAGTTATCCAGTGATAACTAGATTAAATGATTAGAGTATCATGTAGCATCAAACATTTAATAAGATAATTATGCCTTGCTCATGATCACAAGGGCTTGTACAAAATTGGGTTGAGACAAGAAGGCCTAGAATGGCAAGATCGCTATCTTATCACCACAAAAGATAACTGATTCCGCATTGGTTTACATGAGGTGCCGGAAGTCGTTAGAGGTTACCAAGATAACCCAAGATGGGGACCGGGACCTAGGAAGACTCACCAGGATAACCTATGTAATGATGTGATGACACTTCTCCTAGGTCGATAGTATGTTCGCATCAGTGATGTAATTGATTATGTAATTTCTAGAAGCATTGTAACCCTGTGATTAAGTGTTGTTACTGTATTTATTTCAATATGGTTATGTTAGCCTATGTCTAGTGGTAGACGTCCTTGGTTAGAGATTCTAGTTACTATCTCCTAGCACGGGGGGTGGACCTTTGGGTTCCACTTGGTTGGGTGGAACGTGCACCTTACTCCGTTGGGTTTTCTCCTTGTTCATATGGATGCGACTTCAAGTTGGATAGCTCATGGTTGTTTCAGTTGCAGTTCTTCTTGTTATCCTTCCCTTATTCTTGTTATCTTACCCCTCATGTTATCGAGGTGGAAATTGTAATTGTAACCCTATTTTATTGGACTTGCCTCATTCGGGGAATGAGTGATTGTAACCTTATGGTTTATTGAATGGATTAATGAAATCGAAAGTCTTATCTTATGCTTGTTGTTATTTCACCTTACTTGGAATGTATGTGTTAACTTATTAATTAAATAATTGTCATAGTTTATATTCATGTTTAGTTGAGGTTCTCTATAACCTTTGTCTCGTAACCTTAGAGGTTTCTGGCATTAGTTAATTAACTTACTCATTAATTATCCTTTTAAAAAAAAAATTATTCCGTTCAAGTAGTTAAATGCAGCTTCCTCTAGGGTTGCGTGGTGGGGTGTTACACTTTATATCGCACCCTTAGGATCCTATGATGTAATATTAGGTATGAATTGGCTCTGGAGACATAAGGCTAAGGTAGTTTTCCATGTGAAAACTGTTTAGTGCCTAGATGATTTTGGTAACCATGTCAAGTTCCAAGGAACACCTAGAGAAGTCAATAATATTCAAATCTTGACAATGCAACTAATGAGGCCTAAGAAGAAAGGGTGTAAACTCTTTTACATTAATATTGTAGAACTTGAAGAAGATCTTGATCACTTGGATTCCTATAACTTTCAAGAGATTGAGGACGGTGAAATTAATGAAACTTGAATGAAGGACATTGAAAGGTATCCTATATTGAGAAAAAATTGGATGTGTTTCCAAATGAGTTACCTAATTTTCCATCAAAGAGGATATTTGATTTCTCTATAAATACAATTCCAAGGTTTGAACCTATTTAAAAGGTGCCCTATAGGATGACAACAATTGAGCTAATGGAGCTTAAGAAATAGTTGGATGAACTATTATAAAAAGGGCTAATAAGACTAAGTGTTTCACCCTAGGGAGCATTAGCCATTTTTGTAAAAAAGAAGGATGGTACTTTACATTTGTGCATCGACTATCGTGTGCTTAACAAAGCCATGGTGAAGGATAAGTATCCATTTCAATGCATTGATTATCTTTTTGATCAAAGGAGAGTAGCTTCCATATTCTCAAAAATAGATCTAAGATGTGGATATCACCAATTGAGAATTAGAGATGAAGATATCTTTAAAACTATGTTCAAAACTAGATATGGACTCTACGAATTCATAGTTTTACCTTTTGGGTTAGCAAATGTACTTGCCACATTTATGAATCTAATGAATAGTGTATTTAGGGACAAGCTAGATAACTTTTTCTTGGTTTTTCTAGATGACATCCTCATTTATTCTAAGGATGAGGAATAGTACTATAGTTAAGAGAGCATAAGTTGTATGGTAAAATTCCTAAGTGTACTTTATTCCAAAGGAGAGTGCATTATCTAGGGCATGTGAACTCAGTGGATGGAATCTTTGTAGATCCACCTAAGATCAAAGTTATACTTGAGTGGCTAGTACCCAAGAATGTGTCTGAGGTAAGAATTTTTATGGATCTAGCAAGGTACTATAGGAAGTTTTTTGCAAACTTCTCCAAGATTTATTTTCCAAATACTTTTTATAGAGAAAAGGGCAGAAATTTGCATGGACTGAGAAGTGTCAAGAATCCTTTGATCTACTTAAAGAGAATTTGACCTCTACACCGATATTGAAATTAAAAGATCTTGAGGGTAACTTTACAATTATAACTGATGCATGTGGGGAAGGTTTAGGAGGTGTGCTAATGCAAGATGGGAAAGTGATTGCTTATGAATCTAGAAAGATGAAACCTTATAATAGAAATTATGTATTGCATGATTTGGAGTTAGCAATTGTGGTTCACACATTAAAAATGTGGAGGCACTACTTGTTATGAAAACCCTTTGAATTGAAAATTGACCATAATGGGTTGAAGTACCTTTTCACTCAACATAATGTGAATACTAGGAAGAGAAGATGGTTGGAGTTAATAGCTAACTATGACTTCAATATCAATTGTATAAAGGGAAAATAGAATCAAGCTACTAATGCCTTGAGTTGAAGATGTCATATTGCTTCAATAGTAACCATTCAAACCAACTTCAAGGGACAAGTGTTGCAAAAGAGAAAATAGGATGAGTACTACTTGCAAGTCAAGCGGGCACTCACTAACAATCTAAAAGATTCTAGGTATGAGGGTTTTCATTTTGAACCTAATGGATTACTTAGATGAAATGGTTGGAAAATAGGATCTTTCCCAAATGAGATGGATCACTTATTTTCCAAGACCAATTTCACTTTAAATTATGCAAAATAAGATTCTAATAATAACCAAAAATACAACCTAACTATTATAACAACTATGGTGAATTTTTTTGGAGCATAAAAAAATAGGTACTTGGCCAGAAAGTTGTTGTTTTTGAGCTATGGAGGACTCATTCGACTTCAATGGTGAATGGGTCCTTTTAGGGTTTAAGAAAATTGATTTCAGGATCTTATACCTTGATTTTTACACTCTTAATTTACTAGTTATCAAGTTTTGGAAGCCTATAGTTAATTCTTTAGAGCTCTTTGTATGATCTTGCACTTTGAATGACAACTTTTGCAACTTTGTAACTTTGACAACTTTGCTCCAAATCTTGCTCAACTTGATCTACAACCTATAAACTTACAATAACACACTGAGGGGCAAGAAAAACTTGTTGAGTGTTAGTGAGTAGGGGTGCACCTTAGTCAAACCCTTTGTAGGTAATTAAACCAAGTGATGAAATGAAGAAAATGGACCATGAAAGTACAATAATCTAAATGACATCACCTTGGATTTTGTCTTGTGAATCAAATCTGAAAACAATCATGGAGTGGCCATGAAGAATGAAGATATTGGATGTAGGATGATTCTTGTAAATGAATCCTCAATGCAACATTCACTTATTAGCTCAACAACATGAATACATTAAACCCTTGACATGATAATATGACTTTGAATTGATACAATAAAGAATTGAAATCTGCCTTGAAATTATTTATGAATTCTCTAATGCTTGATCACTTGAATGCTTGAATGCTTGGAATTGCTTAGATCGAATTGCTAGATATTTTAAGGATAAAAAATGTGAATTAACCCCTTATTTATACTAAATTAGGAGATTAACCCTGAAATTCAAAAAACTAAGGCCGACACTATATCTAGAAAGAAAGATAATTAAATTCCTACTAAGATGAAATTCAAAAATTACGGTCTCATTAAGATAGAACCTATTCACCACAAAAGGCGAATGGATCCTGGCTAAGTTTCCAGGACCAAGCTTTGGGGAGTTGAAAGAAGGCCAAAAATCCATTCCAGATCAACTAAGAAAGGGGGGTCCTATTAAGGGAGGAACCAATTTTTCCATCAAGGGTGAATGGGTTGTGGATCAGTTTACTAGGACCAGAATTTTCCCAATGAAATAATTTGATATTTAATTTATGATTGTTGGGAGATATCCTTAGGAGTTGTCAAAATTTAGAGCTAAAAAGGGGGTTAATAACTCTACTTAAACACAATGAATTAAGGCTACCTAGATAAATGTGAAATTGATTTAAAAAAAATTACAACTCTTAAACAAGGTACAAATTATATCTTATTTTATTTAAGAATTATTTGATTAAGAAATAAGTCCTAGAAAAGTGTGAAAGTGTGTTACAACACTTCACAATACCTTTGCAAATGACCAACTAAGGCATTTTTTAGTTAAATAAAGGTCCCAAAATGATGTGAATATGTGCAATACATTACAACACCACTCGAAGACACCACTTGTTCAAATTTAGTGTCAATTATCATATCAAGCAAGAAAAATGCTACTTTTTTCTTTACTACATTAGATATAAAGGTAGGATGTACGTACCTAATGTAGGAGAGTTAAGAAAAATAGTATGGAAGGAAGTACATGAAGAACCATACTCTAGACACCCTAGAGTTCAACCAAAATGATGGCGGATGTAAAACCATTGGAAAGGGATGAAAGGAAATGTTAATTTTGTGGCTAGGTGTCTTGAATTTCAAAGGGTGAAAGAAAAGCATCATCATCCTGCATGCTTGTTGTATTCACATGACATACTAGAGAGGAAGTGACAAGCCATATGTATGGAATTTGTCCAAGGATTTCCTATGTCGAGAAATAAACACAATGTCATTCTTGTGGTAGTAGATAAGCTCACCAAAGTTACACATTTTATACCTGGGAGTCTAACTAATGGAGCACCTATCATAGCAATAAATTTTGTGTAAGAAGTGTTTAGTGTGCAAGGAATTATACAGAAAATTATCTTCGATAGGGATGCATCAGTCACTTATCGGTTTTAGCAAACCTTGTTTTCTGCACTAGGGACTTAGTTGAATATTAGCTCAACATATAATCCAAAAATGGATGGAAAAACAAAAAAGGTGAATCAAGTTTTGGAAGACCTATTGAGAATGTATTGCATGGATCATTAGTACAAGTGGGAAGACTAGTTACCTTATTCAAATTTTCTTATAACAACTCTTAGAATTATATGACAAAGATTGCTCCTTTCAAAGAATTATATGGTTGAAAGTGCCGAACTCCTATAAGTTGGGATATAATTGAGGATAGAGCGACTCTTCAGCTAGAGATGTTAGCTGAAATTGATGACAAAGTTAATATTATGAAGCAAAGGTTGGCTGAAGCTAATGATAGTCAAAAAATTAATGCCGATGCTAAGAGACTGCCCCAAAGTTTTGCCTTAGGTGATGAAGTCTAGTTGAGATTGAAACCTCACAAAGGCTCCATTAAATTTGGGAAGTATTTCAAGTTAGCTCCACATTATGTCAGACCTTTTGAGATTATTGAGGAAGTAAATCCTATAGACTATCACATAAAATTACCACCAACACTTTCCAGAACACATAATGTCGTCCATGTGTCTTATCTTAAAAGGTGTGTACTTGGTTATAATCATGTGATCGATTGGACTACTTTATAGGTGCATGACCCTAGAGTGGTAGCACTTGAGCCCATCAACATACTTGGAACATGAAACTTTTTCTTGCATAACAGGGAGGTTCTATAGTGCAAAGTCCAATGAGGTCAATATGTAGAAGACTTAGCCACTTGGGAAGATTATGTTGAGATTCAACAAAAAATTTGTCATGTTTTAGATGCTTATGAGAATGTTTGAAATAGTATGTTGATTTCTTGTTTTTTTTTATGTTGCTACATAAAATCATCGAGGACAATGATTCACAAGGGGGGGAGTATGTTACACCCCAATCGTGTAATTACTATTTACTATTACTATGTAGGGTAATTTGTGAATGTAATGTGAATTCCGTTGATGAATAAATTGTGTACTCTTTGTTATCACTAGTTTATGAATGAATTTCATGTTATTTAATGTTATATGAAGGAATTCATTTATCTTATTGGTTGAATATTGTGTTGATATTCTAACTTAGGATATATATTATGTGTCCTGCATATTTTGTGAATAGTTGAGTGTCATGTGAATGTCTTAGTGATTGTAGGTATATGTTCAATTACTCTAGGTGGAGAGGAATTATCACTCAATAGGTCTTGGTTGGGTAACCAGTATCGTAACCTATCTGAGCTCATGCACACCACAGTAGAATAATTGAGTTGGGTTACTAAGTCAGGAGTTGGTAAGTCATCCCTAAAAATTATGTCTGCATTAGTATGAGTCTTATTTACTTTTGAGTCCACTATTGGGTGATGTTTATCTGTTTGGGCTTGAGAGTTATTTTCCTTCTTGTTATCCTTGTATTGATATGTGGAACATATGAGGAATATGTATATGCACACACATGCATGTCGATGATAGACTATACACACAAAGGAACATGCGCATGAGGGTACATGGGTAGATATATCCATGTACACTCATGGATGAGTTTCTTATGCACATGGATCTATCTAATGGATCTCATGACATGTATATTATAAGTGTAGATATATAACTCATAGGCTCTTATCAATACCATAGTAAATGTATGTGATTTTGGTGTATGAATCAACTGTGTGTATACATTTATAATATGTATACATATATCCATATATGTATATATGTATCCATATACATGTATAGTGGGAAATGGACATGCCCATATGAATATATCAATACATGTATACATGTACATAGAGGTATATATATATATATGTATACACAACCAATGTATTATTATGAAAATGTGATATTTATCTTGAAGTATTCATTTGTATATCAATTATATACATTTTTTTTTGAATTATGATAAGTATAGATATATATTTTAGCATATACATATATATGTATATATATTTATGTGTGTATATATATATATGTAAGTATATAAATATGTACATGCTACATATAATTATTTAAATTATATTTGATTTGAGATTGACAATCAAAAGAAATGATTATCATTCAATTTAAATACTATATTTATATGTTTGTGAAGTTGATTATATTTATCAACTTCGAGGCTGATTTATTTAACTAAACCAAGGCCGAACTATGCAATAGTAATGGCTATATTATTAGCTACATTATACTCTTGTTGTCTACCAAAAGAGATTAATTTACAAACTCTGAGTAGTCATTAAGTCAATTAAGTTATAATAGACTAAGGCAACACCTCTTTTGTAGAATCCATGGACTTTGTAAACTCCTTATACTTTGTTTTATGTATAGAAAAACATATGTTAATGAATTTGTCAATTGATTTAATATATGGAACAACTCATTCTTTGACTTATTTTACATTGATTTAGTGTTGCAAATCTGATGTAGACTGCTTCTATTAAGAACATTTTAACACCATTTATGAGGATGAATAAGAAGCTTGGGCACCACCTTTGAATCCTTTTTCTCATAGATATCTAATTTGAGATGCAAACTGAATTCTATCACATGGGATTTGAATTGGTCTCTAATTGCTATCAATTATCTAAGTTGACCTGTAGTTGTTTAAGCTAAGAATGTACATGTTTTTTCACCATGTTGTTTACTATCTAATCCATGCCTAAACTATCTAGGAAAAGTTGTTACCAGTTTGTACATGCTTGCTACCATCTAATTCATGCCTAAATTGCAGGCAAAGTTGTTACCAGTTTGTTGTATAAATAAAGGAGAATGAGCATTTACTATCTAATCCATGCCTAAACTATCTAGGCAAAGTTGTTACTAGTTTGTACATGCTTGCTACCATCTAATTCATGCCTAAATTGTAGGCAAAGTTGTTACCAGTTTGTTGTATAAATAAAGGAGAAAGCTCATTTCCTTGGACATAGTCCTTATTAGGGATAACTTTATGAAACCCGCCTTCACCAAAGGTGTAAAATCCTGGCGAATATTTCCTTTAATTTGAAAAAAATATTAATTTTATTCATGAATCTATGCACATTATTAAAAAAATTGTAAAATCCTGGTGAATCTTAAAGAATAATTTGGAAAAATTATAATCATAGTGGAAAATTTAGAGAATAATCACTAAAAATATTAATTACAATGGTGAATCTCTCCTTTATAAAATTTCATAGTTGGTCAGTGTAGTTCCCTCATATATTTTTTTTTTTTTATAATATTAAAGTAGGGGCCCGAGGGCGGTAGCCACTAGCGAGGTCAAGGGGCAGCGCCACTTGCGGGGGTGAAGGGGGAAAATCCCCCTTGTGGGGGTCAAGGGAGAAACACCCCCTCATGGGGTCCAGGGACACACAGATTGATATTTTTTTTAAATACTCACTTTCAAGAAATGACTATATGAAAAGTGAAATTGTTACCATCGATTAGCTTTTTAATCGGATGGTTGCAAGTTGATTTCGCAACCTACATGCACATGCCTTTTAAAAGGCTTGTTGAGGCCCAAATTTTTTTTTGGACCACATGATTAAATCTAATCATGTGGCCCAAAACAAATTATGGTCCCCAACATGCCTTTTAAAATGCACATGCATATAAGTCACTGAATCAACCTACAACCTTCTAATTAAAAAGCTAAACAATGGCAATAAATAAAAGCCTATTCAAGGCTAAAATATCCCTAAAATGAAATGGTAATTTATTATTCGTGGTGATATATGCCCCAAAATTAATGACAAGAATATAATATTACTAACGAATATAATTAATATTTGTAATTACAGTATAAACTATTGGCGAATCAATTCCAATGATACATTGTATAAAAAATAATGCATAGGTGAATTAATCAAGATAAAAAATATTCTTTTGTAAAAATTTGGTGATTCAACATCCTTTTTAGCTTGTACTATTCACCATTTCTAGAGGTCGCGATTTCAATTATTTGTGAATTGGTGAAGATTCGCCACTAAAGTTTTCCATGCTCCTTATTCAAGTTTACTTATTCTTCTATTCCTTATTTCTTATGCAAACTTATGCATTTTATCTACATTTATGTTTGCAATAATCTTTTAGGAACAATGAGTAAGGTCCTTGAGTTTTAGAGTGAGTTCTTTATTATTATTGAGAGAAGTATTTGCCAAATTGTGGGATAGAGGTTGTTGAGCCTTTGCTGAAGGAATGATACTAGGATAGCTATTGATTTGAAAGTGTTGAGACTACAACCAATTAATTAGAAATATTATCACAGGAATGAGAATATTCTTCCTTTTTTTTCTTTTGTGTTGAATGATTGGCTCCTTGAATGTTTAAATTACTTTTTTATAGTTACTTGCTTAGAGTGAAAATTAATGTTTACTTTGAAAGAAAAGAGGAAACTATTTATTTTTCTTGTGCATTGTTTGTAATTACTCCATGATAGGAGATATTGTTTGACATAGGTATTGTTATTATACTTGATATGATTACACATATATAGGAGAGACTATTTGTCATAGGTATTGATATTATACTCGATATGATTAGTCAAGGGTAAGGGAGACTATTTTTCATAGGTATTATAATTATACTAGATATGACAAAACATTGAAAAGCTTAAGAAATACTCATAGCTAGATATTTAATTATGTTAGATGGCTAGTAGGATACTCTTGAGATTAATATCTGGCAAAGGGAGGGAACTTGGGCCTAATCAGTGGTGTTACCTTAGGTTGTTTTTAAGAGATGGGTTATAGTGGGGAGTAGCTTTCCCATGGAGAGGATTTCCTAAGCATAGATATAATGACCTTAAGTCAAAATAAGCTTCTTATAGTGTAAGTGAATGGTAGACCATCACTCGAAGTACTAAGTGAGAATACTTTGGCCAAAGTAGTTTGATTGCCCTAGTCTCCACTATTAGTTCACCATTTCCATTTAAATGAATGAGGGATACCTAGCTTAGGTTATAAAACCTAGTCATGTAGGGCACAACACTAAGCTCAGAGTGGTATGTCGTATGGGGTTACCCGACCAATACCCTCATTGAAGGGAAGGGCCATCTATAATTGATATATGTGTGGGGGACCGTATGTGAGTCCATGGTTGGATGAAAAGAACTTGAGTGATGCTTCTCCTCCTCAGAAAATGACAAGAGACCAAGGTTTTGAAAGGCAGATTCTTGGACCATTTATATCTTATGCTACGAAGCTCAAAGGAGCAATGTATGTAGTTTTGTACTTTCTTGGAAATATTGTATTTTTAAAAATATTGTAATGGAATGGAAATCCTTATTATATGTAGTACATCTTTGTTCATATATTTTCAATGAAGAAAGGAAATTTTTTTATTGTAATGGCTTATTACATAGTTTATTTTACTCGCATAGTGAAAACTTAGGAAATTTAATTCGGTGAATGTTTGGCATATTACAACATTGTTTAGTTTTTAGTTGTGATGTATTAGTTGGATATAATCATTCTTCAACTAATAATTTGACTTTGTTAGATTTTATTTATTTATTTTATCAATGTTGGATTCTAGTTATCATGAGATGATTTATTACATCTACCTATATTATATTTTGTTAAGGGTAGAGATCTCATATATTTGAATTATCAAGTGATTAAACAATGACTCACTTGATAAATTTTTTTAAATAACAAGGATCCTATAGGCAGACATGGATATGATTTTAATATTTACTAATTGAGAATATTATACTTTAGAGGTAGAAAAGTTTTATCCCCCTACCCTTATTGGTTTAAATGATGATGAATCATCGAAAAGGTATTGCTCGATTATTTATGAGATGTCTTGTATTCTTATTTGTTAAATTATTTAGTTGTGCATTTGAATTTTAATGAATTTATTGAGGAGTATATTCATGCTTATGGTTTTTATTATCTACATATAATTTGTATTTACGTCACCTTTATAAATTTAGGTGATTTTTATTGGATATTTGCATACTCTATTATTTTGAGAATTGTGGTGCCATATAACTTCGTTTGATGAGCTTTAAATTCTTTTAGTCTATCATTATTTTTTGTTTAAGATTTAGATATGGATTTTCTATTAGGTTTTTAGAGGTAGATATCTTAATTTTTATAGCTATGAAATTGATTAGCATTGGGAAGGGACATGGTTTAGTTTGCATGGTATATTTTATACTAGTTATATTTTTGGGTTTACAAAATAATGGTAAATTTTTTATACTTGGTAGCATAGAGGATATGGGCAGCATATTTTGCATGATTATTATTGGTGGTAATTTTTATATTTTGGTTAGTTTTAGACTAGAAATTTTTGATATAATATGTTTCCTAGGGAGTTATACATTTCATTGGACTATAGTACAAAGGTCTCAAAGTGTTTATTGGTGGTGGAGACCAACATTTTTAGAAAAACAATACGAGTGGAATTGTGTTTATGAATAGGGATATATATTTTGATACTAGTTCAAGTCTAACTATCACATGTTCACTCTATTTTTTAGCCATAGATAGTTATATATATTAGTCACTAATTTGTATTGATATTTGATCACTTAAATAAAACATCTGATAGTGTAACATCTTAGATTTTTCTACAATATATTAGAATAACAATGTTAAATCTTAATCTAAACAATAATCTAAAATCTAACAACAAAGAATGAGGAAATAAACTAAATAATAAAACCAAAATGATCTCAGCGAATATGCGTTCACCCCTTCGAATTATCTCTATTGCTCTTCTCCATTTTTCCTTTTCAGTATTCTTGCCCTTAGATTTTTGTGTTTGAATGCAAGTATAGCTTTGTTGAGTGTCTAAGAAAAATATCGAAGAATAGTTTCTCTTCTCAAAAGTGTATGATTTCGGGAGGAGGAATAATGATTATGACAGGCCATTTTATAGATTTTTTGTTTTTGAACGATCAGCTCAGATTGAAAGAGAGATCCACAGATGAGATTGATGAATGCCATGCGATATGAGTTATGTATTAGATAGAATGTGAGTTAGAACATGAGTTAGAACACAAGTTCAACATCTTAATCTCCAAAAATAGGAGAAATAGACTTTGTATGCAAAAGCCAAAGTTAGAAGTTGAAGAATAATGCATTTGAATGCGAACTTGAGTTAATTAATTAAATAAAGATATTTAATTAATAAAAGAATTCATGCATATGAGTTAGAACTAGTTAATCGACTAGTTGTGACAGAGAGTCTTCCTGCAGAGATGATCAACAGTTAAATTTAGAGATAACTGAAGAACTAAAAATAGATTTTGAGTCAGAAGGTAAGTGGATGATTAGATAACTAATTGATAGAAGAATGTGACATAAATGAATCAAATAAATGAATTAAATGTTAATTTAATTCAACATTCAAAAATAAAAGACTCTAATTAAATAAATAAAGATATTTATTTAATTTGACTGTTGAAAAGGATAATATAAATAATTAAATAATAAATATTTAACTATAGATAAAGGGGGTTAAATGAATAATTAAATAAAGATATTTAATTATAGTTGGAAAAGTATGATAAAGGGGTAATTAAATAATAAATTATTTAATTGATAGATAAAGGGGGCAGAATTAATTAGTTCGCAACATAATTAAATAAATATGATTTATTTAATTAATCAAGTTGAATAAAGATTAATAATGAATTAATTAAAAAGGGGTATTTAATTAATAGAGGAAATATGTGTTGGAAAGGGTAATTAAATAATTAACATTATTTAATCAAGATGATGGACTATAGAAAATTATGTCGAAATGTGTACTCACAGGCCTAGACCAATTTTCGGTATCTACAGTTTGCTCCTCTTTGATACAATGTTGGTACGATGTTGTGTCAAAGAAAATATGCCCCGATCATGCCCCAGCATGAAACAGGTTAAGGTATGCCCCCTCAGGAAAATTGACAATTTTTGAAAAGTTTCAAAAAAATCAGGAAATATTCCCGATAAGTCAATTTGATAGTCAGAAACGCTATGCAGTCAACGGAAATAAATTTGGAGTTACTATGGACGAATACGGGTTGTTGGAAGTTGAAAGATTACATGGCCAATAGATTAGCGCTGAGAAAATGCCATTTGAAATCCACCTATAAATAGAAATTAGGGCTAAACCTAATTCATTTGCACCCGGAGGAGATAGAAAAAAAGGAGTTTTTGCTCTAACTAGCTGACAAAATGGCGCCCATTCCACACACTAGGCATTGAGGATATCTAATCCGGACTTTCAGGATGCCAGCCAATGCAGGACCACCGGTATGTACCCAAAAATGAACCCTCAAAATTTATTTTTGCACGCTTTTCTAGGCATTAGAAAATCAATTAAGCAAATGTGGTGCATCATAAAGGATGCATATGCCATCGTATTCGCCGCATCTGACTGCGAAATGACACATTTGCAAACACACGTTAGAGCTAGATTTGGCTAGATATGGAATGCTTGCATGTGTAGCATAATGCACCGCATTTTTTGTTATGCAATGCATGTGTTGTTTTGAACTGCATATGCATTTTGAAATGCATATGTTGTGGATATGAGGGTAATGAAAATGCACTGCATTTGTGAAAATGCATCGCATGTGGATTAGTGAACTGCATGTGCAGTAGTCAGAATGGGTTTGTGAAAATATGCGATGCATATGAAATATGCACCGCATATGAGGCTGTGTGCAATGCATTTGCAAAAATGCACCGCATCAGTAATGTGTGTCGCATTTGACTGTTTAAATTTTTGAAAAAATTTCCAAGGAAATTTTGAAAAATGCTGATATCATGGTTAAATTGCAGGTGGTGTTAGATCCTATTTATACGTGGGAGTCACGACCAAATACCTTCGATCTGAGGGATAATTTCACTTCTACAGAGATTCGGCTTCTATGGAAGCTAGGCTTACATCACTGTTTGTCGATGCCTACCATTTGGGCGAATAGGGGGATGTTGACGACACTTTACGAGTGATGGCATTCAGAGACATTGTCATTTCATTTATTGACTGGGAAGGCCACTGTCACATTGGAGGATGTGTACAGGATTCTGAGACTTCCTATCAGAGGTGAGCGGGTTATGTATGATACCCAGCAAGGATTGACAGAGTTGGCATGGTTCTATGAGGTGGATGACATTAGTAGGCTTGGGATCGAGCATTATCAGATTAGATGGCGAGTGCTAGTAGATAGATACGATCAGATCGACTGTATTTCCAGTGGGATGGGGAGCTATGCTGGTCGGCATGTTGGTGAGTGAGACGAGATATGCATGGGGTCCATGTCTACTTGGGATGTTGTACTTCCATTTACATGACATCACCTACAAAGATGCACAGACGTTGAGCTATGAGATGACACTATTGATGGTATGGGGTTGGGAGAGGATAACTATTTTCCATCCTCCAGTTACAGTAGAGAGAGAGGAGAGACATCCATATGTGTTTCGATATATAGGACAGATTATGCAAACCCATGTGGGAGACACAGGGTACTGGTGACATGCCTTGGATATTCTTGATCAGTTCACATGGAGACCTTACATGGATTGTGAGGAGTGGGTGGATGAGGATATACATTTTCCATTCTACAGATAGACACAGTATCTCATTGGGAGGACTGTTTTGAGTGTTCACATTATCGAGCGACATCTACCAGACAGAGTTCTAAGATAGTTCTGGGAGGTTCAGGATGAGCCTAGAGGTAGAGCAGAGTTTGCTCATTCATCGAGAGAGGTTCCATGGTGGGGACCCATGATTCCAGTGGCAACAGTGGAGACAGAGATATAGGCACTTCAACCAGTACATTGGGGATGGAGGGGTGGATTAGCATATCTAGGCACTACGACTAAATATGATGCATGGTGGGTGGTTCATCGTCTGATTCCTTATACAGATCCTGACTAGCCAACACCAGTCGAAAGGTGAGGCACAGAGCCGAGAGGACGGCGGAGAGGTGGAGGTGCCAAAGTGGGTAGAGCTGGTGGTAGAGGTGATGGAGATGATGATAGAGGTGGAGGTAGAGGCGGGAGACGAGGACGAAGAGGACGGAGAGGGGGTCAAGCAAGTGGACATGCACCTATTCAAGAGGTAGTAGCAGTGGATGTACTGATGGTAGACATTGGAGGGAGAGTGGATCTATAGGCTGGGGGTGAGCATGTTGTAGCAGAGGTAGCGGTTGAGGAGGATGTAGCACTAGATGTTGCAATAGAGGATTTTGTAGAGGATTTGGATGCAGAGATAGCCTTAGACCCTCTGGGTGTGTTGGCAGGATATGGAGAGGATGATGTGGAGGATGACGATGAGGAGGATGCACAAATGGAGGATGCACAGATGGAGGAGTAGGAGAGAGAGCTCTGAGATCGGATTGTAGAGGGGAGACAGGATGAGGATGCTCCTAGAGATAGTGACAGGGATGCCTTGGAGGAAAGACTCAGACTTATGACTGTAGAGTTTGAGGCGATGAGACTAGAGAGAGATAGTGCCTATACAGAGAGGGACATTGCATATGCAGAGAGGGACAGTGCTCGGATAGAGAGGGATAGTGCTCTCATGGAGAGAGACCAGGTTGTAGCTCGGAGACATGAGGTAGACCAGCAATTCACAAAGGTTAGATGCCTTTGCAATGGGTCCTCATCTAATGGCATGGTATGAGAGTTGATCCGAATGGTGGACATAGCTAGATACTACAAAGATCTTTATGAGGCCCTAGTGCCAGCAGACAGATGAGGTCCTACATTTTTAGAGGTGTGTATTCAGAGCAAGAGTCATACTTAGAGTTAGAGGACACAGAGTACTGAGGGGGTGATAGGACCACCGAGGGCAGGTCCATATGAGAGGCCTTCCACTTCACAAAGAGCACCTGCGAGTCTTTTTCCACCACCATCATCACATGACATCAGGGGTAGTGGGACATGATTACAGGGACTTATGTAGACATTTGTGTTTTTGATCAGAGAACCTACGAGCTCATGTTTTATTTATGGTTACATTCGGACATTGTATTGTGACACACTATTTTTGAGCGATATACATATGATTTTGGCGGCTTCTATATGATATGCAGTTCTATGTTATGGATGATGCTTTATTTCTATATGACTATGTTTCCTAGATGATGTATGTACATGTGTTATAAATGAATGTTTCTATATGTTATGATTTTATGCATTTTATAATGATGTTATGGATGTCTTAACTTACTTATGATAATGGATGCAAATGTTCTATATGATGTATATTTACATGTGACGGTAATGTACATTCAATGTTGACATTATTTATGTTATGATGATGCCATGCCTATTATGTCATGATTTCGGATGCAAATGCAACTATGTGAAATGCTAATGGAATGTACGCAAATGCAAAATAACCTAATTTTTTTTTTTTTTTAATGTGTCACAGGACTTTATCATCATTTTGAAGAAAAATGTTAAATGAAATTAATTCAGAATGTTAGTAAGAAACAATTAAAGTGATCGATTGAGAAAAAGATATAATGATGGTTGATTGATTGAGAAAAAGACATAATCTTTGATATATTACCAAATATGCTATACTTGCTTGTTATCATCATTGGGCGAGACATGACACAGATGGATAGTACACACTATGATATGAGATAGACCATAGTGTACAAAGTCATCCATCTACAAAAAATAGACAATCACAGACAAGGAGTGTCTTAACTCATACTAAGGACAATATTGCCCTAGCCATTTCATCAAGACAAACCACAAATAGCAGACAAATAAAAGACGGGTCATGAGACGTCATTGCTCCTCTAAATCCTTGATTGGACATCCTTAAGGAAACTAGTAACATGACTCAAAAACTAATGTTTAAAAAGACAGTTGATAGACAATAGTCAAAGAAAAAGAGTCCTGAGACATTGTTGCTTCTCTAAATCCTTCAAGGGACATCCTCGAGAAAGCTAGTAATAGGATCTTGCACAAATCGATAATAAGATAAGACAAAAATAAGATATAAAGTCATAAAGCCAAATAAATGTATTCACCAAAAATTGATCTTGTGGGATTGTTTGATGTTGATGTTTGACATAGCATAATATGAGAGAATGACACATACCGCATAAGACGTTGAGTCTACTTTCGACTTGGTGAATTTTTGTATAAGGCATGACAAAGCCTTGTTTCAGAAAGACACGTGCCGTATAAGATGTTTGAGTCTGATGACGTTGAAGTGACAAGCCACATGAGACTATGACAATTAATGATGTCTGTTGACAAGAAAGATATATCTTGTGTAAGACATAGGTTAATCACTTTGACAATGTGTTTGATATTGACTTGATGATACTTTGAGATTTTTTTCCTTGTTGATGCATGACTTGTTCAATTCTTTGACTGATAAAAAGTGTGTGCATGGATAGTGTAATGACATGAGATGATACCCTAAACTATGATATGCAACTTATGTGATAGTGATTATGAATGAACCCTATTAGAATGACCTAGTGTGGTCTCAGGAGCTCATCAATTGATTAGCCCTTCCTATGTTGTACACACAGAGACCTCATAGTTCGACACGACCAATGCCTTTGAATATACAAAGAGTCATGATTTAATGTGTGTGATATATGACAAACCTAGACTAACAAACCTAATGCCTCAGGGGCACATCGATTGATGGCCTTGCCTATGTCCTAGTCGCAAAGGCTACGTAGTTCAACTATGTCTATGACTGACTTAACATGACCGACTTGACATGATTTACTAGACATGACTGACTTGACTCTATTTTTGGTGTTTTCTGACATTTTTGGATTTTTTTTTTTGGATTTTTCAAGTTTTCTAATGTTTTTGGGATTTTTCAGGACATTTTCAATGGTGTGACATTATGTACAAGGTGTTAGGGCATAGAACAAGGATTTTCCCCTAGTCAGGAATAAGTTTAGGAAGATGGAGTCGATAGTGTGACGGAATGGACGTTAGATGCCAATCGTTCCAAGTTATGGATAAGACAACCATTTATTATGAGTGATGGTGAAAAAGTCTGATTAGAATGATGGTAGATGAAAGAGTGAGCATGACTACACATGGCGCCTGTTTGCCAGGTTTTCACCATGGCACTTATCCATAGCACCACCGAAGTAGTTTTCACTATTGGACGGATTTATTTCTGTTTACTTTTTTTACTTTCTCAATTTTTGTTGGTGTTACAAAGATGCCTGTTTGCTAGGTTTTCATCAAGGTAACCATTTTTTTGTTTTTTCATTTTTTTGTATTTTTCTAGATTAAGACACGGATTCTCAGAGACTAAGCATAGAACCTCTTTAGATGCAGACTGTTGATAGGGGAGAAAAGTGGCTCTCCTTCAGGAGTAGAGAGTTGGTATGCTCCTGACCCAAAAGCTTCTATGACAATGTATGGCCCCAACCAGTTAGGTTCAAACTTACCTAGTTTTTCTCGTTCTGCTTGGTTCTTAGGATTCTCCATTAATACCAGGTCACCAATGTCAAAATGTCTATTGAGAACCTTCCTATTGTAGCTACGACAAAGATGATTCTGATATGCTTGTAAATGATCTAATGCTTTCTATCTTCGCTCATCCAGTAATTCTAGCTCCTATAACCTAGAGACATGGTACTCTTCATCATCAATATGACCCTTCAAGGATACCCTTAGAGAAGGTATTTCAACCTCGATAGGTAAGATAGCTTTAGACCAGAATACAAGGGAATATGGAGTGGTGCTAGTGGGTGCACGGATGCTTGTGCGATAGACCCATAAGGTAGGTTTAAGCTGTAGGTGCCAGTCATGACCAACATCATTGACAGTCTTCTTAAGGATTCTAACAATAGTCTTATTAGATGCCTCAACTTGGCCATTACCTTGTGGGTAATATGGAGTGGAGAAATGATGTTTGATGTGGAATTCTTCACATAAATGGTGTACTTCTTGGTTCTTGAATGGGCATCCATTGTTTGTGATAATCGATTGTGGCACACCATACCGACAAATGATATAGTTTAGGATAAACTTAGATATTTGTGTGCTAGTTATGTATGTCATGGGAATAGCTTCAATCCATTTGGTGAAGTATTCGGTGGCGATGATGATGAATTTATGGCCATTGGAGGATGGAGGGTGTATCTTACCAATGAGGTCGAGTCCCCATTGGGTGAAGGGCCATGGTGAAATAATTGGATGAAGTTCTTGCGCTGGCGCTCTTATCAAGTCTCCATGTATTTGACATTGTCTACACTTCTTTACAAATACGTATGAATCTTTATCCATTGTAGGCCAATAGTAACCTAACCTCATAATCTTGTGGGCTAGAGTAGGACCACTCGAATGAGATCCGCATATACCCTCATGTACCACTCAAAAATTTGTTTGTGCTTCCTCAGCATCGAGACATCTCATTAAGGCGTTATCTAAGGTACGTCTATACAGGGTTTCACCGATGATGGTGTACTTAGCTAACTTTCAGATGAAGGTTTGACGTTGGTTATTAGACAAGTCTTGGGGTAAGGTTTGGTTAGTGAGTTAGTCAAATATATCTTTATACCAAGGAGATGTAGGAACAACAATGGTACACACTATTGCAGTATCAGGGACATCATAAGCGGGAACCAATAGCTGTTCAACCAGAAACTTGAACTTAGGCACATTACTTGGAATATCCAACAAGGAAGCCACAGTTGCCATAGCATCTACAGCTCTATTCTGGATACGCGGTATTTGTTGAAAAGTTATGTCATTGAAATATTGTTTGAAACTATCATCCATTCTCTTGTAAGGTGAAAGCTTCTCGTGCTTGGTCTCGTAATCATCATTTACCTATTGGATTACTAGTTGAGAGTCACCAAAGTCCTTTAGGCTTTTAATTTTCCATTTTGCTGCCATTTTTAACTTAGTCACTAAAGCTTCATATTCTTCTATATTTTTGGTACAAGGGAAAGCAATCCTGAATGATTTGGGAATGGTATCAACTTGAGGTGTGACAAATAAGATACCAGCTCCTGAACTACGGTTTGTATGTGAGCCATCAAAGTACAGTTTCCATTTGGTCTTAATGTCAATGTTAAAGAGAAACTCATCAGGAAAGTCTGCCACTAATGGATGATCTTCCTTCATAGGTGCATCAACTAATTGATTTGCAATCACCTGTCCTTTTATTGCCTTCCTTTCGACATACTGAATGTCATACTCACTAAGTATCATGACCCATTTAGCCAACTGGCCCATTAAAGCTGCCTTGCTTAGGAGGTATTTAAGTGGATCAATCTTTGCAATTAACATAGTTTGTCGATTGAGCATATAGTGTGAAAGTTTTTGTGTAGCAAAGACTACTGCAAGACAGGCATGTTCTATGTTGGTGTAATTCAGTTCATAGCCCACTAAGGTACGACTAATGTAATAGATGGCTCTCTCACGACCTTGATCATCGTGTTGTGCGAGAAGAGCCCCTGATGCCAACTGTGTTGCTGAGATGTATAATATCAATGGTTTTCCCTTTGTAGGTGGCATTAAGACTGGTGGAGTAAGCAAATAGTCCTTAATTTGTTGGAAGGCCTCTTGAAATTTATGCGTCCACACAAATGGTACTCCTTTCTTGAGTAGATGCTGAAAGGGGTGGATTTTATCTGCCAGTTGTACTATGAATTGCCTAATGGACAGTAATCTCCCCTGTAGGGTTCTGAGTTGACCAATGCTAACTGGAGGAGGCATCTCTATGATAGCTCTTACTTTCTCTGGATCTACTTCAATGCCTCTTCGAGAGATGATATACCCTAACAGTTTACCTGGTTTCACACCAAAGACACACTTCTTCGGATTTAGCCTGACATTGTAATTCTCCATCCTCTAGAATATTTTGTCTAAAACCTTTTAATGATCTTCCTTTGTTTTTGATTTTTCTATAATATCATCTACATAATCTTCCATGAAGGTATGTACAAAGTCATGGAAAATTGTCGTCATTGCCCGTTGGTAGGTAGCTCCTGCATTCTGAAGGCCAAATGGCATGACATTCCAACAGTATGTGCCCCATGGACACGTGAAAGCTATCTTATGTTGTTCTTCAGTTGCTATTTTAATATGGTTATATCCCGAGAAACCATCCATGAGGGATAACATCTCGTATCCTGCTATCAGGTCTACTATCATGTCGATATTGGGCAAAGGAAAGTCATCCTTAGGACATGCCTTATTGATGTCTCTAAAGTCTATGCATATGTGAATGCCCCCAGTTGGTTTAGTCACTGGTACAAGATTTGATATCCAATTCACATAGTCTATTGTCCTTATGAATCCTACATCCAAGAGCTTCTTAAGTTCTGCCTTGACCAATAGAGCAATTTGCAGATGCATTTTCCTTAGCTTTTGTTTGACTGGTTTTATACCTCGCTGTAGTGGTAAATGATGCAATATTAGATCTGGATCCAGCCCAGGCATGTCAGCATACGACCATGCAAAGTTTATCTGTGGCTTTGTGAAGAAGTCCTTAAACTCAAGTTTTTTTGTCTCTGTTAGTGAAGCTACAAAATATTCCTTCCAAGGATTCTCTTCTGTACCTATGTTGACTTCAACAGATTCTTCTACTAGCATCAGAGACCTTTCCTGTTCAATGGGGAAAATATTTAAACCTCTATCATTGGGTGCCTCTGAGAGGTTTTCGCCCTCGGATACGTTCTTTATTTTGACTTTTTCTTAGTCCAAAGGCGCCTTTCAGTTTTCACCTAGGGACTCATCATTTTCTTTTTCATTGTCTTTTTTCTTTTCATCCTCATTTTTGTGACTAGAGGTGTAAATAGACTCCCCAAAGTATGCTTTATCATCCAAGTCTATGGTGAAACCAGCTTTATGATCCCCTCGTGGTATACCTTCTCTAAGTCCCATGAACTCAACAATTGCTTCATCATTCTCGAATGTATCTATGATAGGTGTACCTTGTTGATCCCAGTCGATGAGTTCAGGATATATAAGGAGCATGTCATCATCGGATTTTTTAAAGGTAGCTGCTGACAAGGTGAATATGGAATGGTTGACATGGTCACAGAAGTTTTGAACTAACTCCTGCTTGGTATTTTCCCTACAGGTAGGTAAACTTTGATGTGGGACCATAGTAAGGGCGGTATCATCAGAAGATGGTTTATCAAGTGCCCCAGATGCATGATCAAGGGTTTCCCAATAATAGGTCTCTTGCCATTCTTTTTTGGACAAGTGCTTCTTAGGACGAGGAGTAGACGGTTTTGGTACAGGTTTCATGTTGAGGTCCAATTCTCCAAATAGGGCATCTATGTTCATGGTACTAGTAGATGAAAGGGAATCCCATTCATCATCGCTTGAGTAAGGGGATTTGTCAAAAACTGGAGGTTTATCGTAAATTGGAGGTTTGTCAAAAACTAGGGGAAGTGGTTCATGAGATGTCTTGATGTCTCTGTAATCACTCGCTTCTTCTTGAAATGATGACGAAGTACTAGGAAACCCAATTCTAAGTGGTTGACACCCTAGCCCTAGATATTTCGGTCGTGGGTAGACAGTGATCGATTCCGTCCTTCCATTCTGGTAGAGTCCTAACCCACTATGCCCGTCATAGCCTTCTTTTTTCATTATTTTAAATCCTTTTCCATACTAGTCCTTAGCTATTTGAATAGACAGGGAGGGGTATTCATGTTCTTCTTGATATAACCATGAATCACCTTGATCCACAATTTCTTCACTTAACTTAACTCTCCCCATTTGGTCAATGTCATTGTAGGGGGAACATGAAATGTGATCATTGACTATCTTCTATCTGCCATGGGTAGACCATATCCCTTAGGTGGAATCAATTGAGTGACACAGTATGATGCCTTTATATGATATTTTCCATAACCCTTGTCTTGGATCTCAAGCTTAGGAGTAGTTGATGGAGGTTTGAATGAGCTGGACTTGATAAGACGTGATGAGTCAATGTATTGTGATGAAGTGGATGATGAAACTTCTTGGTTAACGGGTACCTGTCTTTGTGGAATTTCCTTTAGGCTTGTACAATACTAAGAAGGATCTGGATCACCATCAATAGTGATCTTTGTACCATTATAGGGGAACTTAAGACATTGGTGATATGTTGAAGGTATAGCCTTCATTGCGTGTATCCAAGGTCTACCTAACAACAAGTTGTACGGAAGGGTGAGATCCAAGACTTGGAAGTTGGTGTTCATGATTTTTGGGCCAATTCTTATAGGGAGTGTGACAACTCCTTTGGATGATCTTTCCTCATCATCGTAAGCCTTGATGACTATACTCTTGAGGTATCTACGCAGTCTTCTGAGAATACTAATGCCTTAACCAATTTTAGGGTACACAGGTTCAAACCTGCTCCTCCGTCTACCAAGACTCATCTGACTCTGGTTTGATGGACTAAGACTTCAAGATGTAAAGGGTCATTATGATCAGGATTTTTAGTTGAGTAATCTTGTTGAGAAAATGTGGCATGATGCGAGTTGGTCAAATATCCCACCATTTCTTTGAAATGATTGACATCTAAGTCTGTAGGAACAGTTGTGTTCTATAGAGCTTTGTTCAGAAGAAGAAGGTCCAGGAATAGTAATCTTAGTCCTGCGTGTATTCACATTACATTCTGGATGCTTCTTAATGATGAAGGTGTCAACATGTTCATTTGCAGCCCGAAGCCTATACACGGTCTTGCCTTTTCCATAGTCATAGTTGGTGTTGTTATAATTGACTGATGGATCATTCTTAGGTCCCAAACTAGAGGCTTTTCCTTTTGTGTGGTCATGTAATAGGTCCATGAAGACCTTATGATCACTGTTCTTTGTGTTTTTATGCCCACCGACCTTTATGACTCCATTTTCAACAAAGTCTTGGATAATATTCTTGATTTGGCGACATTGTTGTAGGCTGTGTCCTTCTATCTGATGGTATTCACAATAGGCTTTTTCGTCCCACCATGAAGGTTTAAACTGTCCAGGATCATACTCTCTTGGTTCCAAAGGTTTGATGGGATTGCGTTTAATCAACTCTTTGTAAATAACCTCAATTGGTTGTCCTAAAGGGGTAAATTCACGTGTAGGAAATCTCCGTTGTAGCGGTCTTTGTTGTGAATTTTGGACATAGTTAGCTTGTTTATCTAGACTATTCATCATGTCTTGATTGGAATTATAACCCCTAAGGGTGATAAGTGGTCCTATATGTATATGCTTAGCATCAACAATGCCATCATTTGTAACATTCTTGTTCCTAGACCAAAATTTGTTTCTATCATTTGGCATGTTTTGATGTTGGACAACTAGATTTCTGCCTGGTACCTTAATCTCTCCTTTGTCTATAAGACCTTTCTCAAGGATGATGCCCTTTTGTACTAGGTCTGAAAATGAAGTACAACAGTGTACCCTAAGTCACTTTGCAATTTGGGGTTGATGTTCTCTAGGAATATGGTGACCTTTTGTTTTTCTGGTATTTCAACTGGACATCTACTAGCTAGACTTTGCCATCTCCAAAAGAAAGTCGTGAAGGTTTCGCCATCTTCTTGTGTCATGTGGCACAAGGTTGCAATTGTTACCTCATTGTCTATGTTAAAAGCGAAATGTTCGACAAAATTTTCAGCTAATTCACCCCAAGATTGTATACCATTTGGTAATTTAGAAAACCATTCGAGTCCTATCTCGACAAGGGTTCATGGAAATAGTCTCATTAAGTATGTGGGGTCATACGATATGTCCATGCATGTTGTTGAGAACTCTCTAATGTGTTCTAAAGGATACTTTTTCCCATTATACTTAGGCAAAACCGGTATAATGTATCCATGGGGGAAAGGTGTCATATACAGCACTTTATCAAATGGACATGGACAGAGGTCTTGTGCTGAGAGAGTTCATTTTCCAGACATAGACATGTTATCCATCTGCTGTTGAAGTGTTTGCATTTTGTTTTGAAGGAGATCGACTTGTGTCAAGGATATGGTGTTTGTGAAATTTGGATCAATGTAGGTGTTTTGATACGTCATGTTCTGTGACGGGTTGTGATTGAGCGAGGGGATATATCCTGTCAAAATATTTTGATTCAGTATAGGGATATTCCTTGTCTGAATGGTTTGAGTTGGTATAGGAATGCTTCCTGTTTGAATTGTCTGATTAGGAATAGGAATGCTTCCTGTCTAAATGGTCTAATTAGGAATAGGAATGCTTCCTGCGTAAATTGTTTGACTTGGTATAGGTATGTTTCTGCCAACTTTGGTTCTCTTACCAGTTGTGTTGGTGCTAAAGGGGTTGGAGAAAGTTGCCCCCGTAGTAAATTGTAAACCTTGTGTGATGTTAAAAGGGTTTGTGTTTACAATTGAGGATGTCTTAGTTGGTATACCAGTTGGTATTGCTGTGGTAATTTGTGAAATAGAGATAGTTGACGTTGCAGTTTGAGATGGTTGAGTTGAATATGTTTTCAAAGTACGAATATCAAATCCTATGGATAGTTTGGCACCTTCTGCTAGCAATTTTGCTAGATAGCATTGAGGATCATTTTCCAAACAGTCATCCATAAAGGATACAAATTCAAGATCTTGTACTGCTGCATCTATGTCTTCTATGAAAATCTGACCATGTGTGTCTCATGTGACATGTTTTTCTAGCAAAGGCTTTTGTGGTCATTTACTGCTTGACGGTTGGTTTCCGAACGGATTGATGAATTCATTAGGGTCTGTCATTGCTTTATGTTTCTTTTTGGACCTTGTTTCGACCATGAAAAAGTTGCTCAAAATGGGTAATGTAGATTACGTCTAAAAACTGATATGACCTATGTCTACATTTTTGGAGTTTTTTGACAAAAAGGATGTTGCTAAAGATCTAAAATGACGTATGACAAGACGGCTAAAGATCTAAAATGACGTGTGATAGGATGGACAATATGCAAATTTTTGATTGGACTTAATGACAATAAATGAGTCTAAGACGGGTATAACCTACCACCTATGGAATAAATGCATGCAACGATTTGTTGTTGACTAAGGAACCTAATTGTATGACAAGGACAGTTTTGACAAGGTGAATTTTCCAAACTAGATTATCTATATGCATGCAACTTAGGATGACTATGACTAAGACGTTCATGGTGACTAAGATGTATATGACACCTAGGGATGGTAACTAAGACGTATATGACACCTAATGATGAAAGGTTTTTGAGATAAATTAACCAGTTTCTAATCCAAGGTTGATCCTAAGAACCTAAAGCAAATAGTGACAATAATGTTTCAGACTCAGCTCATGGTTTTTTATGCTTTTTGTTGACAGGAAAATGCAGTTCACCTAACAGTTGCGGTTTAGATTTTGACAGATGCGGCTTTTTGACAGTGTATGCGGTGTTTCTGATAGTTGTGGTTTTTCCTATGACAGATGCGGTTTTTCAACACACATGTGGCTCAAAAATTGACAATCGAAAACTGACAGATGCGACTCGTGATATGCAGACTATGAAAAGTGAAAAGTTTGACAGCTAGATGCGGTGTTTCCTATAACAGATGCAACTTGCTATGACACATGCGGCGTTTAAACTGACAAATGCGACTCGATTTTCTGATAGTTGAACTTTTCTCGAAAGTTTTTTACTGACTTTGTTTGTTTGATCAAGATTTTGACGAATACAACAAAGAGCAAACATAACAATCAATGTATTTTCAATTTTTATTTTTTTTGATGTAAGGACTGTTAAGACTCAAAAACATGTACAACCAAGGCTTTTAGGACAATACTTGTTGAATTCTTACTTGGATTTCTCCAGCTACACCCATTCAAGGTGGATGAATAGTAGCTTGACCCCACTGGCTCCCCTCCATGACACTCACTTATACGGGGCAGCCAAGCTACTGTACCCATGAAACTCCCATGGCATACATGTCACCTCAACACAAGAACTGTAAATTTGTAAGATGACTTCATAGGTTATGCACTTGCTATGCCAGCAAATAGATAGGTTTTTGGTAACTCTACAAAAAGGTGTTTAATAAGGGCATTCCATTCGTAGGACACTATCCAACATTGGTGATAGTCCATTTTTGTCCATCTCATCAGAATAGTGCATGTGATTCTTGGGCTTTCCCCAAGAATCCACTTTTATATACCAGCTGGAAGTCGTTTGGCTTTAGCATGCTACTGGTCTGAGTCATCTTGGGGTGAGTACTTTTTCCCACCAAGACAAGCCAAAGTTCTAGAGTCAGCAACCATTTCTCTTACACCCAGGATCGCATGACTGCGCAAGGGGAGAGGATACTTTGTTGTACTGAATTGTAACGGTTACAAATGCGTGCAAATAAGACAATGGTTCTTTTTAATCCAAATGACAATTTCTATCTATCAAATAGAAAATTCATTTTAATCCCCCACGACGATTATCTATCTACCAAAAAAAAGCTTGCTTAAATAAATAAATTAACACAAAGGCATTAGGTCCTGCATGCAAATTTATCAGTAGTTCATTGGTCTTCAGTTTTCGTCCTGTAGAAAATTGTCTTAGGTTTTTAAATGTCTTCTATGCTTCATCCTACAAACACTATGTTATTCCTCCTTAGCACAACTGAAACAGATATTAGCAAAAATCCAAACAACATAAAAAAGTGAAAACAAAAATATGGATGCACATAAATCAATAAAAAAAGTGAAAAATTTTTACCAGGCAGATGTGGCTTTTAGAGCCATAGATGCGGTTCAACTATTCATAGGTGGATGCAGTTCGAGAATTTGTTGACAGGCGGATGCGGTTCGTGGCTTCTCGG
Organism: Sequoiadendron giganteum; assembly: GCA_007115665.2. Taxonomy (NCBI): domain Eukaryota; kingdom Viridiplantae; phylum Streptophyta; class Pinopsida; order Cupressales; family Cupressaceae; genus Sequoiadendron; species Sequoiadendron giganteum. The sequence continues at coordinate 482,405,016 of CM021100.1, read as the reverse complement.
ATGCGGCTTATGATGGTGGATGCGTCGCTGTTTTTCATAGATGCGGCTCGCAGTTACAGATGTGTCGTTTCTCTTAACAAATGTGATGCTCCGTATGAAAAACCTGCAAAAAAGAATAGAAAATGGAAAAATGGAAAGACAAAAATTTGTGTGGATTTTGAAGTGTGTTCACGTCAGGTTCACCAAATGTAACATCTTAGATTTTTCTACAATATACTAGAATAACAATGTTAAATCTTAATCTAAACAGTAATCTAAAATCTAACAACAAAGAACAAGGAAATAAACTAAATAATAAAACCAAAATGATCTCACCGAATATGCGTTCACCCCTTCGAATTATCTCTATTGCTCTTCTCCATTTTTCCTTTTCAGTATTCTTGCCCTCAGATTTCTATGTGTGAATGCAAGTATAGCTTTGTTGAGTGTCTAAGAAAAATATCGAAGAATAGTTTCTCTTCTCAAAAGTGTATGATTTCGAGAGGAGGAATAATGATTATGACAGGCCATTTTATAGATTTTGTGTTTTCGAATGATCGGCTCAGATTGAAAGAGAGATCGATGGATGAGATTGATGAATACCATGTGATATGAGTTTTGTCTTTGTTAGAACATGAGTTAGAACACAAGTTCAACATCTTAATCTCCAAAAATAGGAGAAATAGACTTTGTATGCAAAAGCCAAAGTTAGAAGTTGAAGAATAATACATTTGAATGCGAACTTGAGTTAATTAATTAAATAAAGATATTTAATTAATAAAAGCATTCATGCATATGAGTTAGAACTAGTTAATCAACTAGTTGTGATAGAGAGTCTTCCTACAGAGATGATCAACAGTTAAATTCAGAGATAACTGAAGAACTAAAAATAGATCTTGAGTCAGAAGGTAAGTGGACGATTAGATAACTAATTGACAGAGGAATGTGACATAAATGAATCAAATAAATGAATTAAATGTTAATTTAATTCAACATTTGAAAAAAAGAGACTTTAATTAAATAAATAAAGATATTTATTTAATTTGACTGTTGAAAAGGATAATATAAATAATTAAATAATAAATATTTAATTATAGATAAAGGGGGTTAAATGAATAATTAAATAAAGATATTTAATTATAGTTGGAAAAGTATGATAAAGGGGTAATTAAATAAATATGATTTATTTAATTAATCAGGTTGAATAAAGACTAATAATGAATTAATGAATTAATTAAAAAGGGGTATTTAATTAATAAAGGAAATATGTGTTGGAAAGGGTAATTAAATAATTAACATTATTTAATCAAGATGACAGACTATAGAAAATTATGTCGAAATGTGTACTCATAGGCCTAGACCAATTTTCGGTATCTAAAGTTAGATATTGAGTCATATTGTATAGGGGATAAAAATTTATATATGTTTTCAAGGAACGATACTACGATTTCTATATGACATTCAAAGTGTTAGTTATATTTTTAATAAAATTGGCTTTATATCTATTCTCAATACTAAGTTGAGTGTTTAGGAGATACTTGGTCCTAATCTAAAGGATAATGATTTTAGTATATATATTTAGGTTGATACAGGAAAAAATGGTCTCATTCTAACATAAAAGTGTGTCATTGGATATAGTCTCTTATTTTATAGGTATGATTAGTTCAATTTTTTATCAACTATTGGGGTTGGTATTCTATTTATTAAGTTAAATATTTAGAAGATGCTTTGTTCCATTATGAAATATATTTAATTTAGTATACATTCTTAGGTTAACATATATTAATACGATTTATCTTTGACATTTAATATATGTTATTGGCTTCATGTTCTTTTTATTTGAAAAAATAGTCACAATAGAGAAAGAGAGCATTATATTCAATATGGTCACATAATCAATATTTCAATATTCACTATTGAGCTCATTCACACATATGAGTAAATGGGTGAAAAATTACTATATGTAATACCCATCCGTTTTGTCCTTTTGATTGAATAGTGTTCTGCTATTTTATGTTGTACTTTTTGTTTGTACCTTGACTATGGTACCCGACTCCTATTTGGTCGTTATCTATAAAGCGATGTTAATGTTATCTTTGGATGTGATGGTATTTTAATATCATGTTATCTTATGTCATGTTTTGGATTAACATAAATGGATATTCAAATTAATGTTGTTTATGCTTTGGATTATATTAGTATCTTAGATTTTTCAGTTAGTTACACTGTATCGGTGAAGGTGACGGCATCACATCACTCGCTTGCGAGTGCCCCACGATTCCAATATTTCCTCTTCACGATGTGTATTTTATGTTGTTTACTTGATTTTTAGGTTGACAGGTACAAGACATTGACTCCACCTAGTTTCACAGGTTGGAGTGTGTCCAATGCCAAACGGTATTCGATTGGGAGATAGTAGCTAGGTTTTCTATGCCAAGTCGTCACCCTAGTCATAGTGTGTCGTCTAGTGTGAGTCAGGTTAAGTTTTTTTACATTGTTCAATTTGCCTTGTTTCAGTTTAATTCCAAGTTAGAAAATGGTAATTAATTGATTTATGTGTTTAAATTTATTGATTAAATTATTTGGGTTAATGTTATAGATGTTTAATTTATTAATTAATTTAATTTGATTAATAAAATGATTTAATCTTGGATTAAGGTTTATTTTATTAATTAATTAAATTAGATTGTGATAAATTATTGGAGTTGAAATGAATTAGATTATTCATTTTGGAATTTGGTGGATATTTGGTTTGGAAATTGAAAATAAAAGAAAATGTTTAAAATAGTCAATTTAGGAAATTTGAAATTCAAAAATTGAAGAAATGAGATATTTTGCATTTTCTATTTTGGAGAATTGATGAGGGTGGTTGTAGGAATTTTTAGGATTTTTTCCTTATGATTGAATTTTTCTTCACAAGTTGGGATCATGAAAATTTTGGAAGGGATTGAATTGGAAAGAGATTTTTTTTTTTTTTCAAATTTGAGTGTGTTGGATTTAAGGGGTGAATATTTATGGAAGCTGAGGAGGGAATCAAGCAAGGAGTTGGGCACCATCCAGATCTCCTCAAACACAACAATACCAGGTTCTTTGTTTATTAAATTCAGTTGTTTTGTTATATATGTTTTGCTGTTTGGAATCATTCAAAATCTATATTTGTTCTACAAATAAAACCCATGTTGAATCTTGCATTTAAATTAGAAGGAAAATCTTTGGTTGAAAATGGAAGTTCTTAAAATAAAATAAAACAAAAATAAAAATGTTCTTGACTGAAAATAAATGATTTGTTCAATTTATTTCTCAATCTGAGTGAGGATTTCGTTAAATCCATAAATATATGTATTGTTAAATATTTCATTTAGGGGAAGGAGATGCTGCTAAATTTTTTTTTTTTACGCCCCTGTGTGAGGCGCGGATTTCATTAAATCTGTAGGTTTTAGAAAATGAAGTTCTTTTTTCTAAAAAAAAATAAAAATATAATAAAATAAAAGAATTAAAAATAAATTGGTGGCAGGTCACTCGGGGGTTCACCCCCACCACGCCCCATGGGAGGCAGTTGGAGGGAGCCGTGCCCAGCACGCTCCACACACACCCCACGATTGGCGCTTACACAGTCGCCACCGCCACTGGTGGTCGGCTGTGCTAAGCACAGGCGCGCCACCCGCAAGGGTGGATGACTATGCTTGGTACAGTCACCACCGCCAAGTGGGCTCACTGTGTAAGCCACTGGCGCCCTACAAAAACCCCCGCCCTTGTCAAACGCTGTCGTCTGTGAACCTGCTGCCACTGTGGAAAATCCACGCAACCGTCGAAGCCCTAATCTGTGGTGCGCATCCCTAGGCTTGTTTTAATATTTCATTTTTTTATATAAATTAAAAAATTATATATATATTAATATTTTCAATATTATAAATTTATAATATTAAAATATATTTAATATTTTCAATATTATATTTTTATAATATAAAAATATTATTATATATTAATAATATAGGATTTATAATATAATATTTATTATTATATTATGTGGTATTAAAATATTAATATGTATATATCATTTTAATATATATATATATATATATATATGTTACTGGGGATGTAAATTTAACATGCATAAGAATTGTTGATTTAAATGGCATGATTTAGAGGTGATTAATGAGTTTAAATTACAATGCTCTTAGTCAAATTATGGATTTTAGTTTAAAATAATGAATTTAATGGAAAAGTAGATTTGATTTTAGTTGAATAAGTTAAGTTAACTGTTTTAGAAATGAATATGGTGAAAAGAAGAAACAAATATTTATTTTGAAACAATGTTTCTAGATGGTTGAAAATAAATGTCTAATTTATATTTATTTTAAAACAGTTAGTGAAATTAAATATTTGATTTAAATTTATGCTTATGTCTAGAAGAGACATTATTAAATTAGTTTTATTGTGGAAATAATCCATGAAATTTTATTAAAAGAATTGGATTTAGGAAATCCGAAGAAGGTTTAATTTGTGATTAATTGCTTGTTTGAATATGAGTCTCTTGTTATCGCCTTGGGGAAATTTGTTCAGTCAGGGTTAACAAGTCTTCCAGATGAGGTCTTTTAAATATGTGGGTTATCGTGTCATGTTGTCAACCTGTTGTGAATTCCTTGGGTAGTGCATGGCATCTAGTCTGTTTTTACCCGGTTTCTACGAACAAGGATGTTTTGTGTCTCCTGAAAAAGGAGTGCATTATGGGATCCATGTCTCCTTGTAAGGAGTGACTGTGTTATATGATTTTTTGCCTCTAGTGTTGGAGTTCTTTTCAGTTTGTGTCACCTCCTGAGAAAGGAGTGGTCGTGATATCTGGTTGTTTGCACTTTGTTACCCTTGGTGATTAGATGGTGTGTGTTGTCAAGTAAAAGAGTGGCTTCCATTTGGGGCTAGAGCCCGGAAGAGGTAAGATTGGGTAGCCTTCAGAAGTAGTTAATCAAGTGATAATTAAATCAACATGTACTTAGAGGTTAGGTGATACTGCACACTAATCAAGATAAGTTCTAGCCTCACTCATATTTGCAAGTGCTTGTTTAGACTTGGGGTGAGTGAGAAGGCCTAGAATGGCAAGGTTATCTATCTAATCTTTATGACAGGTATTTGATCCCGCATTAGTAATTATGAGGGCCAAGGATTGGTAGAGGCCACCAGGATAACCCATTATGGTGGTCGAAGCCTAGGAAGATCTATAGTGGGTAACTCATGATGAGCTATGCAATGACACTCTGTCTAGGACAACAGTTGGTACTTGTTTATTGTGGGTATGGTTTCCGTAACATACCTGATGTGACCATGGTTGGTGTTTGATTCTGTGTGTATGGTTCTCGTAACATACTTGATCTTCTTTATATATGGAATCAATGTAACCATTTTTTGTTGTACTTGTGATGCACTTGTGATGTACGTGTGTTGTACTTGTGTTATACTTGTGAGGTACATGTGATTGGTTGTCTCAGTTTTGTACAGTTATGATTTAGCTTGTGTCTAGAGGTGTTTGTCTTGGTTAGGATTCCTTGTTACTATCTCCTAGCATAGCGGGTGGTCCTTTGGGTTCCACTTGGTTGGGTGGTGTGCACCTAAATCCATTGGGCCTTCTTCATGTTCATGTGGATGAGACTTCCAATTGGAGACCTCGTTGGTTTCACTTTCAGTTCGTGCTTTATTTCATTTCAGTTGTTCTTGTGATTTATTACCCCTCATTTGTTATCGAGGTGGAAGTTGTAAATGTAATCTTATTTATTGGACTTACCTCATTTGGGGAATGAAATTTGTAACCTCATTTTTTAATGAAATGATTAAAGAAATGGAAGTTATCTCTATGCTTTGATGTAAATTATCTTAATTGGAATGTATGTGCTTAATTCTTGATTAAATAATTGATATGGGTTATATTCATGTTTTCTGTTGAGGTTCTATATAACCTTTGTCTCATAACCTTAGAGGTTGTTGGCACTAGTTAGTGAACTTTCTTATAATTGTACTTAAAAAAAAAAAAAAATTAGCCTGTTTAAGTAGTTGTTTGCAACTTCCTCTAGGGTTGCATGGCAGGGCGTTACACATGGTATCGGAGCCTAGGTTTAAACACTGGGTACTCTAGGATTATGATGGAGCCATTAAGCTTTTAGTTGTGGAGGTTTTTAAGTTGTGTACCTTACCTAATACCTTGACGTGTCTGTGTAGGATTATGCCTCACAGACGTGAAAGAGGTAGAGGACGTGGTCATGGCCATTTAGGCGATTGTGGTGAGATTCAGCATGACTCTCCTCCTCATGTATCAGTTGTTCCTAATCAAGAAGAACCTCAGGCATCTCAAAATGCACCAGGGGTCAAGGATCATCAGCAGGATCTAGCAGGGATTGGGGCAGTGCGTAGGGCACTTGAGGATGCTTTGGCACTCCTTGGTCCGAGGCAGGTAGATGTTTCATATTAATCCAGTTGTGAGGGAAGTTCCTCCCCAGTCCGAGTCACACATGAGGGACATACTCAAGGCACATCCTCCATTATATGATGGATCATGTATTGATTTAGAGGCTGAGACCTGGCTTATAGACCTGGATAGGTGTTTTTCCATGCATCTGTATGGTAGTAACACCAGAGCTCATTATGCCATTATGAAGCTAACAGGATTTGCATCCACATGGTGCAAACTAGAGGAGCAGAAGCTCCATATTAACATACACTCAGTATCTTGGGATATCTTCCTAGAGAGATTCAGAGCTTGGTTCTTATCTGTGCATTAGCGTCAGCGTCGAGGCGACGAGTTCCATGTCTTGCATCAGATGACATTATCTATTGAACAATATGAGTGATGCTTTTATGAGCTCAAACCATATGCAGGGATTGGTGATTATAAGAGCATGTTAGTGCACCATTTTGTCAAGGGCTTAAATGCTCGTCTCAGCAGTGGCATGAGGGTTTTCGAACCCCAGACCATGGATATGGCTGTAGAGAAAGCATGCCTTATTGAGGAGAATCTGAGTATGGAACTTGGAGGTCTCATAGGAGTGCAGGTTGGTAGCAGTTCAACAGCAAGATCTAGTGCTCAAGGAGGGCAACCTTAGGGAGGTGCAACTTCTTGATCTCAGTAGGGACCATCTCAGAGTGGTCAGCAGTAGGAGAGTGCACTTGGGAAGCGTAAGGACTCTCAGCCATGTCAGGATGATGGTGGTTCTTCACCTAGGAGGAACATGAATTGGTGGCACAATAAGCACAATCGGCAGGAGCAGCCAGCCCAGAGTTCACAATCTATGGCTGATTGGGGTAGCATGCAACAGTCTACTGCACCTATAGGAGATAGAGGGTTTGGTCGTAACACGGGGTGTTACTCTTCTGGCAAACAGGGCCACCTTGCTAGGAACTATCTACATCAGAATACTTCTAGTTTTGTTCAGGGCCTAGCAGTTTTAGAGCTGACAGTAGGGGATGCTGGTAGATTTCATCGAGCTTACACTGCGGTTGATGACCATCATCCTGGGTATAAGGGAGTTGTTGTTGAGACTTTTGGAGTTGGTCGTCTAGTGTAGGATGCTCGGCCTCAGGGGTCGAGGTTTTGATTTGTATGTAGTTTGTATGAAGGAGTTATATCCCTACTCGTTTGTAGGCTTCCAAGAGTAAGCCTAACCCTAGGGGGGAGGATGTAACACCCCTCCATTTTGTCTTTTTGATTGAACAGTGTTCTGCTATTTTATGTTGTACTTTCTATTTGTACCTTGACTATGGTACCTGACTCCTATTTGATCGCTATCTATAAAGCGATGTTAATGTTATCTTTTGATGTGATGGTATTTTAATATGATGTTATCTTATGTCATGTTTTGGATTAACATAAATGGATATTCAAATTAATGATTTTTATGCTTTGGATTATATTAGTATGCTAGATTTGTCAGTTAGTTACACTGTATTGGTGAAGGCGACGACATTGCATCACTCGCTTGTGAGTGCCCTGCAATTCTGAGATTTCCTCTTCATGGTGTGTATTTTATGCTATTTATATTATATGTTGTTGTTTACTTGATTTTTAGGTTGACAGGTACAAGACATCGACTACACCTGGTTTCACAGGTTGGAGCATGTCCAATGCCCAATGGTATTCGATTGGGAGATAGTAGCTAGGTTTTTCATGCCAAGTCGTCACCCTAGTCATAGTGTGTCGTCTGGTGTGAGTCGGGTTAACTTGTTTTACATTGTTCAATTTTCCTTGTTTTAGTTTAATTCCGAGTTAGAAAATGGTAATTAATTGCTTTATGTGTTTAAAGTTATTGATTGAATTAATTGGGTTAACATTATAGATGTTGTTTAATTTATTAATTAATTTAATTTGATTAATAAAATGATTTAATCTTGGATTAAGGTTTATTTTATTAATTAATTAAATTAGATTGTGATAAATTATTCGTGTTGAAATGAATTAGATTATTCATTTAGGAATTTGGTGGATATTTGGTTTGGAAATTGAAAATAAAAGAAAATGTTTTAAAAAGTCAATTTAGGAAATTTGAAATTCAAAAGTTGAAAAAATGATATATTTTGCATTTTCTCTTTTGGAGAATTGATGAGGGTGGTTGTAGGAATTTTTAGGGTTTTTTTCCTTATGATTGAATTTTTCTTCACAAGTTGGGATCATGAAAACTTTGGAAGGGATTGAATTGGAAAGAGAAAAAAAAATTGTTTCAAATTTGTGAGTGTTGGATTTAAGGGGTAAAAATTTGTGGAAGTTGAGGAGGGAATCAAGCAAGGAGTTGGGCACCATCTGGATCTCCTCAAACTCAAGGAGACCAGGTTCTTTGTTTATTAAATTGAGTTTTTTTATTATATATGTTTTGTTGTTTGGAATCATTCAAAATATATGTTTTTTCTACAAATAAAACCCATGTTGAATCTTGCATTTAAATTAGAAGGAAAATATTTGGTTTAAAATGGAAGTTCTTCAAAAAAAAAATGTTCTTCATTGAAAATAAATGATTTGTTCAATTTATTTCTCAATCTGAGTGAGGATTTTGTTAAATCCATATATATATGTATTGTTAAATATTTTATCTAGGGGAAGGAGATGCTATTAAAATCTTTTTTTTAATGCCCCTCTGTGAGGTGCGGATTTCAATAAATCCGCAGGTTTTAGAAAATGAAGTTTTTTTTTGTAAAACAATAAAAAAATATAATAAAATAAAAGAATTAAAAAAATTTAGTGGGAGGTCACTAGGGGTTCAACCCCCACTATGCCCCATGGGAGGTGAGTGGAGGGAGCCGCACCTAGTGCACTCCCCACACAACCCGCGGCCGACTCTTACACAGTCACCACCGCTGCTGGTGGTCGGCTGTGCAAAGCACAACCGCACCATTTGCAAGGGTGGACGACTATGCTTGGCACACTCACGGCCGTAGGGGGGGCTGGTTGTGTAAGCCACTGATGCCCTACAAAAAACCCCACCCTTGTCAAACGTCGTCGTCTGCGAACCCGCCGCCACTGTGGAAAATCCGCATGGCTGCCCAAGCCCTAATCTGCGGCATGCATGCCTAGGCTTGTTTTAACATTTCATTTTTTTATGAAAATTAAATATATATATATATATATATATTAATATTTTCAATATTATAAATTTATAATATTAAAATATATTTAATATTTTCAATATTATATTTTTATAATATTAAAATATTATTATATATTAATAAAATAGGATTTATAATATAGTATTTATTATTATATTATGTGGTATTAAAATATTAATATGTATATATATCATTATAATATATATATATATATATATGTTAGTGGGGATGTAAATTTATCATGCATAAGAATTGTTGATTTAAATGCCATGATTTAGAGGTGATTAATGAGTTTAAATTACAATGCTCTTAGTCAAATTATGGATTTTAGTTTAAAATAATGAATTTAATGGAAAAGTAGATTTGGTTTTGGTTGATTAAGTTAAGTTAACGATTTTAGAAATGAATATGGTGAAAAGAAGAAACAAATATTTATTGTTAAATAATGATTCTAGATGGTTGAAAATAAATGTCTAATTTATATTTATTTTAAAACAGTTAGTGAAATTAAATATTTGATTTAAATTTATGCTTATGTCTGGAAGAGACAATATTAAATTAGTTTTATTGTGGCAATAATCCATGAAATTTTATTAAAAGAATTGGATTTAAGAAATCTGACGTAGGTTTAATTCGTGATTAGTTGCTTGTTTGAATATGAGTCTCTTGTTATCGCCTTTGGGAAATTTGATTAGTCGGGGTTAACAAGTCTTCCAGATGAGGTCTTTTAAATATGTGGGTTGTCATGTCATGTTGTCAACCTGTTGTGAATTCCTTGGGTAGTGCATGGTGTCTGGTCAATTTTTACCCAGTTTCTACGAGCAGGGACGTTTTGTGTCTCCTGAAAAAGGAGTGGATTATGGGATCCGTGTCTCCTTGTAAGGAGTGACCGTGTTATATGATTTTTTTCCTCCTGTGTTGGAGTGTGTTTTAGTTTGTGTCACGTCCTGAGAAAGGAGTTGTTGTGATATTTGGTTGTTTGCACTTTATTACCCTTGGTGATTAGATGGTTTGTGTTGTCAAGTAGAAGAGTGCCTTCCATTTGGGACCAGAGCCCGGAAGAGGTAAGATTAGGTAACCTTCAGAAGTAGTTAATCAAGTGATAATTAAATCAATATACTTAGAGGTTATGTGGTATTGCACACTAATCAAGATAAGTTCTAGCCTCACTCATATTCGCAAGTGCTTGTTTAGACTTGGGGTGAGTGAGAAGGCCTGGAATGGCAAGGTTATCTATCTGGTCTTTATGATAGGTATTTGATCCCGCATTGGTAAGTATGAGGGCTGAGGATTGGTAAAGGCCACTAGGATAACCCATTATGGGGGCCAGAGCCTAGGAAGATCCACAGTGGGTAACTCATGATGAGCTGTGTGATGACACTCTGTCTAGGACAATAGTTGGTACTTGTTTATTGTGGGTATGGTTGGTGTTTAATTTTGTGTGTATGGTTCTCATAACATACTTGATCTTATTTATATTTGAAAGCAATGTAACCATGTTGGGTTGTACTTGTGATGCACTTGGGATGTACGTGTATTGTACTTGTGTTATACTTGTGAGGTACATGTGATTGGTTGTTTCAGTTTGGTATAGTTATGATTTAGATTGTGTCTAGAGGTGTTGGTCTTGGTTAGGATTCCTTGTTACTATCTCCTAGCATGGCGGGTGGGCCTTTGGGTTCCACTTGGTTGGGTGGCGTACACCTAAATCCGTTGGGCCTTCTTCATATTCATGTGGATGAGACTTCCAGTTGGAGAGCTCGTTGGTTTCAGTTTCAGTTCGTGCTTTATTTCATTTCAGTTGTTCTTGTGATTAATTACCCCTCATTTGTTATCAAGGTGGAAGTTGTAAATGTAATCTTATTTATTGGACTTACCTCATTTGGGGAATCAGAGTTTTAACCTCGTTGTTTAATGAAATGATTAAAGAAATGGAAGTTATCTCTATGCTTTGATGTAAATTATCTTAATTGGAATGTATGTGCTTAATTCTTGATTAAATAATTGATATGGGTTATATTCTTCTTTTCTGTTGAGGTTCTATATAACCTCTATCTCGTAACCTTCGAGGTTGTTGGCATTAGTTAGTGAACTTGCTAATTAATTACAGTTAAACAAAAAAAAAATTAGCCTGTTTAAGTAGTTGTTTGTAACTTCCTCTAGGGTTGTGTGGCGGGGCATTGCACTATACCATTAGGTCTTAGGTCAATTAATTGGAGCATATTATGGTTTTACAATATGAATATCAAGTAAGGGAATATTAATTAATTAACATTATATTTACCTTAGGTATCTTAGGTTTATGTAATTTAATAATTCACTAGATATATAAATAATTCATTTCTATATAAAGTTAATATATTTGAAAAATATTATATCCAACTGATGAAAAAATTATATTTATATATTTTATTATTCTTGAAACCTATTAAAATGTGGTTTACTAAAATTTGGTTATGGTCAAGATGTGGTGCTATCATATGGTTTAGAACATAGAGCACACACACTTTCAAGATAGTTCTACTCAAGGATAACCTTGGGGATCTCAATATAAAAGGGAAGGAGATCTTGCAATAGGGTTGTTCTGGGAGTTAAAAGTAAACTACTAAGGCATTCACCACCATGTTTAGACTTGGAAAAGATAATGAAATACAAGATGAAACACTAAAACCTAATTGAATGCAAAGTATGACTAAATGACCTAGAAAAGTGAATAAAATGAAACAGAAAGCCACATAAAGGAAGATGTGTACCTCAAAATTTAGAGATCGCCAGAACGAGATATGAAATGCTAGAAAGTCAACTGGTTTTTTTCACTAGGACTCATTCGCCAAGCTAGGAGAATCAGTCCAAAAATTGGGTTTCTATGTGGCAATAGGAATTATCCAAATGGGTATCTGAAGTAGAAAATAAGTCCAATCAAGTTTTTCTAAACTTTAAAAGGCTGATCCTAATATTCTTTGTTTGCTCTATGCTTGCCAATTGATTTTTCAATCTAAATCTCTGATTTTCTACCTATAGGTCTTCTCCAATGTTCTTCAAGGCTTGATGACAACTTTGATAACTTTGAGCTCTTGATAAATTTTCTCCAATCTTGCTCCTTGCAAAATATGTGACCTGGATCAGCAAATCGCACACAAAAGAGAGGGAAATTTTTTGTTGGGCTAATGAATAGTGGTTTTCCATGGTCGAACCCCTTTCTTGGTAATTAAACCTTGGAATAAAATAAAATATGAATGAAGAATGATGAATGAACAAACCAAGATTTTGAAACTCACCAAACCTTACCAGTAAAATGTTGCAAACATGTATGAGATGGATCTAATAGATTTAGATCTTCACTCTTTCTTGAAGGAGATAGATCTTGAATGTAATGCTTTCTTGAATAATAAACCCTACATCACAATTGTTATCTCAAAAATAAACATAATGCATGAAGTCCTTGGAATGATGATTGATTCTTGAATGTTGCTCTAAAATATTGATAACCTACTCTTGAAGACACTCGAATGCTCTTGTGAACTTAAAATTTCTATAAGGATCAAGACTTGAATGCTTGGGTTGTTGGGATGAAAATGAGTGAAATAACCTTGTATTTATACTTTATTATGCAAGAATTCCCAGAATTACAACACTATAGGCAGACATCAAATCTAGGACAATGAAATATCACCAGAAATTTGAATTAATTTTGATTTTGGACCACATGGGAGTCATTCACCCAAGGTGGTGAATGGGTCCCACTAGGCTTAATTTTTTATACCAAATCTAAAAATGCCTAAAAATGTGTGAAACCGCGTTCAAGGCCAAAACATCTAGGTGGGAATATTTCACCCAAGATGGTGAATGAGTCTCAAATCACTAAATTTGGGCCACTCAAGCCTAAAACACCTAAATAATGATTGGTGTCAGAATTATCCTCAAAAAGATGCATTAAATGAGGTTTGTGGATGTAAAATAAGGCCAATTAAAGAATAAGAAAGCCCAATTATTGATGAAAAGTCTAGAGAAGTGTGAAAGTGTATTACAACACTTTACAACACTCTAAAGAATGGATGATTAAGGTTTATTAGGTATAGATAATTTATAAAACCTTTGAAAAGTTTGAAAATGTGTTACAACATTCTATAACACTTTAGCAAGGTACCATTTAAATTTATTAGTTCAAAAGTTCCCAATAGCTAATGTGAATGTGTCAACAATATTACAACACTAAATCAAGGAAAAATAAAGCCTAATTCACAAGGAGGGCCGAAACAAGCAAGGGAAAGTAGAAGGGATACTTTTTTCGTTTCTCTAATTAGCACCCACTTTAGTGAGAGGATGAACTTGCTTCAAACTCACATTAAAGTAGACAAAAAAACATACCAAGAATGGTTCAAATGTATTAATTCCAGTTAAACATGATGAAAATGATCAAGATGGGTGATCAAGCCCCCAGGATCAAGATCCCATAGTGAACGAATGTAGGCACAAAAGAACACACATGAGAATGATATAAGAGAAAAAAAAAACAAGAGAAAAGGTAAAATATAAAAGAGACGGATCAAGCTTTAACCATTTTTCCATTATAATGTGGACCAGATCTAGGTTTTTTGTCTAAAAAATGCATACTCACTTTGAGGCAATGGAACTCCTAGCTATCTGTTGGGTGAGAATTCCAAAAGGTTAGAAACATACACTCATGTTTGGTATGTACTCACACAAACACGTGAGTGGCTATGGGGAAATTCATGCCTCAGTCAAGCTTGCTTCTGAAACCATACCAAAGTTATACCTCTTGATAACTTGAATAAGGCACCACACAAAAAATGACTTTTGAGCTTCATGAGGGAAGAAAAAATTCTTATGTTTGGATTTCATGAACAAATGAGATGGCTCTAGAGGCATGCAAGCTATGTATGCAAGATGGCCATATAACTACAAATTCAAAATGCAAAAATAGGGAACATTCAAAGGAGTCTTGCTTAGTTCATGTGAGGTATTTAACTTAGGGGACATTTTACCTAATGTCTCCAAGACAGAACCAATCAAAGAATAGAATATTCACAACTTAGGGTGTGTAGTTTGTCACATCAAGTCACTAAGAGGAATGTAATATGCTAAGAGAGATCACGCTCTTGAAGGAAATTACACCCAATGTCAAACACAAAGCGACAAACACATCTTCTGAACTAAAAATACTACACCATAAACCATGAAAAATAAAAATGCAAAAGAATAATGTCAATGTATGCCCCCACTTTTAAGAAATTGCTAAACACCATGTTGTGAGAAATTACTTTAAAGTAGTAAATGATAAATTCTAACACAAAAGATATGAGAGATCACTTGGAAAGCCCTTTGGAAAGTCATATGTTTATGTATAAAGCTATGTCATGTAAAAGAAAAAGAGAAAAGAGAGAGGTTGCCCCAAAAATGAAAATAAAAAACACATAAAGGATCTATGGATTTGAGGTTAGTATGTTCTTTCTGCAATGTTTTTAGAGAGCTCAGAGTTGTCATCATTCTTAAAATACACATAGAACTTGAAGAATGGCACAAAGAGAGCAAAAAGAAAAAAAACTTTCGGCTCAACATGGAAGATACATGAATGTCTCAGCACCTTGTGTCATCCCCAAAAGGGAAAACACAAGACAAAGAAAATAAATAAAGTAAAGGAAAAGCTTTTGGGTCAACAGGGAAGAGACATGAATGTCTTGATGCCTTGCATCGTCCCCAAAAGGAAAACACAAGGAAAATGAAAAAGATAAAAATAAAAAGGTAAAAGATTGATGAAATAAAGAAGAATGAAAGTACAAATGGAGGAATATCACAAAGAGAGATATACATCAAATAGAACATCATGAGGCATCACATCATGCACATGCAATCACATAAAAGAAAATTAAAAAGAGTTAATGTAAGAGACTAGTAAGGAACATGCGAGTCAACCTAATGTAGGTCAACCACATCCCAATCACGTTCCTTGTATATTCAAGGTGGAAAACTAGACAAAGGGAAAATAGTAAGTTCCAAAGTAGGACAAGCACTAGGTTCAAAATTTTATGTAGGAGAGTTGGCATTTAAGCTCATGGTAGAGGAAAACAATGTATTCAATTCATTATGCACCTCTTCATCAATTTCAACAACCTCATAATCATCATGCAAGTTAATTGCAATAGGAGTTTCAATGATAATTCCTAAAGAAGGCTTCAACTGTTGTTATGGTAGTTGTATTGGATTATTTTGTTTCGGTAAAGGCGAAGGCTCAGCATGCATTTCTTTAATGAAGTTTAGATTTTGATTTACTCTAGCACCTTTGTACTTTTTAGGTTTTTTTTAAGTTACATTTTTGTAGGTGCAAGTTGATCAACCATAGGTTTCTTTCCTTCCCTAAGGGGAGGAAAAAATGAATCACGATAGGTTGTTCGACCACTTTCTCTTTGACTTTATAAATTTGTTTTACTCTAGGAGGTGAGATGAGGTTGTTTTCATTATCTCTTGGTATTATTTAGGAAGCAAGGGAAGGTTATTTCTTAGTTTGGTTTTGTTTATTTTGAATTTCTTTAGGTTCAAGCATGGTTTCGTCAAGGATGGTAGGCTTGATGGTTAATGGGGACAAGTTTTACAGGGATAGTTTTGTTATCTTCTTCACCTTGAAATTTTGATAGGAAAAGAAAAATAAGTCTTCTCATGGTTTTATAGGTTCCATAGTCTTAGGCCAAATTAAATCTAAGGAAAAATTTCCTTTGGACAATAAAGGGTTGAAGCCACTATGGTGGACAACGAATAGTTCATTTTCAAAGTGAAACTTTAAGAATTTATGTATAACCAAAGGGGCAACCTTCATGGAGCGAAGCCATGGATAGCCTACCTTCACACAAAATTTGTCAAAATATGGGATGATGGAGAATGAGACATATAATGTTCTCAGTCCTATATGTAAAGGAAGAGTGATTAATCCCATTGCAGGGAAAGAAAAACCATTATGTGTCTTGATTCATCCATTCAATTTATCATATTTGGATTGATAGAACTCATGAAAAAGTAAAAATTCCTTGGTGATCATTGTTGGAGTACAAGACCACTGAGAGGGGGGTGAATTAGTGGTCAAATAAAACTAAATATATTACTCAACACACTTGATTTCCAAACTACCAAATAACTTGTATGATATGAGAAACACAATAAAGTGGAAAAAAACCAACACATCTGAAGCAAGGATTACATAGAGAAACACATATTTAAGAAGAATCAAGACATAATTTATGAGTGGAAAAACCCTAAAAGGGTGGAAAAAAACACTCTAAACAATCTCTTTATAAAGCCATGCTATTACAATTTGTATGTCTCACTGACAATACAATTATGCGTCACTGGAAATTATACAAGCCTCACTAGTGAGTTCTATGTATTATTGATAATCCTATAAAGGTAGAAACAAAGAATATAGGGGGTTACCCTGTTTCACTTTAAAACCCTCTTCAAAATTTGCAATTTAATAATGTTTATCTCCACCTAGAAAATTAAAACTTCATTTCTATTCAATCATCAGTTCATCTATAAATATAATCTCCATTCATTCATATGATGTCTCATATGTTGTTCTTAAAACTCTCCAACTTTTCCTCACAAACTGCCTTGTTTATAATCACGACACTTAGCTTTTATGAACCTCAATCCTAGACCTGCACAAATATAAGAAACAAACACACAATTATATCAAATTCAAGTGAGAATCAAGAGTCCCCATCAAATCCATTTAAATTGCAAAGAACAAGAAATGTGATGAAAAACATAAACAAAAGCTATCAAATCCTATTCAATGTAAATCAAACTCTTGATCCCATGGGGGAGTTGGTGCCAATTTGTGTGTAGGAAATGGCCCTTTCCCATCTCCTGTGATGCAATGTTGATGACTGATGCACTTTGATGAAGATTCAATTGAGCTCCATGATGAAAAGTCTGCATAACCTAGCTAATTACTTGATAAAATGGATGAAAATAGATATGCTTGAGGATGAAATTGAGTATAGTGAGTTTACTTAAATTGTGGATGATCAAATGAGGAGAAAAGCCTCTTATTTATAGATGAGATTGAGAGAAGAAGAGGAATAATGGATTAATGTGGGACTAATCTTCAACCAATGGCCAAATGCCACTTGTCAAGATGTGAATGGAGGAAGCTTGAGCACATTTTGGTGATTGTGCAAAGTAAATGATATTAGGTGGAATTTCAAAATAGTGAAATGACATGTAAGAGGGAAAAATAATGAATTAAATGCCTCTTGGCTCAATGCACAAGGACATGTAAGAGGGAATGAATGTCTTATTGGAAGGACAAATCCACTTGGAGGGATTTTAAAATTTTGGAGGAATATTCTCAAAAGATTGCAAGTTGAAAGAAAATAGGGATTTAATAAATCTATAAACTATATTTTCATGTGCAAGTGGCAAAATCTAGAGAAAGTTGGAGATTAGGATTAAATTAATCAATGTTTAATTAATTTAATGAGGGATTAGGTGATGTGACTATTTGATTTAGATTTATGGGTTGATTTAAATCAAAAGATGAGAATTAGATTTAGATTTAATTAAATAAAGGATTTGATTTGTTTAATTTAAATAGGGATGATAACGTTGGATTAAATTAAATAAGCTTTAATTTATTTAATTTAATGAGATGACTTTAGAGATTTAATCAAATAAAATAAATTATTGAATTAAATAGAGATGTAGGATTAGTTAAATAACTTTGATTTATTTAATTAACAAGAGAGAATGACTTAATCAGATAAATGATTATTTATTTAATTAAGGGACGAAGAGTGATGAAATGTTGAGAAGATGATTCGGGATGAAATAATGTTAGTAATCAGGATTAAGTGTGTTGGTACATTTTCCATGTCTACAACTTTTAACTTATGCAACTTGTTTCATATATCAATGTTTACTATCTTCAAACTTCATACTGCTACAAATTTATTGTATAATCATGCTTCATACTTCTGTAATGTCATTATAAATTCCTTCTTCATAATACTACCCTCATCTCCATTCAATGCCTTCTAATATTCTGCCTCAATATACAATTTTTTATCTTTTTCAACAATGCAAAAACCTTCACATATTCAATATAGAAAGTTGTTTCATATTTTTTCATATAAAATAGAAAACATTTTCATTCCCTATACATATTTTTTGTGCTACACTATTGTCAATTCTATATTTGACCCTTACATTCTAAAAACATCAAAATCTCACGCAATAGCTAAAAGACTATTCACACATTATCAAAAATAATAATGTAGAATATAATGTTATTGCATTAAAAAATATAATATAAAATGAATTTATTTCATGAAACAAATAAAAACAAAGCCTTTTTGTAACCCTCAATAGCCTATCAAATTTAAATAGCAAAAACTAGTTGTTACAAGATTTAAATTTGAATAAGTGAATAAAAGCCTGTGAGATCTCTCTTCAATTTGAAGCTTAAGTTTGAATAAAAGAACCATCGAATCATGTATTACTTATAAACTTAAGTATGCCACCAAATAAATCATGAAGACAAGAAATGTAGATATGAGAAACTTCAATAAGAAACCTTGTAACCTATATTATGACTTTGTGACATTGTAAGCATTAGAGCACTTAAAGCATTGAAACCTTGTAGAATTAACAACTTAGTAACAAATTTGAAGCCTCATAGAATTTTCAACCTTTGCACCAAGACTATCTTGTTGACATCAATGATAAAAAATACCAAACCAACAAACTCCCCCTTTGGCATTGATGTCAACACCCACCTATGAAGATAAAGTTTCCATTCACTATGCAAACAAAACATCCTCTGAGTTTATTGAGTTCATTGATTGACTGACTAGCGAAAAAATCTTACCAACTTCTTTTTCTATGCCTTTGACAATAATGCGAAAGTAAAAAATAAACCATACTATCACTTTGATTTAGAATGTGAAAAAATGACATTATATGATGGTAAGTCATTGATCAAGAAATAGATTACTCCACACTCTAATATGAAAAATGAAATAGCGTTAAGAAAATAAAAAAAGAAGATTGTCCAAGAAGTTCAACCCCCTCCACACCATCCAAGAATGTGAATAAGCACTATTCATTGTGACATATAAAAACATGTTGTCAAAGATGCACCCAAAAAGAATATACTATCATTTCCAGCATTGTTAGTACATGAAGAGTTGTCAACAATTAACATACTCAACACCAAACAAAGTAAAGAAATACATGAAATCACTTCTTATGTTATTGAGCTTACAAGCTCTTCAAATCATTGTCACTATGCATGTTTCCAAGTGAGTTCAACCCTACTAACAAGAAATAGTAATCTAAGTAGAAATGTTAAACATTTTCATAGCTCATAGAGCACTACCACATCATTTTCATGCAAAAAAATAGGGTTGTCACCAAAAGTATACTATCAATTGCACACTTTGTTCATAATGAAGATGACACTATCAAACTAACTATAGGTCACTATCATTTTTCTTTCAACTGGTTGTCACACTCATTTCACTTTCACAAATCCACTATCACAACACATCCATAATGTATATGAACATTAAACATACACATAGTTATTGTCACTCTGACAATAGTGAAAGAGCTTACTACTTACCATATACCAGACAAATGACAAAACACAGTAGTGCAAGAGCTCACTATTTTACCATAGAACAACTATTTTATATTACTACCATAAAAGTATTGTACCAAGCATGAATTTGTGAGAACAAAATTGACATCACATGCATTAAACATTATTCAAAAATCACAATAAAAAAGAATATATGACTACCATAGTTCATGAACTAACAAGTTCCACAATGAAGATACACACTCAAGCACAACAAATAGATTGCCACCAACACAATATCAAGTAGAAAAACCAAGAAGAATAATTGCCACATCAAAATAACCACAAGAGGGATTATAGAATAGATCCATAGTCCCCCTCTGAAATCATCCATAATTAACTTGATTTTATTGAAAGGAGGCAAGGGAAAGAACCCCAAGCTTGTCCCTTAAATGCTCAAAAACGTCTTTTTCCAATGATTCTGTAAAGATGTTAGAAACTTGACACAACATACAACATAATCTAAAACAACTTCATTTTCCAAGACTTTTTCCCTCAAGAAATGATATCTAATAGATATATTCTTGGCTCTTGAATGCATACTAGGATTTTTGGAAATGTTGATTGCATTTTTATTGTCACATAAGATATGAATAGGTTGAGATACTTCTACCTTGATATCTTTGAGTTTTTGACAGAGACATTGAATCTTGTTTCTTGCTATGCCAGGATACTAATCGGTCACCCAAGAGGAAGGATCCTCCACTAGTACTCTTTCTATAATCAAGAAACCCTAGCTTGCATCGAGTTACCATAGGAGTCCCAACTAGTCTACTTTCATCCATTTGAAATCTTTTGAGCATTTCTTTTGCATACTTCATTTGTGAGATAAGGATACCATTCTCAAGCTATGAGAACCACAACCCAAGAAAGAAGGAAAACACTCAAATCATAGACATCTCAAATTAAAATTTGATAATGTTAGGAAAATAATTACACATGTTTTATCATTGCTACCAAATATAATTTTATATACATGATAGACAACAACAACAAGAATATCTTCACCTTTTGTCATGAAATATAAGTTTCTATCAACACCTCCTTTTGTGAACCCTTGTGCTTGAAAATACTTGTACAACCTATAGTACCATTCTCTAGGGGCTTGTTTCAAGCCATACAATTCCTTTTTAGCCTATAGACATGATCTTGCTTTCCTTCACATTCAAAACCCTCAGGCTGCTCCATGTAAACGTCCTCAAGATCACCATTTAGAAATGTTCATTTAAAATCCATTTGAAACACCTTAAAATATTTGTAAATTTAAAATTATAGAAATATCCTTATGCCCTCAAGTCTAGCTACAAGTGCAAAAGTTTCATCAAAATCTATACCGTCAACTTTAGAGTATCATTTATAAAGTAATCTAGCTTTATTTCTGATTACATTAACTTTGTCGTCAAGTTTGTTTCCAAAAACCCATTATGGTCCAATAACATTCGTGTCTTTGCATATAGGAATAGGTTCCCATGTCTTGTTTCTTTCAATCTAATATAATTCCACTACCCTACCTTTAACCCAACACTCATCTTTTGTGGCCTCTGCATAGGTCTTTAGTTCAATTTGGTTAATCAAACAAACATGTGCTTGATCACTTGTGTTAGCATGCATCCTTATTGTTTGCACACCAAAAATTTTGTTCCCAATAATTTTCTCATGAGGATGATCTCTCTGTAGAGATTTTGAAGGAATTTTTGCTATAGACTCCATAGGATTTTCAGTAGCATCTTCTTCCACTAGATCTTCCACCTCTTCTTTTGGAACTTAAACTTCTTCCTCATCATCTTCTATTTGTTGCTCACAAGATTGTTCACATGCTGCAACCTTTCATCAACTTTAATATTAACACTTTCCAATATGTTTTTGAGTCTTTTATTGAAACACTTATAGGATTTACTATGTGTAGAATAGCTTAAGAATATAGCTTCATCACACCTAGACTCAAAGCTACACAAAAAATCATCATCTCTCTTGATAAAATACTTACTACCTAAGATTCTAAAATAACCAACATTTTTTGACTTACCATTCCATAGCTCAAATGGATTATATTTTGTGTTTACTCTTAACTACACCCTTTTTAGAATATATATAGTTGTATGTAATACCTCTTTCCAATAGATATTAGGTAGATCTACATCGTGAAGCATTGTTCTTGCCATCTCTATGACTGTCCTATTTTTTCTCTCAACAACTCCATTTTGCCGAGGTGTCCTACGAGCTGAATATTGCCTGTTAACACCACGACATTCACAATAGTCAAGAAACTCCTTTCAAGTATATTCTATCTCCCTTATCTAATCTTAAACATTTTAATTTCAAATCTAATTCCTTTTCAACCATCTTCGTAAACACTTTGAATCTATTGAATGCTTCATATTTATGCTTCAAAAATGTCACCCAAGTCACTTTAGTGTAGTCATCAATAAAGAGCATAAAATATCTTTCACCATTTAAAGATTTTTTCCTTGTTGGAGCACATAATTTAGAATTAAAAAGTTGCAAAGGTTTAGTAGAAGAATAATCTTTGAATTGAAAACTAGTTCTTGTTTGCTTACCTAGCTCACACTCCTTGCAAGTACTAATGCTTGGTTTAGTAATAAGTGGCATATTTCTCACATTCTGATTTTTATTAACATTGACAAAATTTTCAAAGTTTACATGTCCAAATTGTTAGAAACCAAGATTAGACATGCAAACTAAAAAGCCTTCCACAGAAGAGAAAAACAATGAAAAAGCAGAGCTTTCCATGAAGATGTGCAAATTGATAAATTTGGGAATTCAATATTACAATGAGATGATTTGCTTTATAAAAGAAAAGTATGCAACCCTAATGTTGACCTAAAAATAGCTCAACTAAATAAATCTTACTTATTAATTAAGTAAACTAATTATTACCTAAGAAAAACCTAAGTAAAGTTATGCAAGTGTAATTAAATATTAATTACACTAACACCCCCCATAAGTGCAACTGAGGGAGACTAAATAAGTGTGCACCTAAAACTAAGATGAATGGGTTCCGACAACAAGGCCTGATCAGGTACCCATGTACAAATGCAATAATGAGGTAGAGAAGGAAAACCCAGTGGTACAACCTCCCCTACAATGAGATGGCTGTTGCAAAGAAGCACTGAAAGAACATTGTGGAGTAATAGTAGAACCACAATCCAGCAAGCAAGGAAAGATACTTCTTTTTACAAGAAACCATATCGGAATCATAATAATGCAACAACAGACCCGATGCCACGAAACACTTGAAAAACACCAAATGGGAACAACCCTGGAATCCATAAAGCAATAGTAGATGATATGATGCCAAAATCTGGAAGCCGTGTATCTCGATGCCGATGCCAAACTGAGACTAAAAATCTTCCATGGGAACAAGTACCATAAAGACTCTGGAACATTAACCACAAATTTAGTGGCCCTCAAACTAAGATGGATCCAAAATGAATCTGATATATGTCAAGCTAAGACAAAAAAGTGGCCAAAATAAACTAAGAAACCAGATTACAACCCATGCAAGTTGTCATCAAAAAAAGATGAAGATCAAAGTGCATGCACACTCTAATCAGATTATTATGCAAGAAAACCCCTTGATGGAACTTTATATCAGTTCATTTATTACAATACCCAATGATTCCAAAAGGAGAGGATTCCTAGATATGCATAAATAGAAAATAATAATAGACCTCAGATCTATGTAGAGGAATGAACCAGTTTTCCAATGCCACAAGAATGGCGAAAAAAGGATCACCGAGTCAAAAGATATGCCCTTCAGAGTGAAAATAACAACATATGAGTTTAAGGACCTGAAAAATAAAACTACAGCATAATCAGGAAACCTAACCTACACCAACACAACAGGCTTGGAACCAGCTTTCCAATGATATCTCATTTGCAAAAAAATGACTCCGTACGCAAAAGTTATACCGGATTTGGTGAAAGTGATCCGATTTGGCCAATAAGGCCTAAAAGCAGCCCAGGGGGCTAAAAACATTTCGGCCCTTGGTCGTGTGCCCAACCAAGGGCTGGCATGCAAGGGGAAGGGGTGGAGCTTCTGGTCACCCACATGACCTGTGGAGATGCTAAGGCTAGCACCAGGGGGCTGGGGCATAGCCCCCAGTCCTTAATAGGACGGTCAACTCTGTTGGAAGGCCTGTGGGGCTGACTTGCAGAGCGGCGGGATGGTGGAGGATGCCGGCGGTGGTGGTGCAGTGGTGGTGCCCAACTTCTGAACTAGAGGCGCTGAAAAAGATGAATTTTAAAATTATTTTTTCATGATTTTCGAGAAAAATTTGCTTCGTGAAGCGTGCCAGGGAGGTCGTATGGCTTCCCTGGGAATTTTTTTTGCCTCAGAAACCGAATTCTCATAAATCGATGATTTGACAGTCATTCCTAGGGTTTTTGGCCTTTGTGAATGCGATGGTGACCTCTGTTTGTGCCCAAAGTTCCCAGAAAAATCAGGTACCTCTAGAGCTTGCAAAAAATCACCAAGCTTGAAACCCTCATAGATTTCTTCAACGATGACCAAAATTAGAAAAATAAAAGTCAATCCCGACTGTTTCTAGTGCTCGAAATCCAATAGTGAAGCCCAATCTGATCCAAGATGCCGCATAGATGAACTCATAGCATAAAATCCTCGAGGAACCCTGAATGAACTCTGCAATTATTTTCTCCAGAATTTGAGAAGGGGCTACATGTCAAGGCTTTGATACCATGCTAGAAACCAAGATCAGACATGCAAACCAAAAAACCTTCCACAGAAGAGAAAAATAATGAAAAATTAGAGCTTTACATGAAGATGTGCAAATTGATATATTCAGGAATTCAATATTACAATGAGATGATTTTCTTTATAAAAACAAAGTATGCAACCCTAATGTTGACCAAAAACAGCTCAACTAAAAAAATCTTACTTATTAATTAAGTAAACTAATTATTACTTAAGCAAAACCTAAGTAAAGTTATGCAAGTGTAATTAAATATTAATTACACTAACACAAATATCTTGTTCCATAACCAGCTTTCCTCAACTTGACCAATGAAGAAAATGTTTCCATCTTTACTTTTGTTTACACCTTCTTGAATATTGTAGATATTTCCTTTTGTTCTTAACCTAGCCACAACTATTTTTCTTTATAACACAACCTTGAGCACTAAAAAGAACATCAAATACATTATCATAAATCTAACTAACACTCAAAATATTATGTTTTAAACCTTCTACATAGTACACATCATGCAATGGTGTATCATCATCTAAAGATATAGTACCTTTACCTCTGATTTGAATGCAAAAGTCATCTCCAAATGTGACTGCTCCACCATCATAGTCTTCAAATTTGATGAATTTTCTCTTATCACCTATCATATGATGAGAGAATCCACTATCTACCACCGAAAGATCCTTTTTCTTGGCAGGTAAGGTTGTTTGAATAATCAAAATTTCAATATTTTTGACAATAACCTTTGGTCTCCAAACTAGTTTCACCTTACCAACATTAAAATGTGTAGCAATTCTCTTTTGTTTCACCTCTAATTTAGCTCTAGAAATCTTAGCTATGTGCCAAAACTTTCCATAATTAAAAAATCTTAACTTTCTTAAGAACTCAAGAGGATTTCTATTAACAAAAACTAACCTCCTTTTAGCTAGAAACTTACACTCACTAGATTTATGCCCATATTGGTTACAACTGAAGTAATAACCAAAGAAATATAAATTGTACCTGAATGAAGTATTCCTATTTCTAAAATGTCACCTCATAATAATTTTTTTTTCTACATTAGAATTAATATCAACATGTTGAAGATTATTAGAATGTGAGCACTCGCCTTCTACAAACCCTAGACCATCCTTGTTCTTATGATCTTTTTGTTTTCTTAAGAGATCTACAAACTAAGCACTACTTCCACACACATTATTATTTTCTTTATATCCATAAACTATCCCTCTAAAGTACAACACCCTTTTTCCTTGGTAGCTAGCTCCATTTCAATAGGTTCCACAATTCTCTTGTTCTTCTCAAGTTGACTTTTTAGCTCAACAATCAATTTTTCTAATTTATTGACCCTACTAATCAAATTTTTGGAATCTTTTTGAGTTTTATTTCTTTGCTCTACTACCTCCTCTTTGATTATTTTAATTTCACAAAGTGTACATATCAACTCTGCTTCAAAATCAATCTCTCCATCATTTTTGAATTGATCCTTAATCTTTTCATTTTGATTTGGACTTTCAATGGTCATGAATAATGTTTCTTCTTCTTCTTCAAGGGAATATTTAGAACCACTATCAGTTACATCAACATCCTAGATAAATATGCTTTTCTTCTTTTTTGAAAAATGTTTCCTTTTAGGGTTAAACTACTTCTTCTTTCCTTGTATTCTATTATTCTCCTCACCACTTTCAGGATATTTATAAGAACATTGAATAGCATAATGTCCAATTTTACCACATCTCAAACATTTAAATGGAAGATTTCCTTTATACTTCCATGATCCTTTTTTTAGTTTGTTCACAAAGATAGACTCTTTATCGTCCAACTCTTATTATTCCAAATTTACTTCTTTATCCTTCTTAACTAATTTAAAAGAAGCCTCTTTATCTATGGAATCTTCTTGATAAATTCTCATCTCATAAGCTATGAATGTGTCATGGAGTTCATCTATATACAAATAAAATTAATTTATTGTGGCATTCATCTATTTGTATCTTTATTTGTCTTTATATTGTGAATATATTTCATTTTTTCCTCTTGAAAATGATCCAATGTGTTGATTCATTTACATCTCTTCCATGCTGATCCAAAAGCTTTATTGTCTTAATGTATTGTTCCTCCCTTGAGTTCATAGTTCAACAAGTATTTGGGGAATGATATTAGTTCATATCATGATCATATTATATATTATATCTTGTCTATATTGACCTAGATGTATGGATCCCTCATGTGCTATCTTTATCTTGCTAAGTTATGTGGCTTTGTTTTGAGGGTAACCCATTGTCATGAGTCAGCTTGGTTGGGAACATATCATTTGGCACAAGTTTTCCTACGAAGCTCTCATATCTTATCAAATATCATTTTATTCTATGTTAAAGGAAATTTATCCCATATGGTGTTATCATTTACTTTAAGGTGGGGGCATAAATTCTACTATGTGCTTCACTTTGTTCATACACATTGAACTTTGTGATGCATTTTTTACATATTGATCATTTTATGTAGAACCTAATTAGAATTACATAGACTATAATTAGTTGTATGGTTGGCATGGATACTCACCTAGTGAATATCAAACTTCGCTAACACTTGTGTGTTTTAGTTTTCTACCTCGATAGAAATTCACCTAGTGAATATTAAACTTCACTATCATGTGATTCTTTTTTTCATGGGCCACAAGTAGTAAATATCATACATTGTTAGCCTATGGTTCATGAATTCCTTCAGTATGGATCTTGGTAAGACTTCTATGTAGCTTTCTAGTCTATTATTTTCATATCCCCTTTCATGTTTACATTGTGTTTGCATTGTCTTTGTATTATGTTTGAGTTTTCTTTATGTCTCATTTTTCAATTATGTTAGTTTTGTGTCTTTGTTATGTATGGTTCATATTTGTTGTATTTCATTTTACCTCATGCATGTGTTATTCCTTTATCTTTACATTATTTCTCCATATATTATTGAGCCTAGGAGATAGTACATCCCCTAGATTTAATGGTGTCTTATCTCTTCAATAAAGGAATAGTAGAACCCTTCTTGGATTATCCTTACTTTAGTGTGATATTGAGAATTATTTTTTACTCTTAGTAAAGTGGGGGATAAATGTAGCATCATAAATTATAACCCTTGATAGTTTTACACTAGGTTTAGCCCCCCTATGTGCCTACACATAATTTTTCTCTTAAATTGCTCGTTTTATTATCATCTTTTGAAAATTAGAATTAAATTAGGAATTTTAAGATTTAACATTTATTTAACGAAACTTCAAGACCCAAAATAGGAATTTTGCATTGGGTTTGTGTCATGTTTCCATTAATCAACAAGTTCAAAAATATCCTTTTAAACTATTAAAAAGTATCTAATTATTCATTTTCTTCATAGTGATGAGAATATATAGTTGCTAGCACCTATATATTTTAAGATTCTATTTGGTATAAGAAAAGGACACAAAATATTTCTAGCACCAATACATTTAATTCCTTCATACCATTAGTTATATTAGGGAAGAATAATTTTTATTTCCTTTAACATGTTGATTTTATCAAATCTATTAGTTCCTTAGATTTTGAAGTAGTCTTACCCTTACATAGAATAACTTTGTTTCTTGTATTGAATTTTCTTACTCTACTAATGATATTTTCACCTGATCCCTAGGATGATAACAATGGCTTGAAAGTAGTAGCTTTTATATAATCACATTGCAAATTGAAAGAGTTCTATGAATTAATTTAGTCTACTCACCATAATTTCTCTTATTAAAAATCATTAGATCAATGAAGCCTAGAAGGATTATGATTCCTAGGCAACAATTTTTCCCCTGTAATAGCATACTTTACCTTAGCTAGACATGTTGGTGATATTAATTAAATTCCATAAGGTGTCAACTATAAGATATAGTTCTCAAGAACATAACACTAAAGTAAATTGGTACTTTTTGTAACATTGTATTTGTTTACATGTGATTTTTTTTAGGAGTTTAAGAAAATCATTTTATTTATTTATTGATTTTATCCCTAACTATAAATATAGGTAAAATAACCATAGGTACAAGAAATCATAATAAAATTCCTATAATAGTTTCACAAATTATTTCGATTAATTATCCTAAGAGACATCATTGGACTAATATAACTTGGAAGGATTACGATGCATGGATAAAAGATAATGAATTTAATAGCATTAAACAACCCACCCTTACATGTTGGTGCTATATATTTTGTAATGCCCCGCCATGCAACCCTAGAGGAAGTTTCAATTCACAATAAAAGCATACTAATTTTTTTTTCATTTAAAGTGAATTAAACATGCATGTTCATCTTCAATTGATAACATCCCCTAAGAATACATAACCAAGATTACTTAAACCCATACAACATACATCATTAAAACCATTGCATTAATTACCATATGGAATAAGCATTTATACAACATACATATACAACATAAGATAAGGAGATAAACATCCAAAGTATAAATTCATTAACTTAAACAACTGGTTACACCACTCATTCCTAGAATGAGGCAATAATACAAAAGTGTTACAATTACATAATTCCACCTCGTCAATACAAGAGAGGTATAGTAACTTATTACAATTATGAAAAACAATAATGCTTGAATTAAAAATAAGAACCGTAAGCTGTCTAACTAGATGTCTCGCCACCAAGTACTGAAGATAAATGGGGACCCAACGATGTATGGTGCATGTTCCACCCAACCAAGTGGTACCCGAAGGCCCACCCCCCATGCTAGGAGATAGTAACAATGTAACATGGACAAAGATCTACAACCTCTAACCAAAGGTAGACTATTACTAACACATACTGACTTAACCAAACAGATGCACAATACAAGTCTAACACTAGCATGGTCACATTGCTTCCAGACATAAAATTAATCAAGTGTGATAAGGAATCCATACACACACAAAAAAACCAAATGTTATCCTAGACATAGTGTCATCGCACAGTTAGTCATGAGATCTCCTCTAGGAATTCTTCATAGGCTCTGGTAATCCTAGTGACCTCTAACAAATCCTGGCCATCATGCTTACTCATGTGGAATCGACTACCTCTCATAAGGACAAGATAGTTGACCTTGCCATTCCAGGCCTTCACACTCATCCCAAGTCTAAACGAGCCCTTGTGTCTATGAGTGAGGCTAAGTTATCTTGATTAGTGTGATGTGCATCCTAATCATCTAAGTACATTACTTTAATTGTCACTTGATTAAATCACTTCTAAAGGTTACCCAGTTTACCTCTTTGGGCTCCAGAGCCTAACAGAAGCCACTCTTCTAATGGACAACACACTATACAAAACTATACTCCAAGGGTAACTCAAGTGCTTACAACAAGACAACACAATCTCTCCTATTCTAGGAGGCAACAGTTAAGGAAACTCACTCCAAACACTTTGGAGGAAACAAATCACATAAAGCACTACCCAAGGGAAATACAAATAGTTGACTAAAAAATTGACAACCCACATCCTCTAGAAGACTTACAAATTAAAACTCAATATAAGGGTATGTGTAGGATCATCATGGAAAAAACAGGCCCTTAAGTGGCAATAAAAAGATAGAAAATCAGAGTTAGACAACTTGACGTAAAAATTTGAATAAGTTATCTATATTATTTCAAAAAAAAGTAAAAATAGAATTTGTAGAAAATTGAATTTAGTTTCTAAACTACTAGACCTTTATTTTAAAAAAGAAAATCTATTTGGTGAAAATTTGAAATTTCAATGCAGTAGTATTTAAATTTCAGGGTAAAAATAGCAAGTAGGTGTTTGTCTGACCACCCTAACCATGATAAAATGATAATATTTTTTTATAAGATTTCATATATAATTAGAGGACTCATGTCCCGATGTGATGCATATTTTTTTATAATTTTTTTCCAAGTAAATAATTAATTATGATTTTTTTATTACAACTTTTAAAAAATATAAAAGCTCATCTGTCTAACAACCTTAACTTAGTAAAAAATTCATGAAATTCAATTTTTTTTTTAATCCTATAGTATGTGAAGCATAGAATGTGATGCATGTTTCAGATTCAAAAAATGTGATACCGTTTGAAAGTTATAGATGTTTTTCAATCAGCCTATCAATTAGGACTTTATTCGTAATTCTAATAGAAAATGAATAATAATTATTTATTAAATTCAAAGTAAAGAATAATTTATGTTGGTGGAAAGCTGAAAATCCCCTCTAAAAATCGTTTTTGTTTCATATATTTTGGGTAAAAAAAAATTGTCAGCCACATGGGTCATCATTTGGCTTACATATCGCCACTTTTTGGCCCATCATGATCCTGCACATACCCTAAAACTCTTTCCCCAATCACGAAAAATAAGGAAAAGTAATAACAACAAGCAATGACAACGAAATATGCTAATTTTTGGATATATTAAATCCATTTCCCTATCTAATACTTTTCATAGTAAATAACCAATTACTTCAACCAGATAATTAATAAACTAAATTAATTGCCTTTACTATTACATAGGAGGGAAAAATTACAATTTCATCAAAACAAATATTTTGACTACATTTAAATCATAATAAACCCATGCAAGACAATTCTTTTAGTTTCCCAACTAACACATCTATTTCCTAAATTTTCTCAAATTAAATAATATACACAACCACTTAAACATACTCACTTTTAAATATATATAAATAAACTGAATTTTATAAATATTTATTTAAAAGTACATAAATAATTCACAACCTCAATTTATTAAATCAAGTTTAATTTAAAAAAATAAAAATAGAATAACTTAACATATTTCTTGATTATATATATATGTATATATACACTGTATATATATATATTATATATACATATATATATTCATTATATATATATATATATACATATATACCATATA
The DNA here is from genome assembly GCA_007115665.2 of Sequoiadendron giganteum. NCBI lineage: Eukaryota > Viridiplantae > Streptophyta > Pinopsida > Cupressales > Cupressaceae > Sequoiadendron > Sequoiadendron giganteum. The sequence continues at coordinate 482,373,185 of CM021100.1, read as the reverse complement.
TATATGATATACTATATATATACTGTAAATATTTTACGAAAACCAAGATACTGATGAACTTCGGAAAATAAAATTTAACATACGAAATTTCCACTGAAGTATTATTTTTTTGTTTTAAAACTAAAATAAACAAAATTCATATAAAGGGACGTCGGATTGTACCCATGTATAGCTGGCTACCCTACTTCGAGGGCAACGCTCCCTCCACTTTTAGTGGAGGGTGCTATCATGGGAGCAACCCACTCCCTTTAAGGAGGTGCAATGGGCAGTGGGGGTACATCCGCCCCCACCAACCACCAAAAAATATATTTTTTTAAAATAACATACAATTTACAATTTTCAATGAATTTCTAGAATTCGTTTCCCAAGAACATCATACGAATGATGATTTCTAAAACAAAACAAATTAAATCCTCAATAATTTAATGAATATATATATATATATATTATATGTATATATACTAAAGTATAATACATATAATGTATATATAGATATACATAAAATTTCACTTATTGGTTAAATTGGGCAAATTTATAAAAATAACCATCTACACAAAGAAAATATAAAAAAAATCAAGAGAGCTTCCAAAATTCACAGAGGTTCAAAACTGATTCTTTTAATCCATTTTCTTAAATTTATAAACAATATAAGAATGAGAAAACTAAAAGGAATCTAAATTATAACCAGAAGTTTTCAAATCCTCTAGGTTTCTCCACCACAATTTCTATAGAGGTTTTTGGAAATAAATTCATTTTTTCTACAGTGGTTGAAATTTTCTAAAACAAATCGAAGTGTTTTTTTACCCATAATTTTGATTTAAAACAAACTAACATTTTCCTCAAATAAACTAAATTCAACAGAGGTTTCATAATTTCCCTGAAGAAATTTCACGGGAACAACAAAAGCTTTTTATTTTTTATTTTTTTTAATTTCTTCTAACAAAAAATTCTTTTCCTAAATAGATTTAGCAAACAAATCTTTAATCACTACAATTTTAAAAGCAACCAAGAACAATACAAAAAAAAAAGAAGAAAACCCAAGTCAAGAAGCTTCAAGAAATGGAAATTTGATGCAGAGCCCCCTCAAAGGCTTCCACAGCTTCTATCCAACAATCCAGTGATTCCAACCAAAAAAGCAACCAACAAACACAACAAGATTTACTAGAACAGATCTAATATAACTCCACAACCAAGAATTTCCCCAAAACAATCCTCTATATATATTTTCCAAAAATATCCTCACACCTATGAAGAAGCTTTTCCTCTCCAAAATTCTCTCTGTGAATGAATTTGCAACAAACTCTTCTAATTAATTAAAATTATACATGTTGGCATAATTGAAAATATCCTCAACAACCAAATCTAATTTTTATTTAATTTAAAAATTCTAAATAATAAATTAACTCCAAAATTTGATACTAATTTCCCAATTAAACTTAAATTCAAAACTACATTTAATTATTTGCTTTCTTTTAATTTACTCAACATAAAAATTAATTAATTAATTTTAATTATTTAATAAATAAATTGAACCCTTTTGGGATTAAATTTTATTAATAAATTTAAATATAATTTCTATCCACAATTTTAATTTTAATTTAAATAAATAACAACTTTTAAACAATGCAATTAGTCTAGATATTAATTTAATGAACAAGCACCTCTCAGAATCAAATATCATAAAAATAAGGTAAACCATGACTCAACAAACATGACTAACGGCACACTAAGGCTAGGGTGTAAACTTGACACAAGTTACCTAGCTACTATCTCCCATTCAACTTAACTGTTGGATCGACACACTCAAACCTGTGAAACCAGGTGGATTCGATGTCATGTACCTGCAAACCTAAAAACCAAGTAAACAACATCATATAATATAAACAGCATAAAATACACACCGTGAAGAGGAAATCACAGAATCCCAGGGTGCTCGCAAGCGAGTGATGTGAACCCATCCCCTTCACCAATACACTCATCAAAACTAACATTTACATCTTACTCAATAATCTCATATAAAATCACATGTTATATCTACTAGCATCAATACATCATTAAAGCATGTAAAAAAAATCATCAGATAAACCACATCACACAAATAATAGTTCATCACTCTATAAGTAGTGATCAAAACACACATAGCAAACTATGCCTAGTATCATAGTAGCTAAAACCAAAACAAAGCATAAAAGCAGTCTGAACATGAAGCAAAACGGAGGGGTATTACATATTTGGTTCCATGAGGTGTGATATGTAAAATGTCAGTCTTGTTACCATTACATATGCTAATACCCAGTATATATGAAAATAGATTAACTAAATGAAACCATAGGTCAATAAATACTAATAATATCAAGGCATGGGATTAGATCGTTCATTTTTTTTGGTTCTTTGACAACTTTGTACCATACAATAATCTACTGTAAAATATGGGCTTTGGTAGCCGGTATTTTTTTAAGGTTGGGTGTATATTTTTGTTTTGTAAAGTTAGATGCTAGCAAGAATCAAATATAATCATATCTGTGGAAAACACTTTTCCTGTAGCGAATAAATTATAATTCTTTGAGTTTCAGGTATGAGTAGAGAGACTTTGTGTTTATAGAAATAGATATTAATAAAAATAAAAATAATTCCATTTGTAAGGGGTTAGTTGTACATATAGTAAATACAAGATAGATACTATAATTTAAAGATTAAAATGGAGATTGGAAGTAGGTTAGTCAATGAAGTTTGACTAAGGAAACCTACTAGAGTTTATTTGGAAGAATATGCACATTGTTGCAAATATGCTCTTCAAACTAGTTTTCCCATACACATTGATTATGAAATTTTATTATTAGTTGTAATTTTATTCTCTAAATTTATCTTTTTATTATTCTATGAATGGTTCTCTTTTGAATTTTGGTGCATACTCAAGAGGTGCTATGGATAGTTATACTTTTATTTTGTATTTCTTTTGTTTGAAGATAAAAATTTCATACTATAGGTTTTATGATATTCTATTTAATTTATGATTTGATGTAAGAGGGATTCTCTGTTATTTTGTAATAGTATTGTATGCTCTCCATATGCATGTTTCACATCTCTAAATATTTCATACATCCCTTCCATTTTCTCTCTTTTTAACTTTCATTTATTTCTATTTTGGTTCATGCTTTGTTATCAACTCGTTAAGTATCATTCTATTTGATTAAATCTAAATTTATAGCTTAATTAATCTTTCAAATAAAAAAATTAATTTGAGCATTAAATAATAATTTTAAACTAAGCTATAAGTAAACTTTATCAATTATCAAATAGAAAAATCCAATTACCTTATGATTATTCACCCTAAACTTCCTAATAAATTAATGGTTTATATGTAAAGGTCATAAATTAGGAGGATATTACATCTTTCTTGAAAGAAATTTGTATACATTCCTCCATTAGTGATACTTTTAAGTACCAACAATGTAGAGGTCCCAACTTGTGACACAAACCCTTGAATCTTTCCTTTTCAAAGTACAAAAATAATTTTTCCCTAGCCTTCAATGAGTGAGATACGTGGCGAGCTTCATTATATTTCTTTTAATTCTAATATTGGTGTGTGATACTCTATTATATTTTTTGGTGAAAACATTTGATGTGTTGTAAAAGCATATTGTACTCTATTCACTTCTTCTTATGAGAGTGACTCCACAAGATATGGTGTGTAGTATGTTATCTTAGGGTTCTACATAATAGAAACAAAGAGATTTCCTAAAATAAATGTGAGCCATAGAAACATTATATCCATGAAGCATTTAAAATAGGTTGTCATCCAAAATTAGTAGATAAGCACGGCCATAATGTGTAAAACATGCAATCATGTGTAGTTGACCACCTCCATCTATCCATCAAGATTTGAATGAAAGGTTGATAACAAATAAAGTTGTGTTTCTAGTCTCTCCTAAAAGGTGTACCAAAAATCACACTAACAAATCTTGGTTCATTATTAAATATAGTGGATAAAAGTAGCATAAAGTGTACCCAAACCTATAAATTGGACTAATGTTGATCTTGACTAATTAGAATGCCACAACATAAATTTGATATCTAATATATAAGGGACTACTAACTAACAAACTTGAAATATTAGATGAATGGATTCTAAGAATCCAAACACATGGCATCAAATCATGCATCTGTCCCAGTTCTTCAATGCCTTTGTTCGATATAATCATCCACCTAAGAATATGACCTTTAGTAAAAACATTTTTTAAAACTTAGTTGTTTATCTATGTTTGTTGTAAGGAGCATCATTGAGAGCCTACTATATAATGAGGGTATTCAATTTTGTTGATGACATTTAGGCACCCATATTGATTTGATAATATTAAGAAAGAAGAAGGAAATTAAAACAAAATTCCTAATATATTAATGAAAACTAAGAGTAATGTAGGTTTACTCTAATACACATTAAATTGATTCAAATTGAAATTGATCATTGACTTTCTAAGGATCTTTTGAATGTGAAAATAAAAAAATATATTTGAAATGATACATATAGATATACGATAGATAAAGTACTTTGTTTAATGTTTAGCCAAATTGAACTATAAATAATACTAACTGAGAGTGGTGTTTTTTATATCAAATTGTTTTTCTTGTCTCTCCTAAAAGGTGTACCAAAATACACATAAATAAACCTTGGTTCATTATTCAACGCAGTTGATAAAGGTAGCATAAAGTGTACTCAAACCTATAAATTGGAGTAATGTTGATCTTGACTACTAAGAATGCTAAAACATAAAGTTGTTATCTAATATAAATGGGACTAACTAACTAACTTGAAACCTTAGATAAATGGATTCTAAGAATCCAAAGGCATGACATCGAATCATGCACGTGCCCTAGTCCTTCAACACCTTTGTGCCATACAATCATCCACCTAAGAATATGACCTCCAGTAAATATTTTTTTTTAAACTTAGGTGTATGTCTACATTTGTTGTAAGGAGCATGAGAACTTACTAAGTATTGAGGGGCTGTAATTTTGATGATGACATTAAGGCACCCATATTGATTTGATAATATTGAAAGAGAAGAAAGAAATAGATGCAAAATTGCTAATATTTAATCCAAACTAAAACTAATGTAAATTTCATTTAATACAAATACAAATTGATTATTGACTTTCTAATTATCTTTTAAATGTGAAAATAAAAAATATTATTTGAAATGATACATATAAATATACAATAGATAGAGTACTTTGTTTAATGTTTAGCAAGATTGAACTATAAATAATAGTAAATGAGAGTGATGTTGATTATATCTAGAGTAATGATAGATCTAGTCGTGTTGCAAACTGTGAGCGGGTATGTTTCAGAGTCTGAACTTAGCTTTCATATTGTAACACTCTTAAAGTAGAACAAATTAAAGTCTGCATCCTTTTGACGACCTCCATTTATTCACGTGTGATCTTCGTGGGCTTCCCTAAATTATTTTTTTTCTAGAAATTCTATTTCGCAATAAATCTTCAGTCATTTTGAAAAATTGTTTTGTCTTTTGCAAAGCATTGGATTGCACGATCGAAGAAAGAATGATATTTACCGCAGACACAAATTTGGAAAATTAAAAATGTACAAAATAAAGTATAAAGAATTTCAACTAGGGAAAGCATAGGTTGTCTGAATTCAATATTGTCAAAGCATGCTTGAATAATCTCTTTGGGAAGGATTCTGATAAAGTTAAATTTATTATTTCTTTATATAAAAATGTTCTTTTGAAAAGGGAAAAGGACATATCTTGTAGTTTTTATTTTTATTATATTTATTTTATTTTGATTCTGAATATATATTCAAAGTGAGTTATTTTACATATATGTTAATATAATTTTAATAATTATAATTTATTAATTCATTAAACTCTTTTTTAATAGCTGATTTTGTGGTCGTAATTTGAATAATTTTTTGTGGTTGTTTATTATTTTTTTGGAAAAATTATGACTATTATTCATTAGGTTAGATGTCTAATATTTATAATTCAGTACTTAAAATTATGTATTTAAAAAGAGATCCTGAATATTAGTTATCATCAAGTAAGATCAATTAAGAACATCTATCTTTAAAACTAACATTAAAGTATATAAAACAATACCACTTTCATTTCTTCATCAACATTTATAAATATTATGCTAGACATTATCTAATATTCTCTCTTATGTATTTCAATTGTGATGAAATTAACAAACCAAATTGATTGAACATAAAAAATGTTTAATAATAATGACCAAACTACATTTCAGATAAAATACCTATAAACCTAATCACATGTGAGTAAAACAATACCATCAAAATCTAACAAATACAAATAAAATTATAAAAAACGTCGTCTCCATCCTCAACAACTCCAAATTAATAAGAAATTAAACTATACCCTGACCTTTCTTTTATCTTAATAATTCTCATCTCAATTAATTAGAATTGATTATTATTTTTATTTATATGAAATATAAAAGGTAATTGATATTAATGTGTAGTAAAGTATTAGATAGTAAAACCCTTAATTCTTTACATGTTTTCGATTAGATAGGCATTGTCATACGGCCTTCGGACTGTAATCCTTCCCGTAAAGCACTTACCATGTGAAGTTGCACGTATGGAAAATTTTCAAACTAAAGTTGCTTTTCTTGCTGAAAGTATCGAAATGCAACTAAACTTGCTTCGTTCACTGTGGCTGAGGCTGAAGCTACATATACGACTGTCTGCCCAATTGTTTCCCATATTTCAGCCTTCGATTTCAAAATTTCATCACCTCTGTGTCTCGTAGCTTTCCGTGATCTCTTATCCATTTTCCAGTTTGGATCATGGAAATAATGAACGCAGATGAAGTAAAGATCGATCATGATCGATGGGTTATTCAAATCAAGGAAAGCCTGCAAATACATGACGACCAAGAAAAATAAAATGAGATTTCTGTATCCATTTTTGGTGTGCCCAAGAAGTTGCTGGCAGTGAAGCCAGCAGCATATATCCCGCAGTGCGTCTCTATCGGGCCATATCACTACTGGAGATCCGAACTGCACAGAACGGAGAGATATATAGTTGCCGCTGCAAGAAGATTTCAGAAGACAACCGCTGACTGTAAGTTCGAATCTGTAGTGGAAGAGGTGAAGAAGTACGACTGGCAGATCAGGAACTGCTACCACGAATATCTCGACTAAAAGAAGGAAACGCTGGCATGGCTCATGGCTCTTGACGCCTCCTTCGTGCTCGAGTGCTTGCAGTTCCAAGTCAAACAGGCGGATCAGGCTCCCTCGCAAATGTCTTCCCAGGCGAAGCTACTGAGCAGAGTTACCTTTGTTCCATCTGGCAGGAGCAAAATTCGTAATCCCATTATGAGAGATCTGATGATACTCGAGAATCAGTTACCTGTGTTCCTCTTGCAAAAGCTGCTGGAAATGCAGTTGGGTTCTCAGGATAAGGCAGAAGAAAGGCTATGAAATCTGGTGACTCTCGCCTGTAAGGAATGGTCGCCATTTATTTTGAAGATGCGGGATAGTTCAAGGCTGCGTATAAAAGAGAGGGGTCACATATTTGAGGTGGTGTACTACTCTATTGTCCCTGCAGCGGCAATAGACGATACCATTTCCAAGAAAAATGAGGAGGAGAATGTCCCATTGCGGGATTCAAGCTACTTAAAGCGTGCTCTGAAAGCTTTATGGAAGGCTCACTCCTCGTTAAAAATCGGCCTTGTTCACCTTGTCTCAGCACTGCCTGAGAGTATCTTCAAAGGAAGGCCTGTCCAGTTGGTGACACAGTTGTGCAGGCGTCTTTTTTCCGCCTTTAAAACTCTTTCAAATAAGCGCAAAGATGAAACGGATGAGGAAAATGATTAGGAGACAGGATATTCCTCTGAGGAAACTCCTCCTCGCGACGAACTAGCGATTCCTTCCGTCTCCAATTTATACTCAGCAGGAGTAAAATTCCTTCCAACCGAGGGAGACCTTACCACAATTCGCTTCGACCCCACCACTGCAACTCTTTATCTTCCTAATTTGAGGTTGAATCCCAACACAGAAATTGTTCTCAGAAATCTATTGGCGTTCGAAGCTTCGGCGGCTCCCGGTGCTTTGATCTTCACTCGCTACATTGATTTCATGAACGGCATCATCGACGAAGAAGAAGATGTTCGGATTCTGAGTAAGAGCGGGATTATCTACAACCATCTCGCAGACGACAGGAAAGTGGCAGGGCTGTGGAACGACAGGGGAAAATGGGTCAAATTGACTCAAGTAAATTATTTGGACTAAGTTATAGCGGAAGTCAACAAGCATTATAACAAGAGATGGAGCGTTGCTCTGAAGAATTTCATAAGAAAATACATATTCGCCCCATGGAAGCTCCTCACTGTTCTGGCCGCAGGGATACTTTTGCTTCTCACTTGCTTAGAGGCGTTTTGTTCTGTGTATGACTGTAAGCGTTTTGTGGAGCGACACTAGTATTTTGCAGGACTAAGTCAGTCATCTCAATAACCAAGTACTTTGAAATGATAAAACAGCTTTAGGAGCTCTTATTACATTGTTACGTATTAAATTCTCACCGAAACCTTACAAAACACATCTAAAACTAGCAGTCATATGCATAGGCAACGATCAGTCGATAGGGTGCATTGCAAACGGCTATCCTGGGAAGAAATATTTGGAATTCTTTGATTGGTGTGAGGGAGGGAAAGCTTGCTAATAAAGCAATATGAAAAAATCTGAGGTTAGTTCATAGTAGGAAGCGAATCTTATGATTTTGAACTTTACGTAGGATAAAGTAGGTGGAGTAAGTTATAATGAAGGGAGATGTTGGAAAATTAATTTATATATTTGTAATGTATCCATATGTATTAAAGTTAAATTTGAATAGTCTAATCTAAACATATTATAAATCACTTAATTTTGACGCAGAGACTATTTTATATGTCTTCATTTAATTTGAGCATTGTAAAGCATTATAAACTTGATGTTATAGTCCACTTTTCTATTCTTATGATGCGGGATTAAGAACCATTTGCATAAAATTGAAAAAGTGGTTTTTGCATTTCGACATCAAAATTTATTAGTTGAAAATTGATTATGAAAATGTAAAATAAAACTATAGCTCATGTTGAACGAATCTTATTATTTGCAATGTATCCATTACTTGTAATTTCAAGTAATTAATCATCAACAACTTTATATTTATTAATATGTAATATTTGATAACTTTAGTTACAATAGTTATTTAAAATTCGCTTTAATTAATAATTTTAGGTATTACAAGATAAAGATAGATCATTGTGAATCCATAGTAAAATAATTCTTAATGGATACGAGATTTTTAAAAAAAAATTCTTTAAAATTTAGAATTGAAAAATTAAATAATTAATTTTTTTAATAATAATAATGTCTCCAAAATTTCAAGTATGATATAATTTTATCTCTATCTTAGATTTATATGTACTAGACCTAAATGTCCATCTATATTTGAACTTTTTGTGTAGGTTAATCAATCAATTTATAGATTAATATTTAATTATCTTAAGATACATATGCATACAAATACGTGGCAGACTTGAAGTTCTTGATTAAATAATATTTATGAAAATTATGGAACATTAAAGGATTCTTTTTTTTTTGAAGAGTTATTAGTCATGCTTTTAATTACTAATATTCAATAAACACATATTCTTTAAAAAAAGTCAATCCATTACTTTAGGTATGGCATATTTTTTCCAATGCTTATGTGACAGAAGATAATTTATTACTTTGTTGTTATTTATTTTGATAATTTTTTATTTGAATATTGGTTATGATGGTCAGTACTAATAAATTTTTCAAAAAAGAAAGATGTTATAAGTAGTATTTAGTCCATAATTTTGGAAATAAAAGCATTATTGTGTGTGTGATTTATGGGTTAAAAGAAGAATGTGATGAAATGATACACATGTTTTGCATTGTTAGAATAATTGAATTAGAAGGTATGCCTTGTTTTGAGGCGGCATGAGAAACATGTTATTATAGAGTATGGCATTAGAAACATATTTTGCTTCCCCACCACTTGCTATGACATGAAAAATATGTTATTATAGAGTATGTTTGTCGAAGCCAAGTGTATACAAGGATTTGTGGACACATGTATCTATGTAACAAAAAATATATGGTGTTAAAAGTAAAACCAAAAAACCCACGCTCGTTATCCTCCCTACCCTATTGGCATCATAAAGCCCCATGTACTCTAGCCAAACCCCTGAGCAAGAAAAGTATGAAACGGCCATGAGACATTTCATGGAGTTTCATCATACATCACACAATAACAAAGTTGGGTAAATTTTGGTTTTTTCATTTATAATCTCTCATATTGTTGTGTTGTCTTTACTCTGGTAACTTTTAAAAAAATAGTTATCCTAATTTTTGAATGCTCTTACATGCTTTAGCCTAGTTCCCACAAATAAAATATAGGGGTATGTTAGTAGAGAGGCAAGAAAAATAAGAAAGCAATCATTAAAAGTAAGTATGTGGGTAAAACTCATATAGACAATGTGAAGCTAAAAATAGTTAATAATTTTTACAATTGGTTAACAAAATCTATCTATTGACAATGGAAAATTTATGTACTTACATGCACTATTGATGGTGCTTAACAAGGGTGAGCTGCATTGGATCGAGTTGTTGGATCATGAAAGAATTTGAAATAGACCATTTACAATATAGTAATTTTGTTGAATGTCTATTGCATCTGTTCATCATTATAAACGAAATAATATAGATATACAATAAAAGAGGTTAGTACTATTTGTTGGAGTTGAGAAGATACAACACCACAAAAGCCCAAAGTATCTTTGCAAGCAAATAACCTATTACAAGGAGAAGCAAAGAGAAACAAAAATGGAGATGCTCAAGAATGTGGAGCAAAGTATTCACCTGAAAATGTAAAATGAATTAATGATACAAAAGATAGTTTTCAACTACATATAGATGAAAACCCTAAAAAGGAAAACCCTAGGCTTGCACAATAATAACTAATAAAGTAATTAATTATTATGCACCTAATGTTAGCTTAAGTGAAAAAGAGTTAAAAGGAAACTTTACATAATTAAACAAATATTGTTTAATTAATAAAGTAAATGTCCAATTACTCTAACACCCCCCCTTAAGATAGACATAGGGAGAAGCTAAAACCTAGAAGAAGCTACTGAAAGCAAAAGCAATGGGTCCCGACAACAAGGCTAGATCAGGTACCCAAGTACAATGAAATCTCTATGAAACGGAGAAAAGGAGAAAACCTAGTGGGAAAAACTCCTCTCCAAAAAGAGATAGAACAACATGCTGAAAGAAACATGAAGGAAGGAAGGCCTCATAAAGACCCCCCAAGGACAACTTCCTTCACCCCAAGCATAGAGCGTAACTGAAGATAGCGCGGAGACACAAAAGGTTTCATGAAGATGTCTGCAACCTGCTCGGTAGTGGGAACATACTCCAAGATGAGAGAACCATCCTGAATCAACTGTCTGATGAAATGCATATGAAGCTCAATGTGCTTCGTCCACTGATGCTCCACCGAGTTGCGTGAAATGTGTATAGCACTCTAATTGTCACACCAAAGAATAGTGGGACTATCAAGAGGAAAACCAAACTCAGTCATCAACTGACGAAGCCATAAAATCTCCTGACTAGCGAGCACTGCAGCTCGGTACTCAGGCTCTGTAGATGATAATGCATGAGCAGTCTGCTTCTTGCACGACCATGTGATAGGACCAGAGCCAAGACAAAAAACAAAGCCAGAAGTAGACTTCCGATCATTGACATCACCAGCCCAATCTGAGTCAGTGTAGCCAACAATGTGAGGATCCCCTAATGTGTAGTGAATGCCATATGAAGTGGTGCCCTGAATGTACCTCAAAATATGCTTGGCAGCTTGCTAATGACTCTCATGAGGATCATGTGAGAATCGAGAGACAAGACCAACCGCAAAGGAAAGATCAGGACGAGTGTGAGTCAAGTACAACAAACTGCCAACCAACTGCCTGTAAAGTGTAGCATCTACTGAAGGGGTGGGGCAAGTAGTAGTCAAAACAACCCCTGACTGAAAAGGTGTGGGGGCAGGCTTGCAATCAAGCATGCCAAAGCGCTGAAGCATATCAAAAGAATACTTCTACTGGTAAATGGAGATCCCCTCTAAAGACTGAATCACCTGAAGACCAAGGAAATAGTGCAGAAGACCAAGATCTATCATCTCAAACTGCTCCATCAAGGCTAGCTGAGAATTCTGAATCATAGAGGATGAGCTACCTGTGATGAGAAGATCATCAACATATAGCACAAGAATCAAGATCTCACCCTCAAGATGCTAAATATAGACCGTGTGATCAGAATGACAACGAGTGAAACCAGTGGAGAGCAAAAAAAAGTCCATCTTCTCATACCAAGCCCGAGGGGCTTGTTTGAGACCATATAGTGAGCGCTGAAGTCTGCAAACCAAAGAAGAATCATGAACAAATCCCTGAGGCTGCTCCATATAGATCTCCTCCTGGAGGTCACCATGTAAGAAGGCACACTTCACATCCATCTGAAAAATGAGCCATCCTCTAGAAGCTGCAAGTGATAATACAAAGTGAATGGAATTCATCTTGGCGACAGGGGCAAATGTCTCGGAGTAATCAATACCCTCAACCTGTGAGAAAACCTTCGCAACAAGACATGCTTTGTACTTATCAATAGAACCATCAACAACATACTTGGTGCGATACAACCATCAACACCGAACCATCTTTCTGCCCTTAGGAAGAGGACAGAGATCCCATGTATCATTCCTCATCAAAGAAGAATACTCTTCCTCCATGGCACTATCCCACTCAGGGTGACCTGTCGCCTCTGAAAATCTCTGAGGATCCTCTGAAAGAGCATGAGTCAAAAGACTAGAACCCGTAGTATGAGAACGAGTGCGACGAGTGTCTGAAGGATCACCGGCCATAGATCCTACTGCCTCAATAGTAAATTGAGCCCATTTGGGCCTCTGAGGTTGAGCAAGTGGAGGTGGAGATGGGGGATCATCAATATCCTCATCAGAATCCTCAAAATAATCCTGAAGAGCTGTAGAGGGTGGAGTAGGTAGTAAAGTGGACACTGGAGACAGGGTATCAACTGGAGGAAGGCGCTCATCAAACTGAACATCCCGTCGAAACAAGACCTCTCTGGAATCAGGATCAAATAACCTGTACGCCTTAACATCCTCACAGTAGCCGACAAATATGAGGGGTCGACTCTTCCGCTCCATAGCTCTCCTCTGAGCATCAGGAATAAAAGCCCATGCCTCACTACCAAATACTCGAAATGATGAAATATCAGGCTTGTCATGAGACCAAGCCTCCTCAGGAGTCATATGTCGAATCGCCTTGTGAGGCATCCGATTCTGAATATAGTTGGCACAATTGACTGCCTCTGCCCAAAAAGACAAATCCATGGACCTGGACTGAATCATACAATTAGCCATCTCCCGTAAAGTTCTGTTCTTGTGCTCAGCGATACCATTTTGCTGAGGGGTGTAGGGAACAGAAAACTGATGCTGTAAACCATGCTTAGTGCAAAATTCTCTGAAAGCCTGATTCACATACTCCCCCCCATTATCTGTACGTATCCGCCGGATAGAGAGACCAGACTGCTTCTCTACAAATGTCTTGAAGACACGAAAGGAATCAAAGACATCAAACTTGTACTTAAGAAAGTACAACCATGTGCGTCTGGAGAAGTCATCAATGAATGTGAGTACATACTTGGCCCCTGAAAAAGAAGGAGTGGGAAATGACATGAGGTCACTATGAATCAACTCCAAGGGTTCCAAAGCACGAGTGGTACTTCCCTTCAGAAAGGGATCCCTATGATGCTTGCCAAGCACACAACCATGACAAACACTGTCAGTGCAGGAAATCCGTGGAAGACCAAGAACAAGTGACTGTGTACTCATCTACTGAATATATCTATAATTGACATAGCCCAAACGCTCATGCCAAAGCTGACTCACTGAATTTGCATGTGCTATAAGAGATGAACCTATACCCTCAAAAGGCGCAAAGCCATCAAATCTGTAAAGACGAGATGCAGTATCAACACTACCAGTAGCCACAACCAAATCAGAATCATGGAGGTCCCGAATAACCACATCATGTGGTGAGAACTCAACTGTCTTACCAGAGCCAATGTGGCAAATCTGATAAATGGACAAGAGGTTCGTCGAAATGTCAGGAACAACCAAAACATCCTGTAGAGTGCCTCCATCCAAAGAGACAGAACCTGAACCCAAGACGGAAAGCTGTGAAGAGTCACCCACTGCAATCTGTGAAGTACCACAAGAGGCAAGAGAAGTGACCAACTGCTGAGTGTGAGTCATATGGTGAGAAGCACCAGAGTCTAAAATCCAAGTGGACCCATTGGTTGATGCTCGTGCAGTGAGAGCATGACCCTTCCCTGTGGTGGAAGAAGAAGAAGACGGCGGTGAGGAGATGTGTTGCTGCTGCATGGCCTCCTCTAAAGCCTCTAATCGTTTCCAACACCTGGAAACTCGATGACCTTGCTTGCCACAGAAACTGCAAGTGTCGCCTGATTTCTCCTTAGTCTTGGAGGAAGACTCACCAGACTTCGAAGATTTCCCATGTTTGGGATTAAATGGTGGTTTGGAATCAGACTTAGGAGGCGGTTTGGAGGAATGCTCACTACCTGCAAAATCTTTCTTGGGCCTCGGTTTCTGCTTCTGTTTCCCCTTCGGTGATTGAGCAACCAATGCTTTTCTCTTTGAACCTGAGAGCATATCCATCTGAGAAAGGTGGGACTGTTCCCGAGACAAACGATCACAAAATAAATCAAAGGTAGGCATGGTAAAATTGGCACCCAAACCATCCATGGTGGAGTAGAAGGAGGAAGCAAATATCTGAAATGGACCACGAAGCTTCGAAAGAAATAAATAAATGCACTGTGTGTCTGTCTTGTTCTTCCCACAACCCTGTAAAATAGAGCGGATAGTTTTGAACTTGTTCAAAAAGTCCTCAATAGTGGGGAAGGAATCAGGTAACAATGAAGTCAGCTCTGCCTCAATCTGTAATGCGCGGAACTCATTAATGGCCCTAAAAAGTGTCTCAAACTTCAGCCACATGGCTCAAGGAGTGAGCAAAGCATCAAGGTGAAACAAAAGACTGTCTGAAACATGCAGGCATATCAAACCCATAGCCTCATCCATCTTGTTCCTGTGCTGCATAATCTCAAAAGCACGCTGCAACTGAGGCTGAACCTCATCTAAACAAGACCATAACCCTCATGACCTGAGTAGCCTCATCATACGAGACTTCCAAGTGTGATAGTTATGTGATGTGAGTAGCTCAACTGAAGAGTCTCCATGAAACCCTGCACCTCTACCTGCTTGTGTTTTTTATTATTATGTGATCTTTCAGAATAGACAGAAGATGCAGAAGGGTTTGTATTTTTGAGAGTTTTGGTGTTTGGTTTTCTGAGATAAATGACAGAAAGCAAGAGAAAAAACACCCCCCACAAAAGATAAACCCAAACCCTAGTACAAACTGAGAAGAAGGAAGCAATGCATAAGCAAAAAATACTTCAAGACAAATTCTCATGTACCTGATGAAAATTCTGATAAAATAGATCACATCACTGAATAGAGCATGTGAGAGCTTTCCAACGCCTATTCAAGTTTGAAAAACGGAGTCCGTTTGCATCTTTATGACCCCGGAAGTGAAAGAAAGAAGACCTCACTTTGACTGGTAAAAAATATCAGACTGGTAAAAAAAATTAAAAATATTTTTACCATCAGATTGGTGTCATTCTCAGCTTTCCAACGCATCTTCCTGTTCGAAAAACGGAGCTAGGATGCCCAAGTTATGCCCATTTGACCAAAAATGACATAATAGGGGGTTGGAGAGAAAAAAATAGCCCTCAAGGGCTTAAAATTCGCGGCCCCAGGGCACATGGTGGCGGACGCAGGAGGTGGCGGTGCGCGGGTGGCATGGCGGTGGCGGGTGGCGCACAAGCGGCGCTTGGGCGGAGCAGACCAGGTGGCGGGCTGCAGGGGCATGGTGGCCGCTTGGCCATGGTCGGTGGTAGCCACGGATGGCGGTGGCGGGCGGCGCTCTGGCAGGCGGCGGTTTAACACTGGCCATGCAAAAATAACCAAAAAATGATTTTTTTAATTTTTTTTTTTTTTTTCTTCGTATGGCCCTAGGGCAAAAGAAAATTTGCCTTCCAAATTGAATGTAACCAAAATCGACGATTTGACAGTCGTTTTAGGGGTTTTTGGGCGCTGCGAATCCAATGGAACAGTCCATTTGAGCCCAAAGTGAACCAAAAAAATGGAGTATGCTGAATCCACCGAAAGAACTTAAAACCGTAGATTTGCTTCCAATGCAAATTTCTCAAAACAAGAACAAGCAGCTGCAAATCTGAAGCTCTGATACCATGTTGGAGTTGAGAAGATACAATACCACAAAACCCCAAAGCATCTTTGCAAGCAAATAACCTGTTACAAGGAGAAGTAAAGAGAAACAAAAATGGAGATGCTCAAGAATATGGAGCAAAGTATTCACCTGAAAATGTAAAATGAATTAATGATACAAAAGATAGTTTTCAACTACATATAGATGAAAACCCTAAAAAGGAAAACCCTAGGTTTGCACAATAATAATTAATAAAGTAATTAATTATTATGCACCTAATGTTAACTTAAGTGAAAAAGAGTTAAAAGGAAACTTTACATAATTAAACAAATATTGTTTAATTAATAAAGTAAATGTCCAATTACTCTAACACTATCTATTGTAAATAGAAAGAGATAAAATGGAACATTTTGAATAGATGGCATCTTGGTAAAGAATTATCAATGTTATCTATTGGGGATGTTGAAAAGAGAGCTATGGAAAGAATAAAAACTACAATGGATAGAATAGAGTATGTTTTTGGTAGAAAAGTGCATGGGAGAATTTATGTCCATGAATATAACCAACAACAAATATATGATGGTGGAAGGTAAAAGCACTAAACCCATGCTCTATTTTTGGTAGATGTAATCCCCTAAAATTTGCACAAAGGGGAAAAACACAACCATCAATTTTTTTTTGAGAAACATTAACAAAGTTAACCATATACACACATGGTACCATCCTATACGTATCACATGGTGATGTGTGACCATCATCATTGGCGATACCTCACTCGAGAGTAGGTAAGGGAATAAAATGACATCGAGTGCATGAGATCCATTGTGCACACCCTCAAACCAAGGACGTGATGACTCAAAGATCTAGGTTAAGGTTATGCTAGCTTCAAATAATTTCTAAGGACTATCAATGTCTAACCTCACCCTGATGACCTACTCCATACTAAAATATAAGTATAAATAAAAAATCCATCATGAGATTAACTATAATTTTGGTGATACTATTATTATTACCAATCCTAACATTATTTCCATTATTATTATTTTTGTAGTGTTAATGATGTAATAATTTAAATGTTCATATTAACATTAATGCAAATTGGGTTCACCTAAGACCCTCAAGATTTAATATATCTAACCTAAATATATAATTTTTTCTTAATTATTATTATTGATGAAAAAATATTTTATCTATAATCAATTTATTCAAAAAAATCTTTTTAATTTTATCTTTTTATTTTTTTACACTTAGAATTAAATAAATAAGATATTATGAAAATATAAAATTAGACAAAAATAACAATTAAAATTTATTATATACAAGATCCTTATGATAAAAAGAAATAAAGCTATACACATATATATTTATATATTTCATTTTACGTTAGAAATATTCTATTAAAATAAGAAAATAGAAACCTAAGTCTTTAAGGAATTCCCACGATTCCTTTTCTTTCTTAGACTCTAGGCTTTTAAAAGGGTATGTTTTTTTATGTCTATAGTTTTTAAGACTATAACTGACCTCCTTTCTAAACTTTAAACTCAAAACATGCAAAACTTGGAATTTTATAAGACGTTGGTTTAGAGTAAGTTAGTCGTCCACCCGACTATGGCAAGAGAAATGAATCGAGGCTGAAGCATTTTTATTAGAATTGATCGAATTAAAAGAGAAGCTTAAGCGATAACTATTCTATGATGATCAAATGTTACGGAGATTTGGATTCAACTAATTACTGGTAATTACATTCTGTGGCTGCATTATTGTTGGCATTGCTACTCACAACCACGTTAATGAGTAAGACAAGGATTACAATGGCATATTTAATTAATATTAATGCAGCCCAAATGATAGCTATATTCATTGAATGTTGGGGTTTCGACTGTAACTATTTTAAAATTATTAAGCCCAACGGTACTATTAATTCTGGATATTAATACCATAAGATGTAATCATAATACCTACTGACAGATATCTAATGGTTAACACATTTCAACAGTCAATAGCTCCAAACCGCACCACCATAACCTTAGTAGAACTTTTAATATGAGCATAGTGATTATTGCATTTAGACTATTTAAAGGCAATACTGGGTAGTCGGCTGCACCAAGAAGATGAGGCATTAATTAGCACCCAACTCTACACGGGAACCCTAACATATCTTCTTATACTCACTTCTCTGGTGCAGGTGACGTGGATGAAAGAATGCAGAATAAAGCCTGACGGGTTTAAGCGACACCATTTTTTTTTTTTGAGGTATTATGTTATCATTACCAAGCTAAATACATGGTGCTGCATTTAATATCACCTACTATTTCACCTAGCAACAAAAAAATCTTGGTAATTATTCAATTTATTCTCTCAGCCACCCTATTAATATTATGACAATAGCATCAGTCAAATAGAAATTCATTACTGCCAGCATCCCTATCATACGATTCGCTCAGGGCAGCAAACTTAATAAAGATTGCTTGCATACGTTAACACACACACAAGCAATTATGGTTGACGCGCCAGCTGAGTAGTTGGATTTGAAATCTCGAGTATGATACGGATTTATATTTGAGGTAGATGCTTCAGCTACGCTAAACCTTTCTTCGTTACTATTACTTTTTTTGTCATCTATTCTAATTAGCACCTAGAATAAGGTATACTTATATAAATATTTTTCAGATTCCGAGGTGGAGAGTTTGGCAAAAGCGGTGGCTTAAAAGCTATTTGTCCTCCTCCAAACACTGCATGCCGGTAACACCTACCTGGCAGAATTCATTCCTCCAATCATCATCTTTGGTTAGATAAATTGATAATTTCCAAAAAGATTATATGCTCTAGTTTATTAGCAACTGGAGGCCATTTAAAATAGTATCAACACTATAATTTATTTAGACAGCAACATGCCAGCAATAGAAGCCACGAATTAAGCAAAACAACTCGAACTCTTATATTCCATCCTAATTCCTTTCTTTTCCTGGCACCATCATAACATCCTACACCTAGCTTATTAATGCAGTTACTCTAGCAGATTTGGTGAGAGTTCAACCATGACAAAATAGCACGCCAACCTCTGAAGCATTAAGTATGGCACTGGAGATTATCCGTTCGATTCTCGCTTTGACTGTACAGCTTTAATGAGGGCGCCACCAGATTTGAAGCTCATTACACTATACTTGATCTCTTACACTCTTATTTTTGTTTACTTGAGATCAAAAAGGTGAATAGTTGCATAGGATTTGATGACTAATAAATAGCTAAGTGAAGGTGTGAGAGTGAGGATCTATAGTCAAGGTCATGAGCATTTCATTTCCGGAAAGGTGGTGGAGGAGCTACTATCTAACCAACCAAGTAGACAAAATTCAAATGTTGATTGGGGCACCAGGAAGCTAGTGTGCACCCCTCCAATAGACAATAAGAACAATACATGTTACTGCCTGATCATCTTTTCATCTACTACTGGCCTCTATCTGTCGACCTTAGTCCTAACAGAGGCGACTGTAGAGGGTAGATTCTTCGAGGGACTTTACTCTTATTTGATGGGTCGCTATGCTGCCTAACTGCACAGGAACGTGGTGTTGCAGTAAGGAAGAAGGGGAAATAATGGGTTGAAGAGGCACGACTACATTAGCTTATGTTTTTCTTTTGCAGACCGAACCATTGGCATCAATACTATTGTTCTAGTCCATCTATGTAACTCCCAAACTATACACACTCTGCTTTGCTTTATTCAAGTATTTATTAAAGGGAAATAAACTTTCATTTTGAGTTTACCATGCATAAATATACAAGCAATAATCATCAAGTTTTATTTTCATTACATATACTCGTAAGTTGCCCAAATCATTATTCCTCAATACATAATGTTGTATACAGAACATCTCACTTACCTTTACTAGACATGCAATGTTTATTAACGCCATGCTCAATACCCAAAAATAGATCTAAGTTTCTCTACTTTTTATAGCTAGTAATGCACAGAAAGTTTATGCATTTTATCTCTAACTAAAAGCAGGCAGGAAGGACTTGACTTTAAATTTATTTCATTATTTGTGTCCCATACTAATAGAATGCCACCAATTTGTGAGCTGTTATAGAATATTAATAGTGCATATATTTCTCCCATTTAGAACAACGATACAAATAATGACTTACAGGAAACAAGTTTAAGCATATTAGTTTATCATCTGACTCATGAGAGTTTTACCTATCCTTTTCTTTCTTTCTTTTTTTAACCTAGTGTAAGCTCATATAGGATCCGAACAACAAATCATGGCTTCTTTACTAAATATAAGACAGAGGCAACTAATTCATTTTCTCAAGAAAAATAGAAACACCATAACTTTACTTGAAGGGAATACATGTAGTATTTACAATTGTAATACCCTTCTATTTTTCCTTCTAGTTGGACAGTGTGTCTTTGTGTGGGTATGTTGCTGTGGTGTGTTTTCTGATTATTCAGATGTTATCTTTATTCCATGCTTTGGATTAGCATAGTGGTTATTTGAATTAAATATGTTTATGCATTGAATTATATCAACATGTTAGAATTGTCAGTTATTTGCAGTGTATTGGTGAAGGGGATAGTATCGTATCACTCGCCTGCGAGCGCCCTGCAATCCCATGATTACCTCTTCACGGTGTGAATTTTATGCTGGATATATTATATGTTGTTGGTTACTTCAATTGTAGGTTGACAGATATAGGACATCGACTCCACCTGGGTTCACAGGTTGGAGCGTGTTCAATAACCAACGGTATTCGATTAGGAGATAATAACTAGGTTTCCATGTCAACTCGTCACCCTAGTCCTTGTATATCATCAGTTGTTTGTCAGGTTGTGTTGCTTTGAATATTGTGCCCTCTCTTCGTTATTTAATTGCAAGTTAAATTGGGTGATTTAAATAGCTTAATGTATTTAAGTTGTGGATTAATTTGATCTAGAAATTATGTTGAAATATTGTTTATTTTATTATTAATTTAATTTAATTAATAAATAATTTAATCATTGATTAAATCTATTTATTAATTAATTAAATTTATGGGGTTGAAAGAATTTAATTTATTTATGTTGAGTTATTGTGTTATTTGTGAAATTGAAAAATTGAAAGATGCATTAAAAGTCAATTTGGAATTTGAAAATTTAAGAAATTAAAAGAAAATGTTTTAGGAAGTCAAATTTGAAAATTTGAATTGAAAAATTGAAAAATGAGATATTTTGGCAATTTCTGTTTTGAAGAATTTATTAGGGTGGTTGTTGAATTTTAGGGTTTTATCCTTATGTTGTTGAATTTTTCTAAAAATTTTGGATCTTGGAGTTTTGAGAAAAAGTTGGAATTTGAGGGAGAAAGCATGTTCCAATTTTTGTGGGTTTGGTTTGGAGTTGTGAAATTTGCTGATCTGAGGAGGGAATCAGAGGAAGGAGTTGAGCATTGTCTAGATCATCTCAACACCAGAAAACCAAGTTCATGTTATTAAATTGATAGATTTAGATATTTTGTTTACAAAATTCTCATTTGAAAATTAAGTTCTTCAAGAAAATATATGTTCTTGGCTGGAAACTGTTCTTTCAATTTTGTTTCTCAATTAGACTTGCAAATTTCTGATGTGGGTATGTAAATATTTACTTATATAAGTTTATAAATATGTATATATATATGAGATATATATACATATATATTATATGGGTTTGGGATTTGTTATCATGCTGGTTTTTTTTTAAATAAAAATAAAAAATAAAAAATAAAAAAAAATCGGATTAAAAAAAATCCACAGGCCTTAGGCTTTAAATAAAAAAATTTATTCAAAAATAAAAGTGGTGTTTGGAGGGCTTTGGGGGAGTCGCTGGGGGCTCACCTCACTGCGCCCCCCATGGGAGGCGTGTGGGGGAGCCACGCCCGACGTGACCCCCACAGCCAACCCCCTTGAATCGCGATCGGCTGTGTAACATAGCCGTCACTGCCAGTAATGGCTGCCGACTGTGTTCCACAGCTGCGTCGCCGCCGCTACCTCCGCCTTTGCCCCACTCCAAACCCTCCGCTCCGCCCTGCGTGTGGTGCACACCCCACCAAAACTGCGGTCGCTTCTCAGATCTGCCGTCACCCCAAAAATAAAGCGTCACCCTACATAAAAGAAATCCACCGCCCACTATCAAATCGTAGCTGACTTAGGGTTGCACACGATCCGCAATCCGAGGCAGCCGCCCCATGAATGGATTTTGGATGGCACGCAGCCAGAGAGTAAAAGACTTATTATAATAAAAATAAAATAAATTTTATATTATAATATTAATTATTATATTTATAATATGAAAATATTAATATATATTATAATAATATAATATGTATTAATATTTATTATTATATTATATAATAATATGTTATTTATATTTGTTTTTGTAAATTAAAAATAGATGTGTGTTTAAATTATAAGGGTGATTTTAATGGTGTTGTGAGGTATTTGATTAATAACATATTTTTTTAATGGAATTGAGGAATTTTGGAATCATATGCTTTAGTGGAGGTAATTGATTTATTTTAAAATTATATATTAGGAAGGGTTAATATGGAATTTAAAGGAGATATGTTTAATAGTAAGATGGAATGATTTAACGATGTAATTTTTGCAAAGGACTAGTAGTATTTTCTTTCAAAATGATTTAGTTCATAAGGAGGAAATAGTTATTTATTCTAAATCGTTACTTTCTGATAATCGAAATATATGACTAATTTATATTTATTTATTTAGCAATTAGTGTAATTAAACATTTGAATTATGTTTTATCGTTTGTTTGAAAGAGACATATTTAATTCAGTTTTATTAATGCAATAAAGTGTTGAATGTTAGCATGACGATATGGATTTAGGATATCCAAAGGTAGTTTATTTCGTGTACCTTCTCTGAATATTCTTTTCGTGTGCTTGTTTGTTGGGAAACGGGTTGAAGGTGTCTTTTATTTGTAAGTCTTCCAGATGGGGTTTTCAGTTCTGTGGTTGTCATTTGTGATGTCAACCTGGTTTGTATTCCTTGGATAGTGCATGAGGTTGTGTCTATGATAGTACCCGATTTTCACGAACGGGGACATTTGTATCTCCTGATAAAGGAGTGGATTTTGTAATGTGTGCCTCCCTATTAGGAGCGGTCAGGAGTGGTTTTGTTATTGTTGTTACCTCCAGTGTTTGGAGTGGTTTTATCTTTGTCACCTCTTGAGAAAGGAGTGGACGTGTTATCCTATTTGTTGCACCTTGGTGCCATTGATGTTTGGTTGGTGTGTGTGTGTGTGTTGTCATGTAGAGGAGTGGCTTGTAACGGGGACAAGCACACGAAGTGGTCCTAGGGTAACTCATTGTAAGTGGTATAATTAAGTGATAACTAAATGAATATACTTAGAAGTTTGGGTAGTACTTCACACTAATCAAGATAAGTATGCCTCACTCATGGACCCATGTGCTTGGTTAAGCTTGGGATGGGTGGGAAGGCCAATAACGGAAAGGTCATCTATCTTGTCTATAAGAAAGGTATTTGATTCCGCATTAGTGAGTATGAGGGCCGGGGATCGGACTGGGCCACCATCCGATGATTTGCTGTGGGTAACTCATGACGAGCTGTGTGATGACACTCTTTCTAGGACAATTGTTGGTTTTGATTTCATGTTAGTATGTATGAGGATCGGGCATCAGACTGGGCCACCATCCGATGATCTGTCGTGGGCAACTCATGATGTGATGTTTGATGGCACTTTGTGTGACCATAGTTGGTACTTATTTTGTGGCTATGGTTTCCTTAACATACCTGATGTGACCATGGTTGGTGTTCGATTATTATGTGTATGGTTCTTATAACATAATTGTTCTGCTTTATTTCTGGAAGCAATGTGACCTTGTGGAGTTGTGCTTGTGTTGTACTTGCATGGTATTTGAGTGGTACTTATGTTGTACATATGTGGTATTTGAGTTGTACCTTGGGACGTATTTGTGAGGTTCATGTGATTGATTATTTCAGTTTGGTTCAGTTATGTTAGCCTATGTCTAGAGGTAGATGGTCTTAACTAGGATTCTTGGTTACTATCTCCTAGCACGGGGGGTGGGCCTTTGTGTTCCACTTGGTTGGGTGGCGTGCACCTAAATCTGTTGGGTCCTTTCTTCATGTTCGTGTGGATGAGACTTCCAGTTGGAGAGCTCATTGGATTTAGTTTTAGTACATGCCTTATTTCATTTCAGTTGTTCTTATTATTTTACCCCTTAGTTGTTATCGAGGTGGAAGTTGTAATTGTAATTATGATTATTGATCTTGCCTCATTCGGGGAATGAGAGTTATAATCTTAATGTTAATTATGGATTAATGAAATTGAAAGTTATCTTTATGCTTGGTGTAATTATCTTATTTGGAATGCATGTGCGTTATTTATTTTGTAATTGAATGACATGGTTAAGTTCATGTTTTTTGTTGAGGTTATGTATAACCTCTATCTCATAACCTTAGAGATTGTTGGCATTAGTTAGCGAACTTGCTTATTAATTATATGTGCAAAAACCTTGTTTAAGTTATTGTTTGCAACTTCCTCTAGGGTTGCGTGGTGGGGTGTTACACATGGTATCAAAGCTTAGGTTTAAACACTGGGTGCTCTAGGATTATGATGGAGCCATTAAGCTTTGTTGTGTGGGTTTTGCATTGTGTACCTCACTTAATACCTTGGTGTGTAGACAAGGTTTTGATTTAGTACATTATGTGTGAGGGAGTTATATCCGTACGTGTTTGTAGGCTTCAAAGAGTAAGCCTAACCCTAGGGGGGGAGGATGTAATACCCCTCCGTTTTTCCTTCTAGTTGGACAGTGTGTCTTTGTGTGGGTATGTTGCTGTGATGTGTTTTCTGATTATTCAGATGTTATCTTTATTCCATGCTTTGGATTAGCATAGTGGTTATTTGAATTAAAGATGTTTATGCGTTGAATTATATCAACATGTTAGAATTGTCAGTTATTTGTAGTGTATTGGTGAAGGGGATGGTATCGTATCACACGCTTACGAGCAACCTGCGATCCCGTGATTACCTCTTCACTGTGTGAATTTTATGCTGGATATATTATATGTTGTTGGTTACTTGAATTGCAAGTTGATAGGTACAAGACATTGACTCCACCTGGGTTCACAGGTTGGAGCGTGTTCAATAACCAATGGTATTTGATTGGGAGATAGTAGCTAGGTTTCTATGTCAAGTCGTCACCCTAGTCCTTGTATGTCATCAGTTGTTTGTCAGGTTGTGTTGCTTTGAATATTGTGCCCTCTCTTCATTATTTAATTGCAATATAAATTGGGTGATTTAAATAGCTTAATGTATTTAAGTTGTGAATTAATTTGATCTAGAAATTATGTTGAAATATTGTTTATTTTATTATTAATTTAATTTAATTAATAAATAATTTAATCATTGATTAAATCTATTTATTAATTAATTAAATTTATGGGGTTGAAAGAATTTAATTTATTTATGTTGAATTATTGTGTTATTTGTGAAATTGAAAAATTGAAAGATGCATTGAAATTCAATTTGGAATTTGAAAATTCAAAAATTAAAAGAAAATGTTTTAGGAAGTCAAATTTGAAAATTTGAATTGAAAAATTGAAAAGTGAGATATTTTGGCAATTTCTATTTTGAAGAATTTATTAGGGTGGTTGTTGAATTTTAGGGTTTTATCCTTATGTTGTTGAATTTTTCTAAAAATTTTGGATCTTGGAGTTTTGAGAAAAAGTTGGAATTTGAGGGAGAAAGCATGTTTCAATTTTTGTGGGTTTGGTTTGGAGTTGTGAAATTTGCTGATCTGAGGAGGGAATCAGAGGAAGGAGTTGAGCATCGTCTGGATCATTTCAACACCAGAAAACCATGTTCACGTTATTAAATTGATAGATTTAGATATGTTGTTTACAAAATCCTCATTTGAAAATTAAGTTCTTCAAGAAAATATATGTTCTTGGCTGGAAACTGTTCTTTCAATTTTGTTTCTCAATTAGACTTTCAAATTTCTGATGTGGGTATGTAAATATTTACTTATATAAGTTTGTATATATGTATATATATATGAGATATATATATACATATATATTATATGGGTTTGGGATTTATTATCATGTTTTTTTTTTTTCAAATAAAAAAAAAAATCGATTAAAAAAAAATCACAGGTCTTAGACTTTAAATAAAAAAATTTATTAAAAAAAAAAGTGTTGTTTGGAGGGCTTTGGGGCAACCACCGGGGGCTCACCCCACCGTGCCCCCCATGGGAGGCATGTGGAGGAGCCACACCCTGTGCGACCCCCGCAGCCAACCCCCTTGAATCGCGGCTGGCTATGTAACATAGCGGTCACAAAAACAAAGTGCCGCCCTGCATAAAAGAAATCCGTCGCCCAGTGTCAAACCGCGGCTGACATAGGGTTGCGTGCAGCCCGCAATCCAAGGCAGCCACCCCATGAATGGATTTTGGATGGCGCGCGGCCCGAGGGTAAAAGACTTATTATAATAAAAATAAAATAAATTTTATATGATAATATTAATTATTATATTTATAATATGAAAATATTAATATATATTATAATAATATAATATGTATTAATATTTATTATTATATTATATAATAATATAATGTTATTTATATTTGTTTTTGTAAATTAAAAATAGATGTGTGTTTAAATTATAAGGGTGATTTTAATGGTGTTGTGAGGTATTTGATTAATAACATATTTTTAAAATGGAATTGAGGAATTTTGGAATCATATGCTTTAGTGGAGGTAATTGATTTATTTTAAAATTATATATTGGGAAGGCTTACTATGGAATTTAAAGGAGATATGTTTAATAGTAAGATGGAATGATTTAACGATGTAATTTTTGCAAAGGACCAGTAGTATTTTCTTTCAAAATGATTTAGTTCATAAGGAGGAAACAGTTATTTCTTCTAAATTGTTACTTTCTGATAATCAAAATATATGACTAATTTATATTTATTTATTTAGCAAATAGTGTAATTAAACATTTGAATTGTGTTTTATCGTTCGTCTGAAAGAGACGTATTTAATTTAGTTTTATTAACGCAATAAAGTGATGAATGTTAGCATGAGGATATGGATTTAGGATATCCAAAGGTAGTTTATTTCATGTACCTTCTCTGAATATTCCCTTCATGTGCTTGTTTGTTGGGAAATGGGTTAAAGGTGTGTTTTATTCGTAAGTCTTCTAGATGGGGTTTTCAGTTCTGTGGTTGTCGTTTTTGATGTCAACCTGGTTTGTATTCCTTGAATAGTGCATGAGGTTGTGTCTATGATGGTACCCGATTTTCATGAACGAGGACGTTTGTGCCTCCTGAGAAAGGAGTGGATTTTGTAATGTGTGCCTCTCTGGCAGGAGCGGTCAGGAGTGGTTTTGTTATTGTTGTTACCTCCAGTGTTTGGAGTGGTTTTATCTTTGTCGCCTCCTGAGAAAGGAGTGGACGTGTTATCCTATTTGTTGCACCTTGGTACCATTGATGTTTGGTTGGTGTTTGTGTGTGTGTGTTGTCAATTAGAGGAGTGGCTTGTAATGGGGGCCAACACACGAAGTGGTGCCAGGGTAACTTGTTTTAAGTGGTATAATTAAGTGATAACTAAATCAATATACTTAGAAGTTTGGGTAGTACTTCACACTAATCAAGATAAGTATGCCTCACTCATGGACCCATGTGCTCAGTTAGGCTTGGGATGGGTGGGAAGGCCGGTAACAAAAATCTCATCTATCTTGTCTATACGAAAGGTATTTGATTCCGCATTAGTGAGTATGAGGGCCGGGGATCGGACTAGGCCACCATCCGATGATTCACCGTGGGTAACTCATGACGATTTGTGTGATGACACTTTGTCTAGGAGAGTTGTTGGTTTTGATTTCATGTTAGTATGTATGAGGACCGAGGGTCGGACTGGACCACCATTCGACGATCTACCGTGGGTAACTCATGATGTGATGTTTGATGGCACTTTGTGTGACCATAGTTGGTACTTATTTCGTGGGTATGGTTTCCTTAACATACCTGATGTGACCATGGTTGGTGTTCAATTATTATGTGTATGGTTCTTATAACATACTTGTTCTGCTTTATTTCTAGAAGCAATGTGACCTTGTGGAGTTGTGCTTGTGTTGTACTTGCATGGTATTTGAGTTGTACATATGTTGTACATATGTGGTATTTGAGTTGTACCTCTGGATGTATTTGTGAGGTTCATGTGATTGATTGTTTCAGTTTGGTTTAGTTATGTTAGCCTATGTCTAGAGGTAGATTGTCTTAACTAGGATTCCTGGTTACTGTCTCCTAGCACGAGCGGTGGGCCTTTGGGTTGCACTTGGTTGGGTGGCGTGTACCTAAATCCATTGGGTCCTTTCTTCATGTTTGTGTGGATGAGACTTCCAATTGGAGAGCTCGTTGGATTCAGTTTCAGTACATGCCTTATTTCATTTCAGTTGTTCTTATTATTTTACCCCTCAGTTGTTATCGAAGTGGAAGTTGTAATTGCAATTATTATTATTGATCTTGCCTCATTCGGGGAATGAGAGTTGTAATGTTAATGTTAATTATGGATTAATGAAATTGAAAATTATCTTTATGCTTGGTGTAATTATCTTATTTGGAATGCATGTGCATTATTTATTTTGTAATTGAATGACATGGTTATGTTCATGTTTTTTGTTGAGGTTCTATATAACCTCTGTCTCGTAACCTTAGAGGTTGTTGGCATTAGTTAGCGAACTTGCTTATTAATTATATGTGCAAAAAAAAAGAAAAATTAGGTTGATTAATTTGTTGTTTGCAACTTCCTCTTGGGTTGCGTGGTGGGGCGTTACAACAATAATGTAGTCCATTTGGACTTGAATAACATACGTGATACTCCTTAAATAGAAAGATAGTTCTCCTTATGGATACCATTATGCATGTTTTGAACACAACTAACATGACCTTTGGGAACAACATGACATCGATATTTTTTCTAAAACATTATTCTCTCCACTATAGTGAGGTCACACCTCAAATTTGCAAGCTCTTCCAACAATATCACCTTCATAGGAAACACACATAGGAACTAACTTTCTTCATGGCCATTGGTGGTGCTCACCTCCCAACCTTAGTTTGGAAAACCAACCACCCCCTGAGCTAGAAGGTAACCAAGCTACCGGGTACACACAACAATAGAACACATAAGCCATTCCAACCACAACATTCAAACAAAAATACTCCCAACCAAGATTTACACATTGATATAGATATTCTTTAAGAATCCAAAATGGGGATAGAGGTGGACATCACTTCTATATAGGGAGACCTATTAGCAAGTAGAAATAACCAACAACACAATATTTTGTTTTCTCCAATCCACCCATTCATCAAAGCTCTTCATATCATACATTCTCCATGCAACAATCTCTCAATAAATCATAACATCATGGAACAAATTTGGGTACTCACACCCCTTTTTTCTTGCCTCTCCTTCTCAAAGGAGGAACAATCTCTCCATAGAGGTTCCTACTCATTCCTATCCCCCACAAGGATGCTCTTCCCACATTGGGTGACTTTATCCTATGCAGCCCCAAATCAACACATGGAAGTGAAAAGACACATCCAATGAACAAACAATCCACAAAAAAAAACCATCTTCTCACACTTCCAAACAAAAGATAAAATAAAAATAGAAGTATGCATAAATGTAGAATAAAACCTACCTCAAATCCAGGCCAACAATGAAAGAGGGTTGAAAATGTACTCCAAATCTCTACTTCTCCAATTCCAAGCTAATTTTTCCTTCTCCAAAGCAATCCAAGCACCAAAAAAAAAAAGAAGAACCCCTTTCTTTGGCTTTCCAAAGGGTTGAAATAAGAGTCAAGGGTTGGAAACCCTTAAAGGAGAGAGTGACATATGTCAATCTCCTATTCACTCCTATTGACACACCTCCCCACAAGTTCTCACACATGTGTTAGAAATCTTGGGGAAGTGAAAGGCCAAAGAGTGTTCAACACTCAACAAATACCTTCAAATCTCATAAATGAGATTTTGGAGCCAACACTCCATTCTCATCCCTAAAATCCGTCACCCTTCTTAATGGCTAATTAAGAAGGGTCACAACTTGCAATTTTCAAAAGTCATGTGCTTGATTTGACCCCTAACCCATAGGTAATCATCCTAGGGGTTAAATTAGGGTCTATTAAACCATTCGAAGGACTAATTTAACCTTTTTAAACCCTCAAAAGAAATTTAAATTCAAACATAATAAAATAATTTCTAAAATGCCCCAAAACCCTAATCAAAAGTTTAATTGAATTTAAAAGCATAATCACAAGATTCAACACAAAATATTTTAATCACAAAATAAAATACAACACAAAAATTGTGGTCCATTCTCGAAATGGAACATAATGGGATTCACTTGGCTAACACATTGGGTACCCTTGGTTACCTCCAATTCCATTGGCCACAGGTGTGTACCTGCACACTCAATTTACACATGTCAATATATCTAATGCATGATAATCAATAATAACTCAAAAATTCATATATATATATATATATATATATAATTAACACCTCAACTATTGAAGTTAATAATAATGAAATATCCATATCTATAATGATTATCTTTCTAGCATTTAAGAATATTCTATCAGTTCATGACTAGCTATTATTTTGTTATAAAGAAATCACATATTCACCAAATTCAATTTGTTTTTACATCTTATCAAATATATCATAACCACTTATCCATTCCTACCATGATAATTAGATCCAAATGAGCATATCAAATAAGAAAGCCCAACATGCATATAATCATCATAACATCATAAAAAATAAATTAACATGACACCAATGTTTGTGATCATCCAAAATAATCTAATACACACATAGTATCAAAAGAACCTAGATCAAAATATCACCAATTAAGGTGTACCAAATAGTAGGCCTCACATATCCATACAATTGAGATTAAAATAATGTGACGTTAATGCTGGTTTAAGAGTGGCCCTCACAGTAGACAAGTGAATGGGAGAATTTTTGTGTCCATGTATATAACCAGGAAGAAATATATGATGGTGGAAGGTAAAAGCACTAAACCCATGCTTTTTATCCTCCCTACCATATTGGCATCATGAAGCCTCGCATGCTCTAGCCAAACCCCCAAGTAAGAAAGGCAGGTAAGGTCCATGGAAAATCTCATGGACTCTTATCATAAATCACACAATAACAAAGTTAGGGGAAAAAGGGTGTTTTCAAAAAAGTTCTCTAATATTGTAGTCTTTTTATTTGGTCTGGCAAGTTGACAAAAATAGGTATCTTGATAAAAAATTAGCATAATGGGGTTTGAAGATGGCTAGAGGAAGATGGATAGATGGAATAAATAGAGTAGTGTACAATAATTGAAAAGGTCCGTCTAACTTCACAATGTGAGTTTAAATGTACCTATATTAAAAATATAATTGCAATCTAAGGAAGCATATAGTAAAAATGGTCATCGAATTGACAAGCCAGGTATTACATAGACTACCAATACATATATAAGGCACAATTTACTTTGGTGAACTAGAAAAATAATATCATAAAAGATATTTATACAACACAAGCAATCTATGTAACAGTTAGCTTGTTAATTCAAAATTCAAGCTAATAGACAAAACAGAGAAATTGTAAAAGAACTATTAGAAAAACACTTTAAGAATCAGAGGTAAATGGCAGATGATCAGAAACCCACATTAAACATATTCATACAAGACAAGAAGTCTATGTAAGAGTTGGATTGTCAATTGAAAATCGCCCACATGGGAAAGCACTTACCATTCTACTTCCACGTATCAATGCAACCAACTCCACCACCGCCAGCGCATGCAGGTAGCAAGTCCCACTGCTGTCATAAGCAGCGTTGGGTTGTTTGTTGCAAGGAGCTTGAAACAGGTGAGGGAACAATAATATCATGAAACATAATGATATAGGATTCGAGCTACATTCTTTGGTAGTATATATTGAAGACAAATAGAGAAATTGTATAAGAGGTGCTAGAATAACACTTATTTGGCACTAAATATTATAGACAAAAAAGTGAAATTATATTGAATTCCCTGAAACATACACAAATACATATATGGATATATATGTATTGAACTCCCCAATCCAAATATAAAAATATACATATAAGTAGATATATATATCCATATATATAGATGAAGACCATTGTGGCTCATTTGACAATGCAACAACAATTTATATATATATATATATATATATATAAATGTATATACGATCTTTAATCATATTTATGTAGACTATAATTTTAAAAAGAGTTTAAAATATCATATATAAGTATTATTTACGTTGTGAGAAAATCACTACAATACAGCTATAGCATTCAATTATATAGCATTGAGATGTTGTTAACAACAAATCATTTAATGGTGGAGTATGTGTAACATGTTCATAACACCACAATGGATCTTTTGAAAATGCAATTGAATCAATATATTTTCTCACACATTTTGGAGTATACTTTTCCACACAACAACATTGAATATTGCATTTACTTCCTCCTGTGCCATTACACCACAATGCCAGGATGCATTAACCCTCACGTGAGTAAACACTTACCATTCTACCTCTGGGTTTGGACGTAATCAAGTCCACCACTACCAACCCACATAATTAGCATGCTCTAGATCGCCATTAAAAACCCTGAGAGAGTTGTTGGTAGCCTGTAGAGGTTTTAAACTCCTAGGGCCAAGAAATTATATTCACAACTGAGCTAACATAAAACCCCGTGAATATTTGAAACAAAAATCCAATAGGTAAATACCAATTGTTACATAGATTGGTTGTGTTGTATCAATATGTTTCATGATATTCTCTTGTTTTAATCTATTTGAAGCTCCCTATAAGAAGTTGTTCATTTTTGTAGTCTAGCTCTGGTATTCTTCATATGTTAACCCAGGTAAATTCTTTCGTTAATTTGATTATGGATTGTGCCCTCATGTATTTTTTGCTTCACATTACACTATAGGAGTATCTTATTCTATTATCCTCGTGACAAGAATTTTTTTTAACTTTCAAAATTCAAAAATTTTATAGATTGGTGTAAACTACAAACATAACATTGACCTATACATTTGGACTACTTTCAATTTCTTTTGGTCTTTGTATTTCTTTCGGCCTATGGTTATTGTTCCTTGTTATTTTTGTGCATATTTGGTGCTATATGCATTATGTACAACACAGGTTTTGTATAACAAACTATTCATAGCCATAGTTTACACCTTCTATTCTCCATATGTTAAAGTTCTATTTAAAATGCATTTTTGATCATTTGTCATTTAAATAATTGTAGAAGAGTTGTAGGTAAATGACAGATGATCAAAAAACCACATTAAATAGAACTTTAAGAGAGGCAGGAAAACATACATAGATGAAAAAAATGAAAGGAGGCCAAAGGTTTCTATTGATCTATCATTGACATCTGATTCTTGTAACACCCCTCCACGCAACCCTAGAGGAAGTTGCATTTAACTACTTAAACGGAATAATTTTTTTTTTTTAAAGTATAATTAATAAGCAAGTTCGCTAACTAATGCCAACAACCTCTAAGGTTACGGGACAAAGGTTAAATAGAACCTCAACAAAAAACATGATTTAAACCATGTCATTCAATTACTAAATAAATGAAGCACATACATTCCAATAAGATGATTTACATCAAAGCATAAAGATAATTTTTCCATTTCATTAATCCATTCATTAAAAATAAAATTACAACTATGATTCCCCGAATGAGGTAAGTCCAATAACATAATGAGATTACAATTACAATTTCCACCTCGATAATAACTGAGGGGTAAAATAATACAAAATCAGCTGAAAGATAAGGGCAAGAACTGAAACTGATACCAACGAGCTCTCCAACTGGAAGTCTCGTTCACACGAACATGAAGAAAGAACCCAATGGATTTAGGTGCACACCACCCAACCAAGTGGAATCCAAAGGCCCAGCCCTCGTGCTAGGAGATAGTAACCAGGAAACCTAGCCAAGACCATCTACCTCTAGACATAGGCTAACATAAACTGAACCAAATTGAAACAACCAATCAAAAAAACATCGCAAGTACATCGCAAGTACATCCCAAGGTACAACTCAAATATAATATAAGTACAACATAAGGTCATCACATGTACACTCAGATATCATGTAAGTATAACTCTACAAGGTCACATTGCTTCCAAAAATAAAGTAGAACAAGAATGTTATGAGAACCAAACACATAATAATCAAACACCAACCATGGTCACACAAGGTATGTTAAGGAAACCATACCCACAAAATCGAATACCAACTGTTGTCCTAGATAGAGTGTCATCACATAGCTCGTCATGAGTTATCCTTGGGAATCTTCATAGGCTCTGGCCCCCACAAGAAAAGGTTATCCTAGTGACCTTTACCGAATCCCAACCCCCATACTCACTCATGCGAAGCCAAATACCTTTTGTATAGACAAGATAGATGACCTTTCC
Organism: Sequoiadendron giganteum; assembly: GCA_007115665.2. Taxonomy (NCBI): domain Eukaryota; kingdom Viridiplantae; phylum Streptophyta; class Pinopsida; order Cupressales; family Cupressaceae; genus Sequoiadendron; species Sequoiadendron giganteum. The sequence continues at coordinate 482,338,225 of CM021100.1, read as the reverse complement.
ATTACAAGCCTTCCCATCTCATCCCAAGCCTAACCGAGCAGTTAGGTCTGTGAGTGAGGCATTAAAATCTTGATTAGTGAGAAGTTAGTCCTAAACTTCTAAGTATTGTTTTAGTTATCACTTAATTAAATAAGTTACAATGAGTTATCCTGGCACCACTTCATGTGCTGGCCCCCATTACAAGCCACTCTTCTACGATGACACACACATACCATCCAAACAAACATCTATGGAACCAAGGTGCAACAAACAAGATAGTACGACCTCTCCTTTCTCAGGAGGCGACAAAGATGAACCCATCTCCAAATACTGGAGGTAACATCAGTAACAAAACTGCTCCTGACCACTCTTGACAAGGAGGCACACATGACAAAATTCACTCCTTTCTCAGGAGGCAACAAAGGTAAAACCATCTCCAAACACTAGAGGTAACAACAATAACAAGACTGCTCCCGACTGCTCTTGACAAGGAGGCACACATCACAAAATTCAACCCTCACCAATGACAGACCATCTGGAAGACTTAAAAATTTACCACACATTTAACCCACTTCCCAACAAACAAGCACACAAAGGGAATATTCAGAGAAGGTACATGAAATAAACTACCTTTGGATATCCTAAATCCATATCCTCATGCTAACATTCAACACTTTATTGCGTTAATAAAACTGAATTAAATACGTCTCTTTCAGATGAACAATAAAACACAATTCAAATGTTTAATTACACTAATTGCTAAATAAATAAATATAAATTAGTCATATATTTCGATTATCAGAAAGTAACGATTTAGAATAAATAATTGTTTCCTCCTTATGAACTAAATCATTTTGAAAGAAAATACTACTGGTCCTTTGCAAAAATTACATTGTTAAATCATTCCATCTTACTATTAAACATATCTCCTTTAAATTCCATATTAACCCTTCCCAATATATAATTTTAAAATAAATCAATTACCTCCACTAAAGCATATGATTCCAAAATTCCTCAATTCCATTAAAAAAAAATATGTTATTAATCAAATACCTCACAACACCATTAAAATCACCCTTATAATTTAAACACATCTATTTTTAATTTACAAAAAATAAATATAAATAACATTATATTATTATATAATATAATAATAAATATTAATACATATTATATTATTATAATATATATTAATATTTTCATATTATAAATATAATAATTAATATTATAATATAAAATTTATTTTATTTTTATTATAATAAGTCTTTTACCCTCGGGTCGCGCGCCATCCAAAATCCATTCATGGGGCGTCTGCCTCAGATTACGGGCCGCGCACAACCCTAAGTCGGCCATGGTTTGACAGTGGCGACAATTTTTTTTTATGTAGAGCGATGCTTTGTTTTAGGGGCGACGGTGGACTTGAGAAGCGGTTGCGGTTTCGGTGGGGCGTGCGCCATGTGTAGGGCAGAGCGGAGGGTTTGGAGTGGGGCAGAGGCGGAGGTAGTGGCGGTGGCGGAGCTGTGGAACACAGTCGGTCGTGTCGGGCGCAGCTCCCCCACATGCCTCCCATGGGGAATGGTGGGGTGAGCCCCTGACGGTTCCCCCAAAGCCCTCCAAACACCACTTTTTTTGAATAATTTTTTTTTTTAAATCCTAAGGCCTGCAGATTTTTATTTGAAATTTTATTTTTATTTTTTTATTTTGATTTAAAAAAAACCAGGGTTTAAAATTTATAAAAAATAGTTTGATAGAACCTCAATAAAATAGACAAAACTACATATAAATATATAAATATATATATGTATATTCACATATGCATATATATATTATATATTTTAAAAAGGGGATTTTTAAAACAGATTGGGAAAAAACCCACATCAAAATAGCCATCTTCATCCAAGAACATCATATTTTTTTTTAATTTTTTTTTTAATAAATCTATTCTCAACCAGGTTTTTTTCTTCAAATTTAACTTAGATCTAACATGGGTTTGTTTTGCAAATCTAACAGAGGATCTAAATATTTTTCCACATGATTTTAAACCACAAAGCATATGTAAATTTAAATTGGAAAACAACTAAATTTTTAACAAAGTAACAACATGAACCTGGTAGTTGAATTTGGGAAGGTCCAGAAGATGCTCAGCTTCTTCCCTGGATTCCCTCTGCAGTTCAACAAATTTCACCACTCCAATCCAAAACCATAAAATTGAAACATGCTCCCTCTCTCAAATTCCCACTTTTTTTAAAAACTCCAAGATCCAAAAATTGAGAGCAAAATTCAAACATAAGGATTTTGCCCTAAAATCCTTCAACCACCCTAATAAGTTCTTGAAAATAGAAAAATGCAAAAATATCTAATTTCTTTTAATTTTTTGAATTGAAACCTCTAATTTGACTTTTAATTCAATTTTCAATTTTTCAATTTCAAATTTCACAATTTGACTTTCATGCATTTTGTTTATTTCCAAATTCAACATAAATAAATTGACTTCTTTCAAGAACATAAATTTAATTAATTAATAAATAGATTTAATCAACGATTAAATTATTTATTAATTAAATTAAATTAATAATAAATAAATTTTGTTTCAACATAATTCCAAATTACCTTATTCAACAACTTAAATACTTTAAGCCATTTAAATCACCCCTTTATAACTTGCAATTAAATAATGAAGAGAGGGAACGATAAACAAAGCAACACAACCTGACAACCAACCGACAACATACAAGTACTAGGGTGATGACCTAGAATGAAAACCTAGCTACTATCTCCCAATTGAATACCATTGGGTATTGAACACGCTCTCACCTGTGAAATCAGGTGGAGTCGATGTCCTGTACCTGTCAACCTGTAAATCAAGTAAACAACAACATATAACTTGAACAACATAAAATACACACCGTGAAGAGGAAGTCATGGGATCATAGGGCACTCGCAAGCGAGTGATACGATACCGTCCCCTTCACCAATACACTACAAATAACTGAAAAATCTAACATGCTAGTATAATCCAAAGCATAAACATCATTAATTCGAATATCCACTATGCTAATCCAAAACATGGAATAAAGATAACATCATATTAACATACCATCACATCAAAATATAACATTAACATCGCTTTATAGATAGCGAACAAATACAGCCGATTACCATAGTCAAGGTACTAACAAAAAATTACAACATAAAAAGGTATCAGAATATTCAGAAGTACATCAAAGCATCATAACCACACAAGGACATACTATCCAACCAAAAGGCAAAATGGAGGGGTATTACAATTCTTAAGTGTTATCCTAATACCTCTTACAACTATTAGGTAGATTGCTTTTCGTGTACCAATATGTTTTATGATATTATTTTTTTGTCATATGTTTGAAGCTCGTTATAACAAAGTGTTAACTCCCATCGTTATTTTGTTTCTATGTCGAGAAAATATATTGATTAAGTTGCATTTTCAAAAGAGTCATTGTGGTGTTGGTTTGTTAAAAAGCTATTGTAAAAATCATCACCCTCGAGTCCATTTATAGCAGATTTGAGGGTTTAAAAATTGTTGTGCTCCAAAATTTGTAAGTTGTTTTAGATGGATATTTTGCATAAATGATTTTCCTAGAATATTTAATGCCAAGGAATGTAGCTCAAATTTTGGATTAAATCTGTAGCATTATATGCATTTCACAGAGATTATTAGATCATATAATTGTTGGTATTTTCATAAAGAGCTAGGTTTAAATAATTGATTTGGCAAGTTGAAAAGAAATTTGTATAAGAATGTAGAAATGTAGGCAGCATAATATAGTATGTTCTATATTTGTAGTAGTCAATATATGACGGTGCAAGGAAAAACCAAAAAACCCATTCTCGTTCTCCTCCCTAACATATTGGCATCATGAAGTCACATGGGCTCTAGCCAAACCCCCAAGCAAGGAAAGTGTGGAAGACCCATCAGAAATTTAATGGAGTCATATCATATATCAAACAATGGTGAAGTAGGCAAATTTTGGGTGTTTTCATATATGATTTCTTATATATATATTTTTTTTGGTGTAACAATTCTAAAAAGATGGGCATGTTGATAAAGAGATGCTTATAGATAATTTTTTCTATAGGTTGAAAAGATAGTTGTAGAAACATGGACAAATGTAATGTGTATAATAGACTATGTTTATTGTAGTCAACTACATGTAAAAATTCATGCACACATGTATTATGTAGCAACAAATATATGAAGGTGAAAGGAAAAACCACAATACTCATGGTTGTTCTCCTCCCCACCACATCGACATCATGAAGCCTCGTGGGCTCTTGCCAAACTATCAAGCAAGTAAAGTATGAAACACCAATGAGAAATTTCAGGGAATTTCATCATGTATTACACAATGATGAGGTTGCAATTTTTTTTTCCTATTCTCATATATGATTTTCTTTTTCTAGTGTTTTGTTTGCTGCAATAAATTATAAAAAAGAGAATGTTGATAAAGAATTAGGAAAGATGGAACTAGTTTGTAATGTTGATAAATATAGGAAAAGAAAAATATATTAGAGATCTAGTTTCAAAGTAGAACCAATTCCGTGGATGAAATACACAAATATCATTCAAAGGAAAACATGAAAGAAATAGAAAATATTTTGCTTCAAAGCATAGAATGCATAGAAATAACTTTATAAATATACCTGATTTTGATATGTATTGGAGTGTATCGAGCCATGTAGGAAGAAAAGGGTTGAATGTATAACTTAGTAAAACATAAATTTATCAAACAAACCTTGTTTATGGTTATAGCTATGGTCAACTTTTAGGTACCAATTGTTCCACATATGGGCTTCATATCTCCTTATTCATCTATGCTTGCATTGATTCGAACATGATATCACTGCAAAGCAACATTTTATTTGAATCTATTAAAATATATGTGTCTGGTTAGATATGTATGGAATGGAAAAAATATAGTGGAAGACAATTTACAACGACAAGAGGGGGGAAAGACACTATAGATTGTGGAGCACAACACTTGTTTAACCATCCAATTTGTTACCTAATGGGATGGATGGTAGGATTTTACCATTCTGTGCCCATTGAGTGAGGCAACCAGCTCCAACACTGCCAACCCATGTGGTCAACAAACTCCACCGTCATTTTGAATAGGCCTAGGCAAGCTCTTAAAAATTGCATAGGACGTTATCATATATTAGGCAAAAATGCAATGTGCAAAAGACTATATATTTTTTAAAGTAATATATAAGAAGAGCAAAAGAGTCAAATCCTAAAAAGAGAATTATGTAGATCAACATTATACATATACATATACATATACATGTACATACACATACATATACATATACATATACATATACATATACATACACATACACATATACATACATATACATATACATATACATATAAATATACATATACATATACATATACATATCCATATGCATATACATATACATACACTTTTCACCCTTCGTTTATTGTTTGTAGTTATCTCCATGCATCTTTGGCATTATATGCATTACCATATGAGAAATTGCATTTAAATAGTTTTTCTTTCATCAAAAAAATCTAGTTAGGGTTAGCAATTTTTTCACCTCTTCTATTCTCCATGTTTTTTAAGTTTTATTTAATGTGGGTTTCCGATCATCTGCCATTTACTTGTGATTGTACTAAATAATGCAACTTGAATTTTAAATTAACAAGCCAACTATTATATAGATTGCTTCAAGTATGATATAATTTTAGCTCTATCTTAGTTTTCTATTTATTAAACCTAGATGGACATCTATATTTGACATTTTTGTCTGGGTTAATCAATTAATTCATAGATTATTATTTAATTATCTTAAGATACATATGCATAGAAATACATAACAGACTTCAAGTTGTAGATTGAATAATATTTATGAAAATTATGGAACATTAAAGAATTCTCCTTTTTTAAAGAGTTATTAGTCATGCCTTTAATTACTAATATTCAATAAAAAATTATTCTTAAAAAAAAATCAGTCCATAACTTTAGGTATGGCATATTTTTTCCAATGCTTATGTGGCAATAGATAATTTATTACTTTGATGTTATTTATTTTGATTTTTTTTATTTGAATTTTAGTTATGATGGTCAAAGTAATTACACATAAACATATAACAATATATATATGTATCCAAATTGTAGAAATTAAATTTTGATAGGGATCTATAAAAAACACTTTTTAAAAGTCCCTATTTTTTTACCATATCATGCACGTGTACGGACACCACTTTTTGACCCAAACAAAAGTATTTTGCTAATTCCTTTTGAGGAAAGAGAGATAACAACATGAAGATTGATGGGGAATTTTTTTTGTAATTTTTTGTTGAATATTTTTTTTTTTATTAAATTTTTATTGGCCTTAATTGTTGTTTTTAAAAATCAACATGTACGGACAACATAATTTGACCTAAACTAAACATTTTTTGAAACTTTTTTTTTTCATTCTGTAAAGAATTGTCTAAAGATTGATGTCATATAATTTTTTTTACAAGAAACTTCACCAAAAAAAAGTTATTAAAAAACAAAAAAAGTCTGATATTTCATGTTTAAGGACTAGTTTGCTTTGAAATTAATTTAAAAATATCAAATATAATCCAATATTAATAAAAATTATATATTTGGAAACTAGAAATTGTGTTCTGTAATGGGTTTTAATTTTATAGATTGATTCAGAAAAAAAGTCCATCAACCATATTGTCAAAGATGGACATTCTTCTTCAATCTGCCTTAGTTTTTTAGTTGCAGGTCAAAGGCTAAGGCTCGGATTGCCAAACCTTTCCCGAGCCTAAAACCAAGGCTGCAAGTGGGTTGGAGATTCAAGTTTTTAATAACGCGTATGCGTTACAAAACACATATGCGCTCTTTATTTGTTTGATTTTTTTTTTTTAAAATTCTTTTAAGAAACGCGTATGCGTTTTAAAACGCGTATGCGTTTTGAAAAGACAAACGCGTATGCGTTTCTAAAAAGCAAAACGCGTACACGTTTCTAAAAAGTATTTTTTTAAAAATAAATTATTTGTATGCACTCAAAAATGCATATGCATTTTATAATGCGTACGCGTTTTATAACGCATACGCATTTTTTTAGGCTCGGGTGCCCAATGCATAACGCATACGCATTTTCTGCGAGATTTTTTTTTTGGCCGAAACTTCCCCTCTTCGTGGACCCAACTTCTTGCACTTACCCGATAGTAAAACTTTTCCATCCTTAACAAAACCTGTGTTTTCCTTGATATGGAGCTGCTACTTTCAGCTCGGAAACACCAGCACCGACGCCAATATGGTTTTTGGCCTTTGAGATACAATCATAGGATCCCTACCAATGTGTTGCCCCTTTCGATGATATAGGCAGTACTCCATTTTTTTGCCACTCAAAGTCAAACTTCATGAGCTCTACAGACATAAATTTTGCAAGATTTAGTGGCCTTTGCTGATCTATTATAGTACATGGCTATAAAGGTTAAACATGGAGAAATTGTTGGCTTACTGGAGAGGCTGAGCTATAGAGTTACTACTATTTGGTAGGGAAAGAAGGTAGCTAGGAATGGTTGAAGACAATGGTAATACTGTAGTAGACTTGCTATTATGGCCAACATTAAGCATATGGGGGCGTAGTAGTCCATGATTATCTATATTTTGATCTTCATTCTTGCTTATCGTTGTTGCTTTGTGATTTTTTTGACTTGTCCAGGTGTGGGATATTAGAAAAATGTTTGGGCTGATGACTTCCATAGCCGCAACCAAGTGCTAGGGCAAGTCATTCTTGATCCTTTTCAGTGACCAGCTTGGATGAGGAAGGACTAAAACCGTCGGATCTGTGCACTATTTGTCCATCCTCAATATTTGACTTTTGAATCCTGAATTTGAAGAAGTGACTTGGATATTTTCTGTAGTGATAAGGGATAGCTGATGTATGGCAGTCCTTGAGGTGTTGGTTGCGGATGATGAAGGAGGACGTAGAGTGCATTCAAAGGTACTGAAAGTTTGAATATCCCCATTCCTCATCATAATTGCTTCCACTCAGCTTCTAAAGGACAGTACCCAGAGCATCTGGTGGCATGTGAGTGCTGGTCGAACTATGTATTATTGATTGCTACAAATCTTATATAATCTTGACAACTTTGCAGGATAAATTTTTCTGTGAGGACATTGTCAGACTTACTCCATCGACTTTATTATCAACTCTAAATGCAGTCCATTAAACTTTCAAACAATTTAGACTTTCATATTTGAGTGCATTGATTTTGTCCTTGTACAATCAGATTTCAATAATGACTTTTGAATATGGTAGTCTCTCTATCAACAGTTGTGCACCAACTTGGAGAAGTAAGAAGAGTTTTCATTTTTAAATGCATTTTTGTTTGATGGTGTCTTGTTATTTGTACACCATTCGTAGTTTCATGCAGGTCTCAATCTTATCATAAAGTACTAGATCTATTTCTTTTTCTTGTTTTTTTTTTCCTCACGGCTGTCATTAAAAGTCTTCACAATTTATATCTAGCTACTTGCTTAAAAGAATGGTAGTATTTTGAAAATTATGTTGGGGAGGGAGTATCAAGAAAGCTGACAGTTTTGTAGGTTGATCATATTTATTGAATACATTTCTAACAACTATCCATGTCTGCCTTTGTATGTAATATTGCTATTTTCAGCAATTGATTAATTTGCAGAGAATGGTAAGAAATTTTTTTCAAATTTATATCTTTGGAGAAAATTTTCACATCGAAATCTTAGGTTGGTAAGATTGAATCATTAACAGAAGAGGCTTTCCTCATTATTTTCAAACTTACTCTTTATGAGGAAGATTTTCTTTAAAGTCCTTAGACAGAAATATGCTTAGTGATGCAACATTCATTAAATATTGATTCATTTTTGAAACTTGTATTGTTTGAAGTTAATGCTTAAATCAATTTGGACTAAATGACTTGATTTTCCAATAATTTTCCTGTTTTATATGAAAATGAAAGAGGAGGGATTTTCGTTTGCACGAAGAACTCACAATGTTGAAGCATTGGAAGCAATCCTTGAAGAATCTTGGAGTTAAAGAGGATTGAAGCCTTAAATTTTGAAGTTGACAAAGCATTTTTAAATTCTTAGAGCTTCCATTTAATTCTTTAATTTTATATTTTAAATCAACTCACATATTTTGGGGATGTAAAAAGAACATTTCAATTTTTGCTACAGAGGGCTTAAAAAGAACTTTACGACAAACTTACTAGAGTTGATTTTTCAATTTAACAAGTGAACGAGGCAACTTTCATATCTCATTTTTGTTCTTTAAAATGAATCAAAATCATTTCTTTGTGGATTAAAAATGAACAAGTGTTTGTTTGTCTTGTAATTACTTACTCAAAATAATATCACTAAAAGGACGTATGCGCTTCTCTCATAGTTCACGATGCTCTTGAGAATCAAAAGGCCTTTTGTGACATTAAGTTACATAAGTAAATTACCTCCACACTTTGATTTGGGGATCTAAAATTGAACAAACTTGTCTAGTGTGAGAAAAAGGCATTGCGAGTGTTCTCGCTTTATTCATGCAAACAAATATGATCGAACTATGAATGCACTTACTCACTATTGTACACCTTTAGAGAACCTGCCTTGGTGGGAAAAAGTACTTACCCCAAGGGAATGACTGAAACCAGTAACGAGCTAAACGCTAAGCTATTCCCAACCGGTATACAAATTCAAATGGTGAGGAAAGTTCATCATTATAGGAGCTCCTACGGACAAGCATGTGATACTCTTTATATGGGTTGATCTTTCCTATCATGTGGTCGTCTGAATGGGTACGCTGATTACGAACCAATTTTTGTAAAGACCAAAATCCTATCAATTTGTTGGTGCAAAAGGTCATGTCCTTTGAACCCACCCCACGTATACATGTGGTTCTTTTGTAGAGATGAAAAGTATGCCATGGGATATTTATGGGTGTTGATGCTTGATTGAACTGAGAAGTGAGTGCACTATAAGGGGGAGCTAGTGTGGTCAAGCATCTAATCATCCACATTGAATATGTGCAGCTGGATTTATCCAAGTGGGAAACCAACAAATATTTCCTTTTCAACCTAGGGTTGTGCATGTTATTGGAATCAAAACACTTTTCTTGGATCTAAAACATTCGAAAACAAACATTCACATAAAACTTCAAAATTTCAAACCCTTTGGAGGAAACACATATCCTTTGACAAATCTAAGTGCTCTTTCTTTCCCTAGGGATTCTATCCTTAGAGGTTTCTAAGTACTTTGGTTTAATCATCATTTGTTTTCACTAAAGTCAACTTAGGGAACTATGTTCTTGAAACCATGATTTTCACATAATGGACCTTGTGGAATAAAAAGGAAGTGAGATAGACATTTAGTTTGAAACTTTAATCAAACAACCGTTTGTGGTAAAATGAATTCATTAAGCAAAGATAAAGACAATCGATCCCACACATGTGCTATCTCAAATGATTTCCCACAAGATCAAAATCCAGAAACCCAAGTTCAAAATTCTTAGTCCAAAATCTCATGAGGAACGTCTTGAAAGGCTTCTTGAAGTTAGAGAGAGATTGGTTTATAACTTTTATGAGAAAGCTTCAAGAAACAACCCTGACTTGTATGAGTTCTATTATCAACAAAATCCTGAGCTTTTTGAAAGGTTTTCTTTTCTCACATAGGAAGCCAAGTGTTTTCTTCACAACTGAGGTCTTATAAGAAAGAGTGTTATCTAGCTCAAGTCTAGGATCAAAATCAATCACTTTCATCCATCTACCAACCATCAAAATCAATCAAAAATTACCTCACCAACAACTCTTGAAAAATTTGAAAACATCATTTATACTAAGCTTCTAGGAAAAATCAAATCACTTTGTTTTACTTAACACACTTAGTCAAACTATCATCTTGTGTATGAGTTTACTCTAGGATAACAGAAATTCCTAGGGTTTACAAGTTCATTGTCACTTTATTCGGCTTAACACACTTAGCCAAATTATCAAATTCATAATTGCCTTGTTTGACCTAACACACTTAGTCAAACCATCCTCTTATGTACGAGTTTACTCTAGGATAACACAACTTCCTAAAATTTTACAAGTGCATTATCACTTTTGTTTGACTTAACACACCTAGTCAAACTATCAATCCCTCACAATTAATCGATCAAGTCCTAAAATTTTAGCATCTCCCCCAAGGTTCCTCAAGAGTTCCATTCATCTACATCATTTGTTTTTCACTTATCTCATCCCCATCATCACTTTGGTCCTTGAATTATCCTAAGTTCTTCACTTCTTTGAACCTATGGTTTAGACCAATCTAAGGGATTATAGGTTCATCTCTTACATTCTTGAAAATTGATCTATATTTTATGGTTCAAACTCAATCTCAACGGAAGAAGAATATGGAGAAAAAAAAAGAAATATCCATTTCGAGTGATCTAAGTAAAACCAAAACAACATTCGAGTCGATGATAACAAATGACCTCCCAATCAATCCTCCTCAAGTACCTGAAAATTCTCAAGAGGAAGGTCATATAGAGGAAATCACTGACAATGGGATGACAAAATCAAAACTTCTAGAAATGGTGCAAAACGTTGAGAGCCACCAAATTGTTAGTGCTATGTTGAGGTTGTACCCATCCCAATACATGTTAGAGTTAGCAAAAGAAGGGGCTAAACTCCCTTCTTACTTTGACGTAAGCACCATTGTGTAGAGGTCTCTCGATATCATGCCCTCACCCACATCCACACTTCCACTTCAAAACATCACTCACAACATTACCCAAATAATATCATTTGTCACTTCAACCCCGTCGGTTGTTAACAAGGGAAGTGCCATGTTTCACGAACTCCAAAAACATCACCTTGTGAACAACCGTGGGTTGAATGCAAGCACCACATTGGATCAATCTGTCCTGATAAATCTGTTACACCCTTACGTCCCACTCATGTTTCATGATCATACCAATTCATCCTGATTTCATGCAACACCAAATTATCCTCTAGACATGCAAACCTCTCTCCCTATCTCATAAGGAGAAGGTGACTTCTTTGGAGTAGGGAGAATATTGGATGCATCATCATCAGTTCCAGGGATTGCACCACGTATCTTTCAAATACTTCCACCTCTACCACTCACATCTACATCATCCCTCAGGTTAGGTATTCCTCCTCTGCCCGCCATCAACCAATCAAGTCAAAAAACCTTATCAAATCCACCAAAAGTGTCATATGTATCACAACAATAGATGGCAACGATCCAAACAACCGCAGTGACCAATGCATCCACCATTCCTCAAAACATGGTTTCTCAGGGACCAAACACCTCGATCACACCATCTGCAACTCAAACCCTGATCATTAACACAACCGTTCCACTCATCACAATGTTAGGCGTTCTTCCTAACCCACCACCATTACCACAAAGGCACAACACAACCAATTCATTTACCATGATGTTGCAAGCTAGTCGATAGGATACCCAACAAAAAGCACTCCAAAATCAGCAAGCTACATAGCTAGATGCTCAGGAAGCACAAGCGCAATTAGCTGCACAATAGGCACAATAGGCTAGCCAAGCCCAAACCTTTTTGCAACAACAACAATCTACACAGGCTATAGAAGCAGCTCAAGAAACCCAAGCTGCAAAAGTTGTGTAGGTAGCTCAAGCTGCTCTTTCTGCACAAGCTACACATGCTACTCAGATTGCATAGGTAATCCAACAAGAACACGCTCATGCACTATCCCAATTCCAAACTCAGTAAGAACAAGCACAAGCACAGTACCAAGCACAATTTCAAGAACAACAAGAAGCGTATCAACAAGCCTTGCAAGACTAAAAATTACAACAACAATATGGCAAACAACAACAACACAACCAACAATAATCATTGTTGGTGCAACAAAAAAAGACCAACAATAAGTGTTGTTGGCTCAACAACAAGCATAGGAATCACTTGCTCGACAAAGCTTGCAACAAAACCACACAAACGTCCCACCCATCAATCGTGCACCCCAAAACGTATTCACTCCACCTCCTAATCCACAAGGTGATGTAATGACACATATGAAATTGCTCTTGCAGCAAGTACTAGATCTTCAATATGGAAAGACTGTAAGGACACCTAGCAACTTGTGCCCCTGTCCATTTGAAAGAAGCTTGGTAATGGTACCATTCCTGAAGGGATTCAAAATCCCCAAATTTGATAAATATCGTAGGATGGGAAACCCCGACGAGCACATCAGGGAGTTTTAGGTACATTGCATGGAAGTCACCTACAATGACATGTATCTAATACAGCTATTACCTTGACGCTTGGTTGGTGATGCTATGGAATGTTTTTCCTGTCTGCCTATAGGAATCAAAACATTTCAGGAAATTAAAGATTCATTCCTCCAAAATTACACATTCAACATTTTTGTGGATGTTAGTTTGGAAGAACTCTTGATGCTAAAATAGGGTAAGGGAGAATCATTCACCACCTTTCTCCAGCAATGGACAGCCAAGGCCAATCGAAGCAAGTGGGCCATGCCAGAAGAACAACAAGTCTGTACTATCATTTCCAATATAGACAAAACCTTGGCATTCTATCTGAAGATGCAATGCATCACTATGTATGATCAACTGATCCCCAAGGTGCTCAATATTGAACGAGATATTATTAGACAAGGGGGAATGCCCACTTATCCTGAACATCAGGATAGTCATCCATCCACTAGTTACAATGAAAAATATAGCACATGGGTGAAGAATTGAAATGTCACCAATGATTAAGCAGTGGATGCCAAGGTTGTCATTAGCAGTCCCAACAAAAATAATTAAATACATCATCATCAACCACAGAATAATAATCAGAGTAGGACATAAAAAAAATTGGTGAACGAGCAACCACCCCAAAATCAAATCAATAATCAACGAGGACCACCTCCATGAAACAAGTTTCCCCCCAAATGAAAATTCATAGCCCTTGGGGAGTCAATCAAATCCATCATGAAAAATTTGGTCAATGAGAACATCATCAAGGTCCCCACCCATGATAATTACATTGAACCCCAAGTGAAGTCACCCTGGTACAACGAAAATCTCTTGTGTGATTATCATAAACTCAAGGGACACACGATCGCCAACTATATGAAGTTGAAGAACATCATCCAAGATCTCATTGAGGACAAAATCATTAATGTTGAGCAACCCACTAGAAATCAAGATCTCAAAATATACACGAATCTGATGCCCAACCACAATCAGGGAAATAATCAAGGAAACAATCAAGGAAATAACCAAGGGAACAATAAAGGGAAGAAAAAGTATGCTAGTGCAAACCTTATATATGAAGACATCAACGCATGCATAGATGAAATTGTCACTGGAATTAGCGTCAGAGGAGCCAACGCTGATTGTCGAGTCATCACACACAATGGAAAGGTTACTATTGCAAGAGCATCACAACCATCTAAGACCCCTATGTCAAATCTGAAAGTCATTCCCTATGATTATAACGTCATTGACCAGCTAAAAAGAACCCTCGCTCAGATCCCTATCATGGAGTTGCTAGAAATTTTTACCACCCATAGGAAAATCCTCGATGAAGAATTAGTTGCGTCCACTATTTTTGCTAACCTTGATATAGAACAATTCTATGCTATGGTTGGTAACATCGTCACTCCAAATCCCCTCACCTTCTCTAATCAAGACTTCCCCGACCAGCCATCTCATAATCGTGCGCTTCACCTTCAAGTCCTTCTTCACAAGAAAAAGGTCAAAAGGGTCTTGGTGGATGTAGGTGTGGGACTCAATATTTGTTCACTTAAACTTATAAAAAAATGGGAATCTTAGAAGACTCCATCGACAAAAACAGAGGCATTACCATCAAAGCATATGATGACCAAGAAAGAGTATCTTGAGGCACTATCAAAATCCCAATCCAAGTGGGGCCAGCTACTATGGAAACCACAAGTCAGCTCCTCGACCTTGATTTACCATACAATACCCTCCTGGGATGCCCATGGATCCATGGGATGAAGGCGGTTGCCTCAAAATTTCACCAATGTGTAAATAATTTATATCAAAATGAGGAGGTCACAATACATGGTGATCCTGAGTCGTTCGCCTTTTGCAAAAAGATGGAAGCCAAGTTCTATAAAATTCCCCAAGTACCAAAGAATGATGAAGGTTCCCCCACTTCATACATAGACCCATCTTAGAACCTTGCCTCCACTTTTGTGATAGAGACACGCTCCATCCCTGATATATTTGACATCAAGCTCATGATCTAGGATAATCGGTGTGGAGATTATAGAATGAAGAAAAATTCTTTTGTTGTAGGAGGGTTACTGCAATCTCCTAGGTCACATGGGTGACCTCAACTAGTTGAAACACCTGTCCACACTTTTAGGGAAGACCCTTCTAGATTCTGCCATTGCGGGGATCTCAGTGAGGAAAATGCGAATGAAAGAGACATTGCAAGCTCACTATACCAAGACGAAATGCCCACATGCACCCTACCCATAGATGAAGCTACTAGAGGACTACAAATGATGCTTTGTATTGGTTACAATAGAAATGAAAGCCTTGGAAGGAACAATGAAGGACAATTGGAGCGCATCATTGTGGAAAGGAGAATGAGAAATCTTGGCCTTAGATGTACCCCTCTGAGTATAATTGTATGTGGCAGAGGTAGCCCTAGTAGAGAATTCAGGTCTCCCCCTCAATTATCAACAACCGCTCTTCAACTACCCGTATCCATAGGTCTGCCCCTAGATAATTTTTCCTTTAACATAACTAATGTCTATAGTAATAGTGATGACGAGGATACCATAACCAGCTTACCCACACTTTTTGAAGAGTCCTCCTTACTCATGATTAGTACCTCATCCACTGAGTCAGCCCACCAAACTTACAAAATAAACCTATTTTACTCCCAACTCATCGACTACGACCAATGAGGATCACTAGTTCTAGAAATATTCGAAAATGATGAGGCTCTCTCAGAATTCATGTGACTAAAGGATACAGTACCATGCAGAGATCATAAAGCTAGATTCGACATCACATTAGACACACAGGCTTATTACGGGAAGACGATTGAGTTCTTCAGTCGCAAAAGCAAAGGAATGAGAATAATCTTAGGGTCATTGAGTGAAAACCACACTATGACACTCTCTAACCATAGAATAGTAAAAAAAAAAGGACGCACCCAATGGTGAAAACCTCTCTAAGGCATCAGAGGATGAAGGATTGAATCTCCCCCCTACTTAACTTCATCAAGAGAAATCAACAGTCTTAGTAGAACAGTGCAATCCCATCAATCTGGGAGCAAAGGCAATGCCACACATCACTTTCTACACTGAGTCACTTCTATCAAAAGAAGAAGAACTATTGGCTGCATTTCTAAGAGAAAGAAAGGTGAACTTCACATGGACCTATCCCAACATGCAGAGTCTCGATCTGAAATTCATAGTTCATCACTTAGTTGTCTACCTAGGGGCAAAGCCAGTAAGATAAAATTTGAGAAAGATGCACCCTTAGATAGCCTTGCTAGTCAAGGTGGAATTATAGAAACTCTTGGATGTCAGTTTTATATGCCCAATTGATTTTCCTGAATGGGTATCAAATCTTGTGCCAGTTTCAAAACTGAATGGGGGCATCTGTATCTGCACTGACTTTAGAGACCTCAATAAAGCGTGTCCCAAGGATAATTTTCGACTACCCAACATTGATATTATAGTGGACATGACGGCCAAACATGAGATGCTATCATTGATGGATGGCTTCTCAGGGTACAACCAGATTATGATAGCAAAGGAAGACCAACATAAAATAGTGTTTACATGTCCATGGGGCACTTACTGCTAGAACATGATGCCATTTGGGCTAAAGAGTGTGGGAGAGAGATATCAAAGGGCCACGACACTAATTTTTCATGAAATGATTCACAAAACTATGGAAGATTACATGGATGATATATTGGCCAAGTCAAGGAAAAGACAGGATCACATAGCAACTCTAAGTCCCATCTTTGATAGATTGGAGAAATACAAGGTTAGACTTAACCCCAAGAAATGCATCTTTGGGGTGAAATCAAGGAAACTCCTGGGATATATAGTATCAATGAGGAATAGAAGTGGATCCCACCAATGTCAAGGCGATCCTCTACATGGAAGCACCCAGGACACTAAAATAGCACTGAGGCCTACAAGGCAGACTCCAATCAATCCAGAGATTCATAGCATAGTTGGTGGATAAACATATCCCATATTCACATCTGGGTATGTGCAGGATCATGATGGGCCAAAAAGTGGCGATATGTAAGCCATATGATGGCCCATGTGGCTGATGACTTTTTTTTAACCCAAAATTGATGAAATGAAAAGGGTTTTTAGAGGAGATTCTCAGTTTTCCACCAATATAAATTATGCTTTACTTTGAATTTAATAAATAATTATTATTCATTTTCTATTAGAATTACGAATAAAGTCATGATTGATAGGTTGATTGAAAAACATCTATAACTTTCAAACAGTATCACATTTTTTGAATCTGAAACATGCATCACATTTTATGCTTCGCATACTATAGGATTAAAAAAATAAAAATTGAATTTCATGAATTTTTCACCAAGTGAAGGTGGTTAGACAGACAAGCTTTTATATATTTGAAAAGTTGTAATAAAAAATTCATAATTAATTATTTACTTAGAAAAAAATTATAAAAAAATATGCATCACATCGGGACATGAGTCCTCTACTTATATCTAAAAGCTTATAAAAAAATATTATAATTTTATTGTTGTTAGGGTGGTCAGACAGGCACCTACTTCTTATTTTTACCCTGAAATTTAAATACTACTGTATTGAAATTTGAAATTTTCACCAAATAGATTTTTTTTTTTTAAATAAAGGTCTAGTAGTTTAGAAACTACATTAATTTTTCTATAGATTCTATTTTTACATTTTTTTGAAATAATATAGATAACTTATTCAAATTTTTACGTCAAGTTGTCTAACTCTGATTTTCTGTCTTTTTATTGCCACTTAAGGACCTATTTTTTCCATGATGATCCTGCACATACCCATCTGCTCCACAAGGGAGTAACATACAAGTGGGATGACAAGTGTGATCAGATGTTTAGAAAAATAAAATAATATCTACTTATGCCACCAGTCTTAATGCCACCCATTCCAGGAAAACCACTGATTTTATACATACTAGCAACAACAACAGCCCTCGGTGCTCTTTTAGCTCAGCACAATAAAAATAGGTCAAAGAGGGCCATCTATTATATCAACAGGAAAATGATAGGGCATGAGCTCAATTACATGCCAATAGAAAAATCTTGCCTAGCAGTCGTGCTTGCAGCCCAAAATTTTAAACACTACATGTTGGCTCACCAGATCAAGTTGATTGCAAAGGTCAATCCCCTAAAGTATCTACTGTCAAAGGCAATGCTCACAAGAAGGATGGCTAAGTGGGTCATGATACTATCAGAATATGAAATTGAATATGTGGAGTGAAAAGAAATCAAAGGACAAGTCATTGTAGACCAACTAACAAAGGCTCCAATCTATTCAGTGAATCCACTCATATCAAAGTTTCTAGATGAATCCATCTTTAATCTCAGCATAGTTGATCACTAGAAACTCTACTTCAATGGCTCATACACACAACATGGATCAGGAGCTGGTGTTTTATTCATCACCCCACAAGGGGATTGTATTCCTAGATCCTACAAATTGGCATTCCCCTACACTAACAACATTGCGGAGTATGAGGCTTTAACCATAGGTCTCAAGGTTGTAGCACAGTGGCAGATCATGGCACTAAATTTTTATGGGGATTCATAGCTTATTATCAATGAAGTCAATGGCGAGTACCAAACTAAGGATGATAAGTTGAAAGCCTCAAAGAATCATTCATTGATATCACCTTTAAGCAGATACCAAGGGCTAAAAATAGACCAGCTGACGCCATGGCAACAATTGGATCCCTACTGGATATCCCTCGCAATGTCTCAAAACATGAACTCTTGGTAGAGAAGCTTCTTGTATGCACATTCGAGGTACCATAGTCAGAATATGTATGTGAACTCGCTAGTCCCGGTGATCCCTAGTATCAAAAACATCTATACCTACCTAAGAATAGGAGTCCTCCTAGGTGACATTACCCCAAACCTTAAACAAGCCTTTGTAAAAAATTCCACCCGTTTTTTCATCCTAGGAGAAACCCTTTATCATAGGAGCATTGAATGAACCTTATTATGTTGCTTAAATCTTGAGGAAGCCCTAACTGCTCAAAGTGAAGTCCACAATGGAATTTGCGGTTTGCACTCAAGTTGTATGACCTTGGCCAATAAGTGCTAAGAAATCGGTACAACTTGCCAACAATGGAAAGAGAGGCACACGACTTTGTCAGAAAGTGTTTGCAGTGCTAGCAACATGGAGACCTTATTCATGCACCAACTGAAGAGCTTCATCCTATTGTTACACCTTGTTCCTTTTCACATTGGGGGCTGGATCTCATTGGAAAAATCACACCTACCTCATCCAACGGCCATAAATTCATCATCACCACCACATAGTACTTCATAAAGTGGGTCGAAGCAATTCCCATGACCTACATAACCAAAAAGTAGATATCCAAGTTCATCCTAAACTACCTCATTTTTTGATATGGTGTCCCCTAATCCATTATCTCTGATAATGGGACACCTTTCAAGAATTAGGATGTGCATGACCTTTGCCACAAATTTAATATCCAACATCACTTTTCCACTCCGTATTACCCGCAAGGCAATGGCCAAGCCGAAGCCACTAATAAAACTATCTTGAAAATCCTTAAGAAAATAATCAATGAATCTGGTCGTGACTCACATCTACTGCTAAATCCTGCCTTATGGTCCTACCACACCTACATCCACATGCCAATAGGTGCCACCCCATTCTCCCTGGTCTAAGAATTATAACCCATCCTTCCAATCGAGATCGAGCTCCCATTATTAAGGATATCACTACAAAACCTCATTATAGATGAGGAATATTTGGTTTCAAGGTTAAAAGAGCTAGATTTATTAGATGAATGGTGCATGAACTCTCTCAACCATCTACAAGTCTATCAGAACCACCTAAAGCATAGATAAAATAAGAAGATAAAGAGACACACCTTCCAAGTTGGTGAACTTATGTTGAAAGAGAACTAGAAGAACATGGCGAACCCAAATAGCAAAGAAAAATTTGAGCCCAACTGGTTAGGACCTTTCATCATGACAACAAGCTATAAATAAAGGGCATATCAACTATCAACACTAGAAGGCGAGCCTTTGTAGGAGCCCCTGAACAACTCCCATTTCAAAAAAAATTATGTCTAAAATCTTGCAAGGTATAAAACTGAAAAATACAAACAAAATTTTAAAATGTCCTGAAAAAATGGTCACCTTGATGAAAACTTGGCAAACAAGCATCTTGGTGACAAAAAAAAATCAAAAAACTTGAAAATCCAAAAAATCAAAAAAGGGATTGAAAACAGTAAAGAAAAAAAAACATCCTCTAGTGAAAACCACTGGGGTGGCGCTTTGGACAAGTACCTTGGTGAAATCCTGGAAAACAGGTGCCAAGTGTAAATAAAGCACTCTCCATCCACCAGGATCTTCATAGCCTATTCCACGCACTCAATTTTCCATTACATTCCATTTATCCTTCCACCATTCGTTCACTTTCATACCATAGCTTGATCTTGTGCTTGTATGATGTTCCAGCCTAGTACTAGGCATATTCTCAAGGTCAGTTTGTCCTACCTATATCGAAGTAGTCTACCACATCACCCTAGGGGAATGTTCTTGCACCTACATTAGATCGGATTCGTGTATATTCTTGTGATCTTCCTTAAACATCAAAAATTCAAAAACATCCAAAAAATGGAAAATTCTGAAACATTCAAAAAATCAAAAATCCAAAAACATCCAAATCAAGAAATCCAAAACATGTCAAAAATTCTAAAAGTCATTTTTTTTTTGCAAAAAATAGAGTCATCGACTGAACTATGTCATCTCTAAGCTTGAATGTAGGCAAGGTTGATCTTTGATCATCCCCCGAGACATTTTAGGTTAGTCCTTAGGTGTTCGTCATAATCTCACAATTTGTTTGCCCATCTATCTCATCATTGAGTCAAGTTTGTGTTCAGTCAAACTATGTGGTCTCTATGTGTATAATGTAGGCAAGGCTAATCTATGGATTAGCTCCCAAAACCACTAAGATAAGTATTTAAGTTAGTCTCTTCATCATAAATCTCAAAAATATCAAAAAAATTGTAAAACATCTCAAAATTCAAAAAATAGCCTCAAAACGTTTGAAAAACCCCAAAAAATAAAATAAAATTGTGCATCTATCTCATATTAGTTTCACCCACAATAATTAGAGCTCATAATAAAGCATTGTCGCTTTCATCCTTTGGTAAGTCTACCAGAAGCAAGTCTAGCATGTTCAAAAGTGAACACTCAATCATCAAAGTCTCAAGTCTAGGTCAGTAAGCAAGCAAGTTGATCAACTCAGAGTATCACTAGCTTATCATCCAATCAATCTCATCAAAAACCCTGATCACAATATGTCCTAGGAATGCAACCTTCCTACGATGGACATCATCATTAGGTATCACCATATTTTAGTCCTTGGCTAGTGGTACAAAGAACATTAGCTTATTTTTTTACTTTATCTTGGTCTTTTGGATTTATCTTATTTTGCGCTCATTCCAAGGACCTCTTGATGATGTCTAAACATAAAGATTTAGAGAGAAATAAATGGGGAAATGATCATTATCTTTTTATCTGTTGTGCTGGTTGGATGTTATTGTAAAATATCTTCGTCATGTGTGTTTTGTTTTGTTTGTAGGGAGGATGTCTTAGGGTCTTGTTGACCACATAAGAAGGCTTGCCTTTTTATGTTTTGGTCTGAGATGTCTGGAATATTTGAACTGCTTTCCGAATAAGGTTTCATTTTTCAAGTTTGAGCAAGAGTACTTCTATTTGTTTGATGAGTCAAAGTCCATCACACTAGGTGCAACACCATCCTTGTTCTTAATACCTTGATGCATCACCCCTATGTATGTTATCACACATAAAGAAGGGTATACTCTTTATCTCACCCATCCTTGGATAAGAAATACATCATCATCATTCATCATCATATCCAATAAAGTATTGATGACTAATGGAATTGTTGGACTTCTACATCTTCTTGGATTTAAGGGTTGATGCCTCTCATTCTTCTATCCTCTTTCATGCTAACAATGCATCCATCTTGCATCCATCGTGCATACTGCATAATCACATCATATCATCATAGGACAACATCATCTATCTCATCCATCTCACATGCATTTGCATCATCATCTAATATGTTTAAAATAATATAGATTTGTTATTCTAAGCATCTTATTTACATCATCATTATCATATAGATCAGCTAGTCATAGCCATCCATACATCCATTTTGAACCTCTTTTTCACAAGATCAACCTCAAATCTAATCTTTTCGCTTGATCTCTCGAGGGAGCAATGTACTAATGTACTTCTTTTCGTTGGGGCATCCAAAAAAAAAAGAATTTTTTTTAATTTCGATGTCGATGGCATCATTCTTTGAACCAATGCAATGAGTACATTGCTTGAAAGAGCGGAAAAATTTAGACATTAAAAATGGACTCATGCATCTAATCACACTTCAATTAACATCATTCTTCTATTAATTAAATAAATCAATTTAATTAATTCACCAAGGTTATCTCTTTAATGAAATAAATCATCTTTATTTGATTATCTCCTAAAGTTTCTTGATTTAATTAAATCACATATATTTAATTAAATGGCTAATGATTATTATCTCCTCTCATTTTGATTTATTTTAACCCACAAATCTAAGTCAAAATGTCACAATCAACTAAACATTAGTTTAATTAATCAAATCCCTAATTAATGCTAAGCCTAACCCATGTCCCATCCTCTAGCTTTTCCCACTTGCACAAATAAATCATTTAATTAATTTATTACATTTTATAATTTCCCTCACATGGCATCTTTAGGGAATATTCCTCCAATTTGAATGGCTTGTCCCTTCCAACATAGCATTAACTCCCCTCTTACATGTCCCCCACTTGGCATTTAAGACCCCTTTTTCTCCCTCCAACAAGTCAAATTTGAAATTTGAAAAGGCCACCTAATGTCATTTATTGGCACATTGACCAAAAATTGCACAACCTTTTCCCATTCAAATGGTGACAAGTGGCTCCTTCCTATTGGTTGAGGATTAGTCCCACATTCCTCAATCTTGCCCCATCTCTCCTCAATCTCACTTATAAATCCAAGGCCTTCTTTCATCATTTGACACAGCCTCATGCAAAGTTACTCTCTTCATATTGAGAGCTGATTTTGTGCATTATCACAACATTATATCTTCATAATTTATCTTGTCAAAGGATTGGGAAAGGGCTCCTTCACATACCCAAGGTGCACCAATCAAATATGGAATAGGTATCTAACATTATTTTGGTGCTCTCAATTAGTTTATCTTGTTATTTTTTTTGTAATGTGAAACATATTATATTATTTCATAAGAATATTGATTGTTTTCTTGCTTCAAACTTACATTATGCTAATATGGGTTAACAGTTTAAGTTTGCATATTTTGTGTATCACAAATAGTATGAAAGGATGCAAAAGAAAATAACTGAAAGGGATTAGTAAAATCAAGTAATTTAAGCACTGGTACTTGTTTGATAGCCCTTTTTATATTATTTAATTCTAGTATAGCCTCATCTCTCCATGTAATGTATTCTTGTTTCTTTAGCATATTGGAGATAGACTTAGTAGTTTCAACAAAGTTAGTGATAAATATTTTGAAAAAGTTCATTTCTGAAAAAAATGATTGAATCCCCATTACTATTTTGGAGATTGGAATTTTGTCAATTTTTTCCACTCTCTTGTGATCAATCCTAGTGCCTTCTTCAAATGTTATGTGGCCTAAAAAGTTACCATCTATAATTCCAAAATCACACTTCCTAGGATAAAGAGAAACACCATATTCCAAGGCTTTGGTAAAGATCCTTTTTAAAATTCATGCAATGGCCTTCTTCTTTCTCGGAACATGTTGTTAGGTAATCCTAATGCACCACCATGAATTTATCTATGAAATATAAAAAATGAAAAATTCATATGTAGCTCTTTGGAATGTTGCTCTTATATTAGTTTAGCCAAATTGCATTGTTTCATGGAATATGTGCCCCATGGTGTAATGAAAGCAGTCTTTTACTACTTAGCTTCCTTGACTTTCACTTTGTTGTAACATGAGAACACATCCATCATTGATAAAAGCACAACCAGTGACTCTATGTAGCATTGCCTCCATGTTGGACAATGGATAATTATCCCTTAATGAAGATATATTGAATTTTTTAAAATATACACACAATCTTATATCTCCATTCCTTTTCGTAACTACCACAAAATTTGAAACCTATGTGGAGTGTCTAATAGGTTTAATGCCCCCACTATCTCTAAGTTTCAATAGTTTTTGTCACATCTTAGGTGCTAGTTTTGATTTTATGGATCTCTACTTTTTCCTAAAAGGTTTGGCATCTGGTTTAAGGGGAATTTCATTCTAAAACAAATATTCTTTATATGCCTTCACATCATCATATGAAAAAGCAAAGATATTCTTGCATTTATTAAGGAGGGAAATAAGCATTTTTTTGATCTTGGGATTAATTTTTTTACCAATATAGACTTTCTGAGGTGCATACTTAGTTCTAAAATTGACTTCCTTTTAGTCTTTCTCATGTGTAGAATTTTGTTTGACATTAAATTTATTAGAATTGTTAGAAAATATCTTCAAGGCCACCAAACCTTCATGAATTTTATTAATTTTTAATTAAATTACCTCATTCCCAAAAATATTGTTTTTCCCATCAATTTTCTCCTCAAATCTCTAGAAATCAATCTCCTAGCCATGCTAGTCATCTATATTATATAAAAACTTTAACAAATCTTGGTCATTATTAAAAAGCTACCAGTTTTAAATGTTGTCTATGATGGGTCGCCTCATCTGAACCTTAACCTTATATATTCCAGTAAAAGTGATATCATCAGGTCTTAAGGCAATATTTGCAAAGGTTTGCCATTGCATTCTTTGATCTTTCCACCTAGCCATTTGAAAATGCATAAAACATTTTAATAGTATCCCACATAGAAGATTTGTATTATTTCAATATTTTGTGTTTTGAAACATATTTTTCTCTAACTTGAGATGCAACCAACTCAGAATCCCCTAGAACTCTATGTTTCTTAATTTTATGTTTGATAACAACTATTAGGACTTCCTATTAAGAAGGCCTCATTCTCTACTACATTATTGGTACACTCAAATTTTAAAAATAATGAATAATGTTAAGACCTACCTCTTGGTGATATAATGATCACCCCAACACCTAACCCTTACTTTAAACATGATCCATAAAAATACATGGTACACAGGCCATCATCCTCAGATTGATCTCTTACGTCTTAGGCCATAGGCGTATCTTTATTTTATGTGGTTAGTGACTCTTCAACTTTGAAATTCTCCATCTCTACATCAAAAAATGTGCATGCTCACTTGGTTGTAAGTATCCAATCAGATTGAAGGATCTCTTTTCTCTACATAATTTGACATCCCTACCATTAATATAGATTATGACATATGAAAGGTCCAACTACATACTTCCTCCAATTACTACTGACCATTTTATTGACAGAAGCATTCCATACTGGGGTCAAATGTTAACAATAGTTATATTCATCATAAATTCCTTTCCAAGAAATTCATCCAATTTGAAATGCACATCTTTCATTAGTCCAATAATTAGAACTTCCCTACTATCCATTGCAAAGAATTTTCCAAATGGTTTAATTACTTGTAGTTTCACTAATTTCATTATGGCTAAGGGAATACAATTGGCAGATGCCCCTAAGGCAATCATACATATTTTAACTAAATTTTTCACTTCTAGATTCATGTGTCATCCAATGCATACTCTAGACCATGTGCCCATCTAATTTCCTCTTGGTGCTCCTCTACTAGGTGATCTCTCTTTTCTTGTAGCCTGGTTACCTCTACATGGAGTCTGTTGACCATCATTGGACCTTGAGATGACCGGATCTCCTCATAGGCAGCCTCAGCTCAGTCTGTGCACCTAGTAGAACCCTAATACACTACCCTTAGTCTAACATAAGGCTCAAAAAAATCTCAGTCCATCTCCATGATAGGTGGGGTTATGTAGTCTATAGCCTCATCTCTGAGAATGGGCAACACTATCTCTATAGCAACCTGTTGGTAGAAGTCTTATAAATCTCTCACAACACTTACAAGATAGAAATTATAAAGCTAATCAATACACATCATGATATATATATATATATATATATATATGAAAATTAAAAGCATAATCAGAAATAAAATGTCATTACCTAGGTCCCCAACTGGCTACGTAAAGACAACCTCATCCTATGCAAGAGGCATGGAAGATGTGCTAGCCTCTCCATGGTCATGGGTGTTGGTGCATGTTGTAGCTTATGAATATGATTTGGTAACACGAAATGGAGATGGATCTCCCCACTCATGGGTAACTAGACCCTCATCTACCATGTCACTACCCTCACTCATCAGCTTCTCCTCCCTATCCTCCTCGATGTCCTCCTCTCACTCATAATTTAGGTCTACCTCCTCATCGTAGTCCTCATCAATCTCATCTACTAATAGGCCGACAACCCTAAGTATAGTATCCTCATATATATCCTCCTCCTCATCCCTCTGATCTAGGAGTGGTCCCACATAGCCCATCATCGTATCCATGTAGAACACTAGAGCTGGTCGTTCCAGTGTCCACCATTCCTCATATGTGTCTAGAATACCAGCATCATTGGTGTCGTTGTTTGGGGTCATGTCATGGTCACTATCATTAGCCATTTGTGATGAAATCATTAGAGGTGAATCATATAGTGTCTCTTGGCCTCCAAGTACTTTGCACCATTCACCTGTAGAAGGGAAGTGCTACTGGCACTACTTGAATTTGACCAAACTATCACATGACATGATCATAGTAGAAGGGTCATACTATGTAATCATGTATTCCCTAAAGAAATATATCCCTCTACATTTTCCTTACCTGTTGAATCTCATCTGACCACTATGGTATTAGCTGGTAAGGTCTCCACACAATCTCCTTCTAATCAAGGTGGTCAAATATGACTATCCAACATATAAGATCTCTAGACTTCCATTCCCATCTTAGTAGATAACTAAAGGAATAGGGGTACTCGATGATAGATACCAAAGGGAATATTGTCAATTTGGTGCATGTGATATGCTCTAGAAACCATACCTGTAGTAGTGTATAATGCACCATACTATCCACCTCATAATATGCAAACCTCCCAAGATCATAATATAAATATGCTAAGATGTTGTGGCCCTAGGGGTATACTATGCTATGGTGCTCCATCTATCTGATCATTTGGACTAGGTCTCCATCTAGGTGTGCTCCCTAACCATCTGGGATGAGTACTAGTGCTACTATAAAAATCATAATCTACCCCAAGAGTGAAGATCACACATAGAGTAGCAATGATAGCTCAATGTGTGGCCCCATGATCTCCGCTCGAATCGGTCCATTCAAGTAGCATCTGATATTAATCTGATATCAACTCACATTTGTAAATATGATCACTCCCCTACAAAGTGTACGGTCTTGCTATAGATAGGAACCAAAAGGATGTGATGAACATCCTCCAAGGTGATGTTCATCTCACCTATAGGTAGGTCTAGGTTTCAACATTCCATCTCTCAACTAACACCATCAACATGGAGTCATGGTACCTCATGGGAGGCATGAGGTATGCCCAATATAATCCACTAGTTTGTAGTGTCTAAACCTCTGCCTCTTATAGTGTCAAGACTAGGTCTTACATATGATATAAATTCCTACTGCTGAGAAGCTATCATGATCAAGAGGGTTTCTAACAAAAAAGAGCAAAAATATGTCTTATAAGAATTTAAAAATCTAATTTTTTTACATTAATAATAAAAATGTGTGATAAAGTTGTTCTAGTGTACTCTTCTAAGGGTTCTAGACACTTCACTTCCCTTTTGGGACACTTCACAAAGAAATGAGACACTTTGCGAAAAAGTGGGACAATTCACGACAAAAGGGGACACTTTGCAAAAAATGGGGACACTTTGTGAAAAAAAGGGATACTTTGTGAAATTTTCTTCTAAGGGGCCTTAATCAACCTATAAATGTGTAAAATATAAATTAAATGCATAAAAATAAAGCTAAGGTATAGAAAATCAACTCACCAGGTGCTGAAGGTTGCCTCGTGCTACCTCCTCTTCTAGTGTATTGAGTCTCGGGGGCCTATACTCTTGTTGACTCAACATTTTTACCTACTCTTCCAAAAAGTTAAACTACAAAAAGGTAAAAGACAAAATAATTAGAAACTACTTCACTATATTACGGTTAAAAGTTATTTTCATTCAAACTAGCATATTGGGGGTTGGTTAACCCCATTTTTTATACCATTTGTTGTGTTGGAATTGTGTTTCCACTCATGTTTTCATAAAATGTCTATCATTATGTGGTATGGTACTTGGAAATACCCTATTATAGGACTTATCCAACTCGGTGTGGTTAGACTGCTACCTTGATTCCACCTCCATAAAGAAAGGGGAGTCAAGTGGTGCATACATCTATTCTTAAATTTTATTTGAAGAAGTTAGATAAGAGGATTTTTTGATGACTAATGAATTCATGTTGAAGGATGTGGTTCCTAACATTATGGTTTTGTAGATAGCTATAGTGGGGCCTTCTTTCTCCCATATGGTGAATGAGTCTATATGAGTATCCTTTTATTAAACAAATTTTATTGTTTGAATTCCTTTCACTTACATATGCACATAGAGTCATATGGGCGTTAAAGTGGGGGCTAAGTGTATTGTCAAAAATTTTACACTCTTAAAAATAGAACAATTTCACACTTAATTTGGACCTATTTTAGCTCCCTTGGATTAAATACCCCTTTAAATCATCATTAATAGGCCCCTAAGACCATTTATTTTGGATCTCGAGGCCTTTTTCAACAAAAAACCTGACAAAATCATCAAAAACACTAAAATTCCTAGCAACCTACCCCAAAAATCTAGGGTCGGACTTATACACCACTTCTGGAGTATGAGTCCCCTAGGTGGGATCCATATGCCAAAAGTGGCATGTGAGTCCCATTTGGGACCTTTTTAGTGTTTGAGTAGGAAATTCAAGTTTCGAATTCAAATTTTTGGTTGATGTCAGCTTTTGATATCTAAATAACGGTAAATTAGGTGTATTGGCTATATAAGAAAGTTTTAAAGTCATTTTTCATCTAAGAAATATTGTAGAAGAGAAATTCAAGATCTAAGCATTCATAATAATTCAAGCATTCTTTCACAAGAGAATTCAAGAATAAGTAATCAACCAAGTTGAAGCCTTGGAGCATCATTATAGTTCTTTTGTAGGTCTTCAAGCTTACATTCATTCAAGATCTAGCATTGTCAAAGGGTTTATTATGGTTGCCTATGGTGAATCATGATGGATTCTAGGTTGGGGAGATGCAAATAGTCATCAAGCCAATCCTAGTGACTTGTTTCCTAAGTGATTACATCCTCCATTATCATTCTACATTTAACCTAAGGAAGGTACATACATTATTAGGGCTTATTTGGGTGATTAGATATCTCTTAATGCGAGTCATTCATCTTCATGTTGCATGCATGCATCTCATTCTAGTACATTAGGATAGGTTGCATTGTATTTCCTAATCTTAGACACACTTTAGGTTAGGGTTTACATTCCTATTTACATTCATGATTCATTATTTCTATCAAGGTTTAATTACCAAACTAGGGGTTTGACTGAGGTAAACCCCCCATAAGAAAATAGACAATATATTCTGTTTTGCAGGTCTTTCTCGAGGCTCAGATCCAAAAATTAGTTGGGAAAGGAAGATTAGAGATTGGAGCACAAATCTAAACATTGAATTCCTGAAAAAGTGGAATGGGACTAATATGCCAGAAGTGGCGTATGAGTCCCATATAGGAAAATTTTCATATTTTTGTAGATCCTAAATCTACACTATTAGAAACCTATTCTAAACTAGAAATCCTAGTCTGGGACTGATATGTCCAAAGTGTCATATGAGTCCTATTGTTCCCTAGTTTTAGTAGTTTCAATGTTTTAGAGCTTATTCCTAGCCTCTATAGATTCTCAGGTGCACAGTTTTGATTTCTCACTTTTCTATTTTATTCTACATTCTTTTCTAGGTCATTTAGTGAAAACCTATATTGCCTTAGGTTCAAACATTAGATCTTTCATATCATTAGTCTTTCCAAGCCCTAGCTTGGTGGTTAACCCCTCTTTAGTTTATAGTTAGACCCTAAAACAACCCTATATTGCAAGATCTCTTTCTACTTTGCATACTTTAGATTGAGATCTCTATGTTTTTACTTGAATGAGAGTGATGAATATTGTTACTATATCTCCCAAGCATAGAAGCAAATAGTTTTATACCTTTCAAAAGCCATCTCGTCTTCCTGACCATTCGAGTGTGTCAGATTGTAGCCTGCTTCCTTGACTATTTAGGTATACTTTCTTTGAACTCTTTTTATCTACATTACCTCTCATTTGGTAGAACATATGTTCACTAAAGTGGGAGAAAAATGTAATGGAGTGAATTTTCACCCCTTGCAAATTCCCCATTTACACCCATTACCTTAGAAAAATCAAAGCCAAAGATGTAATTCCACCTCATCGATCTTCTTTCCATCCATTTGGTGGCTTTCTATTAGTGGGGGAATTTTTATTGGGGATGCTAGTGTGGTGCACAAGAATCTATCTGGCATGTTGTTATCCTAACGAGATCCCCACCTCTGGAATCTTTAGAGGTGTTACACTTCTCCATTGGTGATGAAGTGTAACTCCCTTATGCCCTTGACCGACCTCAAATAGCTCTTTTGGGCTCCTATTCATCTTCAAAACACTATCTTCCTCATTCAATTCATCTTCTTCAAACTAAATACACACTTCTTCATACTACTTGAGCATTTCACAAAACTCTCCACCAAGTTTTGAATCTCCAAGTCTACAATCTATTAGCTTAACTTCTCCTCTTGTTGTGGCAACATTGGCATCTACAAGCTTGTGAGCTCACATCTCCCTTCATATGCTTGAGGAAATCTTATTGGGGAGGTGATATCCATTTTACTTGGCATAATTGTTTGATTTAGTATCATATTGTAGTGATAATTACTTGGTATTCTTCATTTCAATGCTTTCCTTTATCATACTTTCTCTATTGTGGTTATTCTGGTTGTTCATGGAGGTGGGAACACTGAAACATAGGTTTGATTGTGGAAAGCCTTGAAATAGCCCCAAAATTTTTCCTCATTCTATTGTGTGTAGGTATTGTGTTCATGTGGAGCTTGTGGGAAGTTGGACGAATCATAAGTTTGACTCTTTCTACCTTTGTTTTTATCAAATTCCATCTCTTAAGTTAAAGTATTTTTTTTTTTATTCAGTATTTTAGCTATTAATGTTTTTCATCATCGTATAAAACTATATATATTAGGTTGTTAGTTAATTCCTTGTTAAGCTTACACTATATTCATACTCTTTATCCGTATGGATGTCAATGCTCCACTGAGATTCTAGTGCATCGCATTCTCGTCCGACTTCTGCGTTGGAGTCCTTCGGTAGAGAGCTACCTAGGTTGTTGTCAAGATTCAGGAATTTGCTCACCTAGTTTCTAAAACTCCCGAGTTGATAAAAGGATGGTGAAAAACTAGGTGTCCTTCCTTTTCACCCCATTTAAACATCAAATTCATACTAGACAATCCCTTAGCGTGAGGTAGATCAAGATAATTGATTGTTTAGACCCTCTCGTGACCTATCCTGAGTAGTTGGTCCTTCTCCTCTACAAGTTGATTTTCCAACAAACCTTCCCACACAAGCCATGACTATCCAACCATCTAGTTTGATGGCAAGGTTTCCTATTGTCATTTAAATTTTTAATCATTCGCCTAATTTCTTGCTTCCATACATTTTACCTCCTCTTGAAAGTTTTTTAGCATGCTTTTTTTTTAATATATATATGTTGAATCTCTCTTGTGATAATTTTTCCTTGATGACAACATATGTTACTTTGGCATCTTGATGTTTACTCACTCAGTTGATAGATTCTCTCCTGACTGGCATATTTACTTCACTATTGTTACTATATATGTTGGTACTGATAACTTAACTCCATGTGCAGATCTCAGTTGAGGCATTCTGGTTATAGGTTCTATGTTCCATTATATAGGTGACATGTTTTTGTTTTGATAATTTGGGCTTCAGTGTTTCACTTGATTACATGTGTTTGGCATGTTCAATTTTTCTACAGGTTGATTAATTATGGCTTGATTAGTTACAAGCATCTTAAAGTTGAAATATGTTCTTGATATTCGTCAAAGGTATATTTCTCTATTTTCAGTCAGTGGCATGGGTATGAGGAGTAATTTTGTTAATTTTTTGAGTACTCGATATTCAGTTTTTGGCATATTATAGGGGTTTGATCATTATTGTGTTTATGTCTTTGAGATACACTTTGATCATTCCTTCTCATTTTGTGTATCATATTTGGTATGGGAGTATGGCTTTGAGAACTTAACTTGCTTTTAGTCCTTCTCACTTCTCAAGGCATTGGCCATTATCTTTAGCACACTATATGCTATTGGATTTTAGTGTGATGGCAAATCGACTTTGGTTAAAGGTATAAAGTTTGATCTCCCATTAGCATTTAAATCGGGTCTATTGTTTGATATTTATTTGGGCCTAAAGGTTGACAACAGGTAAAGGAATTGGTTAATTTTTTAATGTAACATTGGAAGTGAATTAGCCTTGAATACTTTGGAACACTAAGCCTTATGAATTTGACACTTTACATGAAATAATGGTTGTCATTATTGAGTCGGCATTAGTCATGCTAAGTCTTTGATTCAGGTAATGAGGTTGTCAGCATGACTTTGGATTGCTTTGGCCACAGATTTCAAATATCATTATGAGTGTATTTTAAATTATTATGTCTATCCTTTCAGACTCCAAATGCTATTGCATTTTGCAAAGGATTATTTTTTTTGCTTGCTTTGGAAGTTTAGGTCAATACT
The DNA here is from genome assembly GCA_007115665.2 of Sequoiadendron giganteum. Lineage (NCBI taxonomy): Eukaryota > Viridiplantae > Streptophyta > Pinopsida > Cupressales > Cupressaceae > Sequoiadendron > Sequoiadendron giganteum. The sequence goes on along the minus strand of CM021100.1, from coordinate 482,304,975 downwards.
TTGTTTCTCTCATTCAAAGGGTCTGGAACCCTACACTTGGCACCACCATGGATTCTTGACCTCAGTCATTACTTTTCTCTTGCTAGTTTATAGATCTTGGTCAACATATAAGGAAGATAGGAAGACCATGACAATGGTCGTTTCACCTGTTGGTCTCCTGCCATCAGATGGAAGCGCGAATGGGGAAAGAGCTCGAGATGCTCATCCACTTCGCAAATATGATAAATCTCTCATGGAAAATGCATTTCTAGTTTTCATAGGTACTCATTTATTTATCCTTGCAGAACCGTTAGCCTTACAGTCAAGATTAATAAGGGATAAGTGTTTGTTTCTGCATGAAATGTGAAGATTTGGTTTATTCCTCTCTTAGTCAGAACTGTTATGAATTTTGCATGCCTAGAATCACATTTCAATGAAGCTACCATGTCAGATTTAAGGAATGACATTTTTTGTAGTGGGTATTTGTGAAGCCTAAAGAATCTTCTCAGTTTCACACTTAGAGTCATTGGTAACCATTCTTAATTGTTTCAGTTTATGATTTCAGTTTCACATCATAATGATTTCGGTTATTGTGCATTACTATTTCAATTTCTTAAAAATTGCAACTATTATTGCTAGCATCTTTTTGTTTTTATGCTTCTATTTTATGGTTTGTTTCCTTTCTAGGTGTCTTACTTTACATGAGCTCCCATGTATGACCGTCATGTCCATTATGTAATGGATATGAGACCTTCCTTTCTTTAACTAAATCAAAATATGAAAAAACTAAATTTATTAATAAAAAACTAAATTAAATGTTATAACAATCATTCATTAATAACATAGTTACATTTTCCTACCCTACAATGATAAACCTTAACATTACAAAGAATCAACGTAATTCTATATCGCCAAAAGAGCTCTAGTAACTAGTGGCCTTGATTAAACTGGCCCAAATTTTTGAACGTGTAACTTGCAAAACCATCTTGGGGATGTTAGACTATATATGCATCGTCCATTCAATTTTTTACCACAAATTTGAATAGTTCTTTAACTACGTATTATGAATGGAAGAGGAGATCTCGTCGTGTTCCAAAGTGTGACCCAACACATTTTCGAGTCTCGCCTTATCTTTCACATTTTAACACTCTTTGATTAGAATAAATTATAGTCTGCATCTTTTCAACGGCCTCAATTTAAATTTATTCCGTTTGTTCAATTTGATGGTTTCAAATTAGCAAATCAAGAAAAGCCCTCGAGTGTTTTACACCAGACTGTCAACTTTAGAGAATCGTGTGTCGATTGGCAAGCATCACATTATATAGAAAATGATAATAGAAGTATAAGAGAAGTATAGAAGGATATTTCTCGAGTATTGGTGGACACGAATTTGGAAATCTAAAATAGTACTCAATAAAATTAAAAAAATTGAACTAAGGAAAGTATAGGTTAACTAAATTCAATATTATCAAAATAAAATTAAAACAATCTTTGAAAAAAATATTATGTTGAAGTCAAGTTTATTATTTATGTATACATTCAGAAAGTAAATAATCGAAAAACATGTACCCTCGATGAAGAGGGAAAATGATATGCGTTTATTTAATATTTTTTATTATATTTATTAGTCCATAGACTATTTTGTTTGAAGTTTCTGTCGAGATTTCTATTGGCCCAATTGTGAATTGGATTTTTCAATGTTGGAGATGTGCTGGCCGACGGAGACTTGATCGGGTTTTTTCGTGGTGACATGGAGCTTTGTAATTACATGGGTTGGCGGTGGTGGAGTTGGTGTCCTCGATACATGGAAGCTAAATGGTAAGTGTTTGCTCATGGAAGTGTTAATGCATTTTGTCATTGTCGTACGATGGGGGTAGAAGAAGTAAATGTGGGAAAATGAAGTAAATGCAGTATTGAGTGTTATAGTGTGGGAAAATATACTTTGATTAAGTTATATTGTCGAAACAACCATTGTGGTGTTGGTTTCATAGAAGATTATTGTAAAAATCATCTCTGTGGCTGGTTTGATAACAGGCTATCGGAAAAATTGATAGCTTCGGAACCGTTTTATGTGAAATTGAAAACTGTTGTTCTCCAGAATTTGTAAGTCCTTTTACATGGGTATTTTGCATCGAGGATTAATTTATTATTAATGTCTTCTTGCTATATGTTTCTATCTTTGGCATTATACCCATTTTTGAGATTTGAATGAGATTATTGCTCTGTATATATGGAGAAATTGCAGTTAAATATTTTTTCTTTCATCAAAAAAATTGGTTAGGGTTAGTAATTTTTTCGGCATTGGTTTTTTGTTTTAGTTATCTTTGTGCATCTGTATGGTAAGTTTTTTCATATGGGTATTTTGCATAGATGATTAATTTATTGTTCATCTCTTCTTGTTATATGTTTCTATCTTTGGCATTATACCCATTTTGGATATTTGAAAGAGATTTTTGCTCTATATGGATGAAGAAATTGCAATTAAATTTTCTTTCTTTCATTAAAAAATATGGGTAGGGTTAGTAATTTGTTTTTCGTTTGTTTATTGTTTTAGTTATCTTTGTGCATTTGTATGGTAAGTCATTTCATATGGGTATTTTGCATAGATGATTAATTTGTTGTTCATGTATTTTTGTTATATGTTTTTATCTTTGGCGTTATACCGATTTTCAAGATTTGAAAGAGATTATCACTCTGTATGGATGGAGAAATTGTAGTTAAATCTTCTTTCTTTCATTGGAAAATATGGTTAGGCCTAGTAATTTTTTCACTGTTGGTTTATTGTTTCAGTTATCTCTATGCATCTTTGGTGTTATACTGATTAACATAGGAAAAATTATAGATTAATATAGGAGCAATTTTTTTTTGCCCTTTGTTTATTGTTTTAGTTATCTCTATGGATCTTTCGTTTATTGTTTGTAGTTATCTCTGTGCATTTTTCATTTATTCTTTTGTAGAAAGGCCACATTAAATAGAATTGGTAAAGCCAATGAGTTGGAATAACTTGTACAAAATGCATAAAACACCACAAACTTAATCAAAAAAATTTGAGCTACATTCGCTCGGACTAAATATTCTAGACAAATAGAGAAATTGTAAAAGAGCTATTACATGACAAATCCTATTCATGGCTAGCCTAATGAAAATGTCGTCAGAAATTTCAAACAAATAAATTGAACAGATAAAAGAAATATTAGACGGTAATTTTTTTGCCGTTGGTTTATTTTTTAAGTTATCTTTGTGCATTTGTATGGTAATTTTTTTCATATGGGTATTTTGCATAGATGATTAATTTATTGTTCCTATGTTCTTGTTATATATTTTTATCTTTGGCATTATAACCATTTTTTGAGATTTGAAAGAGATTATCGCTCTGTATGGATGGAGAAATTGCATTAAAATATTCTTTCTTTCATTAGAAAATATGGTTAGGGTTAGTAAATTTTTTCACCGTTGGTTTATTATTTTAGTTATCTCTATGCATCTTTGGCGTTATACTGGTTAACATAGGAGCAATTGTTTTTTTGCCCTTGGTTTATTGTTTTAGTTATCTCTATGCATCTTTCATTTATTGTTTTTAGTTATCTTTGTTCATCTTTCGTTTAATCTTTGGCATGAAGGCCACATTCAATAGAACTAGTAAAGCTAATGAGTTGCAATAACCTATACAAAATCCCTATAACACCATAGACTTAATCGATAAAATTTGAGCTACATTGGCTTGTACTAAATATTCTAGACAAATAGAGAAATTGTAAGAGTTATTACATGACAAATCCTATTCATGATTGGGCTGACAAAAATGCTATCGAAAACATTTTAAAAAAAATTTGAATAGATAAAAGAAATATTAGAAAGTAGTGTCAGGTGATGTAACTAGAATTTTTAATGAAGTATATGGGGTTATACTCATTATTACATGGTTGTTTGTGTTTTCTTGTAGGAGTGTTAATGCATTATGTTGTTGTACGATGGGGCAAATGAAGTAAATGCAATATTGAGTGTTGCAGTGTGGGACAGTATTTGATTAATTTGTATTGTCAAAACAACCCTTGTGGTGTTGATTTCATAGCACATTGGAGGGTTTTAAAACTGTTTTATTCTTGGCAATCTATAAGTCGTTTTACATGGGTATTTTTCATAAATGATTTATTTATTTTTTATGTTAAAATTGTTGTTCTCTGGAATCTGTAAGTCACTTTACATGGGTGTTGCAATGTGGGAAAGTATAGTCCAAAATGTGCCAGAAAATAAATATAAAGTTGAATGGATAAAAGAGCTATTAGAATAACACTTAAAAGCCACAAAATTATTCTTTTCTCCATGCTTATAAAAATATCTTTTCAACTTGTGAAATCAATTATGTAAACCTAGTTCTTTATGACAATACCTATTTTCTTTAGGCTATGACAACAATTATATGATGGAACAATCTCTAGAAAATGCGTTGAACACCATAGGCTTACTTGTAGATTCGAGCTACATTGATTGGCATTAAATATTATACATTAATCATTTATGCAAAATACCCATGTAAGACGTGTTTGCGTAGGTGGTGGAGCTTCCTAATTATGTGGGATGGCAGTGTCATATATGAATATGTTTCATTATATTCTTTCTCCCTCGTCTATTTCAAGCTCCCCACAACAAACTGTTCTTCATGATATTCTTTTTTTCAATTCCTCGTAACAAATTGTTCATTATCATAGTTTTCCTCTTCTATTCTCCATATCTTAAATTTATACTTAATGTGGATTTGAGAACATCTATCATTTTCCTCTGATTCTTCTATGATTTCGCAATAGGTGTTTTCCAATTTTTCTTTTCCTGTTCTATCAATATGTTTCATGGTATTGTTTTTTTCTCAACTCTTTGAACTTCTCGTTAACAAATTTTTCTTCATTCTATTCTTATTTCTTATTCCCCATAGTGGACTATTCATTATGGGTATGTGCAGGATCATCATGGAAAAAATAGGCTCTTAAGTGGCAATAAAATTCAGAAAAATCAGAGTTAGGCAACTTGACGTAAAAAATTGAGTAAGTTATCTATATTATTTCAAAAATATGTAAGAATAGAATTTTTAGAAAATTGAATTTAGTTTCTAAACTACTAGGTTTATTTAAAAAATTAAAAAATCTATTTGGTGAAAATTTAAAATTTCAATGCACTAGTACTTAAATTTCAGGGAAAATTTAAGTAGTAGGTGTATGTCTAACCACCCTAACCACAATGAAATGATAATATTTTTTAATAATATTTTAGATATAGGTAGAGGAATCATGTCCCGATGTGGTGCATATTTTTTTGTAATTTTCTTCCAAGTAAATAATTAATTATGAATTTTTTACTACAACATTTAAAAAGTATAAAAACTCATATGTCCGACCACCTTAACTTGGTCAAAAGTTCATGAAATTCAATTCTTTTTTTTTTAATCCTATAGTATGTGAAGCATATAATGTGATGCATATTTCGGATTCAAAAAATGTGATATCATTTGAAAGCTATAGATGTATTCCAATCAGTCTATCAATCAGGACTTTAGTCGTAATTCAAATAGAAAATGAATAATAATTATTTATTAAATTTAAAAATGCATTATTTATATTGGTGGAAAGCTGAGAATCTCCTTTAAAAACCCTTTTTGTTTCATCAATTTTGGGTAAAAAAAAGGTTGTCGGCCACATGGGTCATCATATCACTTACACATCACCACTTTTCGGCCCATCATGATCTTGCACATACCCTTATTGTACTTTCATGTTCTCTTCTCTATAGTTTAATGTTCTATTTAATATGGGTTTTGAAACATCTCTCATTTTTCTTTTATTGTTAAGTTTTTTGTCAATAAGTCATTGAAATGCATGTATAGATTTGAGTTTGCATAATATTCTTGCTTACCAAAAATTCTATCATTGTCTAGACAAGGTGTAACAACAAATTCCATGTTACAATTGGCTTGTCAATTCAAAATTCAAGCTACATTATTTCCCACTAAATATTATAGATAGAATAGGGAAATTGTGAAAGACACTTAAGTATCATAGGTAGCGTCGAAGATGTCCTGGTCGGCAGGATAGTATTGTTTTCCTCTAAACTATATGAACTTTCAGTTAACAAAGTGTTCTTTAGGATATTCTTATTTTGATTTCTGCATACCAGAATGTTCATTATCATACTCTGCCCATTCTATTCTCCATATTTTTATGTTCTATTTAATGTGGGTTTTGAAACATCTCTCAATTTCCTTTGATTGTTAAGTTTTTTCTAATAGGTCAGTGAAATGCATGCATAGATTTGAGTTTGCAACATATTCCTTCTTACAATAAATTATATCATTGTCTCAACAAGGTCTAACAATAATTTCTATGTACCAAGAATTCTATCACTATCTATACAAGGTGTAACAAAAAATTCTATGTGAGAGTTGGCTTGTTAATTCAAAATTCAAGCCACATTATTTCCCACTAAATATGATAGACAAAATAGGGAAATCATAAAACAACTATTAGAAAAATACTTAAGAATCATAGGTAATGCCAAAGATGTTTCTTCTGGCAGGATGGTATTGTTTTTTAATCAAATGTTTGAACTTCTCGTTAACTAAGTGTTCTTCATGATATTCTTATTTCTAGTTTCCCATACCAAATTTTTCATTATTGTACTCTCCTTGTTCTATTGTCGATATTTTAATGTTCTATTTAATGTGGGTTTTGAAACATCCCTCATTTTCCTTTGATTTTTAAGTGTTTTTCTAATAGGCCAGTGAAATTCATGGGTAGATTTGAGTTCGCAACATATTCCTCCTTACTAGAAATAATATCGCTATCCTGTCAATGTGTAATAGCAAGTTCTATGTAACAATTGGCTTGTTAATTCAAAATTCAAGCTACAATATTTTCCATAAAATATTATAGACAAAATAGGGAAATTGTAAAATAATTATTAGAAAAATACTTAAGAACCGTAGGTAGCATCAGAGATTTCCCGACTGGTAGGATATTTGTACGAAGTTGTCGCAGGGATCTTTGTCAGCCCAACTGTTAATTGGATTTATCGGTGTCGGAGATGTCCCAGATGGTGGGGACTTGACCGATTTCTGGGGTGGTGATGTGGAGCTTGCTAATTAGATGGGTTGGTGGCGGTGGAGTTGGTGTCCTTGACACGCAAAAGCTCAGTAGTAAGTGTTTCCCTCACGTGAGTCCTAATGCATTCTTCCTCTATTGTGTAATAGGGCTGAGCAAAGAAAATGCAGGTGGACGAAGTAAATGGAATATTGAATGCCATAGTGTGAGAATGTATACTTTGATTAACTTGCATTGTTGAAATATCCATTGTGGTGTTCATTTCATAACATTTTGTATAGGTTATTTCCCTCTCCTATTCTCCATGTTTTCTGCATGATATTTTTTTCTCGTTCATCTATTAGTTATGCTTTCTCCTTAAGTGTTTTCCTAACATCTCTTACAATTGTTTCATAGACTATTTGTCTTGCATCAATATGTTTTGTGGATTTATTATTCCCTGATCTATTTGAAGCTACTTATAATAAAGTGTTAATTGTTGTCGTTATTTTATTTGTATGGAATATTTCATATGTCTTATATCAATATGTTTCATTATACTTGTACTACTTGTCTTGCACCAATATGTTTTGTGGATTTATTTTTCCCTGATCTATTTGAAGTTGCTTATAATAAAGTGTTAATTATTTTGTTTATTTTGTTTGTATGGAATATGTTATATGTCTTATATTAATATGTTTCATTATATTCATACTTCCACATCTATTTAAAGTTCACCATAACAATCTTCATGATATTCTTTTTCCCAGTTTTTGATAATGAACTCTATCTCTCCCCAAGTTGTTGTACAACCCTCAAGCACCAGCCTTGTAGGTGTGTTGCTTGTGTCAATTTTTTCTGCGAGAAATTATATTGTGCCTTTTTCGGATGCATGGTTGGTTTTTTCACCAATTACACTAAATCTTAGGTCTATAGATTTGTTGTTACACTTTGTAGTATTCTTTAATATGTCTATGCATATATGTATATATATGCATATATGTATATACATATATGCATATTCATATGTATATGTATATACATATATGCATATTCATATATATATGTATATATGCATATGCAATGAAAAAAAGTGAAGCTTTTTAGATGGAGGGTGCAACAAAAGAAGGAACAATGCATATGAATAAGAAACAACAACATTGCATTGTCTGGGAAAGGAAAAAATGCGCTCTACCTTCCATTCGTTATGCTCTCCATTGAAAATGCATTGCATGTGCATAGATACATTTACATATAGATATACATAAATGTATATACATGTGAATATGCATATGCATATACATGTATGCATATGTACATTCAACCTAATTAGATGTATGCTTCTTTTGTTCTTCAATTAAATTTTTTCTACATTAGTCTAGTGGATTTTAAGCATTATTATCATCTATGTTATACAATTGCTCTATTTTTTTTCAATATATATATGCATATATGTATCTGTGTATGTTTCGAATCATTGATTTCCACATACCGTTTAGAATCTACACCATAGTCTTTGTAAGGATTTAAAGTTAAATCAATTAGAAAGATACCAGAGAACTAATTTTACAAGATGTGTTTAACACCAAAGATGCACAAATTATATATGTGTTTCTATATATGTATATATATGTATGTGTGTATGTATATATATATGTATTGGAAAGCACACTCTAAAATGTGCAAGAAAATATATTGATTAAGTTGTATTGTTAAAAGAAGCATTGTTGTGTTGGTTTGATAACATAGTACTATACTAATCTCTTGCTCCGTGTCCGTTTTATAGAAAATTGGATGATTTGAAAATTGTTGTGCTTCAAAATTTGTGAGTTGTATATATATACACACACACACACACACATATGTATATATATATATGTTTGTATATGTAATTAAATATATAACCTATATATATATATATGTGTGTGTGTGTGTGTGTGTGTATGCATATATATATGTATATAATAATGTGTATATGTATATATGTATATATGTATATATGTATGCATGTATGTATTTATTTTTTTGTAACAATTTTTTAATAGTTTCCCTAATTGTCCATAATATTTAGTCCTAGATAATGTGGCTCCAATTTAGAATTGATAACCCAACTGTTACATAGATCACTTGTGTTGTATCAATATGTTTTATGTTATTCTTTCTCCTTGTTTAAAAGTTCTATTTGATGTTGGGTTTCAATCATCTCTCATTTTCCTGTGGTTCTTCACTATTTTTCTAATAGCTCTTTTAGAATTTACCTATCTGTCTATAATATTTAGTGCCAAATAATGGACCTCGAATTTAGAATATATGTATGTATGTATGTATATATATATATGTATATATGTGTATATATATGTGTATATATGTATGTATATATATGTATATATATGTGTATATATGTACATATATATATATATATATATATGTATGCATATATATGTATGTATATATGTATGTATAAATGTATATGTATATATATATATGTATATGTGTATATATGTGTATGTATATATGTGTATATATATGTGAGAAAATATATTGATTAGGTTGCATTGTCGAAAGAGCCATTGTGGTAGTGGTTTAATAGTAGACTATCATAAAAAAAATTGCCCCCACCTCTCTTTCAATCCCCACATAACAAGCTATTCTTTATGATACTCTTTTCTTGGTTCCCCATAGCGAATTGTTCATTATCATATTTTGCATAAGAATCAAAAGTTATTGATAGATATTTGAGCATAAGAATCAAAGGTTAATGATAGATATTTGAGAATGCAAATTAAACATACTCATACAAGTTAAGTAATGTATATGATATTTGTCTTGTGAATTTAAAATTTGGGCTACATTCTTTGGTAGTGAGCCCACATTAAGTAGAACTTGTAAATGCAACAGGTAGCAATAATCTGTGCAAAATGGCTATAATGCCATAGAGTTAATTTAAAAGTCTAGCTACATTACTTGGAACTAATTATTACAGAGACATAGATGAGACTTGCTCAAATTTTTTAATGATGACATGGACCTTACCTCTTCAACAAAGGATGTTCCCAAATGTTGCTTATTGGTCAATAGGGATTGAAAAGAAATAATGAATTTAGAATTGACAAGGAAACTGTTACATAGATTGCTTGTCTTGTATCAATATGTTTGATGATATTATTTTCCACTAATGAGTTTGAAGCTTCTTGTGATAGATTATTCTATTGTTCTTGTAACAAGGATTGTTTTCAATTTTTAAAATTCTAATTTTTTTGTCATGGTCATTTTGTTTGGATGGAACATGTTATATGTCTTGTATCAATATGTTTCATGATGTTATTTTTAACTCAATTGTTTGAATTTAATGATAACAAAGTTCTCTTCATGATATTTCTTTTCTCATTTCCCCATAGCAAGCTGATCATTATTGTAGTTTTCCTTTTTCGTATACTCCATATTTTAAAGTTGAATTGTTCATCATCTATTATCTTCCTGTTCATACAAGTCAATCAGTGTATGTAAGAGTTGGCTTGTCAATTCAAAAATTGAGCTACATTCTTTGGCAATAAAGCTAGATTAAATAGAACTTGTAAATGCAATGGGTACCAATAATCTGTGCAAAATGGTTGTAAGGCCACAATGTTAATTGGAAATTCAAGGTACATTGATTCACACTAAGTATTATAAATAAATAGAGAAAACTTTCCTAGGGTTTTTAATGACGATGTGGAGATTACCTCTTCATCAAAGGATGTTCCTACATATTTCTCATTGGTCAATAAGGATTGAAAAAAAAAATGTATTTAGAATTAAGAAAGTAAATGTTACATATATTGGTTGTCTTGTATCAATGTGTTTCATGATATTATTTTTCACTCATCTGTAATAGATTATTCTATTGTTCTTGTAACAAGGATTATTTTCAATTTTTAAAATTTTCAATTTTTTTGTCATGGTTATTTGGTTTGGATGGAAAATGTTATATGTCTTGTATCAATACATTTCTTGATGTTCTTTTTTACTCAATTGTTTGAAGTTTGTGATAACAAAGTGTTCTTCAAAACAAAGAGTTCATTGTTGTGGTTCATCTCTTGTAAATTCTAAAATTTTGTACACTACTAGAAACTACAACCATGTCGTTGATCTGCACCTTTGGCCTATTTGGAACTTTTACATAGATAGATATATATAAACATATATATATGTATTGAATTCCCTATTTTATATTTAAAAATATACGTATAGGAAGATATATATATTCATGTATATAGACCACGACGAGTGTCGCTTGTTTGACAATCCAACAGTAATTTATATATACACATGTATATCGAAACAAATGCGTAAGGTATCTTTATTCGTATTTATCTAGACTTTGATTTAGAAATAGTAAAAAATACCAAAGGACCACAATGCCTCTTTCGACAATGCAACTTAATTGCTATATTTTGTTGCACATTTTGGAGTATACTTTCCCATACTGCAACATTGAATATTGCATTTACTTCCTCCAGTGCCATGGTGCATTAGTGTTAGGATGTATTAACCCTCATGTGAGAAAAAAATTACCATTTTTATTTTGTGTATTGAGGAAACAAACTCCACCACCGCCAAACCACATAATTAGTAAAGTTAATATTTTTATAAATAGCCCCTAGAAACCCCCCCACCAGAAGTACATATGGATATATATATATTTGGTAATATGTGTTTTTTTAAATGTGTAGAAAAAGCGAAAAATTCAATACATATATGTGCTTAATCATTTTCATTCTTTCTATTATATATTCTAATGTTTGCATTAAAAGAGACGAAGGCAGCAAAAACAACTATTAGAAAAACACTTAAAAATGATATGTAGATCACTGATGATCGAACATCCACACTAAACATATTCATAGAAGAAAAGCATTATGTGTAAGAGTTGCATTGTCAATTCCAAATTCTAGCTAGATTCTTTTCCACCAAACCCACATTAAATAGTACTTGTAAAGGCAATGACTACAAGTAGCTTATAGTTTCCTCCATGGTTGGTTTTATAGTAGATTGAAGGGTTTTAAAATTGTTGTTCTCTGTAATCTGTGTGTTGTTTTACATGGTGTTCTGTATAAATTCTTTATCTATTGTTTATGTTAGAACTATTTTCATGCATAATCTGTAAGTCATTTTACATGGGTCTTGCAGTGGAAAATAGTAAAATGGTTGGTAGATTATCAATGTTTCTGAGTTGTTTACTAGTTGACATTGTATGTTGGAATACTGTATTAATTTTTTTTTTTTATTGTGATATAGAGGTGCTAATCAATCAACTATAATTGCAACATTTCCTCCCTCTAAAAGGTTCCAGAATTATGTATGTGGGATTGAGCTTTGTGGATGGGTCTCTAGAGCCCCCCAAAATTTATTTGGTGATTGATTTGTTCAAACCTCCCATAGTTCTTGCTACAGAGTCTGGCTTTGAGGGTGCCATCTAGTAGCCTCTAGATCCTAATTCCAAAAGTTTGTATTTACTTTTTGTTATACTTGATGCAAATTTTCTATTATTGTTTCCTTCCTCTTGTAATAAACTTGAACATTACCTTTTGGTTTCTTTACTTTTAGGATGCTCAAATACAAAAAGATACAGTGCATACACTATACTATTTATGTTCCCAATTTTATTGGCATTTAGGTGTATACATAGATGGCTTGCCCTAGTAAAACATATAGATGTGGAAGTACATATGCATTGATCTTTTAGAAGACATAAAAATATCTCTTTCCAGCCTTTGTTTTCCTTACTTATTTTATACATTTGGTGTGATGATGTGCATTCTCCTTGATTGAACTTGTCTTTGTAGACTACAAAGAAACAAGCAACTTTGACTTTATTTGCAATTCATTCAATCAATGCTAGAGATTTCATTACCTCTCTGGTCCTTCAGCTTTTTTCCTTCAAACAATTTGGCGGTGATGAAGGGTAGGTTGAGTGATACAAGGTTGTTTTGTCTAATGGAAACCATATAAAAATAGGAACCCTGCCTTCCAAATGCAGTGATTTGTTGTTTACAGGTGCCTTGAAAATAGGGTCCCTTGTATATTTAAAAGACTACATCTATAGGAATGTCCAAGATTCAAAATGGGCTGCAGTGTTTATTGTCTATTTTTAGAAATTTTCTTTCCCCTTAGTATGTTCCTAATATAATCTGTCCAATATATTATTTTACATATTTTCTAGGGCCTTAATCATATTCATCTTATTTATGATTAAGTTTGATTGTCAAATCATTAGCACCCCTAGGTATTTGTTCAAGAAGAAAGAAGAGAAAATGTTGGGGCTAGAGTCACCTTTTGCTTCTAAATAGACCCCTAAATTTGGTCTGTAGTTGTCTCCTAAAAAAAAAAGCAGCACTCCAAATGTTAGCCCTATTAAAGCTTTGAACATTTATCAAAATGTTGGGACAGTGAAAGGGCATGTAACACATATTAGAGAAATGTACCATTTCCACAAACAAAAAGGTGAAGGCCAAATTTTTAGTTTTGACATTAAAGATATATGGAGGGGACAAAAATACATGTTACCTGTTTTGATGATGTTGCTAAACTGCATTACGGTCGAGCTGAAGTGGGTGCAACTTATTTAATATCAAGAGGATCTGTGAAGGAAGCAAATAAAAAATTCAATAAATTACCTTGAAATTGTTTTGGATGAAAAAACCAGAATAAAACAATTTGCAGATGAGATTTCCATGCCAAAAAAAACCTTTGCATTTCTTCCAATTAGTGACATAAGAAATTATAGTGATAATAGCTTGCTTGATATTATTGGAATTGTAGCACATGCTGGGTATGTATAAACTATTCACAAGAAAAATGGATCTGAAACAATCCACTGAAATATTAAACTATATGATATATGTACTTATTTCATAGAAGTTAATTTGTGGGGCCCAAGTTGGCAAGAAAAAGGTGATGCCTTGGAGAAGATGTACCTTTCAGGTGATATAATCATAGTTTCTATGCAGGGTGGTCATGTAGGCTACTTTAATGGTAAAGTTATCAACACATCAACAATAATAGTCCTTGCCATTAAACCTTCTATTCTTGAGAAAAACACTCTTAGATCCAAGGGCCCAATCAAAGTAGAAAAAATGGTTTCATCTTCTTATGCACCTTGTAGGCTGCATCCTTCAAATGCTAGAGTTACTATTGCATTCATCTTAAAAAAATGCCTTGGCTTGCTAGAAACTGTTGAAGCCATTTTTTAAGTAACCATTCAAATTGCACAAACAAAGTCCTTTTCTTATCCTGCTTGCCCTTTGTTGGTTAATGGGAAAGAATGCAAAAGAAATTGTACATGGCCCCATGCTGATATTTAGTTTTGTGATTGTTTCCAGATGGAAATCGAGGAATGGAACTATCGCTACCTTCTACAGTTAAAGCTGCAAGACCATTCAGCCAGCCTTTGGTCTATTGATTTTGATGAAGCTGCCACTAGTTTACTGCAAACTCGAGAAAAAAGACGTCTACATGTCCCAGAACAACTCTGAGTCTACAATAGATTTTGTTGTTGTTATTAAAGGTCTTGTTTGTAAACCATACATCTTTATCATCTTCATTAGAACAAATACTTACAATTCTGAGGACTAGATTAAAACAACAATAGTGAAAGCAACAAAATTTTATTTCAAAGAAGACTGTAAACTATTACTTTTAGACATAGTAACTTAGATATCTACCACTGCTCTACAAAAAGGCTCCACTAGTGAGCCTATTCTTTGACTGTTATTTTTCACTTTCCAACATTTCTCATACTCTTTCCTTTTTAATGATGACTATGGGATTTTAAGACTTCTGTTTTACAAATATGAACATAATTTATTCCTATGTTTGGATATATATATTTACACATTCATTGGCATGCCATCCTTTTGATTTTAACATGGTGCCCAAATTGTTTTTACTCTGCATTGCTACTATGATTCTTGATTCTGGTTATATGGTGCAATTTTTAGTTCTTGTATGTGTACTTGAAATTCCTTTCTTCCATTTATAATAATTGAATAGCACTATTATCTTCAATGGTAAACTTATAACAATAGTGAAATACTGAAAATGGTTAATGGAGAAATCTGTTCAATACTTGTATATATATTTCTATATGTTGGAATGTTGAAACCATGTTATTCCTCTTGTGATCATCCATACATATATATTTTTTTATATGTTTTTTTGTAATTACTTTAACCATCATAACTAATATTGAAATGAAAATAAATAACATCAAAGTAATAAATTGTGTACTGCCACATAAGCATTGGGAAAAATATTCCATACCTAAAATTATGAACTGGTATAATTTTAGAGAATACATTTTTACTCAATATTATTAATTAAAGATATGAATAATAACTCTTTAAAATAGGACAATCCTTCAATCTTCCACATTGTCCATAAATATTATTTAATTCATAACTTCAAGTTTGTGATGTATTTCTATGCATGTGTATCTTAAAATAGTTAAATAGTAATCTACTAATTGATTGATTAGCCTAGAGAAAAAGGGAAAATATAGATGTGCATCTAGGTCTAATAAATATTAAATTAAGATAGAGATAAAATTGTATCATATCTGAAGCAATCTATATAACAGTTTGCTTGTTGATTCAAAATTCAAGCTATATTATTTGGCACTACACATTATAGACAAGACGGAAACTGTAAAAGAGCTATTGAAAATACATTTACTATGTAACAATTCCCTTGTCAATTCTAAATTCATAACTTTTTCCAATCCTTGTTGGCCAATGAGCAACATTTAGGAACATTCTTTTTTGAATAGGTAAGGTCCATGTCAGCATTAAAAACCCTAGGAAAATCTTCTCTATTTCTCTATAATATTTAGTGCCAAGTACATGGGGAATGGAAAAGGTGAAAAAATTACTAACGTTAACCATATTTTTGTGATCAAAGAAAGAAATTTAACTATAGTTGCTCATATGGTAATGAGTATAAAACCAATGATGCATAGAGATAACTACAAACAATAAACAAATGGAAAAAAGTATATGTATATGGATATGTATGTATATGTATATGTATATGTGTATGTGTATGTATATGCATGTGTATTTGTATGTCTATGTATATGTATATATGTATATGTATGCATATAATGTTGATCTATAGAATTTTCTTTTGAGCATTTTACTATTTCGCTCTTCCTTTATATTGCTTTCAGAAATATATAGTCTTTTGTACATTGCATTTTTTGAGGCCTTCCCCAAACCTCTTCCCAACAATTGTGGAGATTTTTGAGCACATGGGTTGGTGGTAGTGGAGTTAATTTCATTGTTCAATAGGAATAAAATGGTAAAAACCAACCATGCACCTCTACTGGTTGGGAGATTGGATAGTTTAACAAGTTTTGTGTGTTACAATCTATATTGTCTCATCCCCCCTGAACCACCAAAAAGGTTATGCTAAAAATGGAAACATGACTCCCCTTACTAGGCCCATAGGGTTTTTCACCTAGGAGCACTTTGTTTAGGAATGACACTCTTTCACCTTAGTGATATGCTCTTTTTGGTGATTGCATTCAAAGGCTATGGTTCAATGGGGTTGTATTGCATGTGAGAAGGCGTGGCTAGATGCTAAAATGAAATGAACTAAATGTATGCCAAACTGGAAAGAAACTGGAAAGTACAAAGATTGTGCACCTTAGAATGGAAAGTTGCAGAAGAGAGACACTAGAATATTCTAGAATCAACTAGAAATTTGCACAAGGAGACTTACGCTAGAATAGGCGACCTAGTCCTTCTCCCGAGAAATTTTGCCAGATTCAGTTTAAGGAAAAAGGGTATCCAAAAGTGTCAAAACCCTTTTTCAAGCCTGGTACAGGGACAAGGTCACCAATGATGGCAACTTAGTCCTCTTGGTACTTTCGAGAGCTACAAAGTGTGATTTTATGGGTCCCCACTTGCACTTTCCATTTTTTGTAGATGCCTATGTTTGAATCTTTAGAAAATGACCTACAAGTTGTCCTTTTGATCCACCTAGGGTTTGATGATGTAGTTTGATGTAGATAGAATGATGGTACCCTTTTGAACACTTTATCCTTTGCCAAATCTGCATACAAGCTGCAAAAAACACATGCAAAGTGTAGATTGTGAAAATTTGCATTTTGTTAGAAAACCTTCAACACACACCCACTTTAGTATGGTTAGTATTTTAAACCAAGGAAAATAATCAACATTTCTATGAAATAATCCATCATACTTTAAAAAATGACGAACCAAACTAATTGAAAGCACAAAAAATAATGTTAGATACCTATTCTATATTGGATTGGTTCACCTTGGGTATGTGAAGGAGCCCTTTCCCAATCCTTGTCAAGCCTTGAGATGATGATAGACAAAGAGATGAAAGATGAACTCAAGTTGCCAATAGTGAGAATGCTCAAATGGTAGATTTCAATGAAGGAGAAAACCCCTTGAATTTATAGGTGAGATTGAAGAGAGAAGAGGGAAAGTTGAGGAATGTGGGAATAATCCTCAACCAATAGATTCATGCCACTTGTCAAAATGTGAGAGGAGAAATCTTGAGCACATTTTGGTCAATGTGCCAAAGAGGGGGAGATTTGAAATTTGAAAATAACATTAAATGCATATGGTTGAGAGATTGGGGGGGGGGGGAATTTGTTTGGACGAAAAAGTCAAACAAAGGGAGTTAATCAGGGCATATTCCTTGGGAATATTCTTTGTGAGGAAAATAGAGCTTTTAGTAAATCAAAATAAATGATTTATTGTGCAAGTGGGAAAAGATAGAGGATGGGACATGGGTTTAGATTAAATTAATCAAGACTGGATTAACTTAATGAGGAATTAGGTGATTGTGACATTTTGACTTAGACTTTTGGATTAAACTAAATTAAAATGAGAGGAAATAATGGATATTGGACATTTAATTAAATACATTTGATTTAATTAAATCAAGAAACTTTAGGAGGTTAATTAAATAATTTGATTTATTTAATTAAAGAGATAACCTTAGTGAGTTGATTTATTTAATTAATAGAGAAAATGATGTTAATTGAAGCGTGATTAGATGAATGAGTAAATTTTGCATGTCCACATTTTTCCTCTCTTTAAAGAAATATACTCATTGCATTGGTTCAAAGAATGATGCCATCGACATTGAAATTAAAAAAAAATCCTTTTTTTTCGGATGCCCCAACGAAAATAAGTATGTTAGTACATTGCCCCCTCCTAAGATCGAGTGACAAGTTTAATTTTAAGGTTGATCTCATAACAAAGAGGTTCAAAATGGATGTATGGATGGTTATGACTAATAGATCTATATGATAATGATGATGAGATGAGATTTTTTTAAGATGCTTAGAATAAAAAATATATATTATCCTAAACAACTTAAATGATTATGAAATGCATGTGAAATGGATACGATGGAGGATGTCATCCTATGATGATATGATGTGATTATGCAGGATGCGTGGTGGATGCAAGATGGATGCATTGTTATTGTGAAAGAGGATAAAAGAATGAGAGGGATCAACCTTTAAATCCAAGAAGATGCAGAAGTCCAACAAGTCCATTAGTCGTCGAGACTTTATTGGAAATGATGATGAATGATGATGATGTATTGCTTATCCAAGGATGGCCGAGATAAAGAGCATACCCTTCTTTATGTTCGATAATACACATAGGTGCGATGCATCGAGGTATTAAGAACCAGGATGGCGTTGCACCTAGTGTGATGGAATTTGACTCTTCAAATAGATAGGAGTACTCTTGTTCACACTTGACAAATGAAACCTTATTTGGAGTGTAGTTCTGATATTCTAGACATATCAGACCAAAACATAAAAGGGAAAGCTTTCTTATGTGGTCAACAAGACACCTAAAACATCCTCACTACAAACAAAACAAAGCATGAATGACAAAGTTATTGTACAAGAACATCCAACAAGCAGAAAAAATAACAAGATAATGATCATTGCCCCATTGCTTTATCTCTTAATCTTTCTATTTAGACATCATTGAGAGGTCCTCGAAATGAGAAAAAATAAGATAAGTCTAGAAAGACCAAGATAAAGTAAACAAACAAGCTAATGTTCTTCGTACCACTAGCCAAAGACTAAACTATGATGATACCTGATGCTGATTTCCATTGCAGGAAGTTCGCATCCCTAGGACATGTTGTGATTAGGGTTTTGATGAGATTGATTGGATGATAAGCTATTGATACTCTGATTTGACAAGCTTGCTAAGTCAATGATCTAGACTTGAGACTTTGACAATTAGGTTCCAATTATTGGACCTGTTAGACTTTCTTCCAACTGACTTACTAAAGGATGAAAGTGATGATGCTTTATTATGAGTGGTGATTATTGTGGGTGAAACCGAGATGAGGTAGATGCAACATTGTTTTGGGTTTTTTCAAATGTTTTGAGGCTATTTTTCGAAATTTGATATGTTTTACAAATTTTTTTGGTATTTTCAAGAATTATGATGAATAGATTGACTTAAAGACCTATCCTAGGGGTCTCGGAAGTTGATCCATAGATTATCCTTGCCTACATTATACACGCAAATACCACATAGTTTGAATGATGAAAAAATTGACTCAATGAAAATATAGATGGGAAAACGGATTGCCATTGGGATGGATGCCTAAAGGACTGACATAGGGTGTGAAATAGATGGACAAACGAATTTCCATTTTGACAAAAACCTAAAGGACTAACCTAAAATGTCTCGAGGGATAATCAAAGATCAACCTTTCCTATGTTCAATCTCAAAGATTACGTAGTTCAGTCAATGACTATTTTTTTATTTTTTTTATTTTTGATTTTTTTGAATGTTTTTGGATTTTTGATTTTTTGATGTTTTTGGATTTTTGATTTTTAGGAAGGGCACAAGAATATACATGAATATGATCGGATGCAAGTATAGGAACATGCCCCTAGCATGATGCGATAGACTACTTCAGCAAAGACAGGACAAACTAACCTTAGGAATTTGCCAAGTAGAACTATGGTGGAACATGATACGAGCACACGATCAAACTATGGTATAGATGTTAATAGATGGTTGAAGGATAGATGGAATGTAATGGATAAGTGAGTGTGCATAATAGGCTATGAATATCCTGGTGGATGGAGAGTTCTTTATTTACGCTTGGCATCTATTTTCTAGGTTTTCACCAAGGTACTTTTCCAAAGTACCACCAAAGTGATTTTCACTAGAGGATGTGATTTTTTTCTTTACTGTTTTATTTTATTTTTTTGTCACCAAGATGCCTGTTTGCTAGGTTTTCATCAGGTGACCATTCTTTCAAAATATTTTTTGATTTTTTTGTATTTTTTAGTTCTATACTTTGTAAGATTTTAGGCATAAAACTTTTTGAGATCGGAGTTGTTTAGGGGCTCCTGCAAGGGCTCGTCTCCATGTTTTGATAGTTGATATGCCCTTGATTTATAGCTTGATATGATGATGAAAGGACCCAACTGGTTGGGTTGATATTTACCTTTGCTATTTGGGTTTGGCATGTTCTTCTAATTTTATTTTAGCACAAGTTTGTTGACTTGGAATGTGTGTCTCTTAATATTCTTGTTGTAGCTTCACTTTAGGCAGTTTTGATACACTTGTAGATTGTTTAAGGAATCCATACGTCGTTCATCTAGTAACTCCAGCTCATTTAGTCGTCAGACCCTGTATTCTTCATCTATGATGAGGTTTTGCAATGATACTAAGTGATAGGAGCTCAATCTTAATGGTTGAGATGACTTATGATCCATAGACCAGGGAGAATGGGGTGGCGCTTGTTGGCATGTGGATGCTAGTGTGATAGGCCTATAAGGAAGGATTTAGTTGCAGATGCTAATCACGACCAGAGTCATTGACTATCTTCCTAAGGATTTTCAAGATGGTTTTGTTAGTGGCTTTTTCATGGCCATTGCCTTAGGGATAGTACGGAGTAGAAAAGCGATGTTAGATATTGAATTTATGGCAAATGTCACACACATATTGATTCTTGAAAGGTGTCCCATTATCAGAAATAATGGATTGGGGGACACCATATCAGAAAATGAGATAGTATAAGATGAAATTTGATATCTATTTTCCAATTATGTAGGTCATTGGAATTTCTACAACCCAGTTTTTCAAGTACTCTATGGTGGTGATGATGAATTTTTGGCCATTGGATGAGGTGAGTGTGATTTTGTCGATGAAATCAATCCCCCACTATGGAAAGGGCCAAGGTGTAACAATAGGATGAAGCTCTTGAGTTGGTGCATGAATAAGGTCTCCATACTGCTGGAACTGTAAACACTTTCTGATAAATTCATGTGCCTCTCTTTCCATTATTGGCCAGTAGTACCTGACTCTTAGCAACTTCTTAGCCAAGGTCATACCACTCGAATGGGAACTGCAAATTCCATTGTGTACCTTAGTCAGATAAGTTAGGGCTTCCTTAGGATTTAAGGAATGCAACAAGGTTCCTTCAATGCTCCTATAATAGAGGGTTTCCCCTAGGATGACAAAGCGGGTGGAATTTTTGATGAAGGTTCATTTGAGGTTTGGGGTTATGTCAGCTGGGAGGACTCCTATTCTCAGGTAGGCATAGATGTCATGATACCACAGATCACTGGGACCAAAAATTTTAGACACATATTTTGACTCTAGTACCCTGAATGCTGGTATGAGAAGCTACTCTACCAAGAAGTCATGTTTTGGGAAATTGCGAGGGATATCCAGTAAGGATCCAATTGGTTCCATGGCATCAGCTACTCTATTGTTAGCCCTTGGTATCTACTCAAAGGTGATATCAATGATTGATTCTTTGAGGCTCTCTACTAACTTCTTGTATGGTGTCAGCTTATCATCCCTAGTTTGGTACTTGTCATTGACTTGGTTGATAATAAGATGTGAATCCCGATAAACCTTTAGTGCCATGACACACCACTATGCTGCAATCTTGCGACCTATGGTTAAAGCCTCATACTCAGCAATATTGTTAG
This sequence comes from Sequoiadendron giganteum, assembly GCA_007115665.2. Taxonomy (NCBI): domain Eukaryota; kingdom Viridiplantae; phylum Streptophyta; class Pinopsida; order Cupressales; family Cupressaceae; genus Sequoiadendron; species Sequoiadendron giganteum. The sequence goes on along the minus strand of CM021100.1, from coordinate 482,282,922 downwards.
TGCAAGGGAATGCCAATTTGTAGGATCTAGATATACAATCCCCCTATGGGGTGATGAAGAAAACACTAGCTCTTGATCCATGTTGTGTGTATGAGTTGTTGAAGTAGAATTTCCAGTGATCATCTATGTTGAGATTAAAGATGGATTCATTTGGAAACTCTGATATGAGTGGATTCTCTAAATTGATTGGAGAAATTTCCAGTTGGTTTGGAATTTCCTACCCCTTGATAGCCTTGCACTCTACATATTCAATATCATAATCCATTTTGTTGCCTGTCCTATGAGAGTGGCCTTAGAGAGCAAGTATTTTAGTGGATCTATCTTTGCAATTAGCTTGATCTGATGAGCCAACATGTAGTGTCTGAAATTTTGGGCTATAAACACAACTACCAAGCAATATTTTTCTATTGGTGTGTAGTTGAGCTCATACCCTACCATTGTCCTTCTAATGTAGTATATCGCTCTCTCTCTTCCATTTTCATCATGTTGAGCTAATAGGGCATCAAGAGCTGCCATGGTTGCTGAAATATATAGGATTAATGGATTTCCTGGGATTGGTGGCATGAGTAGATATTCTTTGATTTTACTAAACACCTGATCACACTTGTCGTCCCACTTGTATGTTACTCCCTTGTGGAGTAGATGGGAGTATGGGATCTGTTTATCCGCTAGTTGTGCTATGAACCTATGGATGGATTGGATCTTTCCTGGTAGACCCCTCACCTACTTTAATGTCCTAGGTGATTCCATATCGAGGATTTCCTTAACCTTGGTAGGATCTACCTCGATTCCTCTTATTGATACTATATATCCCACAAGTTTTCTAGATTGTACCCCAAAGACACACTTCTTTGGGTTGAGACAGACCTCATATTTTTCCAATCTGTCAATAATAGAGCTCAAGGCTGCTATGTGGTCTTGTCTTTATTTTCATTTTTCTAATATGTCATCTATGTAGTCTTCTACTATTTTATGGATCATGTCATGGAAAATCAATGTCATGTCTCTTTGGTATGTTGCAGCTGCCTTCTTTAGCCCAAATGGTGTCATGTTCCAATAGTAGGTGCCCCATGGACATGTAAACATTGTCTTATGTTGGTCTTCATTTTCTATCATACTCTAGTTGTACCTTGAGAATCCATCCATCAGTGATAACATCTCGTGTCCAACCATCATGTCCACTATCATATTGATGTTGGGTAGTGGAAAATCATCCTTAGGACATGCTTTGTTTAGGTCTCTAAAGTCATTGTAGAAACAGATGCCCCCATTCAGTTTTGCAACTAGCACAAGATTTGACACCCATTCTAGATAATCAATTGGGTGTATAAAGCTAGCATCTAGGAGTTTTTATAATTCTACTCTGACGAGCAAGGCTATTTGAGGGTACGTCTTTCTCAATTTTTGTGTCACTGGCTTTGCCCCTGGGTAGAAAGCTAAATAATGAACCACGACTTCTGGATCAAGACCCGGCAGGTCGACATAAGTCCATGCAAAGTTCACCTTTCTTTCTCTTAGGAATGAAACCAAAAATTCTTGTTCTTCTGTCAGAAGTTATTCAACATAGAAGGTGATATCTGGCACTACTTTTGTTCCCAGATTGATGAGGTTGCACTATTATGCTAAGATGGTTGATTTCTCTAGATGAAGTTCAGTAAGGGGGAGATTGAATCCTTCATCCTCTGGTGGCTCGGAGAGGTTTTCACTGTTGGATGCATCCTTTATTTTTACTATTCTATGGTTAGAGAGTGCCACAGTGTGGTTTTCACTCAATGACCTTGAGATTATTCTCATTCATTTGGTTTTGCGACTGAAGGACTAAATCATCTCCTCGTAATAGGCCTCTGAGTCTAGTTTGATGTCGAATCTAGCTTTATGATCTCCACATGGTATTGTATCCCTTAGTCCCATGAATTTTGAGAGAGCCTCATTGTTTTCAAATGTGTCTAGAGCTGGTGGTCCTCGTTGGTCATAGTCGATGAGTTGGGGGTAAACTAGGTTTATTTTGTGAGTTTGGAAGTCTGACTCAATAGGTGAGAAACTAGTCATGAGTAAGGAGGAGTCTTCAAAAATCATGGGTAAGCCGGTTATGGTATCCTCATCATCACTGCTCCTACAGACATTAGTTATGTCGAAGGTCAAATTATCTAGGGGTAGACCTGTGGATACAAGTTGTTGAAGAGCGACTACTGATAACTGATGGGGAGACATGATTTCTCTACTAGGGGTACCTCTGCCACATACGATTATACTCGAAGGGGTACATCTAAGGAAAATATTTCTCATTCATCTTTCTACAATGATGGGCTCCAATCATCTATCACTATTCCTTCCAAGGATTTTATTTATGTTGTATCTCATACCAAGCATCATTTGCAGTCCTCTGCTAGCTTCATCCATAGGTAGGGTGGGTGTGGGCCATTCATCTTGGTATAGTGAGCTTGCAATGTCTCTTTCATCCACATTTTCTTGACTAAGATCCCCCCAATGGTTGAATCCAGAAGGGTTAGCCCTAAAAGTTTGGATAGGTGTTTTAACTAGTTGGGGTTGCCTATGTGACCTAGGAGATTGCAGTAACTCTCCTACAACAAAATATTTTTTCTTCATTCTGTAATCTCCACACCCATTGTCCTGGATCATGAGCTTGATGTCTGATATATTGGGGATGAAGGGTATCTCTATCGCAAAAGTGGAGGTGAGGTTAGATGGGTTTATGTATGAAGTGGAGGGACCTTCATCATTTTTTGAAACTTGGGGAATTTTGTGAAACTTGGCTTCCATGTTTTCACAATAGGCGAATGACTTCGGATCACCATGTATTGTGACCTCCTCATTTTGATATAATTTTCTTACAAATTGGTGCAATGTTGAGATGACCGCCTTCATTCCATGGATCCATAGGCATCCTAGGAGGATGTTGTAGGGAAATTCAAGATCGAGGACCTGACATGTGGTTTCCATAGTGGTTGGCCCCACTTGGATTGGGATTCTGATAGTTCCTCGAGATAGTCTTTCTTGGTCATAATATGCTCTAATGGTAATGCCTTTATTTTTTTCGATGGAGTCTTCTAAGATTCCCAAATTATTTATGAGTTTAAGCAAAAAAATATTGAGGCTCATGCCTCCAGACACCAAGACCCTTTTGACCTTTTTCTTGTGAACCAACACTTGAATGTGAAGCGCATGATAATGAGATGGTTGGGCAAGGAAATCTTGATCAGAGAAGGTTTGGAGATTGGGGGTAATGATGTTACCAACCATAGCTTGGAATTTTTCCATATCAAGGGTAGTAGAAACAGTGGATGTAGCTAATGCTTCATCAAGAATTTTCCTGTGGACGGTGTAAATTTTCAATAACTCCATGATGGAGATTTGAGTGAGGGTTCTCTTTAGCTAGTCAATGACATTATAATCATAGGGGACAACTTTTGGGTTTGAAATGGGGGTCTTAGATGGCCTTGATGCCCCTATCATAGTAACCTTTCCATCGCATGTGGTAACTCCGCAATTAGCGTTGGCTCCTTCGATGCTAATGACAGTGACCATTTCATCTATGCATGCGAATGTCTTCATATACAAGGTTATCACTCGAATACTTTTTTTTTCCTTTATTGTTCCCTTGGTTATTTCCTTGATTATTTCCCTGATTATGATTAGGCATCAGATTTGTATATATTTTGAGGTCTTGATTTCCAACGAGCTGTTCGACATTTATGATTTTATCCTCAATGAGATCTTCATGCAGTTGTCGGTCGAGTGTCCCTTGAGTTTATGATAATCATAGAGGATATTTTCGTTGTACCAGGTGGCTTCACCTGGGGTTCACTATAATTATCTTAGGTAGGGACCTTGATGATGTTCTCATTGACCAAAATTTTCATGATGGATTCAATTGACTCCCCAAGGGTTGTGAATTTCCATTTGGGGGGAAAATTATTTCGCAAAGGTGGTCCTCCTTCATTATTGAGATTATTGATCGGATTTTGGGGTGGTTGTTGGTTCACCACATTTTTTTGCATGTTATTTCAGTTCTTGTTCTGTAGTTGATGATGATGTGTTTGATTATTTTTCTTGGGAGCGCTAATGACAATCTTGGCATCCACTACTCCATCATTGGTGATATTTTTAATTGTAGCTGGTGGATGGGTGACTATCTTGATGTTCAAGATAAGTGGGCATGGCCCCTTGTGTAACAAGAGCTCATTCAATATTGAGCACCTTAGGGATCAATTGATCGTACGTAGTGATGCATTGTGTCTTCAGATAGAATGCCAAGGTTTTATTTGTATTGGCAATGACAGTATAGACTTGTTGCACTTTTGGCATGGACCACTTCCTTCAATTGGAATTGGTCTACCACCACTGGAGAAAGGTAGTGAATGATTCCCCCTTCCATTGTTTGAGCACCGAGAGTTCTTCCAAACTAACATCCACATAAATGTTGAATGTGTAATTTTGCAGGAATGCATCTTTGATTTCCTAAAAGGTTTTAATTCCCGTAGGCAGATGAGAAAACCATTCGATAGTGTCACCAGCCAAGCTTTGAGGGAATAGCCAGATTAGATACATGTCATTGTAGGTGACTTCCATGCAATGTACCTAAAACTCCTTGATGTGATCTTTGGGGTTTCCCATCCCGCGATATTTACCAAATTTGGGGATTTCGAATCCCTTCAAGAATGGTACCATTGCCAAGCTTCTGTCAAATGGATAGGGGCACAAGTTGCTTGGTGTCTTGATTGTCTTTCTTGATTGAATATATAGCACTTTTTGTGAGAGAAATTTGATTTGTATCATCACATCACCTTCTAGATCAGGAGGTGGGGTAAATACATTTTGGGGTGTGGGATAGATGGTTGGGATGCTGGTGTGGATTTGTTGCAAGATTTACTGAGCAAGTGATTCCTGCACTTGCTGTTGAGCCAACAACACTTATTGCTAGTCTTGTTGTTGTTGGTCATGTTGTTGTTGTTCCAACAACACTTGTTGTTGGTCATGTTGCTGCTATTCCAACAATGCTTGTTGTTGGTCGTATTGTTGCTATAATTGATAATCTTGCAAGGCTTGTTGATATGCTTGTTGTTGTGCTTCTAATTGTGCTTGGTAATATACTTGTGCTTGCACTTGCTGAGCTTTGAATTGGCCTCGTGCCTGAGTATGCGCTTGTTGGATTGCCTATGCAATTTGAGTGGCATGTGCAGCTTGTGCAGTTTGGGCAGCTTGGGTAGCTTGGGCAGCTTACACAACTTGTTGTTATAACAAGGCTTTGGATTGTGTAGCCTATTGTACCTATTGTGCTTCTAATTGCGCTTGCGCTTGCTGAGTAGCTAGTTGTGCGACTTGCTGATTTTGGAGCACTTTTTGTTGGGGAGCTTGTCAAGTAGCTTGCAATGTCATGGTGAATGAATTGGTCGTGTTGTACCTTGGAGGTAATGGTAATGGATTAGGAAGAATTCTGACCATTATGATGAGTGGAACAATCATGTTAATGATTAGGGTTTGAGCTACAAATGGTATGATTGAGATGCTTGTTCCCTAAGACACCATACTTTGAGGAATAATGGATGTGTTGATCATTATGGTTGCTTGTATGGTTTCCATCTATTTTTTTGATACACATGGCACTATTGGAGGATTTGATAAAGTGTATTGATTTGATTGGTTGATGGCAGGAAGAGGAGGAAGACCTAACCTGCGGGATGATGTATATGTGAGCGATACGGGTGGAAATGGTGCAATCCCTGAAAGTGATGATGATGGATCAAATATTCCCCCTACTCCAAACAAGTCACCTTCTCCTTGTGAGATAGCGAGAGAGGTTTGCATGTCAAGAGGATGAATTGGCATGATCATGAAACATGAGTGGGATATAAGGGTGTAACAGATTTACCAGGATGGATTGATCTAATGAGGTTATTGTATTCAACCCCTAGTTGTTCACAAGGTGATATTTTTGGAGTTTGTGAAGCATGGCACTTCCCTTGTTAACAATTGATAGGGTTGAAGCGATAGATGATATGATTTGGGGGATGTCCTGAGTGACATTTTGAAGTGGGAGTGTGGATGCGGATAAGGGCATGATACCGAGAGACCTGTCCACAATGGTGCTTACATCAAATTCAAAAGGGATTTTAGCCCCTTCTTTTGCTAAGTCTACAATGTATTCGGATGGGTACAACCTCAGCATGGCACTGACAATTCGGTGGTTCTCAGTGATTTCCACCATTTCTAGAATTTCTTCTTGTCTCATCCCATTGTTAGTAATGTCCTCTACATGACCTTCCTCTTGATAATCTTAAGGTACTTGAGGAGGATTGATTCGGAGGTCAATGGTTATCATCGGGTTGAATGTTGTTTCAGTTTGAATTAGATCACTTGAAATGGATGTTTCTTTGTTTTGCTCCATATTCTTCTTGTGTTGAGATCAAGTTTGAACCATAAAATAGAGATCAATTTTTTAGGAATGTAAGAGATGAATCTCTAACCCCTTAGATTGGTCTAAACCTTAGGTTCAAAGAAGAGAAGAACTATAATAATTCATGGACCAAAGTGATGATGAGGATGATATAAACAAAGGAAAAATGATATAGATGATGAAACTCTTGAGGAACCTTGAGGGAAATGCTGAACTTTGAGGACTTGATTTGATTGATTGTGATGGATTGATAGTTTGACTAAGTCTGTTAAGTTAAAAAAGAGTGATAATGCACTTGTAAACTCTAGGGAGTTGTGTTATCCTAAATAAAACTTGTACATAAGAGGGTGCTTTGACTAAATGTGTTAAGACAAACGAGGTTATTATGGATTTGATAATTTGTCTAAGTGTGTTAAGCCAAACAAAGATAATAATGAACTTGTAAACCCAAGGAAGTTGTATTATCCTAAGGTAAACTCATGCACAAGATGATAGTTTGACTAAGTGTGTTAATTAAAACAAAGTGGTTTTGATTTCACCTAGAAGTTTAGCAAAAATGATGTTTACAAAGTTTCCAAGAGTTGTTGGTGAGGTGATTTTTGACTGATTTTGATCATTGAGAGGTGGATGGAAGTGATTGATTTTGATCCTAGACTTGACCTAGATAACACTCCTTCTTACAAGACCCCAGCTTTGACAAACTTGCTTGACTTCCTATGTGAGAAAAGAAAACCTTTCAAAAACCTCAGGATTTTGTTGATAATAGAACTCATACAAGTTAGGGTTTTTTCTTGAAGCTTTCTCGTAAAATTTTTAAACCAACCTTTCTCTAACTTTGAGAAGTATTTCAAGAAACTCCTCACAAGCTTTTGGACTAGGACTTTTGAACTTGGGTTTCCAGATTTTGATCTTGTGGGAAATCATTTCAGAGGACACATATGTGGGATCGATTCTCTTTATCTTTGCTTAATGACTTCTTTTTGCCACAAACAGTTCTTTGATTAAAGTTTGAAACTAAATGTCTATGTTTCAATCCCTTTTCATTCTACAAGGTCCATTATGTGAAAATCAAGGTTTCAAGAGCAAAGTTCCCTAAGTTGAATTTAGTGAAAACAAATGACGATTAAACCCAAGTACTTAGAAACCTCTAAGGATAGAATCCCTAGGGTAAGCAAGATCACTTAGATTTTTCAAGGGCATTTGTTTCCTCCAAAGGCTTTGAAATTTTGAAGTTATTTGTGAATGTTTGTTTTCCAATGTTTTAGATCCAAGAAAAGTGTTTTGATTCTAATATCATGCACAACCTTAGGCTGAAACGACAATATTTGTTGGTTTCCCACTTGGATAAATCTATCTACGCATATTCAATGTGGATGATTAGATTCTTGACCACACAAGCTACCCCTTATAGTGCACTCGCTTCTTGGGTCAGCCAATCATCAATACCCATGAATCTCCCATGGCATACTTTTCATCTCTACAATAGAATCGCATGTATATGTGGGGAGGCTTCAGAGGACATGACCTTTTGCACCAACAAATAGATAGGATTTTGGCCTTTGCTAAACAAGGGATTTTAATTCAGAATTTATGTTCATAGGAGTTGACCCATGTGGCGAGAGACCACTATTGCCATTCTCGTTGGAGCCAACCATGTGATACTGATCTGTGTTATAGTACCCACTTTTATATCCTGACTGGAAATATGCTTGGCTTTCGTGTGTTACCTGTTGGGTCATTCCCTTGGGTGAGTACTTTTTCCCACAAGGCAGGCCCTATAAAGGTGTACAATAGCAAGTAAGTGCATTCGTATTTTGATCATATTTTTTTGCGTGAACAAAGAGAGAACACTCGCAATGCCTTTTTCTCACACTAGACAAGTTTGTTCAATTTTAGATCCCAAATCAAAGTGTGGAGGCAATATTTTAAACAATATAATATCACCAAAATATTTTTTATTCTCAAGATCACCGTGAAGCGTGAGAGAAGTGCATATGCCCTTTAAATGATATTAATTTGTGAAGAAGATTGCAAAGAATGAAAAACACTTGTTAATTTTAAGTTCACAAATCAATGATTTTGGTTCATTTTAAAGCACCAAAATGAGATCTGAAAGTTTCCTTGTTCAATTGTTAAATCCAAATGAAACCTAGTGATTTTCTAAGTTCAATTTCAACCAGGTTGAAGAGGTCAAGTCAATGGTTAATTTTAGACCCAAAATTTTAAGTGAGTTGGTTCAAAATAGAAAACAAAAGTAGGAATTGGAAGCCCTAAGCATTTAAAAATGCTTTGTGAATCTCAAGTTTCAATGCTCAATTTCTCTCTTTAACTCCAATGTCCCTTTTCTTTCGCTTGATTCGAATGTCAACCTGCAACCCTAACCTATTCCATATTGGATTGGTGCACCTTGGGTATGTGAAGGAGCCCTTTCCCAATCCTTGCCAAGGCTTGAGATGATGATAGACAAAGAGATGCAAGATGAACTCAAGTTTCCTAGAGTGAGAATACTCAAATGGTAGATCCCAATGAAGGAGAAAACCTCTTCAATTTATAGGTGAGATTGAAGAGAGAAGAGGAAAATTTGAGGAATGTGGGACTAATCCTCAACCAATAGATACATGCCACTTGTCAAAATGTGAGAGGAGAAAGCTTGAGCACATTTTGGTCAATGTGCCAAAGAGGGGGAGATTTGAAATTTGAAAATAGCATTAAATGCATATGGTTGAGAGATTTGGGCAGGGAATTTGTTTGGACAAAAAAATAAAACAAAGGGAGTTAATGATGACATATTCCTTGGGAATATGCTTTGTTAGGAAAATAGAGGTTTTAGTAAATCAAAATAAATGATTTATTGTGAAAGTGGGAAAAGATAGAGGATGGGACATGGGTTTAGATTAAATTAATCAAGATTGGATTAGCTTAATGAGGAATTAGGTGATTGTGACATTTTGATTTAGACTTTTGGATTAAAATAAATCAAAATGAGAGGAAATAATGGATATTGGCCATTTAATTAAATACATTTGATTTAATTAAATCAAGAAACTTTAGGAGGTTAATTAAATAATTTGATTTATTTAATTAAAGAGATAACCTTACTGAATTGATTTATTTAATTAATAGATGAAATGATGTTAATTGATGCGTGATTAGATGCATGAGTCAATTTTTCATGTCTACACAAAGACAAATAAAATTTTAGGATTAGAGATTAGGGGTTTGCCTTAGTCAAACCCCATTGATGGTAACAAAACCCAAATGAAATAGAAATCAAACGAAAGATTTTTGAATGATAAAAAAATCCTATGCTCACCAAATCCTTTGTTGTTGAAGTCTACAATATGCAAGAACTAGCTCCAATGGAGGTTTCTTGAGGTGCTTTGTGCTCAAATGCTTTCTTGTGAGTATTGAGTAGAAGAGTGCTTGTGAAGATGAAATGATGTTAGGGGGGGTCAAAATGAGGATGAAAACCCTTACTTATACAAGCTAAACCCTAATTTTCCCAAAAATGCAACATGATAGGCTGACCTTAGGGTTTTGGAGGCAAATTCCCATCGGGTTTTTGTTTTAATTTTGAAATTGAAGTCAAAAGGGACTAGATCGCCAAAGGTGGTGACCTAGTCCACTTGGACAATTTCAAGTGGTGGTCAAGAATTGAGTGGTGTTTAATAATTTTTATCAAGTTTTCCTCCCGAAACACACTTAAGTCAGGCCTAAAAGTACATTAAGGGGAAAAATTAACCTTAAAAAGGGTTTAATTAGTGGTGAAAAGCCTAGAAAAGTGCAAGAGTCAATTACAACACCTTACAACACTTTAGACTAAGGCTTGGAAAGGGGTACTTTAGGTGAATTATTATAGAAAAGTCCTAGAAAAGTGAGGAAATATGTTACAACACTTCACAACACCTTTTTAAAATTTTGTTGGATTGTTTGTTGATTTGAAAGCGTTCAAGCCTAATGTAAATGTGTTGACCACATTAAAACATAAAATCTAAGAAAAACAAGGCCAAAATCCAAGGAAAAAGACCCAAATGAGTGAAAAAGTGTCAAAGGCTACACTTGTTTGTGACACACCCCCTACTATTATTGTAAGTTGTTTTCCCATTGTGTTTCTAACCATTCCATAGACATCTAACCACTGATATATATTTTGATAAATTGAAATAAAATGTTTCTTTGCAGTAATATGATGTTGACCTTGATGCAAGCATGGAAGGACAAGGAGATATGAAGCCCATATGTGGAACAATCTATGCCTAAAGTATGCCCATAGCTATTACCATAATCAAGGTTTGTTTTATAAATTTATATTTTGCTAACTTATACATTCACCCCTTTTCTTTCTGCAGGGCTACATATGCTCCAGTACATACCAAAGTTATACATTTACCCCTTTTGTTTCTGCAAGGCTAGATATGTTCTAGTACATACCTGCATCAAGTATGTTTATAAAGTTATTTGTATATTATATGTTTTGAAGCAAAACCTTTGCTATTTCTTTGATGTCTTTCTTTTAATGATATTTGTGTATTTCATCTATGAAATTCATTCTCCTTTGAAACAAGACCTCCTGTATATTCTACTTTTCCTATATTTATCAATATTATAGAAAAATTCCATCTTTTGTAGTTCTTTATGAACATTCTCTTATTTTTTTTAAAGTTAGTGTACCCAAAAAAAGCACTAGGAAAAGAAATCCATATATTGGAACACGTAAATTTTTTAGTAATTTTTTCATTGTGTGATATATGATGGAACTGCATCAAATTTGATATCAATTTTCACACTTTGTCTAGTTGATAGTCTACCATGAGCCTATGAGGCTTCATGATGCCGATGTGGTGGGGAGGGCAAAAATTGTGTTATTTTTGGTTTTCCTTTCATTGTCATATTTATATATATATATTTATTTAGTTATTTACATACAATGTGAACTATATGTGAAAATCAATCCTTTGAAACATAGACAGATACAATACACATATATATTGAAGACAAATAGAGTATTTGTGTAATAGGTATTAGAATAACACTTATTTGTTACTAAATACTATACACAACCATTCAAATTCTATATGTCAAGGAAACAAACTCCACCACCACCAACCCATGTAATTACTTAGCTCCATGTCACCACAAAAAAACTTGGTCAAGTTCCCACCAACCAGGACATCTACGGCACCAAAAAATCTAATTCATGATTGAGTTGACAAAAAATACGGTGGAAACTTCAAGAAAATTCTTAGGCAATGGCTATTTCAAAAATAAAACTTAATGAGAGTATACTTTCCCACACTACAACACTCAAAATTTCATTTACTATGTTCATCTGCATTTAATTTGTGTGCTCCCATCGTACAACAATGACATAATGCATTACCACTCCCGCAAGAAAATACATACCATTCAACTTCGGTATATCGAGGCATCTGTCACCAATGAATACAAATCTCAGCTAGGCTCAAATAAAACACAGTGGAAACTTGAAGAAAATTGTTGGGAAATGGCTATTCTGATAATACAACTTAATTAAAGTATGCTTTCCCACACTACAACACTGAATATTGCATCTACTTTGTCCACCCACATTTACTCTCCCTACCCCCATTGTACCATGACGACGGAATGCATTAACACTCCTACGAGTACATACTTACCATACAACTTTTGTGTATCAAGGGAACCAACTCTATTGCCACCAATCCACTTAATTAAAAAATATCTCTAGGTAGCTTTTTATCACCATCCCACCTTTTTAAAAATTTTGCATAAAAGAAAAACCCACAATAGAAGAAATCATATATGAAAAAACTGAAATTTCCCCTGCTTCTGTGTCATCTGACATATTACATCACTCCATTAAATTTGTTATGGGTCATTGATAATTTACCTTTCTCAGGCGTTTGGCTAGCGTCCATGTGGCTTTATCATGCAAATATGGAAGGGAGGAGAATGAGAATGGATTTTCTTTTTTTTTCCTTGCATCATCATATATTGACTACTACAAATACAGAGCATACTCTGTTATGCCAACTACATTTCTCCACACTTATACAACTATCCTTTCAACTTTCCAAATTAATTATTTAAACCCGGTTCTTTATGATGATACCTATTTTCTCTATGTAATGGAAACAATTATATGATGTAATAATGTATGCAAAACGAATATAATACCATAGATTTAATTGGAAATTTGAGCTACATTGCTTGGTATTCAATATTATGGACAAATAATTTATGCACAACACCCATGTAAGATAACTTACAAATTTCAAAGGACAATAGTTTTAAAACCCTCAAATCTACTATAGAACAGACCTAGGGGTGATGATTCTTTGAATAGTCTGATACCAAAGAAACACCAAAATGACTCTTTTGACAATGCAACTTAATCAATATATTTTCTTGCCATACATACAAAAAACTATGACATTTAAGAGTTTGTTATAAGGAGCTTCAAACAGATGAGGGAGAAAGAATGTCATAGAACATATTGCTACAAGGCAAGTAGTCTATGTAATAGTTGTAAGAGGTGTTAGGATAATACTTAAGAATTAGATGTATGTGATTCTTCAGTGTCTTGGTAATAGTTCTTTTACAATTTACCTATTTCTCTATAATATTTAGTGCCAAATAATGAAGCTCAAAATTACAATATATGCATATATATATATATATGTATATATATATATGTGTATATATGTATGTATGTATATATATATCATTTATGCAAAACACCCATGTAAAACAATTTACAGATTGCGAAGAAAAACATTTTTAATACCCTCCAATCTACCTCCCCAGCAAGTAAATACAATATTCAATGTTGTAGTGTGGGAAAGTATAGTCCAAAATATGCAAGAAAAAATATATAGATTCAGTTGTATTGTCAAGAGAGCCATTGTGGCATTATGAATATGTACACACACTGAATGATTAAATGCTTTGCTCTTAACATCTTAATGATATATCATCCAATGATGTGGTTGTATTGTACTATTTTTTTTGACAACATAGAAAATACTTAAACATAGTAAATAGAATCTTTTTAGATATACATATGCATATATACAATGTTGTTGCATTCTCAAAATGGCCTATAGTTCTCTTTGTGTGCATGTATCGATATGTATATCTTCCTACATGTATGTTTTTATACATCAATCAGGGAATTGAGTACATATATATATATATGTGCAAATGTATCTATCTATGTTTCAGGGAACTCAATATAGTTTTTATTTCTTTGTATAATATTTAGTAGCAAACAAGTGTTATTCTAATACCTGTTATATAATTCCTCTATTTGTCTTCAATGTCTACTACCAAACAATGTAGTTTGAATCTTATATCAATATGTTTCACGATATTGTTTTTCCCTCATGTGTTTCAAGCCCCCTGGAACAAATTACTCAGGGCTTCTTATGATAGCCGCAGAGCTTCCTACACGTATACACTAGCGGTACACGTATACACTGGCGGTGATGCAGTGGTTGCCTCGATACATGGAAGAACAAGGAAAGCATTTGGATGTGTCAGCAAATTTCATTGGAAAATATAACACTTGCATAGAATGCTTGTCTTGTATGAATATGTTTAATGCGGTTTTCAGTTATCTATAATTTATCTCTAATTCTTAAAGTGTTTTCCTAATAGTTCTTTTACAATTGCTCTATTTTATATAGTAGCTTGTATTTTCAATTGAGAAGCCAACTGTTACATAGATTACTTGTTTTGTAACAATATCTTTTATGATTTTCTTTATCCTCAGCACCAAATCAAAATGTGCATTGTGTATCAGTATGTAGGCTATGTAACAATTGGCCTGTCAATTTGATGACAATCTTTACTATATTCTTCCTTAGATTGCAATTTTGTTTATAATATAAGTAGATCTAAACTCGCATTGTGAGGTTAGATGGACCTTTCTACTTATTGTATATTGTTCTATACATTCCATGTATCCATATTCTTCTATCCATCTTGAAACCCCATTATGCTAATTATTTACCAATATATATATTTTCTACAAACTTGTCATACCAAAAAAATAACACTCCAATATTACATAACTTGTTTCAAAACACCCATGCATCCCAAAGTTTTTTGTTGTGTGCTATACAATAAAATTACATGAAATTTCCCATGGACCTTACCTTTTTTTTTTCTCAGGGGTTTGGCTAGAGCTCGTGTGGCTTCACGATGCCTATATGGGAGGGAGAAGAATGGGTGCGGGTTTATTTGATTATGGATAAAAAATGAACACCATTTTCATGTGCTTCTGAGAGGACAAACAATTTTATCTCCATAAGCACATGTCAAGAGTGTTTGTTGCTCCATTTCACTAAACCATTTACAATGTCATGGTTGGCCTGGTTTTCTTTTTCTACATTACTACATGTTTTTCCTTTTTGGTTATTGGTTGTTATATGTGCCCATATTTTGCAAAAAAAAATATATTCCCAATAGATAATGCTAACCTCTTTTATTGTATATGTATATTATTTCTTTTATATTCTTGTATAGATATAATAGGCATTCAACAAAATTAGCGTATTGTATATTATTTATTTAAAAAGAAATCATGCTCATAGTACTCGATCCAATGTAGCTCATCCTTGATAAACACGATCACTAGTGTATTTAAGCAAAAAACTTTCCTATTTTCAATAGACACATTTTGTTAACTAGTTGTACAAATTATTGATTATTTTCAGCTTCACATTGTATATATTAATTTTACCCATATACTTACTTTTTATTGTTCCTTTTTTTATTTTTCTTTCTTGTGCATTAACATACCCTTGTATTTCATTTGTAGGAACTAGGTATAAGCATCGTAAATAATTTGCAAACCAGGATACCTTTTTCCCTTACAGTTGCCACATCAAAGAAAAGACAACAATATTAGTTATTATATATGAAAACACTAGAGTTTCCCCAAAAAAAAATTATGTAATGTATGATGAAACTCCACACAATCTCTTGTGGCCATTTCATCCTTTCATTGCTCGAGGTTTTGGCTAGAGACCATGGGGCTTCATGATGCCAATATGGTAGGGAGGAAATGAGTGTGGGTTTTTTGGTTTTACTTTAAATGCCATATATTTGTTGTTATATAGATTTATGTGTACACAAATCCTCGTATAAATTTAGATTTGACAAACATACTCTCTAGGAACATGTTTTCCATGTCATAGAAAGTTGTATCGAAGCAAACATATGTTTCCCATTATCATACTCTATAATAAAATGAAAGTCATCCTTGCTAAACACAATCAATAGTGTATGTAAGTACAAAACTTTTCCATTGTTAATAGACACATTTCGTTAACTAATTGTACAAATTATTGATAATTTTCAGCTTCACATTGAATATATTAATTTTACCCAATATACTTACTTTTTATCATTCCTTTTTATTTTGCTTTCTTTTGTATTAACATACACTTACATACTTCATTTGCAGTAACTAGCTATAAGCATGCACAAGGATCTACAAACCAGGATACCTTTCTTCCTTAAAGTTGCCACATCAAATAAAAGACAATAATATCAGATATTACATAAAAAACATCAAAGTTTCCCCAAAAAAAATTATTATGTAATGTAAGATGAAACTCCATGAAATATATCATGACCGTTTCATGGAGTTTCATCTTACATTACATAATAAATTTTTTGGGGAAACTTTGATGTTTTTTTTATGTAATATCAGATATTATTGTCCATACCTATCTTTTTAAAAGGATTTTTTTTTCCATACCTAAAATTATTCATTAAAGTGAATTTTAAAGAACTATTCTACTTAAAATTATTAAATATTACATATTAATAAAAAAAAAGTTATTGATGATTAATTACCTCAAATAAAAATTAATGGATGGATTGCAAATAAGAACATTCATTCAAGATGACGTATTGTTTTATTCTAAAATTTTATAAATAAATTTCAACTAAGAGATTTCCATTGTGAAACACAAAGACCATTTTACCATTTATTATGCAAATGGTTCTTAATTTGACATTATAAGAAAGAACAAGTGTACTATAACATCAGTCTTGTAATGCTTTACAATGTTCATATTAAACGAATATATATATAATAATCTCTGTCTAAAAAATATTTGATTTATAATATGTTTAGGTTAGGTTATTCAAATTAAACTTTGAATTCTACGTAAAGTGCAAAATCATAGCATTTGTCTCGTACTATGAACTAACATCACGCTATTTCATATTTACTTTATTAGCACACTGTCCTTCCTTCCACCAATCATACAATTATAAATATTATAGGTTTTTTCTATCTCCCATTCCACTTGGGAGATTAACTCTACTGCACACTAACCATTTAACAACAATTAGTGGTGCACCCTATCAGCTGATCATTGCATGCCTATGCATGTGACTGCTAGCTATTTTTTATTATAAAAAACATTAGTAATTTACTTATTTTACATATAGGTTAATAAAAATATGATATTTATAATTTAGTTGATTTAAATAGTTTTTTATGATCTGAATTTATTGTCACTACATTGTAAATGTCATATGTATATTTGTTCAAAAAAATTTTTTTACAAATTGAATTATCTTTTTTGAAATTTTAATTGATTTTTAAAAAAGGCTTATGATCCTTTTTTGTTATGTTGTATGTCTAATATTTTCAATTCAGTATATACTTAAAAAGAGATCCTAAATATCAATTATTCTCCAATAAGATTAACCAAATGCATATAAATATTTAAACATAACATTTAATTTTTAGCGAAACTAGACATTATTTTTTTAACTAAATCTTAACTTTTGGGCACCAATAGCTTCTAGACCATGAGGAATTCAAAGATGATGTGAACTAGTGATTTGTGACATTTTTTTTTAGATTCTAAATATATTTTTTAATTAGATTGCATTTCTTTTTCCATCTCCTTCGAAAACTAGTTTTTATTAGTAAACACCATTTTTAAAGAGTGATACTCATTGTAAACAACATAAATTTTTTTCTATGAAGGATAAAATTCTTTTTTTTCAAATTTAGATTTTTAACTACGTTATTTGGGTATGTGCAAGATCATGATGGGCCAAAAAGTGGTGATATGTAAGTGATATGATGGCTCATGTGGCTAACGAATTTTGTTTTACCCAAAATTGATGAAACAAAAAGGGTTTTTAAAGGATATTCTTAGCTTTCCACCAATATAAATTATGCTTTACGTTGAATTTAATAAATTATTATTATTTATTTTCTATTTGAATTACGACTAAAGTCCTGATTGATAGGCTGATTGAAAAACATCTATAGCTTTCAAACAGTATCACATATTTTGAATTTGAAATATGCGTCACATTCTATACTTCACATAATATAGGATTAAAAAAAAATGAATTTCATTAAGTTTTGACCAAGTTAAGGTGGTTAGACCTACAATTCTTTATATTTTTTAAAAGTTGTAATAAAAATCCATAATTAATTATTTATTTGGAAAAAAATTACAAAAAAATATGCATCACATCAGGACATGAGTTCTCTACTTATATCAAAAATCTTATAATAGAATATTATCATTTTATTGTTGTTAGGGTTGTCAGATAGACACCTACTTCTTATTTTTCCCTAGAATTTAAGTACTACTGCATTGAAATTTCAAACTTTCACCAAATAGATTTTTATTTTTTAAAAATAAACGTAGTAGTTTAGAAACTAAATTAAATTTTCTACAAATTCGATTCTTACATATTTTTGAAATAATATAGATAACTTATTCAAATTTTTATGTCAAGTTTCCTAACTATAATTTTCTGAATTTTCATCACCACTTAAGGGCCTATTTTTTCCATGATGATCCTGCACATACCCATCTAACAAGTTCATTTGGTTTCATAGTGTTTTATTGTATATTTTTTCCTTAATCAAATTTTGAAGTCAAATGAATTACAATTCAGACATAGGTGGATAGTGTACAATATAATTTTTTTTGAATGTATCAAAATTCAATTTATTTTTACTAGATCAAGGACATCAATACCTAGCCTGATCAAATTTTAAAATTTTTATTTTGATAATCTACTATTTCTCCACATGTGTAGAATAGAGAGCTTGATTTTCTATGAAAAACCTATGTTTAATTAAACTAAAAAAATATATAATAAAACCAAAAAATATTAAAATTATATTTGATGGATAGCTCGTTCTTAGGACTACCATCATCTAGTTGGATCTATGAAGTCTCCTCCATTTTCATCCTCAACCAGAGCTTCGAAGGTCAAAATTTTGCATAGATTTGGTAGAAGAGGGGGAGAAGGGGGAAAAAGTGGGGTTCTAGCAAACCAGGGTTCGCAAGAACCCCCCTTCTAGCGAAGCCCCCTTTAAAAGAAATAAAAAAATAAAACCTACTAAAGGGGGGTTCACTAGAAGGGGGAGGTGCTAGTGAACCCCCTAGTTCTAGCCAGCCCTCTAAAGTTTTTTCCATCTCAAAATATATTTTTCCTTCGTCAACAGAATTATAAACTAGTTTTGTGGGTTTACCCCCAGGTTCATGTTGAGATTGAGGAAATAAAAAATGTTGAGGACTTTTGCATTGACCTTGATTAGAATGTGGAAGATAAAGAGGATAAAAAAGCTATCAGCCCCCTCAAGGATGATCTTGAAGGTTCTGGTGAGGAATTCAAAAATAGGTTCATGATCATTGAAGGGGCCATTGGAAAAGTAACTATGGTGGTGGATGGGATCATGCAACATGCTATCTTCTAAATGATGTCTTGGAAGTCTAAAAAAAAAAAAAAAAAGGGATACTAGGGAGGAGTCAAAGGAGAAAACATAGAGGCCCTCAGTTTCAAAACGTGTCAGTGCAAAGGATTGGACGGGGGCCATGGATCTCTTCAAGGCTAGTTGGGAGCTCATTTCCTCCTCTAAAAAGTGATGGTTTTATTTTATTTGTTTCTTATGCTATAGTTCTAGTTCTTATTTTTTGTATCAATTGTTTCCTTGTAATTTTGGCATGTGTGTTTTCTTTACCTTTTTGGATAGTATGTGGGGCTTGGTTGCCTCCTTTTGCTTGTTTATAGCTGCTTGATCTTGATGACCTCTTTTTCTCTATTATTTTAGCTTAAAATCTTGGGTTCAGGGGCCCTTCCCCTACTTTTAATATCAAAAACATAATAAAAAATCTATGATATTCTTCTATTAAAAAAAACCCTCCTTTTTATGTGGTAATGTTCTAAGCTTTGAAAAAATATATTAATATATTCTTACAAAAAAACTATGTATACTCTTATGTTAGTAACTCCTTGAGGAAAAACTATCTCCCCATAATCATCTACCTAGTTATTCATTTTACTCTTTGTGTCAAAAAAAAGTGTAGCCTTTCGAAATTTTCACTCATTTGGGCCTTTCTTGTAGTCTTTGGCCTAGTTTTGCCTAGATTTAATGTTGTAATGTGGCCAACACATTCACATTAGGCCTTGAACCCTTGAAAATCAATAAGAATTCTATGGTGTGTTACAAAGGTCTTGTGAAGTGTTGTAACCCACTTTCAAACTTTTCTAGGACCCTTTCATCATATCTCATCTAATCAACTGTTGGACTCAAGGAAAACTGAGAGAGGGGGTGAATCAGTGTTCTGTAGAATTAACCTTTTTAAAGAAGATCTTAAAACCATTTACAACAGTTAACCCAAAGTAGAGATACAAATAAATGAAACAAATAACCATAACACCATAATATAAGAATTTTTATGTGGAAACCCTCTTAGGGGAAAAACCATGATGGAGGTTAATCCACAATTTTATACTCTATTAAAATTATAGAAAATGGGAATGCACATGCATTCAGACACACTTCCTAGAACTCACTGCTCAAAATATGGAAGGCTCACTACCTTACAAAATATTTGGATTACATCAAAAGGTTGAACTGAGAAAGTAGCATCTACAAATGCCTGGTTACTATTTCGGTTAGGCTCATAGATTAGATTTTGGACGTTCTATTTGATTTTGCACTTCACTCTACTCTACCTTAATTCACCTCACAAAATCCTCTTCTGCATAAAACAAATAGTGCATAATTGCTCTGCAACCCTTCTGATATTCATAATATATTTCAATACACTTCGATCACTGACAAAATGAATTAACTAATATCTTATATATATCCACTACCAAGGATTTAATTGCTTCATTTCAGCTTTATCAAAATATAAGATATTTCCCAATAGTTGGCTCAATCCATGAGTAACATTTAATGCGCACCCATCAAAGTCAACCATAGCATAGTGAGGACCCAAAATAAAATATCCAAACATAAAATACCTTGAATAATTATACCTTGAATATCCGCGACACACTTCATTCACTTAGTTGGCCTTTGTGAGCTGATAAGTAGAAAATAATCCTATTGGATCTTTTTCCCCATACACCAATTGATGAAATGACACAAAAATTGATAATAAGATATTCCAGATGCTTAAAAACCTTCCTCAAGATCCACAACACAAAATGATAATCTGGTGAAGTATACAGATTGATAGACTTAACTTTAACTAGATACCTTGTTCTTCACTCTTACTTCTGGTAATACACTACTCTTTACTCTATCTGTTGGTATGGACAAATACTAAACTGCAGACTAGATTAATGACTTAGGTTTCCATCAATGACAACATTGGAAGCCATATGTCAACAAAAAACTCTTTTTAGCACTTACCAAGCCTTATTTCAAAGTTTTGTAAGGATTTGTAACAAAATTTTACACTTTCCTAGGCTTTTCATGAACAAATTGACCCTTTCGTATGTTAAAATGGTCACTTAATGCACTTGCAGGCCCTACTTAAGTGTGTTTCGGAAGAAAATCCTGTTAAACAACATTAATCACATTTTAATTCTCGACATCCACTTGAAATTTCCCAAGTGTACTAAGTCACCACCTTGGGCAACTTAGTCCCATTTGGCATAAAAATCAAAATTAACTCAAAATTATAGTGGGATATTGTCTCCTAAACCCTAAGGTTGTCCTGTGATGAGGTATTTTTGAGAAATTAGGGCACAACATGTATAAATAGAGGGTTTCCCCCTCAATTTTCCCCCCATTCTACCTAATTCCATTCATGTAATCAATCTTCTCAATCACTCATCTTTCATTCTTCTCAAGCAAGCTAGGGTTTTAACATTCTAATTCATTAAGCAAGCATTCAAGGGCATGATCTTCAACCATTTTTGCAACAACTCAAGATCTATCTTCATGGAAAGTTAATAATTCCATTTTCTCATATTTCATTCTACATTATCTTGTTTCTTCACTTGATTTAATTATCTAAAAGGGGTTTGACATAGCCCTAACATTCAATATTTTCTCCTTCTCTCTTTGTGTGTTGACAGATTTTAGGTACTTTGATGGTTTGGAAATCATTAAAGAATGGATTGAAGACTTCTGGAAGGAATATCCTTGTTGATTAGGTCAATATCTACACAAAAATACATTTACAGTCCAAAAATCAAGGTTTTTGGTCCAAAGACTTGGAGGAACAAAAAGTGTAGATCAAGAGCTTTCGTTTTCACCTTCAGATTTTTAGAAAAGACAAAAAGGACACTTCCCCTAGTTGTGGAAACTTAGTCCCACTATTCATATTTTTCAGACATTTTTGTGCATCGGGATACCCATTTGGCTAAAACAAGCCCTAGAGAAGTTTTTCTAAATCAACTCGAAAAAGGACTAAGTAACCCAGCTTGGCACAATTATCCCACTAGACATAAAAATTAGTATTTTCAAAATTTCAGAGTTCCTTCAAGTTTGCAACACACTTCTAGGTGCACCTATTTCATTTTCTAGCTTCCTATTTTGTTAAAGTTTACATTTCTAGATCATTTTGTACATGATTGCATATCTCAATGTGTTTCAAATAAAGTGCATTTCCTAGGTTTTACATTACTAGCTAGTCTCTTTTATCAATTTCCAGCATTTAGGGCATTCCCCTTTATACATTCCTCAATCACATTAAACTTAATCTTGAATGAGCCCTCCAAGTTTTGGGTGTGAAAGATCTCTCTCCTTTTAGGTGAAAAACCCTAAAAGTGTAAGAGTTGACATCTTTCCCCTAAAATTTGCAGTTCACTCTTGTAATCTACTTCACCTATATGTTACTTTAAATAAAAAGGTCATTTTTATGATTAGACCACAGGATCCTAAAGGTATAACTAGATTTTTTTTTTGAAAACTTCAAAAAACAATATTTATTGGATCAATTCCCTCAAAAATTGAGTATTTTCTAGTAGTAAAACACTAAACTTTGACTTTCTCTCTTAGTTTCTAATATTATACAATATTGAATCAACTAATATAAAAATATATTTTCCAATGATCTTGTAGCATCGTAAATTGTCACTCTTGACAATTTCACTCTATGGTTGGCTCCCCTAGGCTAAGTGCTTGTGCCTAGTTATGCCTATTATTTATCTGGTTTATTATCATTTTTGAGAAACTATATTAAATTTTAGAAATTAAATTAAATATTCATTTAAAAAATATTTGAAATATAAAATAGAGCTAGACTAGGGTGCCCTCATCCTTGTCCCCCCTAATTAGGCGCTAAATCTCAAAATTTATTATTGGCATTTATTTTTATGAATTCAAAATTATTTGTTGGCTTGTCATAAAGGTTAATATGAAATAGTTTAAAGCTCTTAGAAATATATATCTTTCCCTCCATTTGAACATCAACCTAGGAAGTCGAAGGTAATTAAAGAAATTTTAATAGTAGAATAAGAAGCATATCTACAACACTCTTTTAGCCCAATCCATGTCTACAACACATCATAAAATCTATATCTATGCATAATAATATTTTTATGTTTCATGTTTATTATTGTTATGAGCATTAATATCAATATGATCTTCAAGAAATCACTATTTTCTCCTTGTATGATAAAATATAATTGACTTTATTCCAACAAGGAATCTAGATCTGAGTGGTAAGTTATATCCTTGTCCTTTATCATTCATTTTCCTTTTCTCTCCATAGAGTACATGATTTATATCATTATGATAGTTGTCTACGGAGGTGAAAACATGAAAAAATAGTTTGACTAAGGAAAGCCCCTATATAGAACAACCCTTCTTCCCTTGCTCTTCTTGTAGGTTACAAATCTAAATTAGATTCAAGAAGATTGAATATCTCAAGGGTTAAAAACCAAGACAAGCATTCAAGCATCTTACCTCATCAAATTGGGGATAAAATGATTTTTGTGGACTATCAAACTTCAAAACTCTATTTCAGCAAGACAAGACCTACATACTATAATTCTTCTATATATGTTTTGAAACCGTAAAAATTCTTATTTCCATACTAAGGTGCCCTTTCCTTAGTTTTACCAATTCTGCATCATATTCTTATGCTAGGTTCCTTCCTCTCTACACTCTTTTGTCCTACTTGCTATTTTTGCACTTTTATTTTGCATATCTTAGAATATATAACAATTTATCTCTTTAATCTCATTTTACTTAATTTGAAACATCAATCATTAAATCTACATCACATCAAGCCATATTGCAAAAAAATGGGGAGTAAAACCTTGAACAACTATTTTGGCTCTTCCTTTGAGGATAGCAGCCAAATATTTTTTCTACTTTTTCTTTTGTGTCACCCAAATTTGATTTCAGAATGTGAGATTTAAGTTAGCCATTAACATTACATCCCATTTCACCACATCACTCATCTTACTTTGAATCCAAAAAAAATATTTTATATAAGTATGTTAGTTATATATATTGATAGATTATTTGTTAATAGATTATTTGTTAGGATCTTAATCATTCTTTAATTCAAGATAGTCTCTTACATTGTGTTCCTTCCCCAGAATTTCAACATCCACTTATAAGTTCTTTAAAATAAATAAGAGTAAGCTCTACCTTTCATATAGGACCTAATTTAGAAATTTTAAATTTTCTAAGGATGTTTTATGCTATTAATTATTTCATATGACTATTTATATTTTATCATGTTGAACTTGTTTACAGAAATATTTTTTATTAGGTTATTTTCCACTTGATTTAAATTTAACATTTTGTTGGCCTAATGTTCATGCATTTACTAAGCTTTAATTCTTAATTTTTCTTTTTTCACTAATCAAAAGGTAAATTTAATGGTCATGGAGAGCCAAGAGGGAAGGGCTGCCCTAACTTACCTCACTCTAAAAGATGACTTGGGGTAAGGATTGAGAATGATGAGCACTATGACATACTTCTACCACTCTATAGACCCTGAACATAGGTTTGGTCTAGGCAAGCTAGTTTTTGGAGTTGATGCTACACCTTACACAACTCTCTATTCGAGGATGAAAATGTGGTGCACTGGTGTCTCTCTAGCGCATTGGCATCTGTATGGCCAGAAAATAGAAAGTGCAACAAAAACTACCAAAAGACCTACTTACAACCTAACTACTTGAGTGTGATGGGAGAAACAAAATAAGAAAGTATGAGAAATAGATACATAGACGATAAAGCTAGTATTTAAAGGCTAGGGTGATGAGAACGATCTCACCAATATGAAAGTTCATTAGCTAGCTCTACATAGAAGTTAATCTACACACACAAGAAGGGGGAAATTATTGGCATTGTATAGGGGCCTACCTCAGTCAGACCCCCATTTTTGTTTTTCAACCTCCACTGACAACCAAAAAGTAGTGAAGTAGAATATGTGATAAAGGAAAGAAAATAGAGAAATATACACTACAAAATAATACAATGCTACTCAACCAACTCAAAAAGTAGAGGAGCAAAATGTTACTGCCTCCACCCAAAAGTTCACTAGCCAATGGAGGAGATATGGAATTGGAAAAGTCACCAATACCACAACTATGATGAAGGGAGGTCTCACAAGACTCCAATCCCACAATTCTATGGCTTGATTCACACTTGCAATGTGGATTTGATGTAGTGATGAAAATGTTGCTTGAGAGTTGCTAGAGAATGCAAGAGAGTGAGATTGAACTGCCAAGAGCTTGCTAGAAGATGCTAGAGCCTCAAATGAAATGGGAATGGAAGAATTTCAAGGAAGAATAAGGAAGAATCTTCCATTTTATGGGTCAGTTGGTCGAAGAGGGACATTACAATTTGACCCTAATTGGGTGTGTAATAGCTCTATCAACTTCAAACACAAGAATCGGTCAGGGACGACAGTGCATCGTGCAGACATCTCCATGCCGCACATTCATCCCTAATAAATATTATCTCACCAACACAAAGGATAGATGCCAAGTGGATGGAGGGTAGTTGGGTGATGTGGATTTTCAACTTCGAATTTTATTTTCTAAGGTGAGGGTGTGTGAAAGAAAAATTTCCATAAGGGGTGAAAATTCACTCCTATACATTTTTCCCCCACTTTAGCAAGCATGAGTGTTGATGAGTTCTTTGGTAAAGTAGAACTAAGAGTTAGTAGGGTTAGAAATTTATACCTAAACTATTGAGGAAGTAGATTGTGATCTGGTGAACTCGAAAGTTCAAGGCAAGAAAAGGACTCCATAGGTACTCTTCTTGAAGAGTCTTAGACAAAATACTCCATAGCCTCGTAGAATGTTGAGGCTACATAAAGTACATTGAAGGCCCTCGGACCAATGATGGACAAATCCTGTAGGATGAAATCATCTCACAGGCCCACAAACCTACAAGGAGGCAACCGCCAAGATCTCACACATGAAGGAAGCCTCACAAAGTAAGTGTCGTATAGGCCCACAAACCTACAAGAAGATGACCCCCAAGAACTCACATGCAGGATGCCTAGAGTTTTCAGCACCTTACAAGCCCAGAGACCTATAATGATGCATCCCCCAAGTTCCCTCTCACAAAGGAAACCCAAAGAAGAAGACTTTGTAGAGTTGGATTGGTTAGTGATTTTATAGGAACACCTGCAAAGAAACATGTTTACCCACAGATAAAATATGTCCAAACACAAAGCAGCCATGTAGGCAATCAAGAAGACAGTCATATAGACTACCAAAAAATTGGAAAGCTTTCAAAGGGGTCCCTTGAGAACATGGCGTGAAGAGAGGTCCACTCAAGGGATGCATTGATTTATAGTGCAAAAGAGATGTCTTTTTCTCAAATTGATTCATCACCAAGGAATCCTTTTGAAAGATGTTATGTTCATCAAGGAACTCAAAAGGAATAAAATTCACCCTCATGAGGGGAAGGTAGAGGCTTCTCCCACAAGAAAAGGCCACTTCCTCCTTGGAGGAAAGTTTTCTATCTCTTTCTTTATGAATCCATGATGAAGGAAACATGTTCTGTTAGTGGTCCAAGTCAAGAATTTGATTCTTGAAAAAGTTTACAAATATTCTCAAGAAAATATTCAATGGCAATGAATGCATTTTCTAAAAATAGAAGTATCATAGAAATGGTTTTTTCACACATTCTAGGGACAACTCAAGTAAAGAAGAGAGAAAGATAAGAAAATATCAAAAGAGAAATAATCCCAAATCGAGGACATGGAGGGATTTGGTTTTGTGGTGTCAGATTTGCTCATGCTTATATAAATAATAGGTAACCACAATGCAACGTGAAAGATCATCAATCCCTACCAAATTAGGGAGAACACATGGAAGACAAAGTGAAAAAAAAAAAAATTGGGTCAAGATGGAAGGGAAGCCTAAATTCCCCCAGCACTTTGTATCACCTCCAATTTTCCAAAAATCAAACACAAACATGGAAGAATAACAATAAAGATAAAAGAAGGTTCATGATATAAATTCACTCATGTATCCAAGCATGAACAAGGGTGACAAGGGTCATTCAGGAACACATAGCACAAGTATGGTGGAACACATTACAACACACATACTTCTAATCTATAGATAAAGAAGAGGCCTCCCCCTACCATTCATCGACCAAGAGGTGATCCGCTTCCCAATCTAGATCATTATAAGGGGAAGGTAGATGAGCCTTCACTAGTGGAATATTAAGGGGAGGAGCTTCTGATGCTCCCTCAATAAGGGCTAAGAAAGAAGGCCCCACTAGGCTCTTGTGGAGCTATGGTCAACGACTTTGCAAAGATCACTAACAAGGCTGAAACTTCATCCAGAGAGTGAAACCTGCATTTTAGAGGACTGCCATGTCATACGTCAATAGATTGAGAGGGCTATGCTTGAGATTCACCGCTTAGATCACTAAGTGACTTGAGAGTGGTTACAAACTCAAGAGAAGCTGGGACTTATTCTATTACTAAGACAAAACAAGCTAGCATAGGACCACCCTTAGGGGAAGGTGGGACCCTCTTACACCCTACATTACTGGAAGGGCCAACCTCCACTTTTGAATTTTTTAGGGGATGTGAGCTCCCCATAGACAAGGTAAGAGGCATAGAGAAAGAGGAGGATGAAAAGACCATGGTAGATACCACCAAAGTATTCGGCCTATCCATAGGTTTATGGAATGGTGGGATGTTCGGAAGGGACATCAACAAGGGTGGTTCAACCAAGGGAGTGATAAACACCTGCACCTTTTTGGGGTTAAGCACATTTATGCTCACAAAGGGAGCCAAAGGCAAGCCTAAAATAAATTCAATGGAACCAGAGGGGAAAGAGGAGGACATAACAGGATACCCTGAAGCAGCGGAAGTCATATCCAATTCCTTCTTCTACAAAGCAGTTTTATCAAGCACTAGTGCCTTTCACCAACACTTGTATTCACACATAAGGTGGTTTCTACAACTCTTCGAGCTAGAGGCTGGGAGCTGTGAAGAAATGAGAGATTCCTACTCAACCATAGGGGTGTCCACTAGAGTCATTTTTGGTGGAGGGACAAGCTCCTAAATGGGAGGAGGAGTAGGTTGAGGAACAACGAGGGGAGTCCACTCTAGTACCTCGGCAGTGGGCCTCTTTTTGTTTATTGATTTGGGAGCAAAGTGGTGGGAGGTCATGGAGGCCAGGACATATAATATTCCCCATGGTACCCTTTCTTCTACCATATCAGATAGGCCTAGGCTCCATGGGTAGAATAGGAAGCTTGAACATGGGATGCTTGGGCTTTCTCCAAGTAGGCACCATAGGATTCTCTTGCAATCATGGAACAAAATATGATGGTGCCACAACAGGACAAGAGGAAGCATCAAGCTAGATAGAAGAAGAGGAAGATGAGGAACCTCAAGAGCACTTCTTTTCTTCCCTTCTATGGGCCTTGGCAGCATCACTGCCATCTTTTAAATAGGCCCTATGTGAAACAACATAAGGTTATTGAGGGTATCTCACTTTAGGTGTTAAGCACCCTTTTTAATACTTTTGATAAATCTGATACAAGAGATCCATCCTAGGTGGGAGAGGACCAATGGGTGCAGGCCAAAGCAGTCTAAGGAGTAACCACCACCCTTACCTGATGGTTTATATCTAGTTTCATGGATAACATGCACAAAACCCTCATGGATAAAATTCAAACACTTATGCACAAATGAGGCAAGCACATTCATAGCTACTAACTAGGTGATAACTAGCTTCACTTTGAAGAGTTCAAACCTCAGGATTATATCAAACAACAGGTTTACGGATTTATGTCTAGTAAGGACTAACAAGACAATACTACCTAGGGGAGGTACAAAAATTCCATTATGCATACAAATGTTTCTCACAGGTGTGTCATACCCATCTTTATGTAGGAAGTTAATTAGCATGATCTCCTTAGTTATGATATTCACCTAAGATGTCGAGTCAACAAGGAAACCTACTATAGTGTTCTCATTGATTCATGCAAGTATATAAAGAGGAGATGGTTATCTGTTAAAGCCCACTGGTAGATCCTGTGAAGTGAAGGTTATACCTGGAGTACTTCTCATAGGTTGCATAAAGGGGATATGAAGATGTAGAAAAGAGGTCATCATGCACACTAAATGATACTATCACAAACCCCTCCCCCCATTGGTTGTAGGATAGGAAAGTGAACCAATTAAGGCCTTGTTCTGTAATACTTAGAAAACCTTCCAACTATGCCTACTAGGGGTCACAAGTTGGGTTGTAAGGTGAAAGGCCTCACAAAACTCATACCCAACACACTCCTAGAGTATGAGGAAAAAGTCCTCCAGTGCTGCTAAATGGAACCAAAATGGTTCACGCCAGGTTCACCAAAAATGTAAGAGGGGAACCAACTACATCAAAGCTCCAGGTTATGGAGAGATGAGAGCAGAGGTCTGCCCTAACTTACCTCACTCTAAAAGATACCTTGGGGTAAGGATCGAGAATGATGAGCACTATAACATACTTCTACTACTGTATGGACCCTGAACTTAGGTTTGGGCTAGGTGAGCCAATTTTTGAGTCATTGTTGCACCATAGACAACTCTCTATCCAAGGATGAAAACATGGTTCTCAGATGAAAATGTGACATGCTAGCATATGTTTGGTGGGCTGGCATCTGTATGACGAGAAAATAGCAAGTGCAATGGAAACTATAAAAAATACCTACTTACAACCTAGCTACTTGATTGTGATGGGAGAAATAAAATTAGAAAGTATGAGAAATAGAGACAAAGATGATACACAAAGTATATAAAGGAAAGGGTGACAAAAATGATCTCACCAATGTGCCAGTTCACTAGCTAGCTCCACATAGATTTTCAAGTACACATACATAAGAAGTGGATTTTTTTTGGGTTGTATAGGGAATTTTCTCAGTTAGACCCCCATTTTGGTGTTTCCACCTCCATAAAATGGCCAAAAAGCAACAACGTAGAATATGTGATAAAGGAAAGAAAAGAGAGAAATATACACTACAAAAAATTACAATGCTACTCAACCAAATCACAAAGGAGAGGAGTGAAATAATACCACCTCCACCCAAAATATCACTAGCCAATGGAGGAGATATGGACTTCAAAAAGTCACCATAGCCATAAATATGATGAAGGGAGGTCTTGCAAGAGTCCAAGACCACACTACTACAATGGAGTGCTGAAAAAGTTCCTTGAGAGTTTCTAGAGAATGCAAGAGAGTGAGACTGAATTTCCAAGAGCTTGCTAGAAGATATTAGAGCCTCAAATGAAGTGAGAATGGATGAATTTCAAGGAAGAATGAGGAAGAATCTACCATTTTCCAAGTTGGTTGGTCAAAAACGGATGTTACAATTCGACCCCAATAGGGTGTTAATGCCTCTGCCAACTTCAGATGTAGGAATCTGTCAGGGACAGTAGCGCATCGCATAGACATCCACATGTCATGCATTCGTCCCTGAAAAATATTCTCTCATCGACACAAAGGACAAATACCAAGTGGATGGAAGGCAGTTGGGTGATGTGGAATTTTGTCTTCGAATTTGATTTTCTAAGATGAAGGTGTGTGAAAGGGGAATTTGTGTAAGGGGTGAAAATTCACTCCTATACATTATCAAAATAAATATGAATTTTTAAGAACGTGACATCGTATTTAGCCATTTTACTATTTACTTGTTAAATTCAATTTAAAATATGTGATTCTCTACTCTTTTGTATGTTTCATTGGGAGATATTTCTCTTTAAATTTATCCTTGAAGAATTATTAAATTAACTCTTCAAGTTGCATTTCTTGATACTAATCGCTTTTTCTAACCATAATGAGGATTCACCATTAAAATTATATACTCTGTGCTCCAAATAAACCTAGATGGATGGATAGGTTTTAATACATGAAATTCCTTATTCTTTCACTTATTTTTA
Organism: Sequoiadendron giganteum; assembly: GCA_007115665.2. Taxonomy (NCBI): domain Eukaryota; kingdom Viridiplantae; phylum Streptophyta; class Pinopsida; order Cupressales; family Cupressaceae; genus Sequoiadendron; species Sequoiadendron giganteum. The sequence goes on along the minus strand of CM021100.1, from coordinate 482,251,842 downwards.
ATATATAAAAAATATTCACCACTTAGTTCTTAAATAGGTAGAATGTATCACTTTTTCATATTTTATTTTAACTATGTGTCTCCTTTTAAGAAAACTTAAAAACATGCGCGAATGTTACATCATCATACCATAGAGTTTATATATGTCACATGTAACTAAACATCGATTCTTATTAGATAACATGAATTAAATTCTGTAGATAAAGTGCATGAATATAATGTCCAATTAAGATTTATAAATCAAATAAATAATTATTTATTTTAATCTAATTATCCTTTCTAAATCTATTTTTTTTTTAAAATGGTTAAAATAGTTTCTCATGGAAACCATAATAAATTTAAGTTAAAGAAATTATATCGAAGTTATTTCTCATCCACTTTAGTGAAATATTTTGATTCACTAGACCACTCATCCTTTAGAGTTATATAGCATAATTTAGGATAATAAAGAGGATCAATGTTTGTTATTCATTTTACCTCTTGAGTGGCCCAAATAGATGTTATTTTTTAAATTAATAATAATAGGGTAATTTGTTGTATAGAACAAAAAATTCAATGTAATAATTAAGTTAGGTTTAACAAAATTTAATATCTTTTTTCATGTTTACTAGCACTAACTACAATGTATCTTTTGTTATGACTTGAATCATCATGCTATTCCAATTCATCATTTACCTTTGATCAAATTTATAATCAATGAATATTCTATAGATAATATGAATACCTATCATTAAGACACACTTTCCAATTCTTTTGTATCCCTAAAATCATAGATAAATAGACCAAAATCCATGCTACCTATATGTGTTAATCCCAACTCTATTCAAAGGGTTCCACTTGATTCAAGGAATTATATTTGTATATGGAGCTTTATAAGTATTAAATATAAAATTTTGCATCCTTCTTCATATATCTAATGTTACATAGCATGTACATATTTACATGTAATATAAACCCTTACAAATATCCATAATGCAATAGTACATGATACTACGAAAAACTATAAAATATATTATAATTATAATACATGATCACAACTCATTTTATTTGACCTATAAATAAACAATAACAACAATAGAATTTTTATTTATCATAGACTCTACATCCTATTAATATTAGTGACAATTTTTAGTAAAGAATCTTCACAATAACATATACAACTATTATCACCATAAAATTTACAACCCTATTATTCAATTTAAAGTTCATATCACTAATTTCAATCTTATTAGCTATACTCATAATGCTTAACCAAATTTCTTGAGATATTTTAGATTCCATTTCTCATAGAACATGTAAAATTAATGGTATAAATTTATGATCACATCATTTGAATATTTATGTATAGTGCATTGTATAGTATCACATAAATCTTATATAGGATATCTCTAATACATCATTTAACATTTTAAAGAAAAAATATAATAAAATGAAGATGAATTAGGCCTTGATTAAAAAGTTATGTGTACATAGTAAAACACACTTTTTATTAAGGATAAAGATATATATATATATATATATATTTAATTTCTAAAAATGGTGTTGGAGCACATAGGTGAATGGGTGATCAACACCAACCAAAAATATTTTTCATTTTTTTTTTAGTTCCAGGTTGTTCTCTTTGGTAGGTAATTTTGATACACCTTCAAAAGTGGCTGAGATATTCAATAAAAAATAACAGTTCTTGACATAGACAACAATTATTTTTAGATATTATTGGAAGTGAATTTTAACGTTATTGGTAGTGCGTTAGAGATTATTGTTCTTTTGCAAAGAATTCAATATTTTTTCATTATTTTAAATTGGTTCTCTATGATATTGGAATCAATTTATATTCCTGGTAAAATCGTTGAGGGGATTTGGACAATGAGAATCGATAGTACACATTAATTTCAATAATGTAAATTTAATTAAAATCGAGAACATTGGATTGGAGCTTCTAATTGGGTGATTCAAATTGAAATCCAAAACCTCTCGAGACAAAGAGTTTTGGTTTTAATTATTTCCATAAATGTATTTAAAAGGAATAAGGAAGGGGAGATTCATTATTTAGAGGCATTCAGTCAATATTGGCATGAGAAGTTGACCACATTAAAATGTTGATTCCATTTTCTAGCATGGGAACTAGGTAGATAAAAGTTTGTGAATATATATTGTTTGTTAGAAATTAAACTTCCTCCTATGGTGTAGATCCATTTATGGGAAACCATTCAATTATCTTAACATTTGAAGAGATTGAAAAAATAACAAAATAACAATAAATGCAAAGATAGGGAAGGTTAAGGATCATGTAAGGAAGGAAGAAAGGATTGAAATTAAACTCCACATTGAGAGAAAAGAAGAAAAGAGGAGCCAATAATATGGTGAGAGGGTATAAGAGGAAACCAATAGGTTTTGAAAGAGAGAATACTAACTCTCTAAAACTGAAGATGGAAATTGGAGTTGGGTAGCATTGATGAAAAGAACAGTATTATAAAAGGAGGTAGTCGACCTACAAAGTGAAGTGGCTCATAACATAAGCAAGGAGTTTTTGATTTAAGTAAATTTTGTTGAGAGAAGAGTGTTCTATTGCATCATTTGGTATTAGAGAAAGGGATATCGAGAGTGGAGAGGATCCACTAGGACCGGTGGGAGAGTGAAGCAATTGTGGAGAGCTCGTGAGGATTGTTGTAGGTAGAGAGGCCCTTAGAAATCAAGAGCTAGAGAGTCGCTAAAGAATTTATTTTATAGATTGAGTGTGATGGTATATTATAGATTGAGGTGTGATTGGAGTAGAAAATAAGATGGGTATATTCATAAGGAAGAGGTCTCTCATTTGGGAAGTATAGAGATGGTATGAAGAGACCAAGATATGGACGATGATTGAAAATATAAACAAGTGACTGGATAAGCTAGAAAAAGACATGAGAAATGAATATGAGGATGGATTGAACATCAAAGATTCTACATTAGAGATAATCAAAGAGGAGAAATATGAAGAAGTTGCAGCAAAGACATGCCATGAGGAAGGCATGAAGAAAAAAGAAGAAAATAATAAGCAAGAGGAAGCAAAGTGCAATAAGAATGGCTGAAGATGGCAAAGATGAGGAAGATTTTTTATTGAATCTATTGGAAATAGAGGAGGAGTGGATGGAAAAAATCATAGTTACAATGATAGGTGAAGAAAGAAAAGTTGTAGCTAATGATAATGTTGAAGATTTCATAGTGAAGGGTGATGTTGTAGCCATGGAGAAGGATGAGGTAAATGTATAGTTTGGTTTCTTTGCAAAGATTAAAGTGGAAAATGTAATTGTATATTGGTGCATAGATAATGCATATTTATATATAGAAGTTGTAGAGGATGGTGAGAGATTTTAGGGGAGGTGGCTAGTTTATGGTGGGTTGGAACCCATGAAAGGTGAGAATAATGGAGATCCTATTTATTAGAGGAGGATGGTTCATGGTCAGTATGAGTCCATGAGGGGAAGCAGGAAGAGGGTTCAGTGTTGTTGGATGAAGGAGGCATATTTTCTAGTAAAATGTTGAAAAAAGAGGAAGAAGCAAACAATTTTCAATGGACCTAAGATAGAGATGGAGTTCATTGTAGGTTGCATTCAACTTGAAAGAGAAGTCCCACCAATCAACTCCATTTTATGAGTCCTACTAACAAAATTTTCCTACCCGGCGTGTCTAGTGTCGAAGCACATGGGCGGACGAGTGATCGACACCGACCAAAAAGATTTTCCATTATTTTTTTCAGTTTCGGGTTATTCTCTTTCATAGCTAATTTCTACGCACCTTTGGAAGTAGCTGACATATTCAATATAAAATACCAATTCTTGACATAGGGAACATTTTTTTTAAATATCGTTGGAAGTGATTTTTAATGTTATTGGCAAAGTGTTGGAGATTATTTTTCTTTTGAAAAGCATTCGATAGTTTATAATTATTTTAAATTTGTTCTCTACAATATTGTAATCAATTTATATTCTTGATAAAATTCATGAGAGGATTTGGATAGTGAGAATACGCAGTACGTTAATTTAAAGAGTGTATTAAATATAATTGAATTAGAGAACATTCAATTAGAGTTGCTAATTAGGTGATTCAAATTAAAATCTAAAACCTCTAGAGAAAAAGGGTTTTGGGTTTAATTATTATTGCAAATGCATTTAAAAGGAATAGTGAAGGGGGAAATTCATTATTTGAAGGCATTCAGCCAATCTTGAATTGGGAATTTGAGGACATAAAATGTTGATTCCATTTTCCAATGTGGGAACCAGGGAGAAAAGTTTTTGAATATATATTTTTTGTTAGCAATTAAGCTTCCTCTTGGGGTGTCGATCCATTTATGAGTAGCCATTCAATCCTCTTAAAATTTCAAGAGATTTAAAAACCAAATAACAATAAATGTAGAGATAGGGAAGGTTAAGGGTCATGATAGGAAGGAATAAAGGACTAAAATTAAATTCCATATTAAGAGACAAAAAAAATAGGAGGTCGATAGGTTTGGATGGAGAGGATATTAACTCTCTAAAACTAGAGATGGAAATCGCAGTGCAACAACATTGATGGAAAGAATAGTATCATTAAAGGAGGCAATCGACCTGCAAAGTGGAGTGGTTGGTAACATAAGAAAGGAGCCTATGATTTACATAAATTTTATCAAGAGAAGAGTGTTTGTACTAACCTAGTTCTTTTCACTGGGCCATCCGAAATTTTGATGTCGGCGGCATCATTCTTTTAACCAATGGAATGAGTGCATTGCTTCAAAGAGGGGTAAAATGTAGACATGAAAAACTGACTCATGCATCTAATCATGCTTCAATTAACATCATTTCATCTATTAATTAAATAAATCAATTTAATTAATTCACTAAGGTTATCTCTTTAATTAAATAAATCATCTTTATTTGATTATCTCCTAAAGTTTCTTGATTTAATTAAATCACATGTATTTAATTGAATAGCTAATGATCATTATCTCCTCTCATTTTGATTTATTTTAAGCCCACAAATATAAGTCAAAATTTCACAATCAACTAATCATTAGCTTAATTAATCAAATCCATGATAAATGATAAGCCTAACCCATGTCCCATCCTCTAGCTTTTCCCACTTGCACAATAAATCATTTATTTTGATTTATTAAAAATCTATTTTCCTCACAAAGAATATTACCAAGGAATATTCCCTCATTAACTCCCTTTGTTTGACTATTTTGTCCAAACAAATTTCCCCCCAAATCTCTCAACCATATGCATTTAATGCTATTTTCGAATTTCAAATTGGTGCATTGACCAAAACTTGCACAACCTTGGCCCACTCACATGGTGACAAGTGGCTCCTTCCGATTGGTTGAGGATTAGTCCCACATTCCTCAATTTTTCCTCTTCTCTCCTCAATCTCACCTATAAATCCAAAACCTTCTTTCATCATTTACATCAACAATCTCATGCAAAGTTACTCTCTTCATATTGAGAGCTAATTTTGTCCATCGTCATAGCATTATATTTTCATCATTTAGCTTATCAAGGGTTGGGAAAGAGTTTATTTCTACACAAAGGGTAGCACCAATCCAATATGGAATAGGTGTGAACCGTATTTTTTATGATTTCAATTGGTTTGTTTAGCATTTCTTGTTATTTTAATGTATTAGTTTAGCATATCTAAAATAGGGTAATATTTCATAGGGGTGTTTGATTTTGTCATGTTGGTTTGATGTCCATAAAAGGATTTATTATTATACTAACATATTCCAGATTTACCATCCTACAGTGTTCTTTGGAATCAAAATAATAATAATAGGATTAATCCCCTTTCAAAAATAACCTACTATGCATAGAGATGACCTACATATTGATCACAAAATTTTAAAACAAACTGATTATTACAATGACTAAAAAAATCACAAACATGTTGATTTTAATCGAACATTCACACTTCTTTGAAAAAAAATTTAGGGATGCATTATTTTAAGTGACATTACTATTTAGGGGGGAAATAGGGTTTGCATCAAAATGATGAACCACTAATTTTCACCACAAAACATGCAAATACGTGTATGATATGGTGCAAATAATAATTTGAAATCACTCTTAACTATTATAGAAACATTGAGGGAAGATTTGAGAGGCTAGAATGGTGTTTACCTTGATGCAAGAAGGTTGGTTTTAGGTCACAAAGGACTCATTCAGCTTTACTAATGAATGGATCCCTGATAGGGTTTTTGAAAACTAAGATCTGGGTTTCTTCCTTCAAGATCTACACTCTTAGCTCCTCAGTGATCAACTCCAAAAAAAAAGAAAAACAATTATAGCCTTGTTTTCATGTTCTTACAATGTAGGTGGCAAATTTGATAATTTTTCTTGAAATTTGTTCTCCACTTGATCCTCAACCTAGAAACCTAGAAACACACATTCAAGAGGAGAAAAACTTGTTGATTGTTAGAAGATAGGGGTTTTCCTAAGTCAAACGCCTTATAGGTAATTAAAACTTGTGATGAAATAATGAAATAAGAACATGAAACAATGAACAATGTTACCTTGGAAGATGTCCTGAAATGTAAATCTACAAACTAACATGAAGTGGCCATCAAGAATGTAGATCTTGATCTTGAATTAGATGTGAAACAATGCTTGCAAATAGATCTTCAATTCTACATCAACAATCTTAGCTCAAAAAAAATCTTTATGCACTATGCCTTTGACATGATGATATGATCTTCAATTTTTGCAATAAAACCTTGATAATTTTCCTTTGAAATTATCTAAATGTTCTTGTGAACTCTTGTGTAAGTTCTCTTGATTGTTTATGAAGTTCTAGGTTGAAACTATGTGAATTAACCTTATATTTATACTAAATATAAGAATTAACCACACAAGTCAAATAATCCAAGCTAACATCAGATCTAGAATTGAAATTCATTAAAATCACACCAAAAATAAATTCAAAAAGGGGTTTCCTATGTAAGGAGGACCCATTCGCTACCTTGGGCAAATGGGTCCTAGCACAATTTCATAGGACCATGCTTTGGGGGGATGAAATAAAATAAAAAACCCATTTCAAATATGCCAAGAAAATGGTGTCCTATGTGAGGAGGACTCATTCACCAGTAAAGGTGAATGGGTCCTAGCATAGATTACAAGGATAACAATTTTTCTAAGTTAAATTTCGTGCAATATAATCAATAGGTGTCGAGATAGATCCTTGAAAATGAAATTAATAAGGCTTAGATTTCAATTAAAGGGGCTAATTAGTCTCAATTAATTAATGAAATCCTATATAAGTGTTAAATTGTAATGCAACACTTTACAACACCCTAAATAAGGAAAAGTCAAGTACATTTTAGTTAAAAGGGACCCTAGACGTAGTGTGAATGTGTAAAACACATTACAACCCTAAATCAAGTTATTATTATGTTAATATTTTATTAATTGTTTCCAAATGCAAGTAAAAGGGATACTTTTTATGTTAATACATTTTCCCCCACTTTAGTGAGAGTTTTCCCACATGATAAACTCACACGAAAGTAGACATTCAAGGCACTTAATTATACAGCAATAACAAAGATACATAGTCATACCCTATCAAAGACCAAGAAGAAGAAAGAAAAACAAAGGATCAAGAACACCCATTCCAAAACACTATGGAATAAGGTTGTTTATTCGTAACATGCGTACTCACTCTAGGGTAGTGGAACCTTAGTCTATCCACTAGGTGAGTTATCCCAACCATGCATGCTCACTCTAGGGTAGTGGAACATTAGTCCATCCACCAAGTGAGTTATCCCAATCAGGTGGCAAATGAGAGAGTCATATTAGCCTCACATACCATATTGAAGTTATCCTCCTGAAAACCTTTGTATGGCACCACAATGTAATTATTTTATGAATTATTTTGAATGTCATCTCTACACATTTTGTTAAAGGGGATTTTTCTTTGTTTCATGTAAGGTCTTCTTCTTAGGGAACATCATGCCTAATATATCAAGAGAAAACAAGTCAAAGAGTATTAAATCACCACTTATGGGATGCCTCTCATTGCGCATCATGAAACTAAGGGAGATCGTATGCTTAGAAATATCGCACTCTTGGAGGACATCAAACCCAATGTCACCACAAGAAAAGGACATGTCAGAGGAAAAAAGAAAATCACGTCATGAAATATGTCATCGATGTATGCCCCCATTTTAAAGTTTTTCCTAACACTATTACCATGAGAAATTTTTTTAAAGAAGCCAATGTTTTCTCCTAAGACATGGGAGATTTCGTCAGAGAACCCTATCGTGTCATATAATTCCGAAATAAAATTATTCCATGAAAAAGGAAGGAAAGAGTTTCCCCCAAAATACATAAGGCATCTATAGATTCAGGGTCAATATTTCTTTGCTACAATGTTGTCATAGAGCTCAAAACTGTCATCATTCCCCATACACTCATAGAACTAGAAGAATGACACAAAGAGAGTTAAAAAAATAAAATCCTTTCAGCTCAACATGGAAGAGACCTAGATGTCTCAACGTCTCATGTCATCCCCGAAAGAAAAACACAAGACAAAAAAAAAGATAAAGGAATTTTTTTTGGGTCAACATGAAAGATACCTAAATGTCTCAATGCCTTGTGTCATCCCCAAAAGGAAAACACAAGACAAATGAAAAAGGTAAAGGAAAAACTTTTGGGTCAACATGGAAGAGACCTAAATTTCTCAATGCCGTACATCATCCCCAGAAGGAAATCACAAGACAAATGAAAAAGGTAAAATATTTATGACAAAGAAGAAAGTAGGTACATGTAGAGGAATTCGCAAAAAGAGAGAGATACATCAAATGAAACATCACAAGGGATCACATTATGCGCATGCAATCACATAAAGAAACATGAAAAGGAAAAAGACTAGTAAAGCACATGTGAGTCAACCTAGAGAAAGTCATCTACATCCCAATCTCAGTCTGTATAAATGGAAGGTGGATAACTAACCAAAGGGAAAATGGAAAGTGTTGAACTAGGTGAAGCACCAAGTTCAACACTCTTTTTAGGACATTTTTCATTTAAGTTCATATATGAAGAAAAAAAATTGTTCAATTCATCATGCATTTGTTCATCAATCTTTGCAATATTAATGTCATCATCTAGATTAATCACAATAGGAGGTTGAATGAAAATGTCCATGGAATTTATTGTTTATGTTGTGGTGAGGGTATAGGATCATCATGTATTGCTTCAAGTAAGTTCAAATTTTTGTTTTATATGTTATTCTTGTCTTCTTTAGTGTGTAACATATGACCAATAACATGATGTCTATGCCTACGCTCTCTAGAATTTCAATTCTATTTCAATCTATTGTCAATTTGTGTTTGTGTAAGAGTGGGTTTGTCAATCATAGGTTTCTTCTCTTCCTTGGGGGGAATTGAAGAAACAAAAGGAGGTTGTTCAACCACTTTCTCATTAGCTTTGTCCACTTGTTTGATTTTAGGAGGGATGATAGGATTACTTTCGTTATCTCATTTTTTTTTGAAGAAATTGTAGGAGGAAGTGTTATAGGTTGCTCTTGGATGTTTTTAAGTTCAATCATTGCTTCTTCAAGCATAGGAGTTTCAGTCATAGGTTGAGGCATGTTTCAAAGTGATAATTCTATGATACACTTTGCCTTGAAATTTTGATATGACTTAAAAAATATGTCCTCACAAGGTTTAATAGGTTCCATAGGCTTGGTCCAAAAGAAATATAATTAAAATTTCCCTTAGGATGATGTAGCATTAAACCCACTATTATGTACAGTAAAGATATCATTTCCAAATGGAAACTTTAATAATTTATGCACAATCGAAGGGACTACATTCATGGAGCGAAGCCATGGGTAGCCCAACTTCACACGAAACTAGTCTGATTGTGGGATGATGGTGAATGAGATATTTAATGTTTTTGGTCCAGATTTTAAAGGGAGATCTATTATTCCAATCATAGGACAAGAAAAATCATTATGCATCTTGATCCATGCTTTCGGTTTGTCATATGTATCTTGATATAGTTCATGCACAAATAGAAATTCTTTAGTGATCACATTCTCTCCATATATGGGATCAATTAATATCCCATTAGTGCATGAAAGGTGGAAAATTTGGGTTTGGGTTCCACCTAGGGTTTTAGGACCTAGGAGGCCAATTTTCAATAACTTTCATTCAAGAACAAAACCTTGAGATCTCAATGCAAAAGAGAAATAGATATTTCAAGAGGGTTGTTCTAGGGGATGAATATGATTTAATAAAGGGTTCACTGCCAAGTTAAGAGTTGGAAAAGATAATGAAATGCAATATTAAATACAAAACCCTAATTGACTGCAAAGTAACACTAAATGACATAGAAAAGTGAATGAAACAACATAGAAAACTATAAAACAAAATGTGTACACCTCAAAATCTGGAGATGATTAGATGGAGATCTAGAAAACTAAAATTTATGCCTTTAATGTTGACTAGGAATCATTCACCAAGCTAGGAGAATCAATCTAGATTATGGAAAACTGTGCAGGAACAGGAATCTGCCAAATGGGTATTTGAATCTACAAAAAATTGGAATTTGATTGGAACTAGGACTCATTCGATAGAAGTAGTGAATCATTTTAATTGGGGTTTTCTAAAGTTTAAAAGTATAAATCTAATCTTCCTAGTCTACTCAATATACCTCTGCAAGTTTCCAGATTTGAATCTCTGATTTTCAACCTACAAGTCTTCTCCAAGGCTCTCTAAGGCTTGTTGACAACTTTGACAACTTTGAGCTCTTCACAAATTTTCTCCAATCTTTGTCCTTGGAATATCTACAACCTAGACCTACAAATCACACACAAAGGAGAGGGAAAATGTTGTTGGGTTAGTGGATAGGGGTTTTCCTTGGAAAAACCCCTTGTTGGTAATTAAACCTTGAAATGAAATCAAATATGAATGGGGAGTGAGTAATGAACAAATGAAAATATTGCAAATCACCAAAACCTAGCAGTAAAGTGCTACAAATATTCTTGGGATGGATCCAATGGATGTAAATCTTGACTCTTTCTTGAAGGATATAGACCTTAAATTGAGCATTTGCTTGAATCATGAAATCCTACATCACAATTGTTAGCTCAAAACCAAAAATGATGCAAGTAATCTTTGACATGATGATTGATGCTTGAAAAATATTGTAGAATGCTTCATAATCTTCCCTTGAATCCTCTTGAATTCTCTTGTGAATTCTTTAATGCTCTTGTGAACTCAATTATGCTAGTATGAATGTTCTCAGAAAAGTCTTAGGTGAAAATGAGTGAAACAACCTTGTGTTTATACTCAATTATGCAAGAATTCCTAAAATCACAACATTACAAGCCAACATCAGATCTAGAAGAATAAAATCCTACCAATAATTTGAATTAATTTTGATTTTGGGCCACATGGGACTCATTCACCCAAGGTGGAAAATGAGTCCCACCAGGCTCAATTTTTGGGACCAATTTTAAAATTGATTAGAAATGTGTTAAACCAGGTTCAAGGCCAAAAGATCTAGGTGGGAATCATTCACCAAAGGTGGAAAATGGGTCATAGATCATTAAATTTGGGTCACTCAAGCCTAAAACACCTGAATTATTATTGGGTATTGGTTGGTATCAGTATTATCCATGAAAAGATGCAATAAATGAGGCTTGTGGATGCATAACGGGGCCAATTAAAGCATAAGAAAGCCTAATTATTAATTACAAGATGAGAAAAGTGTGAAGGTGTGTTACAACACTTTACAACACTCCAAAGAATGCAAGATTAAGGTTTAAAAAGTGATTTATTAGATTTTATTTAATTAATAAAACCCTAGAAAGGTGTGAAAGTGTGTTACAACACTTCACAACACTTTAGCAAGGTACCATTTAAATCCATTAGTTCACATGGTACCAAGACCTAATGTGAATGTGAGAACCACATTACAACACTAAATTAAGGCAAATTTAAACCTAATTCAGCAAGGAGGGCCCAAAAAAGTGTGAAAATGTCTTGATGAGAGTTTTTGACACTACATATAGTGCCCACTTTAGTGAGAGGATGAACTTTCTTCAAACTCAAACCAAAGTAGAAAAAAATGCATTCCAAGAGGGATTCAATTGTACCAATGCCAATAAGATGACACAACAACGATCAAGAGGGGTGATCAAGCCCCCAAGATCAAGATCCCGAGACAAATCAACATGGGCACAAAATAACACACATTAGAATGATATAAAGAGAAACAACAAAGAAAAAGAATACACTATCAAAGATGAAAAGGAGAAAAAATAAAATATAAAAGAGTCAAATCAAGCTTCGAGCATTTTTCTATCATGATGTGGATCAGATCTAGGTTAATTGTTTGAAAAATACATACTCACTTTGAGGCAACAAAAGTCTTGGTTGTCCACTGGGTGAGATTTCCTAGAAGGTGAGACACATATATTCATGGATGGTATGCACTGACACACACACACACAAGTGGCTATGGTAAAATTCATGCCTCAGTCGGGCTTCCCACTCAAACCATATCAAAGTTATACCTCTTGACAACTTTAATAAGGTGCCACACAAAAGAAATGATTTTCAAGCTTTAGGAGACAAGAAAAACTTTGTATGCTTGGATATCATGAACAAACAAGATGGCTCTACAAGCATGCAAGTTGTGTTATGTAAGGTGGCCATATGACTACAAATGCAAAATGGAAAATAGGGAATGTTCAAAGGAGTCTTGATTAGCTCGTGTGAGGACTTTAACTTAGGGAAGATTGTGCCTAATGTCTCCAAGAGAGGACCAATCAAAGAATATATAATTTGCAATTTAGGGGATGTAGTGTGTCGCATCAAGCTAGTAAGAGTAATGTAATATGCTAAGAGAGATCATTCTCTTGAAGTAAATTACACCCAATGTCATCCACAAAGCGAAAAACACATCGTATGAAATAATAAAACTCCACCATGAACCATGTAAAAGGAAAAGACAAAAGAATAATGCCAATGTATGCCCCCACTTTAAAGAAATTGTTAAACACCATACTATGAGCAATTAATTTAAAGTAGAAAATGATAAATGCAATATGAGAGCCAACTTGGAAATCCCTATACCATGTCATATGTTTCCAAGTGAAGCTACGTCATGTGAGAGAAAAAAAAAGAGAGGGATTTCCCCCAAAATGAAAACACCAAACACATAAGGGATCTATGGATTTGGGGTCAATATGTTCATGCTGCAATGATTTTATGAGAGCTAGAAACTCTCATCATTCCCCAAATAAACATAGAACTGGAAGAATCACACAAAGAGAGTGAAAACAAAGAAAACTATTCTCGGGTCAACATGGAAGAGACATGAATGTCTTAATGCCTTGTGTCATATCCAAAAGGAAAACACAAGACACATAAAAAGGCAAAACGGAAAAGGAAAAGGTTTATGAAATATAGAAGAATGAAGGTACAAATTAAGGAATGTCACAAGCAGAGAGAACATCATGAGGGATCACATCACACACATGTAATCACATAAAATAAAATGAAAAAGAAATAATACAAAAGAATAGTAAGGTGCACAGGTGATTCAACCTATGAGTACGTTGTTTATATACCAATCATGTTCATTGTATACCGAGGGTGGAAAAATATCTAAAGGGACAATAGAAAGTGCCAAACTAGGGCAAGCACCAAGCTCAATGCTCTTTCTAGGAGATTTTTCATCTAAGCTCATGGAAGAGGAAAACAATGTATTCAATTCGTTATGCACCTCTTCATATATTTTAGCAACCTCGTCATCATCATCAAAGTTAATCACAATAGGAGGTCGAATGATAATTTTTGTGGAAGAGTTAAACTCTTGCTGTGGTTGTTGTATTGGATTCTTTTGTTTTGATGAAGGGGGAGGCTAGTCATGCATTTCTTTAGTCAAGTTTGGATTTTGATTTTCTTTGTTTATTTCTACATGTAGCCTGCGAGAAAGTGCACGATGTCTACATCTATGCTCTCTATCACCTCTATTTCTTTTAGTTTTGTTTTCAAGTTGCATTTGTGTAGGATTGGGTTGATCAACCATAGGTTTCTTTTCTTCCCTAAGGGGAGGAACAAAAAGAACCACGGGAAGCTGTTCAACCACTTTCATTTTTACTTTGTAAGCCTATTTTATTATAGGAGGTGTGATGAGATTGTTTTCATTTTCTCTTGGTTGTTTGGAACTTCTTTAGGTGCAAGCATGATTTTTTCAAGGATAGTAGGCTCAGTGATGGGTGGGGACATGTTTTGGAGGGATATTTTTTCTATCTTCTTTAACTTGAACTTTTGATAGGACAATAAAAAGAATTCCTCTCTCAGTTTTATAGGTTCCATAGATGTGGTCCAAAAGAAATCTAAGGAAAAATTTCCTTTGGAGGATAAGGGGTTAAAGCCACTATGATGGACAGTGAAAAATTCATTGTCAAAGGGAAAATTTAAGCATTTATGCACAACTCAAGGGAAAAATTTCATGGAGCAAAGCCATGGGTATCCTAGCTTCACATGAAATTGGTCCAACTATGGTATGATGGAAGATGAAGTATCTAATATTTTTGGTCCTCTTTCTAAAGGAAGAGTGATTGATCCCATCATAGGGCAAGAAAAACCATTGTGTGTCTTGATCCATGCTTTCAATTTATCGTATATATCTTGATAGAGTTCATGCAAAAGTAAGAATTCCTAGGTGATCACATTCTCACCAAAAATGAGATCTATTAGTATCTCATTAGTGGGCCTATCATAGATTCATCTGACTATGTAAAGAGGGCCATCGGGTGCATGTTTAAGTATATTCATAGAGAAGAAAGCAATGTCAAGAGAATTTTTAGTTTGGCCCTTACGAGGAATGACATCTATCACTCCTACCATTTCATCAATAGGATCATTATCGATAGGATCGTGTTGAATAGAATAATTGTTATCATCATCTATATCAATATTCATCACATCATTCTTTATAGTTTCACTAGATTTGACAAATGAAATACTATGTTTTGGCATGGGGTTGGTGAAAATTTTCAAATTTTTTTTAGAAGGGGAAATGGAATTATTTCCTTGGTCACTAACACAGGTTCCAATGGAGAGAGGATCAGAATCAATGAGGTCTTTCACAAGATGTATAAGATGCTTACAAAGTTTGGTGTCAAGTCCATTTTGTTGGTGATAGTGGAAATAAGCATTTCATCTAAAGCTTGGGGGTAAAGGCTTATTAGGATTGTTGTTTTGATAGGAGGCAAGGTAATTATTTTCTATTCTAAAAGTTGGGACATTGTGTTATGAAGGGTATCAGATAAGGGAGTGAGTTGTCTTTTTAGGTCCCCATAACTAAAGGGTATTGTGGCTCTAACAACAACTACTTGGTTATTAAAATTTTGACTATTTTTGTGGGGGGATTAAATTGAAGGAACCCTTTAATTTGTTTTCTAAAAGGTTGTGAATTGTTTTAGTTTGCAGGCTCAGATTTCTAAATTTGGCTAGAATTGGAATTTGTATCTCGAATAGTAACAAATTTTGCATAATTGTGGAGGGCAATACACAAGTGCATGAAGGATGAGAATTTCATTATGGTGAGCTTGTCTCGAATCTTGCTTTGGGAATAAAGCGATTGATAGCATGAGATAAATTCAATTATATTTTCTTCTTCTTTTTTCTTTCATCTCATCAAATTGGAAAAGTTCATTTTATTTTTCATATGCACTTGTAAATGGTTTACAAATGCACCAAAAATTTCATTGAATGAACTAGTTCAATTTTTCCATAAAGAGGAGAACCATTCCTAGGCAGTATCTTTTAATGACCTAGGGAAAATTTTAGCCAAGAGTTTATCATCAAGGACAAATTCAATACAGAATGGGGTATAGGAATTAACATGGTTAGAAGGATCTCCCTTCCCTTTATATTTGTCCTTGATGATAAACTCTTGGCTAATGGGTTTCTTTTGAGTTATAGTGAGATGACATGAGTCTTGAGATTTGTCTCACTATAGTATTAGTAATAGGACACCAAATACTCATACAAGGGCTATTAAATGTAATGTGAATGCAAATGCAATGTAAGCTAAGAACAATGAAAATCTTATAACGGAAATTATGGAAATTAAAATAGAAAGGCAATAAGAGAAAATAGAAATGCAAAAAGAGAACTTTAAATGCCAAACAATGCAATGTGCAATATGTAGAGGGACTGGCCCAAGGTGGTGAATGAGTCCCAATAGAGATTTTTTTCAAAATTTTCAAAAATTTTCAATTGAATTTTATGCTTTTTATGTTTTATGATCTATATCTAAGATGCAAATACAAATTTTGAATGAATTTCAGTGAAATTAGATGCAAAAATGCAAGCTATATATGTAGACACATAAAATTGACCTAGCCTTGCAAGCTTTATTTTCTCTTCATTTCTTCTTAAAACATAAATAAAATATTTAATTATGTCCTATAGTCCAATTTCAACTATTAATTAAATAGTTTCTCAATTATTTAATCAATTCATGTCTTTTATTCCTCGTGACTATTTAAATAAATTATTTTTATTTATTTTAATACATTGCTAATCTCTTATGTCTCTCCATAATGAAATAAATTTTTTAATTTATTTAATTATCCTTTGTTCATTATTTCCTCCTGATTATTTAAATAAATAAAATTTATTTGTTTATTTAAATACGTCCTTAATTTTTGATGCCTTCTTATAATTAAATTAATTCCTTAATTTATTTAATTATTACACACTTTGGCTTTTTCTAATTTTAAATAAAAACATTTATTTAAATTGTCCACTTTCTAATTTTTCTCCAAGTAAATAATTTAAAAACATTATTTACTATCACATGGCCCCACCGCTTTTGAATTAAATTAATTTTTAATTTAAAAGGTCAACTCAACCTCTTGAGGGAATTAATTTAAAATTTATATTTTAGTTATGCACTTTCCTCTTTTTTTTGTGCCACATCTTCTTATCACATGCATTCTTATCCATTGATTTGATTTTTCTAAAATCAAATATGAGCCCTCCATCTCAAATTTTCCCTAATGTTTCCCTAACCCTAACTGTGGGTTGTCACATTTAATTCTAGCCATTGATCTTAGGGAATCTCTCAACTGATAATCTTGGCCATTCATCCAAAATTGACATTTCTATAAAAAAGGCAATTTTACCCTCATTTGACACATCTTCTGCTTGCAAATTTCATGCTTGATTATTTTTCTGAGTACACTTGTAGCCACATTAGAATATTTCAATATTTTCTTAAGGCATAGTCATAGGCCATATTTTGTCACAAAAATTGAGGGAAAACATCTACCTGCAACAAATGGAGAAGGTGCAATGAAGGTGATTCATGGAGTGCATGAAGGCTAGGTTATATTTCTCTTGTTTTCATGCTTTTGTGTTCTATTGTGCTTCATTGCTAACCTAATATTTTTTCTAAGTTACATTGGTGAACCTAACGCCAAAACACTCATTTTTGTAGATTTTTGTACGGATTTTTCATGTTTTTTTAGGTATAGGTATAGAGAGCTGCATTTGGAACTTTTTGAGCTGCAATCGCTACATCATGACACATTTGATCTGCAGAATGATGCAACCACAGTCTTGAACTGCATTTGCCAGCTAGGATGATGCATCTTCTCTCTTGCGATGCATTTTTTGTGTAGAATGATGCATCTTGCTGGAAAATTCTACTTTTGGTGTTGCAACACATTTGTTGTACAGAACAACACAATCACTTGGTAAAATTTTATTTTTGGATTTTTACAGAATTTCTAGATTTTCTCTTTTATGTCTATTAGGTTAGAGATTTTTGTTTGTTGATTTTTTTTAATTCCTTTTAAAATCCTAAATCAAATAAAAAAACAATTTACAACTTGCATTTACATTTTATAGGTTTAAAATGAACACAATCTTGCATTGAAACTCATCAAGGCTAAAATTTACATGCATCTTCATGGAATTGGTTTAAAATAAACTTTATTTATCTCACATTTAGTTGAAGTTTAAAATGAATAAAGTGTTTGATGTGTTTGCCCCACATTTAAATTTGGATAATTAAAATGAACAAGTGTTTCCAATTTGTGTAACCTCGATTCAATAATAGAAGTATCCTCTCCCCTTGTGCACTTGTGTGATCCTAGGTGCAAGAGAAACTACTATTGACTCTAGGAATTGGGCCTTCCTTCATTGGAAAACGTACTCACCCCAAGGTGACTCAAATTGGCAATGAACCTCTTTAGCTGAGCTACTCCTGACCGGTATATAAATGTGAATCGTAATGGAAAAATTAGGATTAGGAGTGCGGATGTGTGACACAGACAAGTGAATTCCCCAAAACCCTATGGAGCATAACCTCTATAGTTTGAAATTCCTCCTTATTGGAGCTAATGTTTCCTCATGTGTGGCCATTCAAATGAGTGCCCAAACTAAAAACCTTTTGTGTAGTCTCCAAAAAAATTTTCTATTCACTAGTGCAACAACGATCATTGCCAAGCCACCCACATTCTCACAGTTCTTATTAGAGGTGAAGAGCCTGTCATGGGCAATTTATGAAGGATCTAAGCTTGGTTGACCCAAGAAGTGAGTGTCATGTTGGGAGAGCTAGTGTGGCCAAGCTTCTAAGTCACCTACTAAGAATAAGTGCGGTTGGAGTAAAATTTGTATGGGATCCAATGAATATAGTCCTTGGAAACCTAGGATTGTGCTTGTCTTCATTCTACTTGTTTCAAATAAATAAAAAACCATGTGTTTCCCAAGTGTTTTCTAAAACAATGAAGAAATAAACATCCTTCATAAACCTAGAAAAACACAATCAAACTAAAACAATTTAAAAAATCTACCAAAATTGCAAAGAAAGTAGATTCTTATTCACTTTGCAATGCATTTGATACACTGTGCAACACATTCAGCATTCTGAATTGCATCTGAGATTCTATACAATGGAATCAACCTACTAAACCATACTTTTTGTCAAAAACAATGCATATGCCTGTGTCAAAACACATTTGTTTCCCTGTGCAACACAATTGATTTTATGAACCGCATCTGTGACCTGAAATAATGCATTTGCTGAAACTGAGATGCATTTGATCCCCTGCAATGCATCTCTTACTTGAAACAATACAATTTCCTATCATTTAGAAAAACCAATGTTACTGTCAAAAAACCTGAGCCCAAACATCTTCAATCTATTTTTAGACATCTTTCCTTAGCAATCTTTGTTCAAAACTAGAAGAAGAATTGCTCAAATCATCCATTCTTGCACTTTTAGTTTGCATTTATTTTTCCATAGGTCTACCATTTCAATCTTTAGTTGCACCTTTAGGATCTACCATAATTTTGTAGCATAAACCAGCTTTAGAATAGGAACACTTGTCATACTTTGTCAAATCTTTGCCTTCAAAAGTAGGTAACTAACATTGGAATTAATCAAAATCTCCTCTTTATTTTTTTGTCTTTTTGTGATCTATTTCCAACTCATAAATATAGTGTGGAAACTTCGCCTTGTCACCTTTTCATTTCATTTAGTCCTACAAATAGTCCCTTGACAACCCAAATTGAGACATTGACCAAACTTTGAATGGTTTGTAAACCTTTCCCAAAAATTCCACCAAAATTGATTGCACCTTAGAGTTTTCTTATAGTTTTCATTTTCCGTAATTTACCTCAACATAATTTAGTCATCCATTCATTTTAGTCCTCATTATCCATTTTCCATTCCCTTTAGATAATGGCTACATCCCTTATTCCAAAAGTCCAAAAAAAAAAATAGTCTCATACGTAGATTTAGTGGTCATTATCACTCCCTCATTTGAGAAAATCTTTTATGGTTCAGACTAGAATCCAAAGGAAAAGAAGAAAAATGGACCCTTTTGGACAAGGCAATAGCCCCTATAACTTTCCTAATGACATGAACAACAACATAGACATGAGGGCACCTTTCATCAATCCTTTCAGTGATATGAACTTTGCAACTTCCTCATCTCGCAATCCATTTGAAAAATTTATAAAACAAGATGAAAAGAACAAGTATTTGTTGAAGACTTAGAAGTTGCCACCCAAAATCCTGAAGTGGCCTCCTTTCTAGAGGAATTACTCTTACAAGATAGAGAAATATACTTAGCCATGCTTCTAGACCAAGGGGCTAAATTCCCATGTGGATTCAATATTAATACCATAAGAGAAACTTCTCCTGATCATACTACACAAAATGGTCAAACTCTTTTGGCACCACAACACAATGAAAAAAACACCTCCAATGGTACCACAATGCAAAATGCAAAAAAAACCATCAATGGTACCTCTAGTAGCAGCAGCCCTCAAAACATATCTAACATAGTCAGCACGATATCTATTGTGGGAACATCTACCATTGAACATGCCATATCATAATCGGTCCCATAAATATCAACCATTCCATCATAGAATATTGGAACTACATTTGGACCTTCAACCAATACAATGGGGACACATTCATCAAACCTCTTAGTTGGAGCTTCATCTAGTGCTATGCAGACGACATTATCAAACCTTTTACTAGGGTCCTCAACTAATGCCATGGGAACAAACTCATCAAACCCCTTTGGGAGGAACAAAATATGAGTCATCATTCAAGGACCTCAACCCAATGTTCCTATCTCATCACAAATCAATACCAACACTAATGTTCCCCTAAGGCAAAACACAAATATACCACATGGCCACATTTACCAATTTGGACAAGGCAACCAAGTAACACAACACATGAATCCATTTGGTCATCAAAATTTTCAAGGATAGCAAGTTCTGCAAATACATTATAACACTATTGGAACACACATCCCTACCTATGCATCTCATGTACATACACAACAACATATCCCCAATCAAAATGTTCACTACTAGAAAATTCAGAACCAAAACGCACAATTTTCTCAACATCAATACATCTCAAATATAAACATATCATCACGGCAAGTGGGAGCTCATGGAATACCTATCACCAACATGTGTGATGCCACAAAAAACCCTATATTAGATGCACTAATAGATCAACTTGTTGTCCTGCAAAAACAAGTGGAGAACATGCAATTGTCCAACAAGAAGACACACACATCTTATGATTTGTGTCTATACCCATTTGGCCTGAACTTATACATGCCACCACTCCCTCTAGGATATGTGGTACCTAACTTTTCCAAATACAAAGGAAAAACTAATCCCATTGAACACATAAGAGAATTTACAACCAATTTTGTGGATGTAGCATATGAACATACCTATCTAATGTGACTCTTCCCTCGGACCCTTGCGGGTCCCACACTTGAATGGTTTGCTATCTTTCCTAAAGGAATAAAGTCATGGGATGAACTTGCTGATAAATTTGTACAAAATTATGCTTATAACATCGACACTGACATTACCATTTCCAATTTATGTACAACTAATCAAGAAGAAACTTGCGAGACCTTCATTCCATTCTTCCAAAGATGGCAAGGTTTGGCTAGTCGATGTCCTATCAAGATACAAGAAAAAGAGAAGGTAAATATTTTTGTTCAAAACCTTGTAGGCCCCTTGAAATACAATTTAGAAGTTTATTATTGTTCCACTTTCATAGATCTTGTCGAAAAGGGAATCCAACTTGAAAAATACCTTATTGTTAAAGGAGAAGTCAAAAATAGGCAACAAGAGCAAAAGCAACCCAAACTCCAACCTACCTAGTGACAAAAACAAGTATTGGGTTAAAAACAAACATATCACCAATGATGGTGTTGTTGACATAGAAGTAGTGAACATGAAAGGTCCTCCAATCACTCTTAGAGGACCTCAACCCCAAAATTCACCTATGGCCACAACGAAACCCACAACAAATTCCACCCAGAACAACCAAGACCAACAACAACCAAGAAAAATCGGACAATTTATGAAGAGACAAAAATACACCCCTTTG
Organism: Sequoiadendron giganteum; assembly: GCA_007115665.2. Lineage (NCBI taxonomy): Eukaryota > Viridiplantae > Streptophyta > Pinopsida > Cupressales > Cupressaceae > Sequoiadendron > Sequoiadendron giganteum. The sequence continues at coordinate 482,229,920 of CM021100.1, read as the reverse complement.
GGTGAACCAATTGAAGTTGTCCTCAAGAAGCTTCTCCAGAATGGTGTCATCATATTACAAGACCCTAAAACATATGAACCTGGCTAGTTCAAACCATAAGGGTGGGATGACAATACATTTTGTGATTAAAATCACATAAAAGGGCATAAAAGTTCCTCCTATCAAACATTAAGAAATCTTATACAAGATCTTATTGAAAAATGTACCATTGAACTAGATAGTCAACAATTTTCCTCAAAATTAGACCATACAATTCAAAAAAAATCACTATAGGATCATGGTTCAAGTAATCCATCTACGTTAGGCCCAAAGACTAATAACAGAGCTAATTACACTCACATTACTTTTGACTATTCTGGTGGACCTATAAGTAATCACCTCCGAGCTACTGATGAATATGTCAATACTATCACTATTAAGAAAACTCTAGAGTGTAATTTCACGACCCATAGAGGAAAGGTCACAATAGCTGGTCCTTCTCCTAGATAACTAGAGATCACAATACCTGGTCCTTCTACGAAATAGTCACAACCTAAAGTCTAGTTCAATCTTATCGACCAATTGGGTAAAGCACCCGCTAAAATATCCATACTCGAGTTGCTACGCATACCACCCACACACAAAGCCATACTTGATAAGGTCTTATCGGAGTATTTCATACCTGATGACATCGATGTCAACCACTTTGAAGCCATGGTTAGATACTTGACTAATCCCCATCACATTACCTTTTTGGACCAACATTATTCCTCAGCTAAACCATCTCACAATGATTCACTACACATTGAAGTCTTCATCCATAAACACAAGGTTAGATAGATCTTAGTAGATGGTAGAGTAGGATTGAACATATGCTTCCTAAAACTAGGTAAAGCACTAGGCTTCTCTGATGCATGTGTGGATGCTACCAAAAGCATTGTCACAAAGGCATATGATGATGAGGAATGCTCTTCTAAGGGCATCATCACACTCCCCATTCATGTGGGGCTAGTTATTATAGATACCATGTGTCAAGTCCTAGATCTTGAGCTACCTTACAAAATCATATTCGTTCGATCTTGGATCCATGCCTTAAAATTTGTACTATCCACTTACCACCAATGTCTGAAGTTTCCATTCGATGGTTCCAAAATTACCATCCCCAGTGATCCTAACCCCTTCCAATATTACACTAACTTGAGGGGCATTTATGAACAACAAGTGCCTATAAATGGAAAATCTTCGACGTCCTCTTCTTCCAAATACATTGACCCATCCACACTTTCCAAACCATCCATGTCCACTCCTTCGACAACCATAATAAAATCTGCTTCCACTACTCCAAGTGTCAATCTAGGCATTAAGATCTAGGATGAAGGTTGTGCACATAAAAATTACAAACTACCTACTGTATCACTACTAGACCCAAGTCTCCATGTAACGCCCCACCAAGCAACCCTAGAGGAAGTTGCAATTAACTACTCAAAATTACTAATTTATTTTTATTTTTAAAGTACAATTAATATGAAAGATAACTAACTATTGCAACAACCTCTAAGGTTATGAGACTGAGACTACTTAATAACCCATGAACAACATTAAAGAATTGAAACCACAACATTTAATTACTTATGAAATTAAGAACACATGCATTCCATACAAGATAAATTCATCAAAGTAAATAAAGATACCATAAGATCTCATTTAAAAATAAGGTTACAACTCTCATTCCCCAAATGAGGTAAAACCAAAAGCATGATTAAATATTACAACTTCCACCTCGATTACAAAGAGAGGTAATGAATTACAAGCATAACTAAAATGAATAAAAGCATAAAGAGAAACTAGATCCCACGAGCTCTCCAACTGGAAATCTCATCAACACGAACAAGAAGAAAGCCCAATGGAGTAAGGTGCATGCCACCCAACCAAGTGGAACCCAAAGGCCCACCCCCCATTCTAGGAGATAGTAACAAGGATTCCTAGACAAGACCAACTACCTCTAGACACAGGCTGAATCATAACTGAATCCAAACTGACACAACCAATCACTTGGACCACAAAAGTACAACTCAAGTTCAACTTACATACAACTCAAATACATCACAAGTACAACTCAAGTACAACTCTAACATGGTCACATTGCTTCCAGAAATAACAGATCAGGTATGTTAAGAAAACCATACACATAAAAATCAAGTACCAACTACAAGTACACAATAACATTACTGACATGGATTACATTGCTTTAATTATCACTTGCAAAACTACTTCTGAAGGTTACCCAGTTTACGTCTCATGGATTTGGCCCCTAACGGAAGTCACTCTACTACTTAACAACACACATTTAAACTAATTGCCAAGGGAACCCAAGTGCATACGAAATAGATATAATAACCACTCAAACACTAGGAGGAAGAATATAATGAAACTCATTCCAAACACTGGATGCAACAACACACATAATCCACTCCTTCCAGAGGAGGCACAAATCATCCTCATTCGTGATAACCGTGTTACTTACTGACAAGCCACCAAGCACTACACAAGGGAATTAACAAACGATTGACCTCACAAAACGATAACCCACATCCTCTAAGGTCCTCTGGAAGACTAACAGATTAAAGACACTTAACCCATTTCCCCAAACATGAGCACAAAGGAAATAGCTAATTTTGGATATATTAAACCCACTTCCTTAATATAACTCAGTAGTTTAATGATGCAATGAAACTAATTTAATAACGTCTCTTTTAGATAAAGGGAGACATTTAACATAAATATTTAATTCCCTAATTTCTTTTTAAATAATAATAAAATAAACATTTACTTCATCCATTCCAAACAGGTTGACAACTTGATACGACAATCCCCATATTTAAAACCCTCTCTAGAAGACTTAACACCCTTTCTAATTAATTTCCCCCAAAGCAATAATAGAAGGAATTACATTTGAACAAGCAATTTAATCAGAATTAAATGTACTTAAGATCTCCTAAATCCACTTCTTAATTCACATACGGTACTTTATTGCATTAAGTAACACTGAATTGGATCACGTCTCTATTAGACCAAGATGAAATAAACACCAAATATTTAATTCTCTAATTGCTTTTAATTTAATATAAAATAGACATTTATTTCAACCAATTAGAAAATATCATTTCGAAGTAAATAACTGTTCCTCTTTTCGATATATACATTTTAAAAATAATAATAAAATTCTCAATTAGATTTAAAATATGCCTTTTTAAAAACAATAATTTCAATATAACCAAGTATTAAAAAGAATGGCTCACTATAAATTTTAATTGATTATATATATATATTAATATTTTAATATTATATGAATATAATATAAAATATTATTAAATATATTTTAACAAGCATATATATATTAATATTCTAATATTATAATAATATAATATTAAATATTAATAATATATTTATTTATTTTCTATCTTTTGTTTAGGGCACGCTTAGTTTCCTGGGCCGCGTGTTTTAGGGCACTCGCAATAGCTGGGGCAGAAGACACATTTTTCTATTGGGGCAGCGGTTAGCATCACCCATAGCCAACCCCTGTGTATGGGGCGATGACTGTGAGCATAGCCGACCCCCATACTGGTGGTGTGGTTGTGCTAAGCACAACCGACCCACCACTATGTGGGCGGCAGTCCTTAGGTGGCCACGTAGGGGTGCACTTGGTGCAGCTCCCCACATTATTTCCCATGAGGGGGTGGCTGTGGGTTGAGCCCACAACACCCCCAACAATCTGATTTTTTATTTATAATAAAACTCTACGGATTTCGAAATCCGAATCAAGGTTTTTATTTTTATTTTATTTTTAAATTTCATTGATTTTTCTTTTGTACAATGAAATCCAAAACAGCAAAAGAGTATTTATAAATATGTATAAATATATAATTTTGATTTAACCAGTTGAGAAAATAATATCTCAAAATGATCATATACAACCATTAAGCAATTATTTTGGAAGAACAACTTTTCCAAATAGAGGTTTCAAAGTCTAAGCAAATTGAACATGGGTTTATTTTTCAACAAAAATCATTTTGAGTTTTCAACCAAAGGTTTTACAAGAAACACAACCAAGTAAATGAATCTTTTCAAATTGAAACTAAATTAATGAATAGAAAAACTTGATTCCAAAAGTTTGAGAGATTGGCAAAATGGTGCAAGCCTTCTCCTCAGATTAAAGATTCTTCCTAGCAATCCAACTGATCTTCTCAAACCAATTCCAATCCCAACACACACAACCAACAAATTCCTCTCCTCCTTTCAATTTTTTTCTCAAATCCCCATTTTTTATCCTCCTTTAAAATTTTATGAAAATCCAAATAATAACCAAAAAAATGAAAAAAAATCTATTCAACTACCAGAATAAATTTTTGAAAATAGAAAATAGAAAATATCTCAACATATCTTTATTTTCTCAGTTTTGCGTTTAAAATTTCCTAAAAATGAAATTTAAATCCTTTTCTTTAATTTTCAATTTCAAACAATAATCCATAAATCTCAAAATGAATAACTTAATTTATTTCAACACAATTAATTTAATTAATTAATAAAATAAATCTAATTAGAGATCAAATTATTTATTAATTAAATTAAATTAATTAATAAATTAAATAACATTTCTAACATTCTAACCAGATTCATTTAATCAACACCTTAACTACATAGGCCATTTAATTACCCTTTTCAACTTGCAATTAACTAAAAGCAAGGAATACTGAACCAGATTAAAACCGACAACACACTATGACTCGGGTGATGACTTGACATAGAAAACCTAGCTACTATCTCCCAATTAGATTTCATTGGCAATGGACACGCTCAACCTTGTGAAATCAGGTGGAGTCGATGTCCTATACCTGTTAACCTGTGAACAAAAGTATATCATACATGTATATTTGCATCATATGAAACACACCGTGAAGAGGGAATCATGAAATCATAGGGCGCTCGCAAGCGAGTGATGCAATCCTATCCCCTTCACCAATATAGTATTACCAGCTGGGTAAGTGTACCAAGATGGTTCCCAAAAAGGGGACTTAAGTGGACAACTTTTTTCTGAAATCAGAAAATACTAACCTTGGACGTGAAATTAAGGATACTTACACTCATAATTTTGAAATGGAATAAAAAGAAGGATTCAAGTTCTCTGAGTCTACTTTCTAAACTACAAATTTATTTTCAAAATGGTTGAGCTTAAGGGGTTCAAATGAGGGTAGTACACAAATTGGTGTTGTTTTTGTCAGAAAAACATAGCATAGCAACACTTGTACGACCCTCGAATGGTGAAATTTTTTTTAGTATTTTTAAAATCACAATAGTCAGAAGTTAGTTAACAGTATGTAGTTGATTCACAATTTTTCTGATAATTTTTTACTAATTTTCGAAGTGGACATTTCTTGAAAAATAGAATTTTGGCCGTGCTACACCTACAAATTTTGGAAACTAATTCAATTTATTTTTATTTATTTTTTAAAATTTGTAGAATGGAGTCTAATTTCTAAAAAAATATTTTTTTTGAAAAATCGATTAACGGTTAATTTATAACGAAAAAATCACCAAACACTTCTTTTTGGCAAAAAAAAGACATACAAATAAAATAAATTATGGATGAAAGGCTTAATATTTTCAGAAAGTGAAAAAAATTACATCATTGGATAGTTAAGAGAGAACCCAACAGTACCCATGTGCTTGATTTTTTTGATATTGAACCACATGCAATCCTGACGATGAGCACGAACTCGATTATGTGAAATATGGAAGATTTTTTAAAAACACGTCTCTGGTCATTGGGAATGCCCTCCAAGCCTTTGGGTTGGAATTCCAAGGCAAATACCAAGCCCAAGGTTTGGGAATTCCCAAAGAAAGATATAACGCGAGCGCGTTATAATGCGCTCGCGGTATAATGTGATCACGTTATATCTTAGTTTTGACGTGTTTTGTGAATGCATTTTTTATGTTTTGTGAATGCATTGACAAAACGCGAGCGCGTTATAACGCGCTCGCATTTTTCTCTACATTGAATTTTTTTCTTCTCTTTTTCTTATCTCTTTCCTCTTGTTATCTTTCAGGGAAACTATATACATGAAATAAATATTATAAGTTGACATTTATATATGGACATTTACTTTCTTATACTTTAAGTTATATTTCATGTATATACTTTCAGGATGTTCGAGAGTGGTTTCAGATCTCTAGGAGTTATAATGCAAATTCTAGTTTTTGGAAGATCTTTAAAATTTTAGACTTAGTCAAATTTTAGTAATCAGCATGTCAAATTTCAGTAATCAGCATGTCAAATTTCAGTAATCAGAAGGTCAAATTTTAGTAGTCAACAAGTTCTATCATCTTTGTCTCTCACTCTCTCCTTCTCTCTACTCTTTATGTCTCCACTCCCTCTCTCTTTCCCTTCCTCCCTCTCTCCCCTCTCTCTCTTCTATTTTTTGGAAGATCTCACAAATTTCAAACTTAGTCAAATTTCAATAATCAGGAGGTCAAATTTTAGTAATCAGAAAATTGTATTATTTCTCTCTCTATCTCACTCATTTTTATCCCTTACACTCTAGACCTCTCTCTCACTATCTCTATCCCTTTTTCTAACTCTCTCTCTCTCCCTTGATCTCAATAAATCTCTCTCTATCTCTATCTCCTTTTCCCTCTAATTCTCTCTACCTCACTTATCTCTCCCTCTCTCTCACCTTCCCTCTCTACTTATCTCTATCTCCCTCCCCCCACGCTCTCTCTCTCTACCTAACTAACTCTCCCTCCATCACACCCTACGACTCTCTCTATTTATCTCTAGCTAACCTCTCTCTCACCTCCCTCTCTCTCCCTCCATACTTCTCTCTCCCTATCTACTCTTTATCTCCCATCTCACTTTACCTACCTCTACACCCATCAAACCTTACCACTCTCTCTACACCTCTCTCCCTCCCTCCCTCATTCCCTCTCTACTTCTCTCTATCTCACCTCTCTCTCTACCTCTCCTTCCATCTCTACTTATCTTTATCTCCTCTCTCCCTCTCTCTACCTACCTCTCCTTCAAACACTCTTTATTTCTCTCTATATCACCTCTCTCTCCCTCACTACATCTCTCTCCCTCTCTCCCTCTCTCCCTCCCTCTCTACATATATATATCCCCTCTCCCTCTCTACCTAGCTCTCCATCCATCACAACCTACCACTCTCTCTCCATTACTCTCTATCTAACCTCCCACTCTCTCCATCCATACCTCTCCCTCTCCTTCCCTCTCTACTCTCTACCTCCCTAATCCTTCTCTACCTACTTCTCCATCCATCACTCCCTAACATTCTCTCTACACCTCTCTATATTGCTTCTCTCCCTCCCTCCCTCATTCCCCCTCTAATCTCTCCCTACCTATCCTTCCCTCTCTAATTATCTTTATCTCCCCTATCCCTCTCTCTCTCTCACTAGATGTCTCCCTCCCTACCTTTTCCCCTATCTACTCTCCCTCCCTCTACCTCTCTATTTCACTCTCTCTCACTCCTCGCTTACCCTCTTTCTCTCTCACTCTCTCCTCTTTATCTAACCATTCTCTCCTTCCCTCTTTGTAACTCTCCACTTCTCTATATGTCACCATTCTCTCTCTCCATATCTTTATCTCACCTATCCCTCTTTACCTCTCCCTTCCTCCCCTTTCTCACCCACCCTCCCTCTTTCCCTCTATCTCTATGTATCTCTACTCTCTATCTCACCTATCCCTCTCTAGCTACATATCCCTCCATCACTCCCTACCACACTCTCTCTATTGCTCTCTATCTCACCTCTCTCTCACCTCCCTCTCTCCCCCTCCATACCTCTCCCTCTACTTCCCTCTCTACTCTCTATCTCCCTAATATATCTCTACCTACCTCTCCATCCTTGACTCCCCACCACTCTCTCTATACCTCTCTATATCGATTCTCTCCCTCACTTAATCTCTCTCTACTTATCTCTACCTCTTTGTCTTTCTCTAATTATCTTTATCTCCCCTAGCCCTCTCTCTCTCTCTAGATATCTCTCTCCCTACCTTTTCCCCTATCTACTCTCTATTTCTCCTCTCCCTCCCTCTACCTCTCTCTCTTACTCTCTATCACTCCTCCCTCACCCTCTTTCTCTCTCACTCTCTCCTCTCCATCTCACCATTCTCTCTTTCCCTCTCTATAACTCTCTCCTTCTCTATATGTCACCATTATCTCTCTACTTATCTTTATCTCACATATCCCTCTTTACCTCTCCCTTACTCACCTCTCTCACCCACCCTCCCTCCTTCCCTCTATCTCACCTATCCCTCTCTACCTGCATATCCCTCTATCACTCCCTACCAAACTCTCTTTATTTCTCTCCATCTCACCTATCTCTCACCTCCCTATCTCTCCCTCCATCTATGCTTCCTTATCTACTCTTTATCTCTCATGTATCTCTACCTCTCCTTCCCTCTCTACTTATCTTTATCTCCTCTTTCCCTCCCAACCTCTCTCTCCCTCCGCAATCCCTCCCTCCCCCTATTTCTCTCCCCCACTATGAGGGTTGAGAGTGTAAGGTTTAGTGTTTAAGGCATAGGGTTGAGGTTACAGGGTTAATTGTATAGGGAATAAGGTTTAGGGTTTAGGATATTAGGTATAAAGTTGAGGGTATATGGTATAGGGATCATGGATGAGGGTTTAGGGTTTAAGATATAGGGTTGAGGGTTGAGGGATAGTGTTTAGGGTTGAGGGTATAAGGTTAAGTGTATAGGGTATATGGATTATGGTTTAGGATATTGGGTATATACTTGAGGGTATTGGGTTGAGGATATTAGGTTTAGGGTTCATGGTTTAGGTTTTAGGATTTATGTACAAGTTTAAGGGTTGAGGGTTGAGGTCTAATGTTTAGGGTTAAGGGTATGAGGTTAAGTGTATAGGGTATAGGGATTAGGGTTTAGATTGTAGGGTTAAGGGTATAAGGTATAGGGTTAAGGCTTGAGATTGTAGGGTTTTTTGTTTAAGTATAGGGTTGAGTGATAATGTTTATGTTTTAGGGTATAAGGTTGAGGATGTAGGGTAAAGAGATGAGGCTTGAGGGTTGAGGGATAGTGTTCAAGGTTGAGGGTATAGGGCTAAGTGTATAGGGTATAGGGATTAGGGTGTAGAATAATGGGTATAGGGTTGAGGGTATAGGGCTAAGTGTATAGGGTATACAGATTAGGGTTTAGAATAATGGGTATAGGGTTGAGGGTATTAGGTTTCAGATTGAGGTTTAGGGTTTAGGGTTTAGTGTACAAGGTTGAATGTAGGGTTTAGGGTTTAAGTATAGGGTTCGGGGATGATGTTCAAGGCTTAGGTTATAAGGTTGAGTGTATAGGGTATACGGATGAGGGTTGAAGGTGTAGGGTTGAGGTATAGTGCTCAAGGTTGGGGGTGTAGGGTTAACTGTATAGAGTATAGGGATTAGGGATTATAATATTTGGTATAGGGTTGAGGGTATTGGGTTTAGGGTTGAGGTTTTAAGGTTTAGGGTACAAAGTTTAATGTAGGATTTAGTGTTTAATTATAGGGTTTAGGGTATAGGGTATAGGGATGAGGATTGAGAGTGTAGGGTATATAGTTTAAGGTATAGGGTTGAAGGTATAAGGTTAAGTTTATAGGGTATAGGGAGTAGTGTTTAGGATATTAGGTATAGAGTTGATGGCATTGGGTTGAAGGTTTAAGGTTAAGTTTATAGGGTATAGGGATTAGAGTTTAGGGGAGAGAGAAAGAGACCTGAGAGAGGGTGAAATTTACAACTATATTGCCAATTTCACCGAATTAGCAAGCTAGTGGGCCCACTAGCTTGCCAATTCGGTGAAATTGGCAACCTAACTTGCCCTATTTGAAAAAATGGGTCCAAGAAATGGGGTCTCGGTGATTTACATCACATATCTCATTTCTGGACCCATTTTTTCAAACAGGCCACTACATTTCTAATTTCACTAAATTGGCAAGCTAGTGGGCCCAATAACTTGCCCATTTGGTGAAATTGACAACCTAACTTGGCTTGTTTGAAAAAATGGGCGCAAGAAATGGGGTCTCCCGATGATGTAAATCACTTGGAGACTGTATTTCTTGGACCTATTTTTTTTCAAACAGGCCACTACATTGCCAATTTCACTGAATTGGCAAGCTAGTGGGCCCACTAGCTTGGGAATTCGATGAAATTACAACTGTCCTGCCTCAGCAAAATAATCCAAGAAATGGGGTCTCTCAGTGATCTAAATCATTGAGAGACCCCATTTCTTGGACCCATTTTTTCAAACAGACCACTACATTTCCAATTTCACTATATTGGCAAGCTAGTGGGCCCACTAGCATGTAAATTTGGTGAAATTGGCAACCTAACTTGTCTTGTTTGAAAAAATGGGTTTAAGAAATGGGATCTCCTAGTGATTTACATCTCCAGGAGACTACATTTCTTGGACCCATTTTTTCAAATAGGCCACTACATTGCCAATTTCACCGAATTAGCAAGCTAGTGGGCCAACTAGCTTGGCAATTCGGTGAAATTCACAACCTAACTTGCTTGTTTGAAAAAATGGGTCCAAGAAATGGGGTCTCTTGGTGATGTAAATCACCGAGAGACCCCATTTCTTGGGACCCATTTTTTCAAACAAGTCACACCATTTACAATTTCACTAAATTGGCAAGCTAGTGGGCCCACTAGTTTTCCAATTTGGTGAAATTGACAACCTAACTTGTCCTGTTTGAAAAAATGGGTCCAAGAAATGGGGTCTCTCGGTGATTTACATCATCGGGAGACCCCATTTCTTGGACCTATTTTTTCAAATAGGCCACTACATTACCAATTTCACTGAATTGGCAAGCTAATGGGCCCACTAGCTTGGCAATTCGATGAATTTGACAACCTAGCTTGCTTGTTTGAAAAAATGGTTCCAAGAAATGGGGTCTCCCAATGATTTATATCACTGAGAGACCCCATTTCCTGGACCCATTTTTTCAAATAAAAAAGTTAGCTTGCTAATTTCACTGAATTGCCAAGCTAGTGGGCCCACTCAGCTTGCAAATCAGTGAAATTCAAGAACTCCACGACTATTTGAGGGCCGGGTTCAGGGTCTCTCATGATGTAAATCACCTATATCTCATTCTTGACCCATTTTTTCAAACAGCCACTACATTTCCAACTTCAAATTGGCAAGCTAGTGGGCCCACTAGCTTGCAAATTTGGTGAAATTCGCAACCTAACCTATCTCATTTGAAAAAATGGGTCCAAGAAATGGGGTCTCTTGGTGATCTACATCACCAGGAGACCCCATTTCTTGGACCCATTTTTTTAAATAGGCCAGTACATTGCCAATTTCACTGAATTAGCAAGCTAGTGGGCTCACTAGCTTAGCAATTCAGTGAAATTGATAACCTAACTTGCCTATTTGAAGAAATGGGCCAAAGAAATGGGGTCTCCCAGTGATTTACATCACTAAGAGACCCCATTTCTTGGACCCATTTTTTCAAACAGGCCACTACATTTCCATTTTCACTGAATTGGCAAGCTAGTGGGCCCACTAACTTGCCAATTTGGTGAAATTGACAACCTAACTTGTCCTGTTTGAAAAAATGGGGTCTCCGGTGATTTGGTGATGTAAATCACTGAGAGACCCCATTCCTTGGACCCATTTTTTCAAACAGAACACTACATTGCTAGTTTCACAGAATTGGAAAGCTAGTGGGCCCACTAGCTTGACAATTCAATGAAATTAGCAAACCTAACTTGCTTATTTGAAAAAATGGGTCCAAGAAATGGGGTCTCTCGGTGATTTCAATCACCAAGAGACCCTATTTCTTGGACCTATTTTTTCAAATAGGCCATTACATTCCCAATTTCATCGAATTGGAAAGCTAGGGTAGAGGGTTAAGGGTAGAGGGGAGAGAGATAGAAGGAGTGAGTGAGTGAGAGAGATATACTTGGGAGAGGGAGAGGGGATAGGAGGGAGAGACTTGAAAGAAAGAAAAAGAGGGAGGGAGTGGGAGAGAGATAGAGGATAGAGGGTTTAAGGGTTTAAGGGTTAAGTGTTTAGGGTTTACGATTAAGGGTAGAGGGTAGAGAATTAAGAGTTTAAGGGTAAAGGGTAGATGGTAGAGGATTAAGGGTAGAGGGGAGAGAGAGAAAAAGTTAGTGAGTGAGAGAGAGAGACTTGAGAGAGGGAGAGAGAGTAGGAGAGATATAATTTAGAGAGAGAGTGAGGGAGTGGGAGAGAGATAAAGGGCTTAATGGTTTAAGGGTAAATTTTTTAGGGTTTATGGTTAAGGGTAGAGGGGAGAGAGATAGAGGGAGTGACTGAGAGAGAGACCTAAGAGAGGGAGAGGGGGTAGGAGGAAGAGGGTTGAGAGAGAGAGAGTAAGGGAGGGAGTGGGAGAGATATAGAGGGAGGGAGGGTTAAGGGTAGAGGGTAGAGATTTTAAGGGTTAAGGGTTAAGGGTAGAGGGTTAAGGGTTTAAGGGTTAGGGTTTAAGGGTTAAGGGTAGAGGGTAGAGGGTTTAGGGTAGAGGGGAGAGAGATAGAGGGAGTGAGTGAGAGAGAGAGACCTAAGAGAGGGAGAGGTAGTAGGAGGGAGAGACTTAAGAGAGAGAGGGAGGGAGTGGGAGAGAGATAGAGGGAGTGAGTGAGAGAGAGACTTGAGAGAGGGAGAGGAGGTAGGAGGGAGAGACTTGAGATTGTAGGGTTTTCCATCTCAAGTCTACAATACCTTAACCATCTCCCCTCTACCCTTAACCCTATACCTTTAGGGTTAAGGGTAGAGGGGAGAGAGATAGAGGGATTGAGTGAGATTGTAGGGAGGGAGAGACTTGAGATTGTATGGTTTTCCATTTAAACCTTCTACCCTCAACCCTATACTTAAATGGAAAACCCTACAATCTCAAGTCTCTCCCTCCTACCTCCTCTACCTCTCTCAAGTCTCTCTCTCACTCACTCCCTCTACTTCTCTTTATCTCACCTCTCTCTACCTCTCCTTCCATCTCTACTTATATTTATCTCCTCTCTACCTCTCTCTACCTACCTCTCCTTCAAACACTCTTTATTTCTCTCTATTTGACCTCTCTATCCCTCACTACATCTCTTTCCCTCTCTCCCTCCCTCTCTACCTAGCTCTCCATCCATCACAACCTACCACACTCTCTCCATTAGTCTCTATCTAACCTCCCACTCTCCATCCATACCTCTCCCTCTCCTTCCCTCTCTACTCTCTACCTCCCTAATCCTTCTCTACCTAATTCTCCATCCATCACTCCCTAACATTCTCTCTGCAACTCTTTATATTGATTCTCTCCCTCCCTCCCTCATTCCCTCTCTACTCTCTTTCTACCTCTCCTTCCCTCTCTAATTATCTTTATCTCCCTATCCCTCTCTCTCTCTCACTAGATGTCTCCCTCCCTACCTTTTCCCCTATCTACTCTATCTCTCCTCTCCCTCCCTCTACCTCTCTCTCTCACTCTCTCACTCCTCCCTTACCCTCTTTCTCTCTCACTCTCTCCTCTTTATCTCACCATTCTCTCTTTTCCTCTTTGTAGCTCTCCACTTCTCTATATGTCACCATTGTCTCTCTACTTATATTTATCTCACCTATCCCTCTTTACCTCTCCCTTCCTCCCCTCTCTCACCTATCCCTCTCTAGCTGCATATCCCTCCATCACTCCCTATAACACTTTCTCTATTTCTCTCTATATCACCTCTCTCTCACCTCCCTCTCTCCCCCTCCATACCTCTCTACTGTCTATCTCCCTAATACCTCTATACCTACCTCTCCATCCATGACTCCCGACCACTCTCTCTATACCTCTCTATACCGATTCTCTCCCTCCCTTATTCTCTCTCTACTTCTCTCTACCTCTTTGTCTTGCTCTAATTATCTTTATCTCCCCTATCTCTCTATCTCTCTCACTAGATATCTCTTTCCCTACCTTTTCCCCTATCTACTCTCTATCTCTCCTCTCCCTCCCTCTACCTCTCTCTCTCACTCTCTCTCACTCCTCTCTCACCCTCTTTCTCTCTCACTCTCTCCTCTTTATCTCACCATTCTCTCTTTCCCTCTCTATAACTCTCTCCTCTATATGTCACCATTCTCTCTCTACTTATCTTTATCTCACATATCCCTCTTTACCTCTCCCTTCCTCCCCTCTCTCGCTCAACCTCCCTCCTTCCCTCTATCTCTATCTCTCTCTACTTCTCTCTATCTCACCTATCCCTCTCTACCTAAATATCCCTCTATCACTCCCTACCAAACTCTCTTTATTTCTCTCTATCTCACCTCTCTCTCACCTCCCTCTCTCTCCCTCCATACCTCTCCATCCATCTATACTTCCTTATCTACTCTTTATCTCTCATGTATCTCTACCTCTCCTTCCCTCTCTACTTATCTTTATCTCCTCTTTCCTTCCCAACCTCTCTCTCTATCTCCCCAATCCCTCCCTCCCCTTATTTCTCTCTCCACCTATGAGGGTCGAGAGTGTAAGGTTTAGTGTTTAAGGTATAGGGTTGAGTTTATAGGGTTAATTGTATAGGGAATAAGGTTTAGGGTTTAGGATATTAGGTATAAAGCTGAGGGTATATGGTATAGGGATGACGGATGAGGGTTTAGGGATTAAGGTATAGGGTTGAGGGTTGAGGGTTTAGGGTTGAGGTTTGAGGGATACTGTTTAGGGTTGAGGGTATAAGGTTAACTGTATAGGGTATATGGATTATGGTTTAGGATATTGGGTATATAGTTGAGGGTATTGGGTTGAGGATATTAGGTTTAGAGTTGATGGTTTAGGTTTTAGGATTTATGTACAAGTTTAAGGGTTGAGGGTTGAGGTATAATGTTCAGGGTTAAGGGTATGAGGTTAAGTGTATAGGGTATAAGGATTAGGGTTTAGGTTGTAGGGTTAAGGGTATAAGGTATAGGGTTAAGACTTGAGATTGTAGGTTTTTTTGTTTAACATTATTCTTGAACCCTTAACCCTATAATTAAACACTAAATCCTACATTAAACCTTGTACCCTAAACCCAATACCCTCAACCCTATACCGAATATTCTAAACCCTAATCCCTATACTCTCTACAGTTAACCCTACACCCCCAACCTTGAACACTATACCTCAACCCTACACGTTCAACCCTCATCCTTATATCCTATACCCTCAACCTTATAACCTAAGCCCTGGAAATCATCCGCCAACCCTATACGTAAACCCTAAACCCTACATTCAACCTTGTACACTAAACTTGAAACCCTAAACCTCAATCTAAAACCCAGTACCCTCAACCCTATACCCATTATTCTGAACACTAATCCTTATTCCCTATACACTTAGCCCTATACCCTCAACCTTTAATACTATCCCTCAACCCTCAACCCTATAGGTTAAATCCTAAACCCTACACCCTCAAGCCTCATCTCTTTACCCTGCACCCTCAACCTTATACCCTAAACCATAAACATTATCCCTCAACCCTATACTTAAATGGAAAACCATACAATCTCAAGTCTCTCCCTCCTACCTCCTCTCCCTCTCTCAAGTATCTCTCTCACTCACTCCCTCTATCTCTATCCCACTCCCTCCCTATCTCTCTCTTAAGTCTCTCTCTCCTACTACCTCTCCCTCTCTCACTCACTCCCTCTATCTCTCTCCCCTCTACCCTTAACCCTAAACCTTAAACCCTTACCCTTAAACCCTCTACCCTATACCCATAACCCTCCCTCCCTCTATCCCTCTCCTACTCCCTCCCTCCCTCTCTCTCTCAACCCTCTCCCTCCACCTCTCTCTCTCAAGTCTCTCTCTCCTACCCACTCAGCCTCTCTCAGCTCTCTCTCTCTCACTCCCTCTATCTCTCTCCCCTCTACCCTAAACCCTCTACCCTTAACCCTTAAACCCTAAATCCTTAAACCCTTAACCCTATACCCTTAACCCTTAACCCTTAAAATCTCTACCCTCTACCCTTAACCCTCCCTCCCTCTATATCTCTCCCACTCCCTCCCTCAATCTCTCTCTCAAACCTCTCCCTCCTACCCTCTCTCCCCTCTACCCTTAACCATAAACCCTAAAAAATTTACACTTAAACCATTAAACCCTTTATCTCTCTCCCACTCCCTCAGTCTCTCTCTCTCAAGTATTTCTCTCCCTCTCTCAATTCTTTCTCTCTCTGACTCACTCACTTTGTCTATCTCTCTCCCCTCTACCATTAATCCTCTACTATCTACCCTTTACCCTTAAACTCTTAATTCTCTACCCTCTACCCTTAACCGTGTTAGAACTGAAAATTTCCATCCAAAACCCTAACGTTTTCCCACAAATTTCCATAAAAGTCCATAAATACCCTAAGGAATTTTATTTTATTTTCCTATCTTTTCATGAAAAAAATCATTTTATCCCCCATCCAAGTGCTATAAACATCTTATACTTCATACCGCTACCTTAATCCTTTTGAAATTCCCATCTTTTCATTCTTTACCGCTATACCACATACAACTCAATCCATACCCACGGTATAGCGGTAGTGGTTTAGAGCAGTCAAAGTAACCTTTACCACGGTACAGTAGAAGGTCATCTCAAAGACCGCGGTAACCACGGTAAATAGAAGGAAATGGTTAATGGTCACACTGTAGTACCACGCATGGTATAAACATGAACCGTGGTGATTGCGGTAAACATGACATAGACGAATAGGTGATGGTGAGGTAACTGGTGAAGATGACTACCGTGCTACCGTTGGTGGTCAAGCCAATGACCGCAATAGATGAAGATAAGTGACAGGGAAGCAGGCGAAGACAACATAAAATGTCGGTACCGCCTTACCGCCGGTAGCAAAAAGCAAAGGTCAAAATGGAAAAGTCAAAGTACCGCAATACCGCGGGGAGATGAAATATTGAACATGGTAGAACGGTAAGTGATGGAGGTGATCATGATGGTCAGTGTGGGGATGGCCACTGTGATACTGCGGCTGGTCAAATGTTTGACCGTGGTAGATGGGTAAGTTTATTAAAGGCATAAGGTGAAAATCAAAGGTATAACTATAATAAAAAATATTTAGCTTGCCGATAGGCAATTAATTAAATATTTTAATTTTTTGCCTTGAAATACAAACGACCATAACCAAAAAATGAAGGGTCGTGACCCTTGATCTGTAATGTATAAATATTTGTAAAAATATGAGATAAAAAAAAGAAAAAAAAGAGGAAAATAGTAGTTAGATGGTAGGAGTTAGAATTTTCCCGTGAAGGGACTGGATTGAGGGTTGACGGTTGAGGGTTGGGAGATTAGGGTTTAAGGGTTTAGGATTGAGGGTTGATGGATTAAGAGGGTATAGGGGTTGAGGGATTAGGGTTTAAGGTTTGAGGGCTAAGGGATTAAGAGGGTATAGGGATTGAGGGATTAGGGTTTAAGGGTTGAGGGTTGAGGGTTGAGGGTTGAGGGATTAAGAGGGTATAGGGGTTGAGGGATTAGGGTTTAAGGGTGGAGGGTTGAGGGTTGAGGGATTAAGAAGGTATAGGGGTTGAGGGATTAAGAAGGTATAGGGGTTGAGGGATTAGGGTTTAAGGGTTGAGGGTTGAGGGTTCAAGGATTAAGAGGGTATAGGGGTTGAGGGATTAGGGTTGATGAAATTTTCACTAAATTGGCAAGCTAGTGGGCCCACTAGCTTTCCAATTTGGTGAAATTGGCAACTTAACTTGTCTTGTTTGAAAAAATGGGTCGAAGAAACGCGGTCTCTCGGTGATTTAGAACACCGAGAGACCCCATTTCTTGGACCCATTTTTTCAAATAGGCAAGTTAGGTTGTCAATTTCACCGAATTGCCAAGCTAGTTGGCCCACTAGCTTTCTAATTCAGTGAAATAGGCAATGTACTGGCCTATTTGAAAAAACAAGTCCAAGAAATGGGGTTTCTCAATGATGTAAATCACTGAGAGACCCCATTTCTTGGACCCATTTTTTCAAATAGGCAAGTTACGTTACCAATTTCACTGAATTGCCAAGCTAGTGGGCCCACTAGCTTGCTAATTCAGTGAAATTGGCAATGTAGTGGCCTGTTTGAAAAAAGGGTCCAAGAAATGGGGTCTCCTGGTGATTTACATCACTGAGAGACCCCATTTCTTGGACCCATTTTTTCAAACATGCAAGTTAGGTTACCAATTTCACCAAATTGCCAAGCTAGTGGGCCCACTAGCTTGCCAATTCAGTGAAATTGGCAATGTAGTGCCCTGTTTGAAAAAAAATGGGTCCAAGAAATGGGGTCTCCAGGTGATTTACATCATCAGGAGACCCCATTTCTTGGACCCATTTTTTCAAACAGGACAAGTTAGATTGCCAATTTCACCAAAGGTTGCCAATTTAGTGAAATTGAAAATGTAGTGGCCTGTTTGAAAAAATGGGGTCTCTCACACTAGCTTGCCAATTTAGTGAAATTTGAAAATGTAGTGGCCTGTTTGAAAAAATGGGTCCAAGAAATGGGGTCTCTCACCCAGTAGCTTGCCAATTTAGTGAAATTGGAAATGTAGTGGCCTTTTTGAAAAAATGGGTCCAAGAAATGGGGTCTCTTGATGATGTAAATCACTGAGAGACTCAATTTCTTGGACCTGTTTTTTCAAACAAGGCAAGTTAGGTTGCCAATTTCACCCTCTCTCAGGTCTCTCTCTCCCCTAAACCCTAATCCCTATACCCTATAAACTTAACCTTAAACCTTCAACCCAATGCCATCAACTCTATACCTAATATCCTAAACCCTAATCCCTATACCCTATAAACTTAACCTTATACCTTCAACCCTATACCTTAAACCATAAACCCTACACTCTAAATCCTCATCCCTATACCCTATACCCTATACCCTAAACATTATCCCTGAACCTTGAACCCTATAATTAAACACTAAATCCTAAATTAAACCTTGTACCCTAAACCTTAAACCCTCAACCCTAAACCCAATACCCTCAACCCTATACCGAATATTCTAATCCCTAATCCCTATACTCTATACAATTAACCCTACACCCCCAACCTTGAACACTATACCTCAACCCTACACATTCAACCCTGATCCTTATACCAAATACACTCAACCCTATAACATAAGCCTTGAACATCATCCCCCAACCCTATACTTAAACCCTAAACCCTAAACCTCAATCTGAAACCCAATACCCTCAACCCTATACCCATTATTCTAAACCCTAATCCCTATACCCTATACCCTCAACCCTATACCCATTATTATAAACCCTAATCCCTATACCCTATACACTTAGCCCTATAACCTCAACCTTGAACACTATCCCTCAACCTCAAGCCTCATCTCTTTACCCTACATCCTCAACCTTATACCCTCAACCCTATACTTAAATAGAAAACCCTACAATCTTAAGTCTTAACCCTATACATTATAACCTTAACCCTACAACCTAAACCCTAATCCCTATACCCTATACACTTAACCTCATACCCTTAACCCTGAACATTATACCTCAACCCTCAACCATTAAACTTGTACATAAATCCTAAAACCTAAACCATCAACCCTAAACCTAATATCCTCAACCCAATACCCTCAACTATACACCCAATATTCTAAACAATAATCCATATACCCTATACACGTAACCTTATACCCTCAACCCTAAACACTATCCCTCAACCCTCAACCCTCAACCCTAAACCCTCATCCATCATCCCTATACGATATACCCTCAACTTTATACCTAATATTCTAAACCATAAACCTTATTCCCTATACAATTAAACCTATAACCTCAACCCTATACCTTAAACACTAAACTTGACACTCTCAAACCTCATAGGGGGAGAGAGAAATAGGGGGAGGGAGGGATTGGGGAGAGAGAGAGAAGTTGGGAGGGAAAGAGGAGATAAAGATAAGTAGAGAGGAAGGAGAGGTAGAGATACATGAGAGATAAAGAGTAGATAAGGAAGTATATATGGAGGGAGAGGTATGGATGGAGAGAGAGGGAGGTGAGAGAGAGGTGAGATAGAGATAAATAAAGAGAGTTTGGTAGGGAGTGTGATAAAGGGATATGCAAGTACAGAGGGATAGGTGAGATAGAGAGAAGTAGAGAGAGATAGAGATAGAGGGAAGGAGGAAGAATGGCAAGAGAGGGGAGGAAGGGAGAGGTAAAGAGGGATATGTGAGATAAAGATAAGTAGAGAGAGAATGGTGACATATAGAGAAAGAGAGAGTTATAGAGAGGAGAGATTGAGAGAGAAAGAGGGTGAGGGAGGAGTGAGAGAGAGTGAGAGAGAGAGGTAGAGGGAGGGAGAGGAGAGATAGAGAGTAGATAGGGGAAAAGGTAGGGAGAGAGATATCTAGTGAGAGAGAGAGAGGGCTAGGGGAGATAAAGATAATTAGAGAAAGACAAAGAGGTAGAGAGAAGTAGAGAGAGAATAAGGGAGGGAGAGAATCGATATAGAGAGGTATAGAGAGAGTGGTGGGGAGTGATGGATGGAGAGGTAGGTAGAGAGGTATTAGGGAGATAGAGAGTAGAGAGGGAAGTAGAGGGAGAGGTATGGAGGGGGAGAGAGGAGGTGAGAGAGAGGTGAGATAGAGAGCAATAGAGAGAGTGTGGTAGGGAGTGATGGAGGGATATGCAGCTAGAGAGGGATAGGTGAGATAGAGAAAAGTAGAGAGAGAGAGATAGAGGGAAGGAGGGAGGGTGGGTGAGAGAGGGGAGGAAGGGAGAGGTAAAGAGGGATAGGTGAGATAAAGATATGTAGAGAGAGAATGGTGACATATAGAGAAGTGGAGAGTTACAAAGAGGGAAAGAGAGAATGGTGAGATAAAGAGGAGAGAGTGAGAGAGAAAGAGGGTAAGGGAGGAGTGAGAGAGAGTGAGAGAGAGAGGTAGAGGGAGGGAGAGGAGAGATAGAGAGCAGATAGGGGAAAAGGTAGGGAGGGAGACATCTAGTGAGAGAGAGAGAGGGATAGGGGAGATAAAGATAATTAGAGAGGGAAGGATAGGTAGAGAGAGAGTAGAGAGGGAATGAGGGAGGGAGAGAAGTAATATAGAGAGGTGCAGAGAGAATGTTAGGGACTGATGGATGGAGAAGAGGCAGAGAAGGATCAGGGAGGCAGAGAGTAGAGAGGAAGGAGAGGGAGGCATGGATGGATGAAGGAGAAGAACTAGGAGGCAGAGAGGCAGAGAGGGAAGAGAGGAGAGGCGGGATGGAGAGAGAGTGGGAGGTCAGATAGAGAGCAATGAGAGAGAGTGGTAGGCTGTGATGGGATGGAGAGGTAGGTAGAGAGGGAGGGAGAGAGGGAGAGAGGGAGAGAGATGTAGTGAAGGAGAGAGAGGTGAGATAGAGAGAAATAAAGAGTGTTTGAAGGAGAGGTAGGTATAGAGAGGGAGAGAAGAGATAAAGATAAGTAGAGATGGAAGGAGAGGTAGAGAGAGAGGTGAGATAGAGAGAAGTAGAGAGGGAATGAGGGAGGGAGGGAGAGGTGTAGAGAGATTGGTAAGGTTTGATGGATGTAGAATTAGGTAAAGAGAGATGGGAGATAGAGAGTAGATAGGAAGAAGAGAGGGAGATAGAAGTATGGAGGGAGAGAGATGGAGGTGAGAGAGAGGTTAGCTAGAGAGAAATAGAGATAGTGGTAGGGCGTGATGGAGGGAGAGGTAGGTAGGTAGAGAGAGAGAGAGGGGGGAGGGAGATAGAGACAAGTAGAGAGGGAAGGTGAGAGAGGGAGAGATAAGTGAGGTAGAGAGAGTTAGAGGGAAAAGGAGACAAAGACATAGAGAGAGATTTATTGAGATCAAGGGAGAGAGAGAGTCAAAAAAAGGGCTAGAGATAGCGAGAGAGAGGTCTAGAGTGTAAGGGATAAAAATGAGTGAGATAGAGAGAGAAATAATACAATTTTCTAATTACTAAAATTTGACCTCCTGATTATTGAAATTACACTAAGTTTGAAATTTGTGAGATCTTCCAAGAACTAGAAGAGAGAGAGGGGAGAGAGGGAGGAAGGGAGAGAGAGAGGGAGTGGAGAGATAAAGAGTAGAGAGAAGGAGAGAGTGAGAGAGAAAGATGATAGAGCTTGTTGACTACTAAAATCTAACCTCCTGATTACTAAAATTTGACATGCTGATTACTAAAATTTGACTAAGTCTGAAATTTTAAAGATCTTCCAAAAACTAGAATTTACATTATAACTCCTAGAGATCTGAAACCACTCTCAAACATCTTAGAAGTATATACATGAAATATAACTTAAATTATAAGAAAGTAACAAGAAGAAAGAGACTAGAAAAAGAGAAGAAAATATTTTCAATGTAGACCAAAATGTGAGCACGTTATAGCGCGCTCGCGTTTTGGAAATGTTTTTTTAATTTCAAAATATGCACATTTTTGAACTCAAAATGCACACATTTTTTGAAATTTAAACCATAACGTGAGCACGTTATAATGCACTCACATTTTAGAACACCCACATTAGGCTCGGTAATGATCGATCCTAGGCTCGGTCATTACAAAGCCATAACACAAGTGCATTTTACTATAACACATTTGTGTTTTTGCTATTTGGGGATGAAAAAGTAAGTTTTCCATGAAATTGCTACCCATTTCCATGCACTTGCCCAACTGACGAATCTACCATCAATAGTCTAATCAAAACATAAAACATCATTAATTCAAATGTTCACAATGCTAAGCTAAAGCATGACATAATGATAGCATCAAGATCAAATACCATCACATCAAACATAACATTCACATCACTTAATTGATAGCGATCAAATAGTAATCGAGTACCATGTCAAAGTACTAATAGAAATACAACATACAGGAGAAGAACACTGTTTGATCAAAAGAGCAAAACGGAGGGGTCTTACATCCTCCCCCTAGGGCTAGGCTTACTCCTGGAAGCCTGCAACTACCCCTAGTGAAAACTCCATACAATCACACATAACCAAGGGTTCCAAACTAAACCACTCCAAACCTCAACATATAAACAACAACAACCCATGCCAAAAACAACTCAACCAAGTACATTGCCAATCCATATAGACGAACATGGTGAAGCAACCACCAACCAAGTCTCCAAAAACACATAACCATGGATTAACATACATAATACACACATGTACCAATACACATCACCGGGAATCATCACAAGGCTACACAAGGGTCCATCTGGACACCGGAAAGAATCATACCGATCCATGATAAAAGAATCCATGAACCAAGAACCAATATCCATCTCACATAATCCATAAGCCAAGAGCCAATATCCATCTCACATAATCCATATCTCACACTCAATGGTTTGATGGTGGTAGGCCACACACACATGGTGAGACCATCGAAACAAGACCACAATGTCCTATCTCTTGTTATACAAGGTGGTTAGCCTCTAAGAGATATTCATCACACATAGGTGAGTAGTGGGTCCTAGCTGCATAATAGCCTCACATACTCCCATCCTCTATGTTTCCTGCGTCTACTTCCTTGTACACTCAAACCAAGTTCATCTCATATGTCCTTGGAGAGGAATCACCATACAACAAATAGCTGACATTGAAAACAACAATGATAACTAGCTTCGCCACCAAGTTCATAAAGAAGAGAAAATTAAAGTTCAATTTCAACAATAAGGAAATAAATGTGCACAATTTCAACACTGAATCAAATATATAACCACTAGGGTTATAAGAAAATAAGATCACAAGTGGTGGCTAAACCTTCACAATCAAATATAACAAAGTGTTGGCCCTCACAATCAATTGAAAAATCATCAATAACCAAAAGAAAGTTCATAATCTTTAAAATTGCACTATACAACACTATGTGACTAGATACTAGCCACAAAGAGGAAACAACGTCAGGCTATCACGATAGCCCCTCATGTGGTGCGGAGTGAAAATGCCAACCACATGGCATGGGGTGTACTCCTTAGCTACACCCTGCATCACGTCATCACATGGCATGAACATACACTAGTCGGACAAGGCACGTACTGGTCATATGCCACATGGCAGAGTGTCTGTGGCTCCGTGGAAGTAGGAACGTGCAGAATACTCCCCACATAGCAATACCTCATGGAGAAGGCACATCTAGATACTCGCCGAAGCTAGAGGTATACATGGCTAGGATCTACCCATATGCTACTCGACCAACATGGTCACGGAAACCATGAGTATCCCTCTACAAGTGTTTGAGGCCCCATAATGCTCATCACACAAGTAGGCTAACAAAGAAAATCTCATAATGCACCTTCACCTATCTACACACGCGGCATCGTGTAACATGGCATCACCACCAATACTGTGTCAGAACACCAGTCGGGTGTGGCATCGTATCTCGTACATCATGTCAGAACACAAGTAAGATAGGGTATATATACATGATGCAATATGATAATATCACTATGGGGCTACCAAGTCTCACCTCTCATACAGACGAGGTTTACTCTCTATGCTAGATCAATGCCTCCACGGACATCCAAGCATAGCTAACATACCTATGCTATGGTACTCAAATATGTGGGGATTAGGTTAACATTTATGGATCAAGTATCTTTATCCATTATAAGGGAAAGTAGTGGTTAAGTTTCCTTGGGATTGGTTGAGTTAAGACGCTTTGCATCGCAATATGCATATGCTACACATTCCACCCAAGGAACTTGTGCCTGCTACTATCCCTTTACAGATTGAGGTTCTAGAGAACCAAAAGAAGAAGAACTACTCTTGGTTACTCTTATATATAAGTTTCAACCACACATGGGTTGGCCTTCAACCAGGTAACAAATATGCACACACACATAATAGTATGGTACCTCCCACACCAAAGTGTAACTTTTCCTCAAGGATGGGTACTAAGTATCACCATCACATGGATACACAAAGCAAGTACGGGGTATTCACAACTCTCAAACATGATACATTTATTGGATTCTTACATTACAAGGGTACAACTACATACATAATCCCATAGGAATATCCAATTTCATGACCCATGGGATACATATCAAAACTTTCCAACCATAACCTCTTATTAGGTTACTTTCACACTACTCTTTTCCATAGAGTATATCATGCTAAGGTAAAAGCCATGAACACGTGATCACTTAACAATTCCACTAATAGATTCATAGGGACAACCTAATGGGAATAAATATTCCTAGAGAATCCAATGTATGAGCTTGAGGCTCTGATACCATGTGTAACGCCCCACCATGCAACCCTAGAGGAAGTTGCTATTAACTACTCAAACAAACTATTTTTTATTTATTTATTTATTTTTAAAGTAAAATTAATATGCAAGATCACTAACTATTGCAACAATCTCTAAGGTTACGATATTGAGATTACTTAATAACCCACAAACAACATTAAAGAATTGAAACCACAACATTTAATTACTTATGAAATTAAGAACACATACATTCCATACAAGATAAATTCATCAAAGAAAATAAAGACACCATAAGATCTCATTTAACAATAAGGTTACAACTCTCATTCCCTGAATGAGGTAAAACCAAAAGCATGATTACATATTACAACTTCCACCTCGATTACAGAGAGAGGTAATGAATTACAAGCATAACTGAAATGAATAAAAGCATAAAGAGAAACTAGATCCCACGAGCTCTCCAACTAGAAATCTCTTCAACATGAACAAGAAGAAAGCCCAACAGAGTAAGGTGCATGCCACCCAACCAAGTGGAACCCAAAGGCCCACCCCCCGTGCTAGGAGATAGTAACAAGGATTCCTAGACAAGACCAACTACCTCTAGACATAGGTTGAATCATAACTAAATCCAAACTGACACAACCAATCACTTGCACCACACAAGTACAACTCAAGTTCAACTTACGTACAACTCAAATACATCACAAGTACAACTCAAGTACAACTCTAACATGGTTACATTGCTTCCAGAAATAATAGATCAAGTATGTTAAGAAAACCATACACATAATAATCAAGTACCAACTACTATTACACCATAACATTACTGACATGGACTACATTGCTTTAATTATCACTTGCAAAACTACTTTTGAAGGTTACACAGTTTACATCTCCCGGCTCTGGCCCCTAACAGAAGTCACTCTACTACTTGACAACACACATTTAAACTAATTAGCAAGGGAACCCAAGTGCATACGAAATAGATATAACCACCATTCCAACACTAGGAGGAACCATATAATGAAACTCATTCCAAACACTGGAGGCAACAACACACATAATCCACTCCTTCCACAGGAGGCACAAATCATCCCCGTTCGTGATAATCGGGTTACTTACTGACAAGGAACCAAGCACTACTCAAGGTAATTAATAAATGATTGACCTCACAAAATGACAACCCACATCCTCTAAGGTCCTTTGTAAGACTTACAGATTAAAGACACTTAACCCATTTCCCCAAACATGAGCACAAAGGAAATAATCACATAAGGCAATTGTGAGGAAATAGGTAATTTTGGATATATTAAACCCACTTCCTTAATATAACTCAGTAGTTTAATGATGCAATGAAAGTAATTTAATAATACCTCTTTCAGACAAAGCGAGACATTTAACCCAAATATTTAATTCCCTAAATACTTTTTAAATAATAATAAAATAAACATTTACTTCATCCATTCCAAACAGGTTGACAACCTAATACGACAACCCCCATATTTAAAACCCTATATGGAAGACTTAACACCCTTTCTAATTAAATTCCCCGAAAGAGATGACAGAAGGAATTACATTTAAACAAGCAATTTAATCGAAATTAAATCTACTTCAGATTTCCTAAATCAACTTCTTAATTCATATACGGTACTTTATTGCATTTAGTAACACTGAATTGGATCACGTCTCTATTAGGCCAAGATGAAATAAACACCAAATATTTAATTCTCTAATTGCTTTTAATTTAATATAAAATAGACATTTATTTCTACCAATTAGAAAATATTGTTTCGAAGTAAATAATTGTTTCCTCTTTTCGATATATCCATTTTAAAAATAATTAACTCATCCATTAAACATATCCCTTAAAAATCAAATATATCGATCTATCTATTACATTATTTTTAAAATAAAATCCACAACTTGACTAAAACACTATAATATAAATCATTTAATTCCATTTAAATCATGTCCTTAATTTAAATCATTATTTTAAAATAATCAAAATTTTCTCAATTACATTTAAAATATGCCTTTTTAAAAATAATAATTTCAATATAACCAAGTATTAAAAAGAATGACTCACTATAGATTTTAATTTATTATATATATATTAATATTTTAATATTATATGAATATAATATAAAATATTAATAAATATATTTTAATATTATAATAATATAATATTAAATATTAATAATATATTTATTTATTTTCTATCTTTTGTTCAGGGCACACTTAGTTTCATGGGCCACGCGTTTTAGGGCACTCACAATAGATGGGGTGATAGATGCATTTTTCTATTGGGGCAGAGGCTGACATCACCCACAACCAACCCCTATGTATGGGGCGGTGGCTGTGAGGACAACTGACCCACCAGTATGTGGGTGGCGGTGCTTAGGCAGTCACGTGTGGGCACGTTGGGTGTGGCTCCCCATAGTGCCTCCCATGAGGGGGTGGTTGTGGGTTGAGCCCCCAACATCCCCAACAATTTGATTTTTTTTTTATATCTTATTTTTAATTTTTTTACAATAAAACGTGCGGATTTCGAAATTCGAATCAGGGTTTTGATTTTTTTTTTTTTTTTTTTTTCATTTGCACAATGAAATCCAAAATAGAAAAAGACTATTTATAAATATCTATAAATATATAATTTTGATTTAACCAGTTGAGAAAATAATATCTCAAAATGATCATATACAGCCATTAAGCAATTTTTTGGAAGAACAACTTTTCCAAATAGAGGTTTCAAAGTTTGAGCAAATTGAACATGGGTTTATTTTTTTTAAAAATCATTTTGAGTTTTCAACCAAAGGTTTTACAAGGAACACAACCAAATACATGAATCTTTTCAAATTGAAACTAAATTAATCAATAGAAAAACCTAATTCCAAAAGTTTGAGAGATTGGAAAAATGGTGCAAGCCTTGTCCTCAGATTCAAGATTCTTCCCAGCAATCCAACTGATCTTCTCAAACCAATTCCAATCCCAACACACACAACCAACAAATTCCTCTCCTCCTTTCAATTTTTTTTCTCAAATCCCAATTTTTTATTCTCCTTTAAATTTTTATGAAAATCCAAATAATAACCAAAAAAATGAGAAAAAATCTATTCAACCACCATAATACATTTTTGAAAACAGAAAATAGAAAATATCGCAAAATATTTTTATTTTCTCAATTTTGCATTTAAAATTTCCAAAAAATGAAATTTAAATCCTTTTCTTTAATTTTCAATTTCAAACAATAATCCATTAATTTCAAAATGAATAACTTAATTTATTTCAATACAATTAATTTAATTAATTAATAAAATAAATCTAATCAAAGATTAAATTATTTATTAATTAAATTAAATTAATTAATAAATTAAATAAAATTTCTAACATTCTAACCAGATTTATTTAATCAACAGCTTAACTACATAGGCCATTTAATTACCCTTTTCAACTTGCAATTAACTAAAATCAAGGCATAATGAACTAGATTAAAACTGACGACACACTATGACTAGGGTGATGGCTTGACACAGAAAACCTAGCTACTATCTCACAATCAAATGTTGTTGGCAATAGACATGCTCAAGCTTGTGAAATCAGGTGGAGTCGATGTCCTGTACCTATTAACTTGCGAACAAAAGTATGTCGCACATGTATATTTGCATCATATAAAACACACTGTGAAGAGGGAATCACGGAATCGCAGGGCGCTCGTAAGTGAGTGATGCAATCCTGTCCCCTTCACCAATACAATATTACCGACTGAAGAATCTAACATCAATAGTCTAATCAAAACATAAAACATCATTAATTCAAATGTTCACAATGCTAATCTAAAGCATGACATAATGATAACATTAAGATCAAATACCATCACATCAAATAAAACATTCACATCGCTTAACTGATAGCTATGAAATAGTAACTGAGTACCAAATCAAAGTACTAACAAAAATACAACATACAAGAAAAGAAAATTGTTTGATCAAAAGAGCAAAACAGAGGGGTCTTACACTCCAAAACTCATGGAAAGCCTTGTTTCATAATGGAGCCAAAAGTTCCCTTTAAAGTTCCTCCAAAAATGACCCTCACAAAATGGGGAGATATGAATGATGAAGATATTGATGATATTTCAGCTTGGATTTATAAAGACATAGAAGACTTACCTCCACTTCCAATTTAGATATACAAAAAAGGGTATGAAATGGTGAAGGCACAAGGCTATGATGGAATTAGTGGCCTTGGTAAAAACAAAACTGGATGAAGAGAACCTATAATGCCTCTAAGAGAACAAAGTATCTGGGGCTAGGGTTTGAGCTAATCGAAACTAATGATCGACGTACCAATGTAGTTCTAGGTGAGGGTGTAAATACTTCTGAAAGTTTCTAGATAGATAAAGATTCTTTAAATACTAAAATTGACTCACATGAGTGGGGATTTGGTTCTTGAAGATCCTTAAGTGACTACTACCTTAACGATGTGTTTCTAGAACTTGGTGAGCTCTCTTTTGATGAAAGATTCAATAAAATATTCAATATTGAGTCTTCGAGAGAAGTCACTTTGAAAAGGGAAGCCTAGCCAAAATTCTTTCAACCTCGGGATGAAGAAAAACCTAAACGACCTAATAAAACTTGTTTTCCATGAATTTGATTTTCCCGAGCCAGACCCCTATGTGGACGATGAGTCTGATATGCTTCAATTTTTTCCCTATTTTGTTGATGATTCTGATTTGTCTGAATCTAATGAAGATGGTCCTTGGCTAGAATCGGAGTGGGAATTTGAGGATGACAATTTTGTATTTACCATTTTCACCTCCATGTACATGATTTCCATGTCATCCCCACCCTTCCCCAACATTGATGATGGTATTTTCCTTGTCTACCAACAACTCATTGACTTGGATCAACAAGGCCTGCCCGCTATAGACATTTTTCAAAATGATGAAGCTATTGCATAATTCATGGGACTCTCTGAAGGCATACCAAGTGGGGACCAAAAATTAGGATTCATTATAAATTTAGATTGTGTAGCATACTTCAGGGACACTATAAAATCCTCCAGTCACAAAAATAATAAAAATAAAACAAAAAAAGACATGTACTTTAGGTGAGAACTACAAGGCACCTACTGATGATACAAAAGTAAAAATAAAGGATGAATCTGAGGGTGAAAACCTCTCTGAGGTGCCCAAGGATGGGGGATGTGACTTTCTTGCCATCACACAAGAAAAATTGGCAATGCTCATTGAGGACACCATAGAGGTTAACATATTCACACCAGAGGATCACAAAATGGTTGTCTTTTTCGCATCATTGACAAAAGAAGAAAAGCCTGAATTTCAACAATTCTTCTCAGAATGAAAGGTTAACTTCACATGGTATTTTTTTGATATGCCAAGACTAGATCACGAACTAGTTTTGCACCATCTTCCCTTACTACTAGATGCTAAGCCAGTCAAACAAAAGTTAAAGAAGATGCACCCATAGATGGCATTGCTTGTAAAAGTTGAACTAAAGAAGCTACTAGATGTGGGGTTTATAAGATCAATAGACTATGTAGACTGGATATCCAATCTTGTACCTATCACTAAGCCAAATGGTCAAATATGCATCTAAATGAACTTCCATGATCTTAATAAGGCATGCTCAAGGATGATTTTCCACTACCTCACATAAACATCATTATTGATCTCACAGTAGGGTATGAGATGCTATCCCTTATAGATGGTTTCATGGGCTACAATTAGATATGGATCACCCCTAAGGATCAATAGAAAATGGAATTCACTTGTCCTTGGGGAACCTACTACTGGAATTTGATTCCTTTTGGCCTAAAGAATGCAGGTGCCACATATCAATGAGCCATGAAAATAATATTTCATGATCTCATGAACACACTAATGGAAGATTATGTGGATGAACTCTTAGCAAAATATTTGACATGCAAGGATCACCTCAAAGTAATGGATACAAATTTTAAGATACTGGAAGAATATAAGGTTCATCTAAATCCCAAGAAGTGTGTCTTTCTAGTGTAACTTTAGGAAATTTTTTGTGGTATATAGTTCTGTGTCAAGGTATTGAAGTTGATCCCACTAAGGTTAAAGAAATATTAGACATGCCTCCACCAAAAGGAATCAATGAGCTAAGGACATTGTAAGGTATATTATAGTCCATCCAGCACTTCATTGCACAACTAGCAGACAAATTCCAATAGTTTCAATATCTCTTGTGCAAAGGAATCCCCTTTGTGTGGACTGAAAAATGTCAAATAGCTTTCCAACAAATAAAAGACTATTTATTAAAACTAGTTGTCCTAATGCCACACATTGAGGGGAAACCACTAATTCTGTATATTTTTGCAACCACTTTAGCACTGGGGGCACTACTTGCACAAAATGACCATGAGAGAAAGAAAGAGTTATATACTATATTAGTCACACATTGATCTGGTATGAACTCAACTACACACCTATTGAACATTCTTGCCTTGTAGTTATCTTTGCAACTCAAAATTTAAGACACTACATGTTGAATCACATGACAAAAATAGTGAGAAAGATTGATCTCTTGAAGTATCTCCTTAGTTGGGTAGTATTGACAGGTCAGTTGGAAAAATGGGTTATGATACTGAATGAATATGACATAAAATATGTCGATCGAAGGTGATAAAAGTATAGGTAATAGCCGATCTACTCATCGATGCACCTATACAAGGTGATCATCCATTGGTAGCAGAATTCCTCGATGAGTATATCTTCCATGTAAGCCCTAGGTTACTGTGGAAACTCTATCTGATGGATCACATATAGGTCATGGCTCAGGGGCAAGTATATTGTTCATCACACTAGACAAGCAGACTATTTTGAAGTCATTCTAAATTGCTTTTCTCTGCACTAACAATGTGGCTAAATATGAGGCGTTGGTAATAGGACTCTGAATGGATATCAAATATAAAATCAAAGAACTACTAGTCTTGGGAGACTCTTAATTAGTTATCAACTAGGTCAACGATTATGACACCAAGGATGAAAAATTGATGCCCTATAAATGCATGGTTGATAGCTTTTTGTCATATTTCAACATGATCACTTTTGAGTAGATTCCTAAGACACTAAACAAGGTTGCATATGCAATGGAAATAATTGGATCACTCTTGGACATTCCCAATAATGTGTCGCAATTCAAGTTCTTAGTGGAACAAATTTTGGTCCCGGTTTATGACATGTTAGAATCAGAAATGGTTGGTGAGCTTCTTGGTCCTATTTCACCATTATATAAAGACATGTATGATTACCTTCAGTCCTAGACCCTACCACAAAACCTTTCCAATAACCAGCGTAAATACTTTATCTACAAAGCCACTTGCTACACCATCATCAATGAAATATTATACCGCAATAGCTTTGACAACACCCTTCTTCAATGTCTCAACACTCATGAAACATGAACAATATTACATGAGGTACATGAGGGTATATGTTGATCTCATTTGAGCGGCCCTACCTTGGCTAAGAATGTAACAAGATTTGGGTATTATTGGCTAACTATGGAAAAAGATGCACTTGAGTTTGTAAGAACATGTTGGCAATGTCAAATACACAGTGATATGATTCATGCACCAACATAGGAACTTTTTCAAATCACTTCTCCTTGGCCCTTCGCATAATGGGGACTCGACCTCATGGGAAAAATTGATCTCACCTCCTCCAATGGCCATAAATTCAATATTACTACCACTGAGTATTTCACCAACTAGATCAAAGCCATTCCCCTCATGTACATAATCGGCAAGGAGATTTCCAAATTTATTCTTAACTACATCATTTATTTTTATGGAATCCCACAGTCCATCATCACAGACAATGCTCATCCTTTTGAATATCAAGATGTCTAGGAACTTTGTGAATTCTTTCACATTCAACAAAATTTCTCCATGCCCTACTACCCACAAGGGAGCATTCAAGCTGAGGCATCCAATAAGCCAATTATCAAAGTTATTAAGAAGATCATCAATGAGGCTGGATGTGACTGGTACATACAACTTAACTCTACCTTGTGGGCTTACTGCACCATCATCTGCATGCCTACTAGAGCCACTCCCTTCACCCTAGTCTTTGGAGTTGAATCCATCTTTCCCATCAAGGCCAAAATCCCCTCTCTTAGAATCTCCATGAAGGGATTGATTGATGATGAAGAGTATCAATAGTGTCAACTACATGAACTAGAAATGTTAGGAGAACAAAGAGAAAATTCCTTAAATCATTTATAGTCATATAAGAATCACCTTTTTCATAGTTATAATAAGAGAGTAATGGTCTAAATTTTTGACATTGGTGACCTAGTCTTAATGGAAAATCCTAAGAATCAATCTGATCGAGATAAACCTAGAAAATTCTAGCCTAATTCGTTGGGTCCTTACATCATCACTGCCTCATTTGGTTCTAGAGCTTACTAGTTGGCTACTCCAGATGGAGAACAATTGACAGAACCTATCAATAGTCTACATATTTATAAATTCTACACATAGCATCAAAGAGCTTGGCTAAAAACTAGAAAAATGCAAAAAAAATCATGAACCTGATGAAAACTTGGCAAATAGGCATGTTAGTGACAAAAAAAAAATAGTAAAGAGAAATAATTTGTCCAATAGTGAAAACCACTTTTGTGGCGCTTTGGACAAGTAACATGGTGAAAACCTAGCAAACAGGCACCATGTGTAGTAATTCTTTTCTCTATCATCTACTATCATTCCATCTACCTTCATCCATAATAAATAACTGACATTCTATCCATCATAAAACCCTATTTCTTGCCATGGCTAAAAATGGTTGACATCATGTCTCGCATATCCTTCAATTTTCATTTCAAGAATGTCTCATTCCATATTATTCAACTTAGCTAGTCCTCAACCTAACTAGGGGAAATCTTGTATCACCAAATTGTAGTGGGTATCGCATATGGTGTCGTCAACCAAAAAATTCCTAAAAAAGGACCTAAAAAATAAAAAAAAGACCTAAAAATCAGAAAAAGACCTTAAAATAAAAAAATTAAAACATGACAAAAACACGAAAACATCCATATAACACTCAAAAATCTCAAAAATAGAGTCAAGTCCATCATTCCAGTTGTGTTAGTCCTTGTCATTGTCGAACTACATTGTCTTTTTGCATTTGCTACATAGGCAAGACTCATCTTTGAGCCCTCGAGACATTAGGTCGGTCCTTTTAGGTTTGTCCAAATAAAATCATGACTCAATCTTTTATCAATCAAGACAAATTCATTGGTTATGTCGAACTACGAGGTCTCTAAGTGTATGACGTAGGCAAGGCCATGAATCGATCAGCCCCCAAGGCTGCACTAGGTCAGTCCATTAAGGTTCATGGCACTATCACACACGTCAAATATTTCCAAATCAAACAACATTCTTTTTTGTCCTAAAGAAGGAAACTCTTAAATGAATTTCAATAATCATTCAATTGGTAATCATTCAACAAAATTGGCATGCCAACACTAGCATGTGTTCAATTCAGACATCTAGTGAAAATCTATCAAAACAAGTCAAACTATGACTTTCTGGTTATTCTTCGGATGTGTCCTTCCGAAGAAAAAATCTTGTAATTTATTTATACCTTGGGGTATGTCCTTCCTAGGCATCATCATTTTGAGGGATTCTCATGACATGTGAGGATTGACCCTCTTAACATCAACATCATCCAGGATGTGTCCTTCCTGAATTTGGAAAACTTGGCATCTGTCACACACAAAACTAGACTTCATCAAAAGTGGCATCTCGACACTTGACATTTAGACACACTTGACAAACATTTTGGCAAACACTATCTTTTGGCATGTTTCCTTTGACTTGTCATCTTGTTACTAGTTCCTTGAGGATGTACTAACAATACGATTTAGAGGAGTAGCATCATATCATGATGATTTTCTTGTCTTGTCTTTCTCAAAAAATCATGTTACTAGTTCCTCAAGGATGTCCTGATAGCATGATTTAGAGGAGCAATGACGTTTTATCGCTTGTCTTTCTTATCATTTCTGCTTACAATTGGTTGTGACAAAAATACTGGGGCAACAGGGCTGCTAGTATGAGTCATGATCATCCTTGTCTATGACTGCTTGTTTCATGTGATGGCATAACCTTACACACCATTGATCTATATCATATCATGGTGTTTGTTGGTCATTACAATAATATTCCCAGTGATGATTAGAGGAATATTTATTAGTTCTTTGGCAATATATTGAAGGATTCTTTCTCCACACTAACATCCATCTCCTTTTATTTGGTCATTCCTCTTTCATTGCCTCCTAATGATATCCTATGACATACAAAAATATAATTGCATACATGATCATATATAGACATTGCATTAGTTCATAAAACATTTACATAATTCCATTCACATATTTCCATTTACATAATTAGCATAAATATAAGTGCATTAAACATACATCATCCATATCACTAAGGCATACACATAAACATCATAACATAAAAAATCACATGTTGTATTATGCATACAAACATAATCATACATCAATGCATCCATAATCATAAACATGGTATCTACAAAATTACACATACATATAGAACATCATCATCATCATCATCATATAAATATCATCCATAACATAGTATCATCATGTCATATAATCATAAATAACTATCATAAATGCATACATGACATAACATATTAAATGCATCATTATAGGAATCATAGCATAAATCACATCACAATGCATCATCACATAACACATAGCATATAGTCCATGCCAAAATTGAATCATATATATATATATCTCAAAATCATGTCACATGATAGAGTCTCAAAGAATCCCAAAACTAGAGCTCATAGGCTCGATAGTCAATATATTAAATGTCCCAACATAATGTTTGAAATAACAACATGCCCTAAGTTGTGCTCTCCTCATCCCCCCAAGGTGAGGAGCAAGGTGATTGATGCTCTCTCATAAGCTAAACTGTCACATGCACCGACACTGCAAGCTAGCTCTACAATGCTGACAAATCAATGACAAGTGGCTAACTATGCTAAGACC
The DNA here is from genome assembly GCA_007115665.2 of Sequoiadendron giganteum. Lineage (NCBI taxonomy): Eukaryota > Viridiplantae > Streptophyta > Pinopsida > Cupressales > Cupressaceae > Sequoiadendron > Sequoiadendron giganteum. The sequence continues at coordinate 482,193,700 of CM021100.1, read as the reverse complement.
TGTGTCCCATGATACAAACCCATGGATATGATTGGATTTGTGGCCTGAGGAGTGCATATGATTGTGATGGGATCAATGACCTAAGGAATTTCTAGATGAAGTAGACCCACTCACATTGCTCTAATTGTGGCTCCTACTGCTGCCACTCCCTATCCTGCTTTGAGCCTGAGACAAACTAGGATCTCATTGATTGACTAGTACTGCCCTCTCATATAGCATTGTGTACTAGCCCTGGCTAGGACTAACCCTAGAAAACTCCCTAGAAATCTCCCCAACTGGCCCTATACACATCTGATAAAAATTAGAACACCAACTTTCTGCCTCATAATGTCTAACCACAGCCTAATCTTGATCCACCCTCATAGCCTCTAGCTCAGCTTCCAAGGTCTTAATTCATGCTAAGGCCTCATCCAATATGCTGGGCATGTTAGCTAGCGACTGATATCTCCGCCAATGTAAATCTCCTCTCCACCAATATTCAGTGCCTAATGACCTTTGAATACATCCTCCTCCCTTGACACATCTTCCTCTGGCCTGACCTCTACCTTTGGTTGCTCTACCTCCTACCCAATCTCTACATCAGTCCTCCCCTCCTCCTATTTGACCTTACCCTCTAGGTGCTCTCCCTCCTATTTTACTGCCTCATCTCTCCTCCTCCTCTACCACCTTTGGGATCAATGCAAGCAACACTCGATCGACCTATTGTGATACTCTCCTTAGTTATCATCTCCCCCATTCTCCTCCTCTCATCCTTCTACCACCCCCACCATATCCTCCATCCCCTCCTTTATCTCCTCCACCCCTCCCCCCATCTCCTCAACCTCCATCTCTACCTCCTTTCCATTCTCGGTGAACCTATGGTATAACTGACCATCAATCAACTTGTGCAAGTTGATCTAGATCTGTCAATGGCTTTGGCCTGTGAGCCTACCACTAGGTATCAAACTCTATAATTGTCCCAGGATCTACTAGACCCCTGATCCAAGCTCATTGTTGCATAACCAATCCATCCAACTACTTCTCTGCTAATGAAACTGATATGGTTGGTCCCCACATGGTCTCCTAGGATGATCTACCATACTTTATAGCCCCCACAAGAACACCCTTTTTCTCTCTGAACTACTGACATACCCGTTGCGGTAGGTACATCTCAATGATTAGTTGCGACTAGACCATCTATCCAATCAGGTATTTGAACTGTTGACAAAAAGTAAGATGATCATCCTCTCTGACCCACTATGCATAATATTTGTATGGCCTCTAGATAAATCCCATCAGTGTGTAATGCAATATCACCAATAACCTATATCTTCTACATGCGTCTGTGTCACTAAACCTATGTATAAGTAAACATATGGCATACCCTCGATAAGCTGTTGTATCTAAACTGGCAGTCGAAAGATAGGAATATGCTCCCAAGCCCAGATCATTGATAATGTGGTACCATAGCTAATATTGCTTGCCTCTCTATAGACCACCTCATGCAACTAATGATATAACATCTCGAGTAAACATGGTCCCCAAGAAAATACAGTCCTATCCTGTCTCATCCTCATCTTGACAAACACATCACCCCATCTGATAGGAAACACATGACCTCAATGGTCAGGAATGAAAACACTTAAAATAAAAGTACATAGCATTGCATCCCATCGAGTATAGTGCTTAGCCAAAAAATCCCACCTGATCTCATAGCCATCAATGCCTACCCCCATGTCATCCACAAGCTCATAATACTCAATCATGGCCTAAAGTACCTGATGCAGATAATAGACCACTCACTCCCCTCTGATCGGAATCCATAGTATCCTATAAACATCCTTAAGCATGATAGTCACCTCTCTCATTGGCAAGTGAAATGAACAGGTCTCTGAATTCCACCTCTCTGCTAGTGTTGTTAGTAGGTCCCTATTTTCCTGAATGATGGGCATATAGGTAACATAGTATAATCCTAGTTGCATCAATCACCTCCACTCCCTATCTCGTAGTTGATCTCTGAAGGAATATGCCACCGGCCTTAACTCACACATATAAATAGGTGCGAATCATTTCTACACATGCAGAAACAGGAGTTAGCACATCATTGAACATCATCATTATCATCTATCTAATCAAAAGTATCTAAGAAATGGTGCATAAACTAAGTCAACCCTGGTCAAACTCAAATGCATTGTATCATTAGGCATATGCATCTTGACATGGAAATTGCATCACATAATCTTGCAAATGCATGATCCTATAGCACTTACATCACATGGTCCATCAGTTGCATCACTTTAAAAAAATTGTGTCGCACAACCCCACTTTTGTGCTTCAATTCTGTGATTACATCACACGACCTGGCATTTTTGTGTCATTGGATCATGAATGCATAATTTTAAACCTAGACCTAGTGTTCCCCTTGCATGTGCATCATGACGCATCAAATGTGTGTGATGTGAATGCAATTGCATCTTATGTGAATGTAGCTATGTCACAACACATCTGTTGACCTAACTTAAATGCCTTAAAATGCACGTAGATCAAGAAAATTACAAAGCAGGAATAGGGTACATACTGGTGGCTCTATGACCTTTGGCCATCGAAGGGTTTGCACTCAAAATCCACAATGCTTGGTCACTGGAATCACTATCTTTGCACAAGGTCCTCTCTCTCTAAGCTCTCAATTATGAAAAGGTAAAAGTGAAAATGAATTGACTTTTCACCCAAATTAAGCCTATTTACAGGGTGAAATTTGGATTTTCTCTAAGGGTTATTACTCAAGGCTTATTTGACCATCTTTGAGCGACCTTTTGACTACCTTAAATGTGTCAAAATTGAAAACTATCCGCAACACTGTTCTCTTGGTCATTAGATTAAATTATTAGGACACTTTCCAAATTCTTTTGGTGCTGGGCCAAAATTTGCAAATTTTCCCGAGGGGGTGTAGATACTCCATACCTTCACTAGGGAATGTTTTTGACTTATTTTCTTTGTCAGAATGCGATAAACTGCATTATGAAAAAAAAGGGGCAAAATGTAAACACATACAATTGACCTATGCCTGCAAGCTTTATTTTCTTTACATTTCTTCTTAAAACATAATTAAAATATTTAATTATGTCCTATAATCTAATTTCAACTATTAATTAAATAATTTCTCAATTATTTAATTAATTCATGTCTTATATTCCTCTTGACTCTTTAAATAAATTATATTTATTTATATTAATACGTCGCTAATCTCTTATGTCTCTCCATAATTAAATAAATTCTTAAATTTATTTAATTATCCTTTGTTCACTATTTTCGCTTGATTATTTAAATAAAAAAACTTTTATTTATTTATTTAAGTATGTCATTAATTTTTGATGTCTTATAATTAAATAAATTCCTTAATTTATTTAATTATTACCCACTTTGGCTTTTTCTAATTTTAAATAAAGACATTTATTTAAAATTGTCCACTTTCTAATTTTCCTCCAAGTAAATAGTTTAAAAACATTATTTACTGTCATATGGCCCCACCACTTTTCAATTAAATTAATTTTTAATTTAAAAGGTCACCTCAACCTATAGAGGGAATTAATTTTATATTTCTATTTTAATTCTCCACTTTCCTCTTTTTTTGTGCCACATCTTCTTGTCACATGCATTCTTATCTATTGATTTGATCTAAAATCAAATCTCAGCCTTCGATTTCAAATTTTCCCTAATGTTTCCCTAACCCTAACTATGGGTTGTTACATTTAATTCCAACCATTGATCATAGGGCATCTCTCAACTAACAATCTTGGTCCTTCATCCAAAATTGACTTTTCTATAAAAAGGTAGTTTTACCCTCATTTGACACATCTTATGCTTGTAGATTTCATGCTTTAGTATTTTTTTGAGTACAATTGTAGCCACATTAGAATCCTTCAATATTTTCTTAGGTCATAGTCATAGGCCATATTTTCTCACCAAAATCTAAGGGCAACCATCTACTTGCAGCAAATGGAGAAGGTGCAATGAAGGTGATTCATGGAGTGCATGAAGGCTAGGTGATATTTCTCTTGTTTTCATGACTTATGTTCCATTTTTCTTCATTGTTAACTAGGGTTTTATTTTTTTGTTCTTTATGATTCCAACCTAATATTTTTCCTAAGTTACAATATGAGCTTTCACTAATGCAACATTTGAAATCTTAGAATGAAAATTAACTAATGTAAATCCTAATGCGATGTTAATGGAAGCTAGATCAAGGATGATAATTCACTCCAAATTAGAATTATGATGTTCTAAATGTAGATTCACCAAAATGCAAGGTGAAAAAATTGGGTGTTTGGGTTCTACCTAGGGGGTTTAGGATCTAGGAGGCTAATTTTCACTAAATTTTACTCAAGAGAAAACCCTTGAGATCTAAAAGAAAAAGAGAAAGAGATCTTGCAACAGGGTTGTTCTAGGGGATAAATATGATTTAATAAGGGGATCACCATCAAGTTTAGACTTGAAAAAGATATTGAAATGCACGATGAAGTATAAAACCCTAATTGAATGCAAAGTAACACTAAATGACCTAGAAAGGTGAATGGAAAAACTACAAAACAAAATGTGTGCACGTGGAAATCTCGGGATGGTTGGTTGGATATCTAGAACACTAAAAATTCTACTTTTAATTCTGACTAGGACTCATTCGCCAAGTTGGGTGAATCAGTGTAGATTATGGAAAACTATGCAAGAACATGAATCTACCAAATGGGTATCCAAATCTAGAAAAATATAGAATTTGATAGGAACTAGGACTCATTCGCTAGAATTGGTGAATCAATCCAATTAGGATTTTATAAACTTTCAATATCTAAATATGCTCTTCCTGGTCTGCTCAATCTGTCTCTGTAAGTTTCTGGATTTGGATCTCTAATTTAAAACCTATAGGTCTTCTCCAAGGTTCTCCAAAGCTTGTTGACAATTGTGGATGCTAAAGTCTGAAAATGTTAGTTTTTATCATACATTTCCATGATCAAACAAACATAACAAGTTCAACATCCTCATGAAAGATTGCACCTAGTTTAAACATGCTAAATGAGACATTGAAACAATAATGAAAACTAAATAAAGCACATAAAAAATGAATGCAAATCTATTCCATGGTGGATTGGTGCTCCTTGAATATGTGAAAGAGCCCTTTCCCAACCCTTGATAAGAAGGATTGCCAAGATGATGAGATGATAGACAATGAGATGCTCAGTGAACTCAAGTTGGCTATAATGATAGTGCTCAAATTGTAGATGAGAAATGAGAGAGAAGTCATCGAATTTATAGGAGAATTTGATAGAGGAGAAGCTAATATTGAGAGACGTGGGACTAAATCCCATCCAATAGGAGAGAGCCACTTGTGGCAATGGGATTGGCCCATGATTGTGCAAGTTTTGGCTAATCTGCCCATTTCAAATTTGAAAATGACAATAAATGAATATGGTTGAGGGTTTTTGGGGGGAATTGTGTTTGTCCAAAAAAGTCAAACATGAGAGTTAATGAAGGAATATTCTTTGGGAATATGCCCTTGTCAAGGAAAATAGGTGTTTTAATAAATCAATTAAAATGATTTATTGTTCAAGTGGATGAATCTAGAGGATTTAGGTGATTAGGATAAAACTAATCAGGATCTGATTAATCTAATAGGAGTTTAGGTGATATGACATTTGATTTCAATTTTTGTATTGATTTTAAATAAAATGAGAGGAAAATGCATATGGGTGATTTAATTAGATATATGTGATTTAATTAAATCAAGAACTATAGGAGATAATTAAATAATTGGATTTATTTAATTTTGAGATATAAGCTTATTGAATTAATTAAATTGGTTTATTTAATTAATAGATGAAATAATGTTGAATGAAGTATGATTAGATGCATGCATATATTTTTCATGTCTACATTTTTCCCCTCTTTGAAGCAATGTACTCATTGCATTGATTCAAAGAATGATACCGCTGACATCGAAATTAAAAAAAAAATCTAATTTTTTTAGATGCCCCAGCAAAAAGAAATACATTATTACATTTCCCCCTCGAGAGATCGAGTGAAAAGATTGAGGTGGATCTTGCGACAAAGAGGTTCAAAATGAATGTATGGATGGTTAGACTATATGATCTATATGAGAATGATGACGAAAATGATATGTTTGGAAGATGCTTAGAATAACAAATTTATATTATCCTAAACAACTTAGATGGTTATGAAATGTATATGAGAGGGATGTGATGGATGATGTTGTGCTATGATGACATGAAATGATTATGAAAGATGCAAGATGGATGTAAGATGGATGCATTTTTAGCGTGAAATAGGATAGAAGAATGAGAGGGATAAACCCTTAAATCCAAGAAGATGTAGAATTCCAACAAGTCTACTAGTTGTCGAGACTTTATTGGATATGATGATGAATGTTGATGATGTATTTCTTAACCAAGGATGGGAGATATAAAGAGCATACCTTTCTTTATGTTTGATAACACACGTAGGTGTGATGCATCAAGGTATTAAGAACTAGGATGGTGTGATGCCTAATGTGATGGAATTTGAATCATCAAACAGATAGGAGTGCTCTTGTTCACACTTGACAAACATAACCTTATTCAGAATGCAGTTCAGATATTCTAGACATCTCAGGCCAAGAAATAAAAAGGCAAGCCTTCTTATGTGGTCAACATGATACCTAAAGCATCCTTCCTACAAACAAAACAAAGTATGCATGACGAATTTATTTTACAAGAATATCCAACAAGAACAGTAGATAAAAAGATAATGATCGTTGCCCCATTCCTTTCTCTCTAAACTTGTTCTGTTTAGGCATCATTGAGAGGTCCTTGGAATGAGCACAAAATAAGATAAGTCAATAAAAGACTAAATAAAGCAAACCAAACAAGCTAATGTTCTTCATACCGCTAGCCAAGACTAACTATGGTGGGGTACCTGATGCTTATGTCCATCGCAGGAAAGTTTCATCCTAGGACATGTAGTGATCAAGGTTTTGGTGGGACTAATTCAGTGATAAGCTATTGATACTCTAAGCTGACCAAAATTCTTGCTTACTCACTTAGGCTTAAGACTCTAATGATTTAGTGTTCACTTTGGAACCTGCTAGACTTGCTTCTGACTGACTTACCAAAGGGTGAAGGCGACGATTGAATTTATTATGAGTGAGACTATCATGGGTGAAAGCGAGATGATGGTTGCACCATTTTGGATTTTTATGATATTTTGAGGCTGTTTTTGTTATTTTTGAGATGTTTTACAAATGTTTTTGGTATTTTCAATATTTGCAACAAGAGGACTAACTAAAAGACCTATCCTAGGGGTCTCGGGAGATGATCCATAGATTAGCCTTGCCTATGTTATACACATAGAGACCACGTAGTTCGACTGACAACAAACTGACTTGATGATGATAGATGGGAAAACAAATTACCATTTTATTGCGACGAATGCCTAAAGGACTGACCTAACTATCTTGGGGGATGATCAAAGATCAACCTTGCCTATGTTCAAGGTAAGAGACAATGTAGTTCGGACAAGGTGAAAGACTGACAAGACTCAACGATGAATTTTTTAAAGATTTTCTGATATTTCGACATGTTTTTGGATTTTTCATGATTTGGGTGTTTTTGATTTTCAAATTGATTTTTCTGATGTTTTTGGATTTTTTGCATGATTTTGACAATTTGGAAGTGGATATGCATGACGATATCAGTGCTCTATTTTGGGATTTTGTTGAAAACCTATTTAAGGTTGATTGATCAGATTGATGGATTGATAGTTTGACTAAGTGTGTTAAGTCAAACAAAAGTGATAATGCACTTGTAAACTTTAGGAAGTTTTGTTATCCTAGAGTAAACTCATACAAGAGGGGGTAGTACTAGGTGTGTTAAGTCAAACAAGTTGATAATGGATTGGATAATTTGACTAAGTGTGTTAAGTCAAATAAGATGATAATGTACTTATAAAATCTAGGAAGTGTTATCCTAGAGTAAACTTGTACATAGGAGGTTGGTTTGACTAAGTGTGTTAATTCAAACAAGGTGATGATGGATTTGATTCGATTGATCAAGATTGATGAAGCTTGATTTGGAACAAAATTTTTTTGATGATTTGATGTGACACTGACGTGCGCATTAGATGCAACTGATATGTATTGTTTGGATTGATTTTCGATGAAAGATAAAGCTTGATAAGGAACGTCTTCCTATCAAAATATGCCATGGGCTAGTGATTTGGATTCATGCTTACAAATGTTTTGACCATTTTGATTTCACATTTGCAAATGTTTGGATCACCACATAGGTTGGATGATATATATTTGATTTATTCTCGAAGCAAGATGCAAATATTTTCCCCTAGTGTCTAGCAATGTTTGAATGGCCATGGGTGGATTCTTCGATGAATGTCTATGAATTATCTTATGATAAGATAAGGGTGTTCGAAATAGAGGATTCTCATTCAGATAATGCTTGAAGTCTCAGATAACGTTTGGATCCGATAGGATCAGTGAAAATGACCCATGTCAAGATGTTTACCATAAACATGTGTGAAGTCTGTACCAAAATTTTTCATGATCAAGATAAGGTAGATAGATGGTAATGGGCTAGACAAATGGTTCATGGATAAATGGATGATATGGTTGGAATCTTGGCTTTATTATGGATGCGATAAGATGTTTTCTCCTGAAATAATGCACGCAGATGCTCGATTCTACACATGATGCCTATTTTCTAGGTTTTCATCATGGTACCTACCCAAAGCACCACCAAAATGGTTTTCGCTAGAGGATGATTTTTCTCTTTACTATTTTCAATCCTTTTTCTGAATTTTTTTTGGATTTTTATGTTTTTTTTAAAAAAAAAATTTCTGAGAGATTTTAAGCTGATGCTGAACCACCTGATGGTGCTGATTTTGATTCTTCTACCATTTTATGGCATCAATATCCTTCTTGAATAAGATTCCTAGCCAAGATACATGCACATGAATGCAACTTTAGAGATTCTTGATTTGCTTTGTTGATACCAGAGTTAACTATGTCTTTGTGTGCACATCGTGATAGAGTGCCTTCTAAATCCTTATGATGAAGGGTCACTTCCAACACATGGTGAATGAAAGAATTGGATATCATGTGTGGAGGCATGGATGGTCTATGTTTAGGAGTAAAAGATGGATTAGTTGACAGTTTTGAACCTTTGACTCTCCCAACATGGGAAGATGACCAATGATGGGTGGATACGGAAGTGTGCATGGAATTAGGACTGATACACTTTGTATGTTTCTTGAGAAGCCTTCTTTTGAGTTTGTGGACATATTTGATGGATACTTTTCCCTTTTTGATATTTCCCCATAGTTTCTTTGACTAATGGAGTTTGATAGGGATAGTCATTCTTTGTATTCTTTCATATCCACCTATATTTGATTTGTCCTTCATTCTTCTTAACTTCTTTTTCTTTGATAATGTTCTTCATGCTTTGATTCAAGTATTTCTCTTGATGTTGGTCCCAATTCATGGATGGGGTGATGGGTGGATGAAGATTTATGATGTGGCGAGTTGTAGTATTGGTTCAGTTTCATCATAAGGATCCTTTGTACTCCCTATGTTGACGTTTGCTCGAGATGAATTTTCCCCCAATTTTGTGGAAGTAATACTGATATGTTGAAATCCCTTGATTTTCAAATAACCAACGCCTTGATGCTTAGGATTGCCAACAATCTACACTGGTTCCAAGATACCCTGTTCATGTAGGCCTAATCCTTTTCCTTGATAATTCATCTGCTCAATTTTTTTATCTGCAATAGGATATGATTTACCTTGGAAATAAGGTGCTAATCCTTCTGTGCTTTGTTGTGGACCTTCAAAAGTGTCAACTTCTTTATTGATGAGATAGCTTTCCCTAAGAAAGGTAAGTGACCCAAGTTTATAACTAATGGGATCCTCCATATGTGGGATGAATGCCTTATTGATATGTTTGGCTTGATCTTGTGAGATATTAGATTATAATGCTTCTTCAAGAAGTGTTGATGATTCATTGTCCACATAAAATTCTTCCTCATGATTTACTTCACAGGATTTTGTTTCTGATTTACGAGTTCTATAAAAGCCTTCCTTATGACCTATTTCTGCTACATCTCCACAGGATGTTTCTGATTTGCAAATATCGTAGAAGCCTTCTGATATGTCTTGATATGATGTCTCTGATTCACAAATTCTATAGAATCATTCTTCATGATCTATTTCTACTAGGTCTTTAGATTTTTCTATATCTTGATCATGTGTACAAATGTTAAGAGTAGGAGACTCTTGTTTTGAATGAAGATCATCTACATGTCCATCCAAAGAAAGAATATCATGGGCAGATGGGCGAGTGTGTGCTATATGGATACGATCATCATTTCTAACATCTTGTATAGATAAAAGAGTGCCTATTAGATCATTATAGTATCTTGGAGATAATAATTCTTGATCTTGACTAATTCTAGAACTACTTTTGACATGTTTTGGATCAAGTTCTTGACATGGATCGATTTCAAAGGATGGATTGCTTTCTTGGATATTTTCATTAGGCATGGAAAGTGGCTTAATATCCTCTTGATCTTTTAATGGACTTGGATCAAATGGTGAGTTAAGGATTTATTCAATATCTGCAACCATGAGGTCAAAGGATGCCAATATGTCTTGGAAATGACCATTGCTAGACTTAAGTGAAAGATGTCGATCATGCTTTGGGGAGAAATCTTGAGATATGTCCTCTAACTCATTAGGTGATGTAGAGACACTTTCAACATGATCATTAGTGGGAGGACCACAAATTATAGGATCAAATAATGTTAACCCTTCTTTGAATAGATCATTGTTGGACATTGTTGGTGAGTTTTGATCATGATTGAAAAGTGGCTTTTGGGGTGTGTTGATTTGATCATTGTATGAAGTGGAAACATCTTCAAGGTGCTCATTGATGGGTAGATCTTGATCATTATTTTCAACAACTGTGGTGGATAGATTGTCAATGTTTTCAACCATAGGATCAAATGATGTTAACGTTTCTTGAATTGGATCATTGTTATGCATCATTGGTGAGTTTTGATCATGATTGAAAAGTGGATCTTGGTGTGTTTTGATCTGATCATTGGATGAGATGGAAACATCTTCAAGGTGCTCATTGATGGATAGATCTTTATCATTGTTTTCAACAATTTTGGTGGGAATCTATTGCAAGCTCTGCTGTATGAGTAAGGCTTGTGTTTGTTGCTAAACCAACAACACTTGTTTTTGGTCGTGTCGTTGTTGTGCCAACAATTCTTTTTGTTGGGCTTGTTGTTGAGCTACTTGTTGATGCACTTGTTGATGGATTGCTTGCAATAGTTTCCAAAATTGTGCTTGTGTCTGTCGAGCTTGGTTTTGGGCTCAAGCTTGAGCCTGAGCTTGTGCTTGTTGGCAGCTAGTAGTGTAGCTTGTTGGTTTTGGAGTGCCCTTTGGTGGGAAGCTTGAAACATGATAGAGAATGAATTTTCCATGTTGTGTTTTGGTGGTGGTGGTGGTGGTGGTGGGTTGGGGATGGTGTTGATTGTTGGGGTGAGCGGAACGGTCTCATTGATTGCCAAGGTTTGAGTGGTGAATGGTGCGATTGAGATTCTTGGTCGTTGAGACACTTGAGAAATGGTAGATGTGTTAACTATTTCAGGTTGCTTGGATGATTTCCATCTGTTGATATGAATCAATGAGAATTTTGAGTGTAGCAATTTTGTTTCGCAAGATTTGACCTTGACATTCTTCATATGGTTGACTTGGTTGTTTAGCAAGTAGCTTTGGAATGCATCCTTGTGGTGTTTTTTTGGGATCATGGACAAGTTGATTCTGGATAATGCTCTAATTCAGTGTGATGTTTAGATTTGGCATGATAGATTGAAATTGAACATTGTTGTGGTTGGGAATCATATTGCCTTGATTTAGGTAACTTTGATTTTGCATGGTGTTACCTGGAACTGGATCAATATCTAAAGTCATTAACATATTGCTTGGATTTTGAACAACATTGGTTTGATTTGCAAGCATATTTATCCCAAAGTTTACCAAATGTGGATTTGAAATGGTCATGTTTGACAAACTTGTATTTGGCATGTATGGATTTGATGGGATAGTGTTGTTTGGAATAAGACTCATGTATTGATTGTTCGTTTGATAGATTTGCAGATTTGGACTTGGATTTAAATCTATCATTGGGAAAGGTGTTCCAAACTGTAGATTGGGCATGCTAACATTTTTTGTACCATTGAGGTTTGGAGTAGATGATGATTTCATGCATAAATATGAGTTTTGATAATCAAGTTGTATTGCGAGACTTGGATAATTCGATTAATTGGATTAATCATGATGGATGGATCAAGTTTATATTCCATTTCCCTCTTGTGTTGTGATCTTGTTGTAAAATTGAACCTCTAAGGTGTTTAGGACCAATGATGAGATGAAGGATGAAAGGGGTGAATGATATGGGTGTTTGAACTTTTAGGAACTTTGGATCAATGCTAGACTTTAGGACTTGGTTTGATGTTGATTTTGATTGATGATAGTTTGAATAAGTGTGTTAAGTCAAGCAAAGATGATGGTGAACTTGTAAACCCTAGGAAGTTGTGTTATCCTAGGGAAAAATTGCATAAGAGAATGAATTGGCTAAGTGTGTTAAGCCAATCAAAGTGATTATGAACCAGTAGACCCTAAGAAGTTGCATTATCCTAGAGAAAAATTTGTTCAAGAGGGTTGATAATTTGACTAGGTGTGTTAAGTCAAACAAGGTGATGTTGATTTTCCAAAATTCTAGCATGAATGATGTTTTCATGGTTCCAAAAGTTGTTGGTGAGATGATTTGAGAAATGTTTGGATGGATGAAGTGTTTGACTTGATCCTAGATGAACCTAAGAAGGACTTTGTTTACAAGACCAAGGTTTTGAGGAACATGTTTTTCCCTACAAGTTATCCAAACCAAGAGATCAATGTTCGAATGCAAAACCATAAGATAGAAGATTTCAAGCACATGTGTTGTTCAATTGTGTTTTATTTTTCTTAGGTTCAGTTCTTTTTAACACAAGCACTTTCTTGATTATGTTTTTCAAATTGAATGTCTAATGTCCTAATTTTCTTTCATCCCACAAAGTGCATTATGTGGAAATCAAGCAAATTAGGAAAAAATTCTCCCAGGTTTAACCTTAGTGAAAACAAAGAATGATAGAATCCAAGCACTTAGAAACCTCTAAGGATATGATCCCTAGGGAAAGCAAGAGTCCTTAAATTCGTCAAAGGTATTTGTTTCCTAAAAGGGGTTTGAAATTTGAAGGTCTTGTGAATATTTGTTTTCAAATTTTTTTAGGACCAAGCAATGTATTCTTCACTTCCAAGCACTTTTTACAACCCTAGGATGATGAGACAATATTTTGTTGGGTTCCCACTTGGACGAATCCAGCTGCGCATATTTTGTGCAAATGGCTAAATGCATGACCACACTGGCTCCCCTCCACAACACACACTTCTCGGGTCATCCAGGCATTAGTACCCATGAATCTCCCATGGCATACTTTCCATCTCTACAACAAAACCGCATGTATAACGTGGGGTGGCTTCAAAGAACATGACCTTTTGCACCAACAAAATAGACAAGGATTTGGCCTTTTCTAAACAAAGGGTTTTAATTCGGGCATTTCGTTCATGGGGGATTATCCAACATCAGTGAGAGTCCATTTTTGTCCATCTCGTCAGAATAATCCTCGTGATTCTTGAACTTTCCTCAAGAATCCACACTTATATACCGGTTGGAAGTCGCTTGGCTTTAGCATGTTCCTAGTTGGGTCGTTCCCTTGGGTGAGTAATTTTTCCCACAAGTCAGGCCCTCTAAAGATACACAATATCAAGTAAGTAAATTCGTAGTTCGATCATCTTTGTTTGCATGATCAAAGAGAGAACATTCGCAATGCCTTTTTCCCACACTAAACAAGTTTTTTCAATTTTAAGTTCCCAAATTGAAATGTGAAGAAAATATTTTTGACAACTTAATATCACCAAAATGCTTTTGATTCTCAAGATCATTGTGAAGTGTGAGAGAAGCGCATACACATTTTAAATGATGGTAATTTGTGAAAAGGATTACAAAACATGACAAACACTTGTTCATTTTAAGTCCATAAAGCAGTGATGAGTTCGTTTTAAAAACACCAAATGAGATGTGAAGGTTGCTTTGTTCAATTTGTTAAAACCCAAACAAAATCTAGTGAGTTTCTAAGTTCAGTTTTGATCCAACTTTTGAAAAAAAAGATCAAGTCATTGGTTGATTTTAACCCCAAATGTAAAAAGTGAGCTGGTTTAAAACAAAAAATGAGAGCACAAATTGGATTCTCTAAGCATTTAAAAATGCTTTTTGAATTTCAAATTTTCATCCTCAGGTTTTTCAACTTTGCTTAGTTTTCCTTTGTTTAATTTTCATGCTTGATTTTGATTCCCTCCTTGATGTCAACCTTGATGTCAACCTATAATCAATAAAAAGTTATCACAAATAAGGAGTATGATATTTCAAGGATAAATGATAACTTAACATAATGAATATAGTTTCAACTATAATGAATTCACAAATTTATCAAAACAAGAAAACAAGAAAACAATTCATTGGAAAACAAATGTTTGAGATCTAAAAATTTAGTTTCACAACTATTTGTAGAAATAACTCTTTTAAACATTCACCTCTTAAACCTCCTTTTGACCTACAAATAAAGTTGATGCAAAACCAAATTTATTCTTCCTAGGTTACACTTGAAAAGACAAATTGTTCTCCTCATAAATGCTTCTCCTTCTTTTCATATAACAAAATCTCGTGAGAAAGATATTCATTTTGAAAACAGACAAAAGGAAATTAACTTATCATTCAAATTGAGATCCCATCAATTCACTATTTGAGGAGTAACTTTATATGTTCAGCAAGTACAAAATTCTATACTCCTTTAGCTTGCCACTATCAATGAAGTTGATCTACGTGATGATCTGATTCTTATCAATACATGCCACGTTGTTGTAATTGATCTAGGAAGAGTTGTCATAATAACTTTGATTGGGCTGCCTTCTGCTTGATCTTGTAGACTTTACTTCTTAGGTAGGCATTTAATACTTAGTGGGTGAGATGTTCAAGTGTGGACTCACAGTCTATTGGAAGAAATTGTGCAGCTGCCAGTCAATTCATCAGTCACATTGAGCTATCCAACGGAATTAGTACCTCTCAAGAAGATTCTTAAGCAGCCCGCACTAAGTTAAAATCTTGTCACTTAAGTAAAAGATATTAAATATTTGAAAGGCAGATCACACACTCAAACACATTTGAATGGTTCACTTCTTTACTGCTCCAAAACTGCATCTATTTAGTATGGTGTACGTTTTCATGGATTGGCATCTTCAAAGATCAGAACATAGGAATTCACTAGAGAAATCTTCTTAGGCTGACATTCACTTTCATGGCTACTGGTGGAATTCAAGGCCAGGTGTTGGACATTATTGTTGTGGGATGCAGCAGGCTGAGGGATACTGAGTGGATCTCTAAGAAAGATCCATATGTCTGCCTTGAATATGCCAACTCTAAATGTCAGACTAAAACTTGCATAGAGTGAGAGGGCACAGGCTATGAATGCGTATTTAAAGCTTTGAAAATAAGGCATCCATGACAATGATCCTTATTGATCTTAAGTGACCTAGTGATAGTGCGACTAAACTCATGTGCTATTAAACTAATAGTAGGTAATATTAATTCACGTACAAGTTTCTAAGCTTGAGATATGTCATGCATATACACAGCATACTTAGTCAAATTAGTTATTACTTTTGTCAACTACCAAGCATGGTAATATTGATTTGACCATCAAGACAGATCCTGAACTTCCTGTGGCAAAGTGAAAAGCACATAGAAGACTTAGCTCATTG
Organism: Sequoiadendron giganteum; assembly: GCA_007115665.2. Lineage (NCBI taxonomy): Eukaryota > Viridiplantae > Streptophyta > Pinopsida > Cupressales > Cupressaceae > Sequoiadendron > Sequoiadendron giganteum. The sequence goes on along the minus strand of CM021100.1, from coordinate 482,177,748 downwards.
CGGCTGCGGAAATGAAGGACAAAAACTTATGAACCTATTGATGTTCCTCAAAAGTTTAGAAGTTAAGGCCTGGTAAAATAGATCCTAATCTAGAATCCAAACTTGCAAGGCCAGAGTAATAGGTGTGCTAGAGGAGAAAGGAACACAAACAATGGCGCACCTCCATTGGAAGATATCTTTTCTAATGGAATACAAAATGAATTTGTTACAAAAGGAAAAGCTGATAGAGGAACCATGCATGCATTTTGAGAGAAATAAACTGTATCTCAACAAAAGAATATGCAGGCAGTGGATGGTCTGCAGACTCAAAGAAATCTACTTCAAACATATTGACCTCCAGGACTGTAAGAAATAATATGGAGCATAAAAGCTATAGCACAGCCTATTCAGATTATGATTTGATCTCTGCAGATTACTTGTTTTAAAAAAGAAAGCTGATAGAGTAACCACAAATGCATTCAGAGAGGAATAAACTGTATCTCAACAAAGGCAAACATAGACCATGGATGGTCTTCAAGTTCAAAGAAACCAACTTCAAACATACTAACCTTCTGAATTATAAGAAATAGTACGTTTAATAAAGCTATAGCAATGACTATTCAGACTATGATTTAAAATCTTTAGATTAAGTTTGTTCCAACAGGAAAAGCCAATAGAGGAACCACAAATGCATTCAGAAAGAAATAAACCGTATCTTAGTAAAGGGAGACATAGGCAATGGATGGTCTTCTACTTCAAACATATTGACCTCTAGAACTGTAAGAAGTACTACGGAGAATAAAGCTTAGCAAGGTCTGTTCAGATTATGGCCCGATCTCTTTAGATTAAGAAAAAGCCAGTAGAGGAATCATGAATGCATTCAGAGAGAACAAAACTATATCAGCAAAGGCAAATATAGGCAATGCATAGCCTTCAAATTTAAAGAAATCTACTTTGACCATACTAATCTCAGCATATTGGTTCTATAGCAGCGAATAGAACAAGTGAATGGCCACAACTTGTGGAGATTGGTGAATGGTCATACCGTTGTTGCTACAAGAAGACTATGGATCAGTCCTCCATAGTATATTGGCATGGATATTTGAGAACCATAACTGAAACGAAAAGAATAATAGCATAAAGAAATATGTTCAACCCTCCTTCTAACGCCATTTTGTGGATGCTAAAATCTGTAAATGTTAGTTTTTATCATACATTTCCATGATCAAACAAACATAACAAGTTCAACATCCTCATGAAATATTGCACCTAGTTTAAACATGTTAAGTGAGATATTGAAACAATAATGAAAACTAAATAAAGCACATAAAACATGAATGGAAATCTATTCCATGGTGGATTGGTGCTCCTTGAATATGTGAAAGAGCCCTTTACCAACCCTTGATAAGCAAGATTGCCAAGATGATGAGATGATAGACAATGAGATGCTTAGTGATCTCAAGTTTCCTATTATGATAGTGCTGAAATTGTAGATGAAAAATGAGAGAGAAGTCATTGAATTTATAGGAGAAGTTGATAGAGGAGAAGTTAAGATTGAGAGATGTGGGACTAAATCCCATCCAATAGGAGAGAGCCACTTGTGACAATGGGATTGGCCCATGATTGTGCAAGTTTTGGCTAATCTGCCCATTTCAAATTTGAAAATGACAATAAATGAATATGGTTGAGGTTTTTTTTGGGGGAATTGTGTTTGTCCAAAAAAATCAAACATGAGAGTTAATGAAGGCATATTCTTTGATAATATTCCCTTGTGAGGGAAAATAGGTGTTTTAATAAATCAATTAAAATGATTTATTGTGTAAGTGGATGAATCTAGAGGATTTAGGTGATTAGGATTAAACTAATCAGGATTTGATTAATCTAACAGGAGTTTAGGTGATATGACATTTGATTTCAATTTTTGTATTTATTTTAAATCAAATGAGAGGAAAATGCATATGAGTGATTTAATTAGATATATGTGATTTAATTAAATCAGGAACTATAGGAGATAATTAAATAATTGGATTTATTTAATTTTGAGAGATAAGCTTAATGAATTAATTAAATTGGTTTATTTAATTAATAGATGAAATAATGTTGAATGAAGTATGATTAGATGCATGTATATATTTTGCATATCTACATTTTTCCCCTCTTTGAAGCAATGTACTCATTGCATTGATTCAAAGAATGATGCCATTGACATCGAAATTAAAAAAAAAATCTAATTTTTTTAGATGCCCTAGTGAAAAGAAATATGTTAGTACATTGCCCCCTCGAGAGATCGAGTGAAAAGATTGAGGTGGATCTCACGACAAAGAGGTTCAAAATGAATGTATGGATGGTTAGACTATATGATCTATATGAGAATGATAACGAAAATGAGATGTTTGGAAGATGCTTAGAATAACAAATTTATATTATCCTAAACAACTTAGATGATTATGAAATGTATATGAGATGGATGTGATGGATGATGTTGTGCTATGATGACATGAAATGATTATGAAATATGGAAGATTGATGCAGGATGGATGCATTGTTAGCACGAAAGAGGATATAAGAATGAGAGAGATAAACCCTTAAATCCAAGAAGATGTAGAAGTCCAACAATTCTACTAGTTGTCGAGACTTTATTAGATATGATGATGAATGTTGATGATGTATTGCTTAACCAAGGATGGGAGAGATAAAGAGCATACATTTCTTTATGTTTGATAACACACGTAGGTGTGATGCATCAAGGTATTAAGAACCAGGATGGCATGGCACCTAGTGTGATGGATGTTGACTTGTGAAACAGATAGGAGTATTCTTGTTCACACTTGATAAACATAACCTTATTCAGAATGCAGTTTAGCTATTCCAACATCAAATCTAGGAGAATAAAATCCTAGCAAGAATTTGAATTAATTTTGATTTTGGGCGACATAAGACTCATTTTACCAAGGTGGCGAATTAGTCCCATTAGGCATAATTTTTGGGACCAATTTTAAAAATGCTTAGAAATGTTTGAAACCAGGTTCGAGGCCAAAAGATCTAGGTGGGACGCATTCACGCAAGGTGGTGAATGAGTCCCAAATCACTAAATTTGTACCACTCAAGCCTAAAACACCTGAATTATGATTGGGTTTTAATTGGTGTTGAGATTATCCTTGAAAATATGCAATAAATGAGGCTTGTGGATGAAAATGGGGCAAATTAATGCATTAAAAAGCCTAATTATTAATGAAAAGCTAGAAAATCATGAAAGTGTGTTACCTTAGAAAGTGATTTATGAGATTTAGTTAATTAATAAAACCTTAGAAAATCATGAAAGTGTGTTACAACACTTTCACAAGGTACAATTTAAATCGACTAGTTCACAAGGGCCCAAGACCTAATGTGAATGTGTCAACCACATTAAAACACTAAACCAAGGCAACATTAAACCTAATTCAGCAAGGAGGGCCCATAGAAGTGTTGAAATGACCCGATGACATTTTTCAACACTACAGTGGGCTTATCGTTGATTCAGCTAGCTATGTAAAGAGGGCCATCAGGTGCATGTTTAAGTATATCATTTTGTGAGAAAGAAATATCAAGAGGATTTTTAGTTTATCCCTTATGAGGTCTTTCTTCAATAAATTCTACCACAATATCTATAGGACGTTGTTCAATAGTATCCATGTCATCATCTATGTCAACATTCATCACATCATTTTTCATTTCACTAGCTTCAATAAAGTTGACTGTGGCATGTATGTCATTATTGTATTTTTTATTCAAGTACTCATGAAAGAATCAACTAAGGCTATAGAAAATTTGTTTTTTGTTTCAATTTTTAAGCACTTTCCTTAGATTTTGTATAATAGTAACCATGGTAATGTCTATGCTTTAACTAAGGCTATGGTCTTGTAAGTCTTCTACTTTTTCATCTAATCATTTTAAGTCTTCTTGAAAGAAATGGACATCATGCACATCAATGTAAGTCATGGGAATTGAAGTATGAAAATTATGAGGTATAGAGGGTTGATTATGAACACTCTAAAAAAGAGACCTGGAAAATCCAAGATCCATGATGAGTGAGATATCGTGGGATGACATGAGCCTCGAACTATGTCTTACAATAATATTGCTAATAGGACACCAAGTTTTAAAGCTCATACATGTTTTAAAAACCTAGTGTGCAAACCCATAATGGAAAGAGGAAATGCAATAACCTAGGATGAAATGCAATTTACTGATTACACAATTTAATAAACTGAAAATAAAATGATTTAAATGCAATTTTGAATTTTTCCAATGGACTAAATGAAGAAATATAAGCTAGATGCAGTGAATTTGATGAAATAAAAAAATCAGAAAACTGAAATAGGAATATAATAGCACCAAGAAAAAACCTAAAATAGAGATTTCAAATTCCAAAAAATGTAGAATAACACCTGATCAAGGACTCATTCACCTTTAGTGGAAAATGGGTCATGGGTGAGGATTTTTTAAATGCTTTTACTGATTTTTTATTGCTTTTAAGTGAATTTTAGATGCTAGAAAATACAGGTTCAACCTGATCAGGGAATCATTCACCCCAAGTGGAAAATGGGTCCTAGATTAGGGTTTTTTCAACTGTTTTGGAATAATTTTTAAGATTTTTGCCTGTCTTTCCATTTCAGGTTTGTAATAGTAACCTTCAGTTTTAGATTTTCTAGAAATGAAACATGAAATGCAAGTTGAAAAGGTAATGAAATGATGAATGCAAAGACCTAATTTGAAATGCAATTTTGTTTTGATTTTCAAATGCACATTTATGAGATCTAAATGATATGCAAGATAAGTGATTTTTTTTTGTATTTTTTAGATTTAGAGAATGCAAAACAAAGAAATTCTAAGCCCTAAATGAGATGCAAGTTTGAATGGAAAGTAAGAAACACTAAATGAGATGACAATTTAATGTAAATGAAATTCCAATGAATGCAAGATCTAACCTAAGATGAGAAGAAAGACTCCAAGATCAAAAAATAACAATATTTATCACGTTAGGTTCACCATTATGTTTAGGCAGAAAAAATGGTTTGCATCATAATGAATTGATCAAAATGATGAACCACTAATTCTCACCACAAAAAATGCAATTATGTGTACGATCTAATGTAAACAATAATCAAAAATCACCCCTAACTATTATAGCAACAATGAGGGAAGCTTTGAGAGGCTAGAATGGTGTATACCTTGCTACAAGAAGGCTATTTTTAGGTCAAAAAGGACTCATTTTCCTTTACTAGCGAATGGGTCCCTATTAGGGTTTCTGAAACCTAAGATCTAGGTTATTTTCTTCAAGATATGCACTCTTTTCTACTTGGTGATCAACTTCCGAAAACCTAAAACAAATTCTTTAGCCTTGTTTTTGTGTTCTTGCAATGTAGGTGACAATTTTACAACTTGAAAACTTTGATAATTTTTCTTCAAATTTGTTCTCCACTTGATCTTCAACCTAGAAACTTGCAAGCACACATTCAAAAGGAGAAAAACTTGTTGATTGTTAGATGATAGCGGTTTTCCTAAGTCAAATCCCTTTTAGGTAATGAAACCTTATGATGAAAGAATGAAATAAGAACATGAAACAATGAACAATGATACCTTGGAATATGTATTTGAATGTAAATCTCCAAACTAACATGAAGTGGCCATGAAGAATATAGATCTTGATCTTGAATTAGATGTGAAACAATGCTTGAAAATAAATCTTCAATGCTATGTCAACAATCTTAGCTCAACAACATGCTTGATGCACTATGCCTTTGACATGATGATATGATCTTGAATTTTTACAATGAAACCTTGTTAATTTTCCTTTGAAATTCTCTATAATTCTCTTGTGATCTGGGTGATCCCACAATACTGGTTTACAATTTTTGGCCAAACTCGACATTGAACTAATTTTTTTTAACTAAATCTCCACTTTCGAGAACCTATAGTTGCTAATCCATGAGGAATTTGAAGATGGTGCAAACTAGAGATTTGTGAAATTTTCTCTATAGATAATAAATATATATATTTTTTAATTTTTTTAATTAGATTGCATTTTGTTTTTCATCTCCTTCGAAAACTATTTTTTAGTAGTAAACACCATTTTTAAAGAGTGATGCTTACCATAAACAACATAACTCTTTTTCTATGAAGGATTAAATTATAATTTTTTTGAATTTAGATTTTTAACTATGATATCTAGCATGTTCATTTGGTTTCATAGTGTTTTATTGAATATTTTTTTCTTAATCAACTTTTGAAGTCAAACCAATTACAATTTAGACATAGATGAACTATAAACAACATAACTTTTTTTGTATGTATCGAAATTCAATTTTTCTTTTTTTATTGGATCAAGGACATCAATATCTAGAAAAAACATATTTTTCAAGAAAAAACATTATAATCTACTAGTTTTCCACATGTGTACAATAGAGAGCTTGATTTTTAGTGAAAAACTACATTCACAAGAAATAAAAAATAAGTATAATAATCAAATTCAATATATTTAAAATTATAATTTTAGGGAATCTTATAATAAGGACCAATTAATTGCAAATAATAAATTTTAAATTAATTCATTTGATCACCCAAAAGGTAAATCGAAAGTATTTTTTTATCAACATTTTGATAGGTGTAAAGGAGACTCCATTATACCTGTATGGTTTAAAACTAGCAAGGTTCTATTCAAGGGGGTGTTATCTAAGGTGTTTTGATCATAACCTCTTAAATTAGAATATTTTAAAAAGAAATTTTTAAGGCTTAAATTATTATATTTTTAAAAAATATGTGATTTTAGCCAAAATCGGGATGTCCCAAAAAGTGTAAACCATTATTGTATCATCACCCAAATCTTGGGCAAGTGATCTTGATTAATTATGAATTTCTATGATGAAACTATTTTAATTAACCATATATTTATACTAAATCTAAGAATTAACCCCAAAATTCAAATAATCCAAGCCGACATCAGATCTAGAATTGAAAATCATTAAAATCTCGCCACAAATAAATTCAAAAAGGGGTGTCATATGTGAGGAGGACCCATTTTCCACCTTGGGCAAATGGGTCCTAACACAATTTCCTAGGACCATTCTTTAGGGGGATGAAATAACATCAAAAACCTATCTCAAATATGCCAAGAAAGGGGTGTTCTATGTGAGGAGGACCCATTCGCCACCTTGGGCGAGTGGGTCCTAGCACAATTTAATAGGACCATGCTTTAGGGGGATGAAATAGCATCAAAAACCTATTTCAAATATGCCAAGAAAGGGGTGTCCTATGTGAGGAGGACTCATTCACCAGTAAAGGCAAATGGGTCCTAGCACACATTTCAAGGACACAATTTTTTCCAAGTTAAATGTCATGCAATATCATCAATGGGTGTTGAGATAGATCCTTGAAAAATGTAATTAATAAGGCTTATATTTGAATTAAAGGGGTAAATTAGGTTCAATTAATTAATGAAACCCTAGATAAGTTTCAAAGTGTAATACAAAACTTTACAACACCCTAAATAATGCCAAGTTAAGTGAATTTTAGTTAAAAAGGGTGCTAAACTTTATATGCATGTCTAAAACACATTACAATCCTAAATCAAGGCATTATTAGGTTAATTTTATATTAATTATTTAGAAATGTAGGAAAAAGGGATACTTCTTCCATTAATATAATTAGAAGGATCTTGAATTTTTATTGTAGGTTTTCATATATTTTTGTCACAAACCATTTATTTCAATGCCATTTTTAGTGATAATATTGATTAAACATTAAATTCAATTTTTGTTCTCTTATTCAATCATGACACCATTTACAATAGTAATTAATACTATATTAATGCTAGAAATTTTAATGACATTTCTCTACAAGAATAATAAACATAACTATTTTAATCTATAAAGATAGCTAGAATATCACCATATTCCATGTAATGTGTCTCATGCTTATATATTTATATCATTTAAAACTAGCAATCCCACCTTAGTGTGCAATAGTTATATTGAGGATGTGTGGAAGGTCAATTATGATAAATTTTGGTCTATTTTTTTAATACATTTATGTACTACATGAGGTCAATTGGTAGGCCATTTAGAAAATGATGTTTTTTATGCAATAAAGGTCTTAATAGATAAGTGATAGCTTCAAATAAACTATACATCCACTTATAGGGATTCAAACATGATTGAAATAAAACCTCTAAATAAGGAAGATAATTAGGCTCCTTTACCAATAGGCTCATGTTATGTCTGCAATAAGAAGAGACATAGAGAGAGAGGGAGTGGTAGGGATAGAAATAGGGAAATATAGAGGGAGGAAGAGCAAGAGCGATGGGTAAGGAGATAGAGATAGAGATAGAGATGAGGATGGAGATAGTGATAGAGATGGATATGAAGAGAATGAGAGGAGACAAAAAGATATAGAGAGAGAGGAGAGATGGACAAATAGAGATGGAATATTTAAACATATAAAGAGGGATCGAGAGGGAGATAGATGGATAGATAGAGAGGCATACATTTATAGGGATAAATAGGGGAGAGGAAAATAGAGGTAGAGATGAAGATAGAGTGAGAGAGAAAGAGGGAGACAAATAGATAGAGAGATATAGGTAGAGGGAGAGATAAATACTAAGAGAGATAGGGAGATAGAGAGGATGTGATAGAGAGATATAGAGGAACAGGGAGTGGGATAGATAGAGAGGATGTGATAGAGAGATATAGAGAAAGAGGGAGAGGGAGAGGAAGAGATAAAGAGATATAAATAGTGATATTGAGTTATAGAGAGATAGAGATATAAGGAGATATAGAGATGGAAGGAGAGAGAGAGACAAAGAGATAGGGTATGTGAAGGATCATGATGGACCAAAATGTGGCAATATGTAAGTGATATAATGGCCCATCTGGCTGATGACTTTTGTTTTACCCAAAATTGATGAAACGAAAAGGGTTTTTAAAGGAGATTCTCAGATTTCCACCAATATAAATTATGCTTTACTTTGAATTTCATAAATAATTATTATTCATTTTCTATTTTAATTACAACTATAGTCCTAATTGATGGGCTGATTGAAAAATATCTATAGCTTTCAAACGATATCACATTTTTTGAATATAAAAAATGTGTCGCATTCTATGCTTAACATACTATAGGATTAAAAAAAAAAAATTATTTGATGAAGTTTTGACCAAGTTAAGGTGGTTAGATATACGAGTTTTTATATTTTTTAAACATTGTAATAAAAAAATTATAATTAATTATTTACTTGGAAAAAAATTACAAAAAAATATGCATCACATCGGGACATGATTCCTCTACTCATATCTAAAATATTAATAAAAAAATTATCATTTTATTGTGGTTAGGGTGGTCAGATAGACACCTACTTCTTATTTTTTCCCTAAAATTTAAGTAGTACTGCATTGAAATTTCAAATTTTCACCAAATAGATTAAAAAAAAAAAAAAAACCTAGTAGTTTAGAAACTACATTCAATTTGATATAGATTCTATTCTTACATATTTTTGAAATAATATAGATAACTTATTCAAATTTTTACGTCAAGTTGCCTAACTTTGATTTTCAGAATTTTTATTACCACTTTTTTTTCCATGATGATCCTACACATACCCGATAGGTAAATAGAGATGAAGAGAGGGAGAGAAATAGGGATGATAGAGAAAAGGATATGGAAGTAGGGGGAGATAGAGATATATGGGAAGATAAAGAGAGAGAGAGATATATGGGAAGCGAAAGGGAAAGAGAGGTAGAGATAGAGAGATATATAGGGGGATATGGAGGGAACGAGTGAGGGAGAGATGGGGAGAGATAAAAAGAGGGGAGAGATAGAGAGAGAGGGAGGGGGATAATAGGAGAGAGATAGGTAGATGAGAGAGGGAGAGAGATAGGTGTAAGAGAGAGAGAGAAGAGGGGGAGAGCGGGACATAGATAAGTAGAAGAGGGGAGAGAGAGGTAGAGCAATACGTAGATATGGAAAGGGAGAAGAGGGGGGATCTTGAAAGAGAGATAAGTAGAAGAAGGAGAAATAAAAGAGGGGGGAGAGAGGGAGAAAAATATGTAGAGAGGGAGAGATAGATCAATATTTATAGAGGTAGAAGGATAGACATAGAAGGGGGTGATATACAAAGAAAGTGATAGATATAGAGAAAGATATGGATAGAAAGAGATAGATAGAGGAGTGAGTTAGATATAAAGAGAGAAATGGAGATAGAGATATAAATTAGAAGAGATGAAGGGGGAGATGGAATGAATGTGAGAGAGAGCGGGAGAGGGAGAGATATCTCAATAGATAGATATGGGAAGAGGGAGTGACATATATAGTGGGAAATATAGAGAGATAGAGAGCCATAGGGCTCAAAGGGCTCAGAGATATATCAATAACCCTCCCTATATCTCTATCTATTCATCTTTATCTCTTTATCTCTCTACCTCTCTCTATCTCTTTTTCTCCCTCTCTCTATATATATTTCTCCTTATCTCCCTCTATGCATATCTTTTCTTCCCTTTATTTATCTATATCTCCCTATCTCTTTATGTGAATTTATCTCTATCTATGTATCTCTCCTATTCCCTCTTTCTCTTTCTCTTTCCCTTTATCTATTTTTCTCTATCTCCCTCACTATCTCTACCTCTTTCTCTATCTATTTTTATTCCTCTATATCTCTACCTATCTCTCTATAAATCTTTGTCTCCCTCTTTATCTCCCTCTTTCTATTTATCTCTCTTTATATCTCTATCTCTATATTTGTTTCTCTCTTCTCTTTTTTTCTCAAGGCATCCCTCTTTTTATCCCTTTATTTCTATTTTTGTTCCTCTCTCTTTAACTATCTTCATCTCTTTCTCCTTTGTCTCATTTTTCTCCCTCTCTTTCTCTTTCTCTTTTTTCTCTCTCGACCTATCTATATCTTACCTCTATCTCCCTTTTCTCTCCCTTTCTCTTTCTCTCTTTCTCTCTCTCTCTCTCTCTATTTGTATCCTTAAGTGTACAATGGGTACATTGAATATGTCTTAAAGGTGAATTATCATGTCATTAATCAAATAAAATTCTAGCTTGAGCATAACTCCCTAGGGACACATGTCATCCTTAGATTGTTGACATGAAACAACTAGTCAAAAGTTATTTTATCCTTTTTATCTCTATTTTCCTTTATATCTTTTATATTTCTCTCTCTCATGATCTATCTCTCTTTATCTATTCCTTTTTCTTTCAATCTGTATCTCCATATCACTCTCTCTCTCTCTCTCGATATCTATCTATCTTAATTTGTCTCTTTCTTGAATTCTCTATCTTTTGAGTTTCTCTCTCTATATTAGCTGATAGGCTACATATAGTGTGAGATTTGAGCCTAAAAAAAGTATCACACCTAAAAACCACTATTGAGTCATTGGAAAAAAAAATCAACAACCATTTAATGGTAAACCAGCTACTGTTTCATGGTAAATCCTATAAAATATTAGGTAAAATCCTCCAAAATCTCACTTATCACATAAAATCTAGATAAATATTGATTTGAAAAATACATGGGAACATTCTCTTTTTATTTGAAGTATTTTTTGTAAATTTGATGAAAAATTTCTCCTTTCATTTCCATTGGTTTATGTTTTAAATCAATATGAAAATATTTCATAATTAGATAATGTAATGATGAGAAAAGGTCCCCTTAACTCAACATCAAGTGCCTTGATTTAGTGTTTGAATATGCCTAACATATTCACATTAGTTCTTGGGCCCTTGTGAAAAAAATGGATTAAATGATACCTTACTTAAGTGTTGTGAAGTGTTGTAACTCACTTTCACACTTTTCTAAGGTCTTGTTAATGAAGCACACCTAAATAACCTATTTTTAACATTAGTCTTGCCTTATTTCTAAGTGTTGTAATGTTTTGTAACACACTTTCACATTTTTCTAGGCTTATCATTAATAATTGGGCTTCATTATGCTTTAATTGGCCCCATTTTGCATCCACAAGCCTTATTTATGTGTATTTTCAAACATAATCTCGACAAAAACATTTTAACGACCAAAATATTGAAAACCCACCTCAAATTCCTAAGGCGGGACTCATTTGGCATTCTATGTGAATGAGTTACCTTAGGTGGGACCCATTCACACAAGATGGCAAATGAGTCCCATTTAGCTCAAAATTAAATTAAATTTAAATCTTTGGTAGGATTTTATTCTCCAAGATCCAATGTTAGCTTATAGTGTTGTAATTTTGGGAATTCTTGCATAATTGAGTATAAATATAAGTTTCTTTCATTTTTTTCCAACCTAGCAATTTAATGAGCTAAAACTTATAGAAAATTTGAGTTCACAAGAGCATTCAAGTGTTTACAAGAGAATTCAAGAATATTCAAGGGTAGATTATTCAACATTTTTAGAGCATTCTTCAAGAATCAGTCATCATGTCAAAGATCTTTTGCATCATGTTTGTCATTGTGCTAACAATTGTGGTTTAGGGTTTTGTGATTCAAACAAGCATTGCATTCAAGATCTATCTCCTTCAAGCTATATTCAAGAACCACATCCATTATAGCCATTTCAAGCATACTTGTAGCACCTTATTGCTAGGGTTTGGTGAGTTGTAGCATCATATCTTGTTCATTCATCATTATCCTTCCATATTTGATTTCATTTCAAGGATTGATTTCCAACAAGGGGTTTGACCAAGGAAAACCCCTATCCACTAACCCCCCAACATTTTTCCCTCTCCTTTGTGTGTGATTTTATGGGCCTAAGTTATAGATTTCTTGAGCAAGATTGGAGAAGTGTTGCAAAACATCCAAAGTTGTCGAAGTTGTCATCAAGTGTTGAAGAGCCTTGGAGATCATCTATAGGTCACAAACTGTTGTTTGAGATCTAGAAATCAATTGGGAAGAGCGGAGAAAGCTGAGGAGCAAAAAATTCAGGTTTTGAAGCTACAAAAAAGCCAAACTCGATTGATTCGCCAAAATGAGTCCTAGTTCCAGTCATTTTTTAGAACATTGTAGATTCTTGTACCCTTTTTCTCAAAACTTCTTCCAGCATAGTTTTCCAGAAATAGGATTGATTTTCCCATCTTGATGAATGAGTCCTAGTCAACCATAATAGTATAATTTCAAATAATTCACACATTCATTAAGTCACCTTCTAAATTTCTAGATGTACACATTCTATTTTACATTTTTTAATTTCATTTCAACCATTTTCTAGGTCATTTAGTATTAGTTTACATTGGATTAGGTCTTTTCATTTAATATTACATTATATTATCTTTTCCAAGTTGGAACATGGTGTTGAACTGCTCATTAGATCATATTCATCCCCTAGGAAAACCTTTAGCAATATCTCTTTCTCCCTTGCATTGAGATATCAAGGGTTATCCCTAAATGAAATTGGAAAAATGGGTATGCTCTATGTCCAAAACCATATGATAGCATCGAAAGAACTTTTTCACCATTTAATTTTGTTGAAATTGCATTTAGCAAACTAAATTTCTGATTTGGAGTGCATTTTCATCCTAGATCTTTCTTGCATTAATATTGCATTACGATTTACATTGGTTAATTTGCATTATAGGGTTTCAAATTTTTCATTAGTGAAAGCTCATATAGCTTGCATTTTTTGCATCTAATTTCATTTAAAATCATTCAAATTTTGCATTTCCATCTCAGATCAAGATCAGAAAACATAAAAATCATAAAATTCATTGATTTTTTCTGAAAATTTTGAAAAAACTCATCCCCGTGACTCATTCGCCACCCTAGGAGAATCAGTCCCTGTACACATTTTTGCATTGCATTTTTTGGCACTTAGAATTCAGGTTTTGAGTTTATGTTTGCTCTTATTTAGTTTTTGTTTTAGTTTCTAAAATTTTTGTTACAAGAATTTCATTATTCCTAGCTTATATTGTATGTACATTCACATTGCATTATTCTTAGCTTATATTGTATCTACATTCACATTGCATTTAGTAGCCCTTGTATGAGTATTTGGTGTCCTATTGCTAATACTATAGTGCGATGAAGTTTGAGACTCATGTCATCCCATGATAAAACAATCATTATGGATCTTGGGTTGTCAATCTCTTTCACTCCTAGTATTCACATTAGTATTCTAGGTATAGATAATACCCTTAGTAACTCGTTGCCTTCAAGTAGTATAAAAGTTGAAACAAGGAATGATAGTGTCTCACAAGAGAACATAATTAAAATTCACAAGGACCTAGAAAACTTACAACATCAAGTGCAAAATTACATCTCAACTATTGCCATTCCTACTATAGATAACATCCACCACACACTTGAAAGTGAATATGGCCTTGACCTTGTGAAAAATATAGTTCAAATCTTTGGAAAACACCTCACCCCAACCACTAGTTGTCCTTTACCAAAAATAAATGTTACAAGCCAAGGAGGAACTCAAATTCCTCCTCCCTCAAAAATTGCCTCAATACCTAGCTATATGCCTCCTCAAGTCACAACAACAATGCAACAAGTTAGTAATGTGATTCCTTCCTTGGGTATTCCTACTAGCATCCCTAGTTCCTATGTCACATCAAAAATTGGATCTCCTGCAAACTTACCACCTATAAGAATTCCATTCACTTGTCCTTAAAACACATACACCCCTTCACCACTTTCACTTCTCTCTCACAAAAAAAGTAATTATGATCTCATAGCTCATCTTTTCTAAACTATTTCATCCCTCCAAAAAAAAATTACCACCTACATATTATGTCAAAAGTAGTCCCATTTCCATGGAGATATTGCAAACATTGATGCCACAAGGTATATAGGTTCTTGAATTTGATAAATTTGGGGGGAAGGGAGATCCTTCTAATCATGTTAATTCTTACAATGCCTTATGTAGTGAATTTATCCTAGATGATAAACTTTTAAAAAAAAAATTTACTAGATCCTTAAAAGACACCACCTTGGAATGGTTTTCCTCTTTACCTAAAAACTCAATTCATTCATTCAATGAAATTGTTGAGGTATTTTTCAACCACTTCCAAGTGCATATGACTCCTACAATGACCTCAGTTGATTTGATGAGATGTAAGAAAAAAGAAGAATAAAATATAAATGACTTTATCTTATGCTATCAATTGCTTTATTCCCAAATAGATGTCAAGGTTCCCAACCCTCATCTTCAAAATATGTTCATAGAAAACTTACAAAGAAAAATTCAAGAAAATAATACAATGATGAAAGTCCCATCCTTCATGCACTTATGTACTATGCTCTATTATTATCAAAATTTGGTTAGTAGTCGAGATACAAAATCCACTTCTAGCCGAATTGAGAAATTTGAGCCTGCAAATCCAAACAATTCCCAACCATTTATAAGACAAAATAAATGGTTCCTCCAATTCAATACCCCTGAAAAAACAACTCCAAATATAAATAATCAAGTAGCTTCCATTAAATCCTTGGTCCCCTTTAGCTATGGAGACTTGAAAAGATAATTCACTCCCTTACTCGATACCCTTCATAACCCAATGTCCCAAATTTTAGGTCAATAAATGATTACCTTACCTCCCATCAAAATACCTGATCCTAATAAACATTTACCCCCGAGATTTAAATCAAATTATTATTTCCACTATCACCAAAAAAATGGACATGACACGAAACATTGTAAGTGTCTTAAATATCTCATGCAAGACCTCATTGATTCTAGTCATCTTTCCATCGAAGGTTCTAGTGATCAAGGAAATACATTCATTGCCCCTCCTAACTGAAATTTGATAATTTTCACCAACCCCATGCCAAAACATAATATCTCATTTGTCAAAGCTAGCGAAACTACAAAGAATGATGTGATGAATGTTGATACAGATGATGACAAAAATGATATTGTTCAACATAATCCTACGGATAATGATCCTAAGGATGAGATAGTAGGAGTGATAGACATCATCCCTCCTAAGGGATGAAGTAATAATCCTCTTGACATTTCTTTCTCCTCTAAGGATATAATTAAAAATGCACTCGATGGTCCTCTCTACATAGTCGGTCGTATCTATGGCAAGCCCACTAATGGGATACTAATAGATCCTAATTTTGGAGAGAATGTAATCATCAAGGAATTCCTACTTTTGCACTAGCTCTATCAAGATATATATGATTAACAAAAATCATGGATCAAGAAACTCAATGGTTTTTCTTGCCCTATGAGAGTATCGATTAGCTTACCATTACAAATAGGACCCAAAAAAATAGATGTCACATTCTCCATCATCCCATAGTCAGACCAATTTCATGTGAAGCTACACCACCCATAGTTTTGCTCCATGAAATTTTTCCCTTTGGTTGTGAATAAGTTATTAAATTTTCCCTTTGACAATGACATATTCACTATCCACCATAGTGGCTTCAACCCCTTGTCATCCAAAGGAATTTTGCCTTCTAGATGCCTTTTGGCCTAAACCTACGAAGCCTATAAAACCATAAGAGGACTTCATTTTCTTGTCCTATCACAAGTTCAAGGTGAAGAAGATAACTGAACTGTCTCTCCAAAACATGTCCCCATCAACCCCTCTACCTACCATCCTTGATGAAACCATGCTTGAACCTAAAAAATACCCAAACAAACAAGACTAACCTAAGACAAAACCCTCACCCGCATCCTAAAAAATACCAACAAACAATGAAAAAAAACCTATTATCCCCCCCAAAATAAAACAAGTTTACAAAGTCAAAGAGAAAGCGGTAAAAAACCCTCTTGAGGTTTCTTCCATTCCCCCCCTTAGGGAAGAAAAAAAACCTATGGTTGATCAACTCGCTCCTCACAAACGCAAATTGAAAATAAAACTAAAATAAATAGAGGTGTTAGAGAGCGTAAGAATATGCGTCATGCTCTTGCTTGTAAGGTACATGATGAGAATAATAGAGAAAATAAAAATTTAAACTTGATTGAAGAAATGCATGACCAACCTCCCCCTTCACTAAAACTAGATCCTCTAATACAACCTCCACAACAATAGTTGAACTCTTCTATGGACATTATCATTCGACCTCCTATTGTGATCCACTTAGGATATGATGACGAGGTTGCTAAAATTGATGAAGAGATGCATAATAAATTGAGCTCATTATTTTCCTCTTCCATGAGCTTAGATGAAAAATCTCCTATAAAAATTATTGAAGCTAGTGCTTCCCCTAGTTTGAAACTTGCTCTTATCCCTTTAGCTAGCTGCCTAACTTCGGTATACAACGAAATTATTGGGAGGTGGATGACCTACTCATAGGTTGAATTGCTCATGCCTTACTAGTATTTTTCATTATTTTCATTTTATTGCATGTTCATGATGTGATCCCCCATGATGTTATATTTGCCATACTCTCTCTTTGTGACATTCCTCTATTTGTACCTTTATTCTTCTCTATGTCATCAACCTAGAGCTTTTTTCTCTTTATCTTGTCTTGTGTTTTCCTTTTGTGAATGAAACAAGGAATTGAGACATTCATGTCTCTTCCATGTTGACCCAAAATATTTTATTTCATCTTTCATCTTTTTCATTTGTCTTATGTTTTATTTATGGGGATGACACAAGGCATCAAGACATTCATGTCTCTTCAATACTGACCCAAAAGGATTTTCTTTGTTTTCACTCTCTTTTTGTTATTCTTCTAGTTCTAGCTCTCTATAAACATTGTAGCAAGAACATACTAACCCTAAATCCATAGATCACTTATGGGTTTAGTATTTTCCTTTTGGGGGCAACCATTATGTTTTCTTTTCTTTTTCACATGACATAACTTTACTTAGAAATATATGACTTGGCATAGGGCTTTCCAAGTTGGCTCTCAAGTCTTCTTTATTGTTTGCATTTATCATTGGCTAATTTAAATTAATTTCTCACAATATGGTGTTTAGAGATTCCTTTAAAGTGGGGGCACACATTGGCATTATTTTTTTGCATTTTCCTTTTTCATGGTTCAAGGTATAGTCTTCTTACTTTGTATGATGCATTTTTTAATTTTTGTATGACGTTGGGTGTGATTTCCTTCAAGAGTGTGATCTCTCTTAGCATATTGCATTCCTCTTAGTGGCTTGATGTGACACACTGCATCCCCTAAGTTGTGAGTCTTCTATTCTTTGACCAGTCCTCTCTTGGAGACATTAGGCACAATGTTCCCTAAGTTAAAGACCTCACATGAACTAAGCAAGAATCCTTTGAGAATTCTCTTATTGTTTCATTTTTCATTTGTTTTTTAATGGCCACCTTGCATAGCACAACTTGCATGCCTATAGAACCATCTTGTTTGTCCATGAGCTCCAAGCATACAAAATTTTGCTTGTCTCATGGAGCTCAAAAACTATATTTTGTGGTTCCTTATGAAATTTATTAGGAAGTATAACGTTGGTATGGTTTAAGAAGGAAGCTTGACCGTGGCATGATTTTCTCCATAGCCACTTGCATGTGTGTGTGAGTACATACCAACCATGGGTGTATGCTTCTCACCTTTTCGGCCTTCTCACTCGGTGGATAGCCTAAAGTTCTATTGCCTCAGAGTGAGTATGCATTTTTTTGACAAACATGCTCTATTTGATCCACATCATGATGGAAAAAAGGTCAAAGCTTATTCTGATATTTTTACCTTTTTCCTTTTCCTTCATCTTTGGTAGTGCATGATTGTGCCTTTTTGTTGCTCTATATCATTCTCAGGTATGTTCCTTTGTGCTTATGTTGGTTTTCCATATGACCTTGGTCTTGGCGGCTTACGCACCCCTCTTGGTCATGATTGTCCTACCTTGTCAGAATTGGTACATTTGAACCCCCCTTGATCATTATGGAATTTGGTTTACTTTAGTGTGAGTTGGAAGCAAGTTCCTCCTCTCACTAAAGTAGGGGCTAGATGTAATGATGGAAAAAGGTCCCCTTAACTTGGCCTTGATTTAGTTTTGTAATATGCCTAACATATTCACATTAGGTCTTGGATCCTTGTTAACTAAATGGATTAAATTATACCTTACTTAAGTGTTGTGAAGTCTCATAACTCACTTTCACACTTTTCTAAGGTCTTGTTAATGAATGACACCTAAATAACCTCTTTTTCACATTAGTCTTTCCTTATTTCAAAGTGTTGTAAAGTGTTTTTACACACTTTCACATGTTTCTAGGCTTATCATTAATAATTGGGATTTATTATGCTTTAATTGGACACATTTTGTATCCACAAGCCTTATTTATGTTTATTTTTTAGGATAATCTTGACAAAATCATGAAAACCCACCTCAAATTCCTAAGGTGGGACTCATTTGCCATTATGGGTGAATGAGTCCTCTTAGGTGGGATCCATTCGCCTAAGGTGGGGAATGAGTCCCGTTTAGCTCAAAATAAAATTTAATATAAATCTTTGGCAAGATTTTATTCCCCGAGATCCAATGTCAGCTTGTAGTGTTGTAATTTTGGGAATTCTTGCATAATTGAGTATAAATACAAGTTTCTTTCATTCATTTCTCACCTAGCAAGTTGAATGAGCATCCTTATAGTGAATTTGAGTTCACAAGATAATTCAAGTGTTTATAAGAGCATACAAGAGAATTCAAGGGTAGATTATTCAACATTTTTAAAGTATTCTTCAAGTATCAATCATCATGTTTGTTATTGTGCTAACAATTGTGGTGTAGGGTTTTTTTATTCAAGTAAGAATTGCATTCAAGATCTATCTCCTTCAACCTAGAGTCAAAAAGCACATCCATTTTAGCCATTTCAAGCATAGTTGTAACACCTTATTACTATTCTTTAGTGAGTTGTAGCATCATATCTTATTCATTCATCATTCTCCTTCAATATTTGATTTCATTTCAAGGATTGATTTCCAACAAGGGGTTTGACCAAGGAAAACCCCTATCCACTAACCCCCCAACACTTTTCCATCTCCTTTATGTGTGATTTGTGGGGATAGGTTGAAGATTTATTAAGGAGAAATATTGGATAAGTGTTGCAAAACATCCAAAGTTGTCAAATTTTTCATCAAGTGTTGAAGATCCTTGGAGATCATCTACATGTCAAAAACTGTTATTTCCGATCTGAAAACCAATTGGGAAGAGAAGAGTAGATTGAGGAGCAAAAAATCAACTTTTGAAGCTTTAGAAAATCCTAACTAGACTGATTTTCCACTCCTGGTGAATGAGTCCTAGTTCTGGCCATTTTCAAGACTTTGCAAATTTTGGTACCCTTTTGCTTGAAGCCTGTTCAGGAATAGTTTTCTAGAAACAAGACCGATTCACCCAGCATGGTGAATGACTCTTATTCAATCATAACAATAGAATTTCTAGCAATTGAAACCTTCATTCAGCCACCTTCAGGATTTCCAGGTGTACACATTCTGTTTTATAGATTTTTGTTTCATTTCAACCACTTTCTAGATCATTTATTATTAGTTTGCATTCCATTAGGGCTTTGCATTTCATTTTTAGTTACATTATCTTTTCCAAGAATAAACTTGGTGGTGAACCCATCATTAGATCATACTCAACCCCTAGGACAACCCTTACCAAGATCTGTTTCTCCCTTGCATTGAGATCTCAAGGATTATCCTTGTATGAAATTGGAAAAGTGGGTACTCTTTATGTCCACAACCATATGATAGCATCCAAACCACATTTTAACCATTTCAGATAATACTTAATCTCCTTAAAGAAAAAAATCTATATTTTTCTAAATTTATTTCATTCCATTATTTAACACTTATTATTAATTTTTTAATCTAGCCACATGCAACTACAATTTATAGCACATCCATGTGAAAACACATACTCTCTAACCTATTAACATACATATAGTTTTCTATCGGTCTAAGTGCTAGTATATATACCACTCTCTATATTGAATTGTCTCCCCTTTTATCTCTCTTTATTTTTCCTAATCTCTACAAAGATCAATTAAACTATTAGATTTTTTATACATTAATTTAATTTGTTCTATATAAAAGTATATTAATTATTAATTGTAATAATTTCATATTTATATTTAATAATTTTTATTATAGAATATAATACATAATATTAATATAACATATATATACTATTATATATAATAATAAATATAATTATATTATATATAATTTAATTTGTATTATATAAAATATATATAATATATTAATTATATTTTTCATTATATTTATATATTTTTATTATTATATAAACTTTTAATAATTATTAATTATTAAGTATAATAAATTTATATATGTGGAACATAGAAAAATAGGGTGCAATCACCAAATGAGATGAACAAATGGGTGCACCCAATTTTTGACAAGATGTTTCACTCAATTATGAGATATAAATGAAGAAATAATAATAAAAAAACAAAGCTAATTGTTATAACAATAAAAGGAAGGCTTTCAGATGTTGAAATGATGTGTACCTTGCTGAAAAAGTGTTGTTTTGGGCCTCACTGAGGACTCATTCGCCCAGTGGTGAATGGGTTCCTATTAGGGTTCTAGAAAATCAGTTTCGGGATCTTCTTCTTCAATGTATGCACTCCTAGATCCCAAGTCTCTAGCTCCCAAAAGTCAGAAATAAATTCTATAAAGTACTTTTTGTGATCTTGCAAGAAAGATGAAAACTTTTTAACTTTGATAATTTTTACAACTTTTATCCTCCACTTTATCTTCAACCTAAAAACAATAATCACACATCAAGAAAGAAGATAAATTCTTGATTGTTAGGGAATAGGGGTTTGCCTTGGTCAAACCTCGTTTTGGTAATTAAAACTTGTGATGAAACAATGAAACATTGACATGAAACATGAAACATGAAACATGAGGCAACGATACCTTGGATGAAGTCTCTGATGAATTGGCTTTAATGAATTTAGATCTTGATCTAAGTGTGGATTTGAATCAATGCTTAAATTGTATATTCAATACTACATCAACACATTATCTCAACAACATGCATGATGCACTATGCCTTTGACATGATGAGATGATCTTCGATTTGTACAATAAAATTTCAATAAGCTACACTTCAATGCCTTTGAAATTCTCTTGAAATTCTCTCTTGATCATAAGTTTTTTATAATACTTGAATACTTAAAAGCTTAGATCTTCTAGGATGAAACTAAGTGAATTGAACCTATATTTATACTTAAGATTTAATCACAAAATTCAAATAACACACACTAACATTCGATCTACGATTTGAAATTATTAAAGTCTTACCAAGAATAAGTTCAAAAAGGTGTGTCATATGTTAAGGAGGACCCATTTGGCATAGGTTGAATGGGTCCTAACATACTTAACTAGGAACTATTTCTGGGAATGTGAAATAACATGCCAAAAGGGGGTCCTAGGACCTAGTGAGGACCCATTCACCAGGTGGTGAATGGGTCCCAAGTCACTATCCTAGGACAAAAACCTTTCCAAATTAAGTGTTGTGAAATATTATTAATGAGTGTTAGGATTTATTCCTTGAAAAATGCAATTAATTAGGCTTAGATTTGAATTTAAGGGGCCAATTAAGGAAAAATTACCCTCAATTATTTAATAAAGCCCTAGATTAGTGTGAAAGTGTAAAGAAACACTTTCCAACACCCTAAATAAGGCACACTTAAGTCCATTTTATTAATTCATTCCCAAATTAAGGAAAAAGGGATACTTTTTCCATTACTACAATATGTATTTAATAGTTTTGTTAAGGAATATAATATCTAATAAGTACTATAATTTATTTTCTATTATATAAAATATTAATTACATATTAATTATGCTAATATATAGTTAACTACATAGGGTAAAGGATGTTTTCATGTTAAAACCTAAATTTTCTCATTATTCTGATCTTGGCCATAATTTTTATTTTAGTTAACATACACTAAAACCCTCGTCAAAATATTATTTTCAGGCTGCAACTCACGAAATTAGAGAAGTGAAAGATCAATACCAGTGAGGAATATTTTGGAGGATCAAAAATTAATAGCGGTAGGAAAAGAAACAAAAAAGGTGAAGAAAAGTTTTAAAATTGGTGAAAAATGATGAATGCTTGAGATTCGTTTAATAGTCTTGCACTGATATAGGCACAAGATAGTCATCAATACGCTTTTACAACACCTCATTCATAGAGGAAATTAATTTGGTGTAATAAGGGATTGATTATTTTTAGTACATCCAAACCAAAAATAATAATAACCGAAAAAATAGAAATTGGTGGATATTCTTTCGTATGGTTTAGAGCATAGAGAAAAACCCACTTTCCAATTATTTCATTGAAGGAAGACCCTAGAGATCTCAATGCAAAAGAGAAAGAGATCTTGCAATAGGTATGTCCAAGGCCCTGATTATAGACTAATGAGGGGTTCACCACCAAGCTAGGGCTTGGAAAAATGTATGAGATGCAAGATCTAATGATCAAACTCAATGATTCAAAAAGACTTCACTAAATGGACTAGAAATGCAAATAAATTAGAACAACAAATTTGAAAAGTATAGAAGAGCACCTGGAAACCCGAGAGAGCTTGAGTGGAGACTGAAAATACTAAATAACTTGAAATTTAGGCCTATTGAGACTCATACACCAGTTTGAGTGTATCAGTCCCAGATATGGGTTTCTGTGCAAGAACTGGTTTCTGAAAAATGGTATTTGAAACTGCAAAAATCTGAAAAATGACCTAAAATGGGACTCATATGCCAAGAATGGCATATGCATCCAATTATCTTTTTTTAGAACTTTAAATTCTAAATCTGGTCGCCAATGCTTTCTATTTCTCTTCCAATTTGTTTCCAAATCTGAAACCTGATTTCAGATCTGAAGATGACCTTTTAGTGAATATTGCAACCTTGCAAATGAGGAGATAATTCCCATAACTTTATTAAAACTTGTAACCTAATATTCAATGATCCTTAATGCTCTAAGACACCTATATCTAAAATCACACATGTAAAGAGGAGAAAAACTCTTTCATTGTTGGTGAATAGGGGTTTTCTTTGGTCAAACCCTGTATAGGTAATTAAACCAAATGATGAAATAATAATAAAAGGTCATGAAACATGAAGCATAGGACATGAAGCATGAACAATGATACCTTGAATTATGCCTCGTAAATGATGTCTTGTAAATATGTAACTCAGCATGAAATGGCCATGAAGGATGTAGATCTTGATCTCCACAATAGGTGTAGACCAATGCTTGATCTTGGATCTTCAATGCTAGATAACCTTGACATGATCATGGATCTTGGATTTTTGCAATAATTGATGGAGTATTTTTCCTTTGAATGCTTTAAAATTGACCTTGAATGCTCTCTTGAAGATCTTGAGACTTGTGAAGTCTTGGAATGCTTAACTCTTGAGTGCTTGACTAAGTATCATGAATGCTTAATGAAATGGTGCTTTGAGACATTATTTATATAGGAAATCCATCTAATATCTCATTAATTGGATCACATAGGCTGACATTCATGAAATTTGAACTTAAAACCCAATTTTAACGCTCAAAACCTTAAAAATAGGCCAAATGGGACTCATACACCATCTGTGGCATGTGGGCTCTAGTTAGGTGGGACTCATATTCCCAAGGCAGTGTATGGGTCACAAAGGGCATATTTGGAGAGAGAAACTATCGTAGTCTTAAGAAATTTAGTTTATTTATTGATATTGTTGGGATTTTCATTGAAATATGCCTTGGGATGCACAATAGAGGGTCCTAGGGGCTGATTAATCATGATATTAAGCTCATAAATGCAAGATGGGCCAAAATCCAATGTGAAAGTGTAAATAAATAAACTTTACATCATTAAATTAAGGAAACATTGGGTCTATTTAGCTCAAAAGGGCCTTGAATCCCATGTGAATGTGCACAAAACATTACAATACTAGAATAGGTCCATTTAGTTTACAAGCCTCCTAAATTTAATGTGAGGGTATAAATAAATACACTTTATAACACTAAATTAAGGAAAAGTTAGGTTTATTTAGCTTAAATGGGCCCAAGACCTAATGTGGATGTGTAAAATGCATCACAACACTAGATCAAGAAGACCTTAAGTTCATTTTAATATTAATTGTTCCCAAATTAAGTAAGAAAAAGGGATACTTTTTTTGTTGCCACATTTAGCCCCCACATTAGTGAGATGATTAAATTTATTTAAACTCACACTAAAGTAGACATTCAAGAGAGGTTGAATTGTACCAATGTGGATGTTTTAGGATAAAAAGATCAAGGAGGCAGCCAAGCCCCAAAGATCCAAGATCCTATGTCAAACCGGCATAAGCAAAAAGGGACACACACAAGGTGTATTTTATGCAACAAAAAAAGATATGCCAACATGCAATGTTAATGACTAAAAGAAAGCAGAAAAATAAAAATAAAAAGAGGTGGATCAAGCCTCAACTGTTTGTCCAACATGATGTGGATCAAATATTGGTTGTTTTTTCCAAAAATGCACACTCACTCTGAGGCAATGGAACTTTGGGCTATCCACTAGGTCAGTAATCCAAGAGAGTGAGACACATACACAAGTGTTTGGTATGCGCTCACAACTCACATGAGTGGCTAGCGAAAATCCATGCCTTGGATCGGCTTCCCAACAAACCATACCAAATTTATACCTCCTGATAACTTTGATAAGGAACCATGTAAAAATGACCTTTAAGCTTCATGAGGCAAGAAAAACTTTGTATGCTTGAAACTCATGAACAAACAAGATGGCTCTACAAGCATGCAAGATGTTTTATGCAAGATGGCCATATAATGGTTATCGTAAATGTGAAATAGTGTAAGGTACATTCAAATGTATTTTCCTTAGTTCATGTAAGGTCTCTTCTTAGGGGACATTGTGCCTAATGTCTTCAAGAGAGGAAAAGTCAAAGAAATATCACACTCTTAGAGGAAATCAAACATAATGACACCACCAAGAAACGAACACATCACAAGAAGAAAGAAAATAACACAATGAAACACTAGTGCAAAAAGAACAATATGTGATTGAGAAATCTACTAAAAACTACTTATAAATGACTAAACTTGGTCATGTGACCATTAGTAGTTTATTGCCAGTCATTTATAATGTGACCAAATTTATGACTAAACCAATTTTAGTCATTTATTGGTTGTTTTGATTGATCAATTCGGTAGTATATTTAGTCATATATTTAGTCAT
The DNA here is from genome assembly GCA_007115665.2 of Sequoiadendron giganteum. Lineage (NCBI taxonomy): Eukaryota > Viridiplantae > Streptophyta > Pinopsida > Cupressales > Cupressaceae > Sequoiadendron > Sequoiadendron giganteum. Next base: position 482,151,649 of record CM021100.1, on the reverse strand, counting down.
AGTATTCACTGAGCTTGGTCATGTGACCATTAGTAATTTATTTCCAGCCATTTGATCAATTTGGTCATATATTTAGTCCTATTTATTCACTAATTTTTGTATTCAATTATTTATGTTAGTAGTATATTTAGTCATATTTATTCACTAATATTTGTATTCACTAGTTTTTGTCAACTAGTAGTACATTTAGTCATATATTTTTAGTTATATTTATTCACTAATTTTTGTCAACTGGTAGTATATTTAGTCATATATTTTTAGTCATATTTATTCATTGATTTCTATCAGTTGGTAGTATATTTAGTCAATTGGTAGTTTATTTATTTTTTTTTGTTAAAAACTGATTTTTGGCTAAAAGTGCTTGAAATGGGACAATGCTTTTAAGGTTTAAACATAAAACATAGAAAAACATAATCAATCATTCATTTTCACATAATGAAACAACTATTAAGAAGGCAAAATATTGATTTTTTATTGAGAAAAGGCGTTCTTATAGTAGATACAAGAATTAAATGTCTTTATTTAAAAATGTGTTACAAAGTGTGTTTCTCAGTGTCATGACTGAGAAAAATGAGTTACAATTCTCTATTTTTTCTTATATAGCTCCAAAAAATGAAAGAACTACTTGAAAAATAAACCCTAAAGGTCCTATGAAAGAATCCTCTATAGAATTCACACCATGAATACTTAGTATGGACCGAGAACTATGTTATGCATATACCTTGACTGGTAAGCTTTACTGAACATGACTGTGGAAAAATCCAAACCGATCACAAACATTTATCAATGGATGAGCATCTAGAAGTGTTTCTTCCATAAGAAATTTCTTTGTCTTTTTAGCATCATAGAAGTTTGACTTTTTGGTTAAACGTTCTACCTCCTTGATTTGTCTAGTTTTGGTTGTTGCTTCAATTTATTTGAAGTGAATGTTAGGATCCTCACTGCCAATGACATTGACAATATAGTTTCCCATATAAGTATAAGGTTCCCAAGCTATTACAAAATTATCTCCTCAAATTGATCAATGAATATCAGTGAAAAAATGATACAAGTGACAATCCAAAGTTAAATCAACTAAAGCTCAAATATGCACCCAAGAAGAAATATAGCCCTTCATATGACTTGAACTATTCAAATAACTTGATTCATGAATCTACACCCAATACAGGCACTACAAGAAATAATCATATAACAAAATAAATTACATTGCGAGCAATAGTTTAATAGTCACCTTGAATTTAGAGTTCCATGTCAATTTAAACCATAAGGTATTTATGAATAGGAAGAAGATATATGAATTTAAAAAAAATAGAAAGAAATTACTCGAAGAAAGATATCCATCATGACATTGTAATCAACTGGGCAACCACCTTCTATTTGAGACATGATTAGTGCAAAGTTTACAGTGCCCTACAAAATTTACTCAACAAATAAGACCTCTCTTCAAAACATCTTCAGATTCAACATCATAAATATATTTATATCAAAGGTAAAAGAGTATAGTGAGTGTCATATCAATCATATACACAATGAATGTAAGTTATTGGATGCAGTGAGTATCATATCAACCATATACAAAATGACAAAAAAATTCTGGGAGATGTGAACCATTTCCATCATTTTAAACATGGAAAATGTTCTTGTGGAGAATATTGGTGATGCTAAATGAAACAATCTGGAAAAATAGGCTTGCACTATAATAATATACACTACATTAGATATCTGAATGGACATCCATCAAATTATAACAACAAGGAATTCTTTTGTCATATGTTGTAGTTACAAGTTCCGTGCTAGACAAACATGAAAATCTAAGGGATTTTTTTATGGCTAGACTAATAAAATCCTATTGTAGGGGATACTCCAAGTATATATGACTCAATTCTAATGAAAAATGTTATTCAAAGTAAAAAATAGATTTGGATGTTACTAGTATGTTATTGATATTGAATCATGGACTCGACTACTTGATATCTTATGACTGAAGATCTTGTATCAATGGGGAGATATGGATCTTGTTGCCATCAATTTTCCCAAACAAAGCCATATGCTAATATTTGACTTCTGAAATATACTTATATATTTTAATTCTTGTTTCATGTTCCTCCAAATAGGTGCACCAAATCCTTGAAGCGGATTAACACAAATTTATTCAACAAGAAAAAGAGACTAATTCTATATGATTTTTCTTTATAATTCATCCCAATTTTGATAACAATCAAACTCGACTTTGAAAAATACACAACATCATTAACTAATAAGTTCTTAAAAAAATGTTAGGATGCACCCTTTCAAGGGACAAACCTCTCCAAATTTTCAAAATTATTGCAATTAGTCTAGCAATAAAATCTTAAAGATGCATAGTGTCGAGGAACTACCTTAAACTATATTTGACTAATTGGTACTTTTTTCTGACAACTTATGTCTATTTGACCAAATATGTGCATTTCATGGAATTCTCTTTGATGCCTCCTTATATTCACAAATATATATGAACTTGCACTGTGGACTTAATTGTGTTGGCTCTGCCTTCAAAGCCTAACATTTCATTAAGAGGCTCAAGAAATATTCTCAGCTCTCTATAGAGGCCGACCATGTTGGAGCCTTCCACTTTGGAAATAATAGCATATGTTTCCATTCAAAATTTTGGTGATGTGCAAATGATTTCCATGCTATAGTTGTAGGTTTTCTTCAGTGTTCAGATCTAGTTTTGTGTGGTGTTGGTCTCTTCTCCTTGGAGTGGAGAGGAGAAACCCTTCATTTCTTTCCCATAGACACTTCAAGCCATGCCCACTATAATGGGAGAAAATCTTGCATTACCACAGACATAGCTTGAAGTGTCTAAGAGAGAGTGGGTGAAGATGAGATTCTGTTGGTTAAATTTTTGCAAGAAATCTTCCAAAAATGGCACAAAAATGGTACATAATGCTTGAAAATCCCAAGAATTTGCACCATGGACTTAGCTACATTGTCTTTTCCTTCAAAGTCTAATAGTCCATTAAGACGCTCAAGAAATATTCTGAGCTCTCTATAGAGGCTAGCCACGTTGGAGCCTTCTACTTTGGAAATAATGGCATCTACTTCCTTTAAAATTTTTGGTGATGTGTGAATGAATTTGAGGCTATAGCTACAAGTTTCCTTCATTGTTCGAATTTGGTTTTGTGTGGTGTTGGTCTCTGCTCCTTGGAGTGGTGAGGATAAATCCTTCCCCGCTCTCTTGCAAACACTTCTTGAAGTGCCTTCTGGAGAGAAAGGAAGGTTGGGAGGATTAACATAGATGCATAGTGTTGAGGGACTACCTTAAACTATATTTGACTAATTGAGTGTTGAGGAGAAACCCTACCTTTCTCTCCCACATAAACCTCTTGAAGTGTTTGTGCGAGATTGGAGAAGGCATGGAGGATTAACATAGATGCATAGTGTTGAGGAACTATCTTAAACTGTATTTGACTAATTGATACTTTCTGCCAAAAACTTATGTACATTTGACCAAATGTGTGCATTACATGACATTCTCTTTGATGCCTCCTTGTATTCACGAATATGTACCAATTCTTCAAGTTCCACACTACATATTAGAGAGTGAATTTTACAATTGAGAATGAAGGAATCATGTCAGTGTCATAAAAGTTATATCAAGAAAACCTTTTACAGGACATAACTCCCTTAAGTAATAACCATAATCAATTTTATCCTGACTCCAAACATAAAGAAATTAATTGCTTTACATAGCTTTCAATATACAAATATTGTATCAGCTACTTAATATTGTTTATTCTTTAATGTTTGTGACTGATATGCTCTTTTTCTTCTTGAGCTCCATATTACTATACGGGACATGCAGTAGGCACTCTCAACATGTACTTTTTTAGCATTGTACTAGTTTTTAGTGCCATTGGCTATTCTTTATATACCTTAATATCACCTATCATATAACAATTAGGTGAGTAGTTACTATAACCTTATGTTCGAGACAATCCTCTAACATATTGATTTCCTATACGCCTGTACCTTGTGGCCAAGGTCAATGAAGCAATTCTTATGATCAATCTACAGATTTAAACACCTTTCTATTGCTTATGAAATTCCAAGAAAAAACCATAACTTGTTAAATTGTGCTTATTGACTAACATTTAAGTAGCCAAAACTAGTTCAAAGAACATAACTAACCAATTGAATCTACACAAAGGAAAATGCAATATTTATCTATGATGTATTTAGATGCCTCAAAGTTCCTCTAAAACTTGCTATCAATTACAAATGACACATTGTCAAAAATGCACTAATTTCTAACATTTTCATAATGTTATCTCAATGCTTGATCCAACACTAAATCCTCATTAAATCTGACCTATATATATAGCCATTTCATAAATAGTTGTAGGAATCAACTTGATATTATTCTATCTATTTATTTCTAGTCTTGAATACTCAAAAATATCGCAGTCCATTATGAATTTATCTACTACTTTCCAAATATGTTTGTAAGTTGTAACTATATATATTATCTTTGTACCACCAACTAGCATCCCCCCATATCCCATCTGAAAAAATCCATGCAACAATGGTCATTTCATAGATGATTGTAGTTAGTAGCTTGATATTACTCAATCTATTTATTTATACTCTTAGATACTCAAAAATTTTGTAGTGCATTAATGAATTTTCCTACTAATAATTTACAAATGGGTGATCCCACAAAACTGGTTTACAATTTCTGAGAGGAACTGAATTTTGCTGAAATCACATATTTTTAGAAAATATAATGATTTAAGACTTTAAAAATTCCATTTTAAGGATTCCAATTGAAGAGGTTTTGATCAAACCACCTTAGATCAAACCCCCTTGGATATAACCTCACTAGTTTTAAACCATACCTATAAATGAGTCTCCTTTACACCTATCAAAATGCTGATAAAAAAACACTTTTGATTTACCTTTTGGGGGATCAAATGAATTCATTTAAAATTTATTTAAAATGATTATGGTAGTCCTCAAAATGAGCTATCCCACGAATATAATTTTAATATGTTTTGGTTTTATTATGTATGTGTTTTTTTAGCTTTATTAAACATAGGTTTTTCATTGAAAACCAAGCTCTTTGTTTTGCACATGTGGAAAAATAGAAAAATATCAAAATAATTTTTTTTAAAAATATTTTCGTGCTGGGTATTGATGTCCTTGAACTAGTAAAAAAAATAAAATTGAATTTCGATCATACAGAAAAAGTTAAGGTGTATACAATCCACCTATGTCTGAATTGCAATTGGTTTGACTTCGAAACTCTATTAAGGAAAAAATATTAAATAAAAAACTATGAGACCAAATGAAAGTGCTAGATATCATAGTTACAAATCTAAATTCGAAAAAATTAGAATTTTATCCTTCATACAAAAAAAGTTATGTTGTATACAGTGAGCGTCACTTTCTAAAAATGTTGTTTTCTGAAAAAAAACCAGTTTTCATGGGAGATGGAAAAAGAAGTGCAATCTTATTCCAAAAAATTTGAAAAAAATATTTTTAGAATCTAAATAAAAAATTTGATGAGACTCTAGTTTACATCATCTTCAAATTCCTCACGGTCTAGTGGCTATAGGTGCCCAAATGTGAAGATTTAGTTAAAAATAATAGTTTCAGTGTCCAGTTTGGCCAAAAATTGTAAACCACTATTGTGGGATCACCCAAATAACAAAGAATCAAAAAAAATATTAGAATACACATCACAGAAAAGATGAGAATAAAAAAATCCACAAAGAATGATGAGGTATTGAGGTTAATTGATGAAAAGAACACATAGAAAACTAAATCTCATTAATGTATTAGAGGATGGAAAAAATAAAAATAAAAGGTTAAATTATGAGGTCACAATACCTTTTGGTGAGAAATTTAGACACTAAGATTTGGTTTTGAATCTAAAATAAAAATATGGATTAATTATTCTAAAAATAATCTCCAAGGCTTGAAGGTTCAAAACAACTTATTTCAATGCAAGTGTTCTTCCTTTTACCTTCTTTGTCTTAAACACATTTTTAACATCATTTTATATTTCTAATTATTTTTTGGCAACCATAGCCAGAAACTATACCTTTCATCACTCTTTCTATCATCATGAGAAAGACAATACTTGGCAGACCCTAATATTTTAACTAGGAAATAAGGAATATTGAAGGTTTAATGGGATTTGGGAAATATCCTTTGACATATATATCCAACTCAAATATAAAACGGTAAAAGGTCATGTGAAACCTATCAATATGTGCAACTTATCAAGATATACATCCTATGAAATATGCACCTTGATCTACATATAAATAAACTATCAACCTTCCACTCATATTTAGCTATTGGTTAATATGTTTTATTTTATATTGTTTTTTTTCAAATATATTCTATTTTTACTATGTATATATTTTAAATGTAGATCTTTCTATCCAACAATGCCATCAATGTAGAGAAAGTAGAAGAATATAACAAAGTTAATTCAACCATAGAAAATGCTACCTCTATAGCATCTTGATTATTGTAATTCTCATTTACTACTTTGATAAATGGAATCTGTTCCCGAACAAAGAGTCATACAACTCAATCAAAACCAAGTTTCAACCACTAAAAATTAAAATTTAAAATTACATTTTCTACAGATGCCACATGTAAATGAAGCAATGAATCCTAAAAATTTGCAAAGAAAGCAATACATTTCATTTTAGAATAATAAGATGGTGTTTCATAAGATCCCTTGGTTATCACCTCAAACAATATATGCATTGAGGTATCTTTACAACTTAATTAATTTTCATTTAATAGTAATAATCGAGATTTAAAACAAAAAAGTAAACAAATTTTTAAAAGCTACACATCATGAATGCAACACAAACAAAAATATAATTAAGGGAACAAAATTACAATAGGCTAACATTTAACTCCAAATCACTTAGAGAGGAATATATAAGAAGAACCTATCATAGTTTTCACTTCAAAAGGTATCTCTATTGGCTCAAAATTTTACTCTTTGTGATATTTCATTTGAGGAAAACATGACAAGTGGTATCTTAATGGATTTTATTTCCTATTATAGCAAGTTTGTGCCATGTTACCAACATTCCAAGAAGGTAGACTACTAGTATACAAGTAGTTATGGACAACTTTAGAGGAGTCAACAATGAAACCCATATTTGCAAATAGGATCACTTTGTTTTGAGAAAAATGAAGTGCAATGATGCTTCTTCCAACTTTTAACTGATATAATTCTATCTATTTTAATCATTTTCTCACCTATCTACTAATAAAAGGATAAGGCGGTAAAGAATATGACCTGTTTTGTATTTATTAGTGCTCCTCTCAAGTTCATGGGAATTATTTTAGCTATGTAGACATGAACCTATCTAGGTATTTAAAAATAAGGTAATTAAAAGAAATTCCAAAAAAAATATAATCAACCTTTTTTAGACCTCAAAATGCTATATATGCTATAAAAATCAGTCATGGTTAGCTTAATTATATAAATGCTTGTGAACCCCAATCCTAGACTTGCACAAAAATGGCAAACAAACACATTATTAGATTCATATGCAAGTTAGAACAAGGATTCCCCATGAAATTCATCTAAAATGCTCAAAGATAGAAATGAAGTAAAGAACAATACAAGAAACTAAATCAAATTCTATTTAAGCAATGAAAACACTTAATCCCATGGGGAAATTGGTGCCAATTATGTGTAGAAATTGGCCCTTTCCCAACTCATTTGTAAGCTTGATGATGCTTGATCCACTTGATGGTGAAGAAAAATGTGACTCCTTGTGAAAATATGGAATAACCTAGCTATGGTGATGGTAAAATCTCAAGAAGATGAATAGAACTACTCTCAATCGAAGATAATAACTTTTCTTTTCAAATTGTGGATGAAATGAAGTATAGTAGACTTTGTTGGATTGTGGATGAATAACGAGAAGGAAAGCCTCTCATTTATAGATTTCAAAATTGGAAGAATGAGCAAGATTGAGCAATGTGTGATCACTCAACATCCAATGGCCAAGTGCCACTTGCCAAGATGTCAATGGGTGAAGGTTGTGCACATTTTGATGAATGAGCCAATAAATGTTATTAGGTGGAATTTCAAATTTGTGAAATGGCTTGTTGGAGAGGGAAGGAAAATGACTTAAATTCCACTTGGCTCAATGCCCAAGGACATGTAAGAGGAGAGTGAATGCTTTGTTGGATGTAAAAATCCACTCAGAGAGATTTCAAATTTGGAGGAATATTCCCTTTTTATGCCATGTGAAGGAAAATAGAGATTTTAATAAATCATAATAATTGATTTATTGTGCAAGTTGCATTCTCTAGAGGATGTGACATAGATTAGGATTAAATTAAACAAAGGTTAATTAATTTAATGACAAATTAGGGGATGTGACCATTTTGACTTAAATTTATGACTTAATATAAATCAAGAATTGAGAAGAAATTTTTAATTAAGTAAATGATTTGATTTATTTCACTAAAGGGGATAATGTTAGATTAAATTAAATAAGGTTTAATTTAATCAATTTCATAGGAGTTTAGATATTTAATTTAAATAAAATGAATTATTTAAATAACCAGAGATTTAGGGTTAATTTAAGTTAAAATGATTAATTTAATCGAATGGGAAGAATGTCTTAATAAGATAAATAGTGATTTATTTAATTAAGGGATGAAAGGTGATGACAAGCTGAGAAGGTGATTCAGGATGAAACGATGTTAGTAGTCAGGATCAAGTGTGTCGGTCAATTTTCCATGTCTACATTTTGCCCCTCTTTGAAGCAATGCACCTGTTGCATTGGTTCAAAGAATAAACTATTGTGATCAAAGTTCAAAAATTTCTCAGTTTTTTAGATGCCCCACTACTATCCCAGTGAGAAGGATTATGTTGGTATATTTCCCCCTCGAGAGATCGAGGGGAAATGCGAATTTTCCAATCGAGATTGTGATAAAATGCGAGAGGGGTGGTTCTATTGATCAGAGGGTGAAAGATAATTCTTTGATGTAGACAATTATAATGATGTATAGATAGTCATCGGCCATGGGTAGCCTCATGTATATTTTGATACAACACACCAATTTTGGATAAAGATGTCAATAAAGATAGAAGAATAAGAAGAAAAGAATGATGAGAAGAGGATTTGACAAGCCTTTACTATTAATGTCGATGATGATGTTGTTACCAAGAGTCGATATTTTAAAAGGGCCAATTACTTTATGTTTGATAATAAACATAGGTACGATGCATCAAGGTATATAAAGAACTAGGATGGCATTGTACCTAGTGTGATGGACTTTGACTCGACAATCAGATAGGAGTATTCCTATTCACACTTAGCATACAAAACCCTATTTAGGATGTAGTTTAGACATTCTAAATATCTCATACCAAAACTTAAAAAAGAAAGCCTTCCTATGTGCTCAACAAGACACCTAAAACATCTTCCCTATAGACCAAACAAAGCACGCATAACCAAGTTATTTTATAAGAATATCCAACAAGCACAATAGATAAAAGAGTTAATGATCGTTGCCCCATTCCTTTCTCTCTAAACCTGTTTTGATTAGGCATCATTGAGAGGTCCTTGGAATGAGTGCAAAATAAGATAAGTGAAAAAGACCAAGATAAAGGAAACAAACAAGCTAATGTTCTTTGTACTGCTAGCCAAGACTACTCTACGGTGTTACCTAATGCTGATGTCCATCATGGGAGGATTCATCCTAGGACATGTTGTGATTAGGGTTTGATGAGATTGATTGGATAATAAGCAATTGATAATCATAGTTGATAAATTTGCCTCCTTATTGATCTAGACTTGAGACTTGAATGATTAGGTTTTCACTTTTCAACCTGCTAGAATTGCTTCCAACTAACTTACCAAATGATGAAAGTGCTGATTGATTTATTATGGATGAAATTATTGCGGGTGAAAGTGATATGAGACAGGTGCACCATTTTGGGGTTTTTGAAATATTTGGATGTTTTTGGACTTTTGAAATGTTTTGAGGCTGATTTGATTTTCAAAATTTTTGGTAGGGGTGTCGGGAGTTGATTGAAAGATTAGCCTTCCCTACATTATACATGCAGAGACCACATAGATCGACTAACAACAAACTTGACCTAATGATGAAAAAGATGGGCAAACAAATTTCCAGATTACGATGGACACCTAAAGGACTGACCTAAAATGTCTTAGGGGATGATCAAATATCAACCTTACCTATGATCAAGCTCAGAGACGATGTAGTTTGGTCGGCGAAAAACTTGACATGTTTTTGATTTTTCAGATTTTGATGAAATTTTTTATGTTTTTATATTTTTGATATGATTTTTGAATGTTTTTGGGTTTTGATATGACTTGGATGTTTTTGGACTTCTTGTGGATTTTTCAAATGTTTTTGGGTTTTTTTTTTTAAAGGAAGATCACAAGAATATACACAAATTGGATTCGACGTAGGTATAGTAGCATGCTCCCAACATGATCTGATAGACTAATTTGATAAAGGAAGGATAAACTAACCTTAGGAATGTGCCAAGTAGTATTAGGGTGGATCATGATATGAACACAAGATCAAGCTATGGTATGGACGCAAATTGATGGTGGAAGGATTAATGAAGGATGAATGGAATGTAACAGATAAGTGATTCATGAAAATCTTGGTGGATAGAGAGTGTTTTATTTATGCTTGGCACCTGTTTGCTAGGTTTTCACCAAGGTACTTGTCCAAAGCGCCACCGAAGTTATTTTCACTAAAGTGAAATTGTTTTCTTTACTATTTTCAATCCTTTTTCTGATTTTTGTTGGATTTTGGTATTTTGTTTTTTTTGTTGTCACCAAGATGCCTATTTGCCAGTTTTTCATTAGGGTGACCATCTATTTAGGACATTTTCTGATTTTTTTTTTTTTTGGTTCTATACCTTGAAATATTTAGGCATAAAACTTTTTGAGATGGGAGTTGTTCATGGGCTCTTGTAGAGGCTTGCCTTCTGGTGTTGATAGTTGGTAGGCTCCTATTTTGTAGCTTGTCGTGATGACAAATGGTCCCAACTAATTGGGCTCAAACTTACCTTTTCTTTTTGGATTTGGTAGATTCTTCTAGTTCTCCTTCAACACTAGTTTGCTGACTTGGAAGGTTCAACTTTTGATCTTTTTGTTGTATTTGCATTTTAGGCAATTCAGATACACTTGTAGATGGTTTAGGCCATTCATGAAATTTTCATCTAGTAGCTCTAGCTCATTTAGCCGTGAGACCCGGTATTCCTCATTTGTGATGAGATTTTGCAGTGATATCCTTAATGATGGGAGCTCTATCTCAATTGGGAGGATGGCTTATGATCCGTAGACCAGGGAGAATGGGGTTGCACCTGTTGGTGTGTGAATACTAATGTGGTAGGCCCATAAGGCGAGGTTTAGCTATAGATGCCAATTACGACTAGCGTCATTGACTATTTTCTTAAGGATTTTTAAGATGATTTTATTAGTGGATTTTCCTTGGCCATTGCCTTGCGGGTAATATAGAGTCGAAAAGCGGTGTTGGATATTGAATTTATAGCAAAGGTCACATACATCCTTATTTTTGAAAGGTGTCCCATTATCTGAGATAATAGCTTGGGGGACACCGTATCGAAAAATGAGATAGTTCTGGATGAACTTGGATATCTGCTTTCTAGTGATGTAGGTCATTGGGATTGCTTCAACCCACTTGGTAAAGTAATTTTTGGTTGTGATGATGAATTTTTGGCCATTCGATGAGGTGGGTGTGATTTTACCGATGAGGTCGAGCCCCCACTACGAAAAATGCCAAGGTGTAAAAATAGGATGAAGCTATTAAGTTGGTGCATGAATCGGGTCTCCATGTTGCTGACACTATAAACACTTTCTAACAAAGTCATGTGTCTCTCTTTCCATCGTTGGCTAGTAGTACCTAGTTCTCAGCAACTTCTTAGCCAAATTCATATTGCTCGAGTGTGAACCAAAAATTCAATTGTGCACCTTAGTTAGAGCAGTCAGGGCTTCCCCAACATTTAAGCAATGCAATAGGGTTCCTTCAATGCTCCTACGATACAGGGTTTCTCCTAGGATGAAAAAATGGGTTGAATTCTTAACAAAGGCACATTTAAGGTTTGGGGTTATCTCAACTAGGAGGACTCCTATTCTCAAATAGGTGTAGATTTCATGGTACCAGCGATCATAGGGACCGATGATTTCACACATAAATTTAGACTCTGGTATCTCGAATGCTAGTAAGAGAAGCTACTCTACTCATAATTCCTATTTTTTTATGCTATGAGGGATCGCTAGGAGCGATATGATTATGGGCATAGCATCTGTTTCTCTATTGTTAGCTCTTGGTTTCTTCTCAAAGGTGACTTCAATAAAGGATTCTTTAAGGTTGTCCACGAGTTTCTTATATGATGTCAACTTATCATCCTTTATTTGGTATTCACTATTGACTTGGTTTATGATAATTTATGAATCACCATAGACCTTTAGTTCCCTGATCTACCATTATGTCGTAATTGTTAATCCTATAATGAGAGCCTCATACTCGACAATGTTGTTTGTGCAGGAAAAGGACAACTTGTAAGATTTGGGTATTGAATCACCTTGTGGCATTATGAAGAAGATTCCAGTGCCTGACCCATGTTGTGTGTGAGATCCATCATAGTACATATTCTAGTGGTATGCCACACTTATGTTGAAACATGATTCATCTCGAAACTCTAAGACAAGTGGGTTTTCTACATATATAGGAGCTTCTTCCAGTTGGTCCACAATCGCTTGTCCTTTGATGGCCTTGCGCTCTACATATTCAATATAATTTTCTATCCATATCATGACCCACTTGGCCATTCATCCTGTGAGAGTGGCCTAGGAGAGTAGGCACTTTATCGGATCTATCTTTGTGATCAGTTTGATTTGATGAGCTAGCATGTAGTGTCTGAACTTTTGGGCTGCAAACATAATTGCTAAGAAAGATTTTTCTATTGGTGTGTAGTGGAGCTCATGCCCTATCATTATCCTACTGATGTAGTATATTGGTCTTTCTCTTCCATTTTCATCATGTTAGGATAAGAGTGCGTCAAGAGCTACCATTGTTGCTAATATGTATAGAATCAATGGCTTTCCTTGAATAGGTGGCATTAATACTAGCAGTGTCAGTAGATATTCATTGATTTTTCTAAAAACCTAGTCACACTTGTCATCCCAATTGTATGCTACCCCCTTGTGGAGTAGATGAGAGTATGGGATCTGTTTATCCGCTAGTTGTGCTATAAATCTGCGGATGGATTAGAGCCTACCTTGTAGATCTCTTAGCTACTTTAGTGTCCTCGGTGCTTCCATTTTGAGGATAACCTTCACTTTGGTGGGATCTACCTTGATTCCTCTCATTGATACTATATATCCTAGGAGTTTTCTCGATTGTACTCCAAAGACACACTTCTTTGTGTTGAGTCAAACCTTGTACTTCTCTAATCTATCAAAGATGGCACTAAGAGCTACTATGTGGTCCTTCCTTTTCCTTGACTTAGACAATATGTAATCCACATAATATTCCACCATTTTATGAATCATGTCATGAAAGATCAGTGTCATGGCTCTTTGATATGTTTCTCCTGCATTCTTTAGCCCAAATGGCATCATATTCTAGCAATAGGTTTCCCATGGACATGTGAAAGTTGTCTTATGCTGGTCTTCCTTTGCTATCATAATTTGGTTGCATCCTGAGAAACCATCCATTAGAGATAGCATCTCATGTCCGACCATCATATCCACTATCATGTCATTGTTTGGTAGCAGAAAGTCATCCTTAGGGCACACTTTATTTAGGTCTCTAAAGTCTGTGCAAATACTGATGCCCCCATTTAGCTTCTAAAATGGCACAAGGTTTGACACCCATTCTGGATAATCAATGGGGTGTATAAAACTAGCATCCAAGAGCTTCTAAAATTCCACTTTGACTAGCAATGCTATCTGAGGGTGCATCTTTCTCAACTTTTGTCTCACTAGCTTTGCCCAAGGATAAATAGCTAAGTGATGAACCACGACTTTCAGATCGAGACCTGACATGTCAGCATAGGTTCATGCAAAGTTCACTTTTATTTGTCTTAGGAATGCAGCTAAGAGTTCTTGTTCTTCTAATAGAAGTGACTCAACATAGAAAGTGATGTGTGGTATCTCTTTTGTGCCCAAGTTGACAAGATTGCACTATTCTACCAAGACCACTGATTTGTCTTCATGAAGTGCAATGGGGGGAGATTGAATCCTATATCCACCGGTGCCTTACAGAGGTTTTCACCATTGGATGCATCCTTTGTTTTTACTATTTTATGGTCAAAGAGTGCCACATAGTGGTTTTCACTCAAAGACCCTAAGGTTATTTTAAATCTTTTGTTTTTGCGACTGAAGGACTCAATTGTCTCCCTACAATATGTAAGTGTGTCTAGCATAATATCAAATCCACCTTTGTGATCCCCACATGGTACTCTATCCCATAATCCCAAGAATTCTCAAAGTGCATCATCATTTTCGAATGTGTCTAGAACCGATGGTACTCGTTGGTCATAATCAATGAGTTGGGGGTAGACCAGGTTTATCTTGTGGGGTTGGTGGTTTTACTTGAAAGACAATGTGCTAATCAAAAGTAAGGAGGAGTCTTCAAATAGCATGGGAAGGCTCATTATGGTTTCATTTTCATCGCTACAACTACAAACATCAGTAATATCAAAGGTGAAGTTATCTAATGGTAGACCTGTAGATATGGGTAACTATAGGGTAGTTGTCGATAATTGAGGGGGATTCTTGACTGCATTAATTGGGGGACCTCAACCACATATGGTTCTAATCAGATGGGTAAATCCAAGGTCAATATTTCTCATTCATCTCTCTACAATGATGGGCTCCAATCATCCATCGTTATTCCTTCCAAGGCTCTCATTTCTATTGTAGCCCATACTAAGCATCATTTGAATTTGTCTGCTTATTTCATCCATGGGAAGATAAGGTGTGGACCTTTCATCTCAATATAGTGAGCTTGAAATGTCTCTTTCATCCACATTTTCCTAACTTAGATCCCCCCAACATTATAATCTTGAAGGGTCTACCCTAAAAGTGTGGGCAAGTGTTTCAACTGGTTGAGGCTGTCCATGTGACCTAGGAGATTGAGGTAACTCTCCTACAGCAAAAGCATTTTTCCTCATTTTGTATTTCCCACACCCATTTTCTTGAATCATAAGCTTGATATTAGATATGTTGAGGATGGAGGGTGTCTCTGTTGTATAAGTAGAGGCTATATTAGCTGGGTCAATGTATGGGGTTGATGGGCCTTCATCATTCTTCGAGACTTGAGGAACTTTGTAGTATTTGGCTTCCAAATTTTTGCAATAAGCGAAAGGTTAAGGCTCACCATGGATTGTGACCTCCTCATTTTGGTATGAAAATTTGATGCATTGGTGGAATGTTGATGCAACTGCTTGCAACACATGGATCCATGGGCATCCCAGGAGGATATTGTAAGGTAAGTGAAGGCCAAGCACCTAACAAGTAATCTCCATAAAAGCTAGCCCCTACCTGAATAGGGAGTTTAATAGTGCCCTGAATACTCTTTCTTGGTCATCCTAAGTCCTTATGGTGATACCTTTACCTTTTTCAATGGAATCTTCAGAGATCCCAAAGTTCTTTATGTGTTTGAGTGAACATATATTGAGGCCTGCACCCCCATCCACCAAGACTCTCTTGACTTTATTTTTCAAACCAAGACTTCCAGATGTAGCACACGGTTGTGAGATGGTTGGGTGGGGAAGTCCTGATTAGAAAATATAAGGATGTTTGGGGTGATTATTTTACCAACCATAGCTTGAAATTTCTCTATATCTAGGTTAGGAAAGACTGTGGATGAAGCCAATGCTTCATCAAGGATTTTCTTGTGGGCGGCATAGATCTTTAGCAACTCCATGATGGAGATTTAGGTAGGGGTTATTTTAAAATATTCATTGACATTTTAATCATAAGGAACATATTTTTGATTTGTGGTGGGGTCTTAGATGGTTTTGATGCCCCCACAATGGTGACCTTACCACCATGTTTGGTGACTCCACAGTCATCATTGGCTCCCTTAATACTTACCACAGTAACCCATTCATCAAGGCATGGCACAACACCTTCATATACATTGCTCACGTTGCCATATTTTTGTTTCCCTTTATTGTTCCCTTGGTTATTTCCTTGATTGTTTCCTTGATTGTGATTGGGCATTGGATTCATGTAAATTTTGAGATCTTGATTGCCAGTAGGTTGCTCAACATTTATGATTTTTTCATCAATAATATCTTGGATGATGTTTTTCAATTTCATGCAATTAGCAGTTGTATGTCGCTTGATTTTATGATAATCAAAAAGGGAGTTTTCATTATACCAAGGTTTTTTTATCATGGGTTCAACATACTGCTCAAAAGCAAAGATCTTGATGAGGTTCTCTTTAACCAGCTTCATCATTATAGATTCAATTGACTCCCCAAGGGCTGTGAACTTCTGCTTGGGGGGATACTTATTTCATGGAGGTGGTCCTCCTTGATTGTTCAAAGGTAGTGGTTGTTGCATAACCACATTGGTTTGCACATTTTTATAGTTGTTATTCTGCAGTTGATGATGGCTTTGGATATTCTACTTGGGAGCACTGATGATGACCTTGGGATCGACCACCCCATCATTGGTGACATTATTGTTTCTTACCCATGTGCGAGGTTTATCATTGTAACTAGTAGATGTGCGAATTTCTTGATGCTCAAGATATGTACATGTGCCCCCTTGTGTAATAAGGGCTCTTTTGATGTTGACCACCTTGGGGATTAATTGGTCGTATGTGGTGATGCATTGCATCTTCAGATAAAATTCCAAGGTCTTGTCTAGATTAGCAATGATAGTGCAAACCTATTGTTCCTCTAGCATGGACCATTTGCTTCAATTAGCCTTGGCTAACCATCATTGCAGGAAGGAGGTGAATGATTCCCCCTTTTCTTGTTTGAGTGCTGATAATTTCTCTAGAGTAACATTTGTGCCCATATCGAATTCAAAGTTTTTGAGGAATGCGTCCACAATTTCCTAGAATGTTTTGATGCCTATGGGTAGATGAAAGAACCACTCCATGGCGGGACCAGTCAAGCTCCAAGGAAATAGTCTCATTACATGTGTATCATATGCGACTTCCATGCAATGCACTTGAAACTCCCTGATGTTATTTTTAGGGTTTCCCATCCCATTATATTTATCGAATTTGGAGATTTTGAATCCCTTAGGGAATGGTACTATTGTAAGGCTCTTGTAAAAATGATAGGGACACCAATTACTAGGTGTCCTTGTTGTTTCTCTTGATTGAAGGTCCAACACTTGTTGCGATAGCAATTTGATCTATGTTGTTACATCATTTTATAGATTAGGAGGTGGGATAAATGTGCTTTGTGATGTTTGATTGATGGGTGGGGTATTGATGGGGGTTTTTTGCAAGCTTTACTGTGTGTTTAAGGCCTACTAATATGCCTAAACTTGTACCAATAATGCTTGTTGTTGTTCCAACAAAACTTGTTGTTGGTGTTGCTGCTATTGTTCCAACAAAGCTTGTTGTTGGTCTAGCTACTATTGCACCAATAAGGCTTGTTGTTGGGCTTGCTGTTGTGCTACTTTTTGTTGTGCCTAAAAATCTTGCAGGGGTTGTTAGTATGCCTATTAATGGACTCCTTGCAATTGTGCATGGTATTGCACTTGTGCCTAGTGAGCTTGAGCTCATGCTTGTTGGGATCCTTGTGCCGCTTGAGCAACATGAGCAACTTGTGCAACTTGTGTGGCTTGTGCACCTTGTGCAACTTGAGTGGCCTGTTGTTGTTTTAATAAAGCTTGGGCTTGAGCATCTTGTTGTGCCTATTGTGTAGCTAATTTTGATTGTGGTTGCTAAGTAGCCAGCTGTGTAGCTTGTTGATTTTGTTGGAGTGTCCTTTGATGGGAAGCTTGTTGAACTACTTGTACCATGGTGATGAAAGAGTTTGTCATGTTGACTTTTGGTGGGATCAGTGGAGGATTGGGAATGGTGTTGACCTTTGTGATGAGTGGAATGATCGTATTAATGATCAAGGTTTGAGTTGTGGATGGGGTGATTGAGATGCATGGTCCTTTGGAAACCATGCTTTGAGAGATTTGTGGAATGGTAAATGTGTTGACCATTGTGGTTTCCTGGATGGTTTCCATCTATTGTTGTGATATTTATGGCACAATGGGAGGATTTTCTATGATTCTTTTTCTTCTTGTTTGATGGTGGGTAAGGGGGGAAGACCCAACCCAAGTGGCGATGTAGATGTGAGTGGTAGAGGTGGAAATGGTGGAAAGATGGGTGGTTCATTCCCTTGAAGTGATGATGATGAGGGATCGAAGATTCCCCCTACTCCAAACAAATCACCTTCTCCTTGTGAGGTAGGGAGAATGGTTTGCATGTCTAGAGAATAAATTAGTGTTGCATGAAAAGATGTTGGATTGGTGGTGTTATGGAATGCAAGTAGAACATACGGGTGTGATGCATTTACTAGGATGGATTGATCTAGTGTAGTGTTTTCATCCAACTCTTGGTTGGTCACAAGGCGATGCTCTTGGAGTTCATGAAGCATGGCATTGTTATTAACTGGTGGGGTAGAAGTGATAGATTGTATGATTTGGGGAATATCCTAGGTGATGCTTGAGAGTGACATTGGGGGATGCTCACAAGAGGCTTTTCCACAATAGTACTTATGTCGAGTTCAGGAGGGAGTCTAGCCCCTTCTTTCACTCACTCACGTATATATAGAGAGGGATTAATTTTCAACATGCTGTTGATGATTCTATGATTCTCAGGATTCCAAACCATTTCAACTATTTCCTCTCATGTCATTCCCAAGTCATTGTCGGTGATTTCCTCTATGTGACCCTCCTCTTGAGGGTTTTTTGATGGTATAGAGGAGTTGCTTGGAGGATTGCTTGATCCTACTGGATTCATTTCAGGAGCAGTTGGACTTAGATCACTTGAAGTTGATGTTTCCTTGGTGATTTCCATATTATTCTTGTGTTGTGATCTTGTTTACACCATAAAATAGAGATCGTTTGATCTTAATCTTAGGAACAAAAAGAGAAGAAATAGGATATCTTGAGGATCAAAATTAATGATGGGGATGAGATAAATGGAAGCTGGATGAGGCAGATGAATGAAACTCTTGAAGAAACTTGAGGGAGATGTTAAAATATATTGACTAGGTGTGTTAAGCCAAATAAATTGATAATGAACTTGCAAACCCTAGGAAGTTGAGTTATCCTAGAGTAAACTTATACACATAAGGATAATTTGGCTAGGTGTGTTAAGCCAAACAAGGTAATGTTGAACTTGTAAACCTTAGGAAGTTGTGTTATCCTAGAGGTAAATTTTCTCAAAAGGTTTGATAATTTGACTAAGTGTGTTAAGTCAAATAAGGTGATTTTGATTTTGCCTAAAATTTTAGCTTAAGTGATGTTCTTAAAGTTTTCAATATTTTTTTGGTGAGATGATTTTTGATTTTGATAGTTGAGGGATGGATGAAAATGATGAATTTGATCCTAGACTTGACCTAGTAAAAAATCCTTCTTATAAGACCTCAGTTTTGAAGAACATACCATACTTCCTATGTGAGAAAAGAAAACCTTTGAAAGAGATTAGGATTTTGCTGATAATAAAACTCATACAAGTTGGGGTTATTCTTTGAAGATTTCTTATAGAAGTTGTAAGCCAATATTTCTCTTACCTCAAGAATAATAAAGAGATGCTTCTCATGAGCTTTTGGACTAAGACTTTTGAACATGGGTTTCAAGATTTTGATTCTATAGGAAATTATTTGAAGGAAAACATGTGTGGGGTTCAATTGTATTTTGACTTTGCTTAATGAGTCCTTTTTACCATAAAAAAATTCTTGATTAAAGGTTTCAAACTAAATGTCTATGTCTCAATTTCTTTTCATTCCACAAGGTCCATTATGTGAAAATCAATGTTTCAAGAGCATAGTTTCCTAGGTTGACTTTAGAGAGAGTAAATCGTGATGTAAATCCAAATGTTTAGAAACCTCTAAGGATAAAATCCCTAGGGAAAGCAACAACAATTGGATTTTGTCAAAAGGTATTTTCCCCTCCTAAAGGGTTTGAAATTTGGAGGATTTGTGAATGCTTGTTTCCAATTTCTTTTGAGGTCCTAGAATTTTTTTTTTGATTTCAAGCATATGCACCATCCTAGGATGAAAAGATAATATTTGTTGGGATCCCACTTGGATGAATCCAGCTATGCATATTCAGTGCAGATGACTAGTTGCTTGACCACGTTGGCTCCCCTCCACGACACACACCTCTCAAGTCATCCAAGCATCAATACCCATGAATCTCCCATGGCATACTTTTCATCTCTACAACAAAACCGCATGTTATGTGGGGTAGCTTGAAAGGACATGACCTTTTGAACCAACAAATAGAAAAGGATTCTTGGCTTCTAAACAACATTTTTTAGTAAGGGCATCGAGTTCAGGGGTTGCAATGATAAAATCCTTGTGAGAGATCTCCCAACCCTTAGAACAAGGGCTTTATGTATCACATGGATACTAGGGGAGATTTATCATGTGTCGCTTCCCATTGTCCATGGCTTTCACCATGAACACAAATTTATATAACGGTTTGGAAGAGCTTGTATTTAGCCCTTTACCGCTTGCCTCATTCCCTTGGGGTGAGTACTTTTTCCCACCAAGGAAGACACTCTAAAGTAAACAAAAGTGAGTTTACTTATCCGTAGTTCAATCAATCTTTGTTGAGAAACAAAGAGAGAACACACATCATATGTTCCACTCACACTCACAAGATTGATTCAATTTTAAAACCCAATTTGAAATGTGAGGGAAATTACTTACACAATTTAAGATCACCAAAAATACTTTTTATTCTCAAGATCACTATAACGCGTGAGAGAGGTGCATACACCCTTTTAGTGATATTACTTTGGGTAAGTAATTACAAAAAAAAGAAGCACTTGTTCATTTTCATTTTAAGCCCACAAAGCAATGATTTTGGTTATTTTTAGTGCACCAAAATGAAATATGGAATTTTCCTTGTTCAATTTCTAATCCTTAAACCAAATCTAGTGATTTTTTACTAAATTTATTTTTAAGTCCTTTGTTTGCAAAATTGAAAAACTTTTGTTGTGTTCTTTTTAGGATCCAAAGGAAATTTAGTGTTTCCTAAAAGTATCAAGGTAACAAATTTTTAAGAGAGATTAAAAATTCTCTAAGAGTGTTAAACAACACTAAAGTGTTTAAAAACACTTGGTATAAGGTGAGAATGATGTCATAATGCAACCTTCCACTTTGTTTTCCTCCTTGCCTTAACCTACAAAATGATTAAAACCAGGAAATAGAGAACCAACAAACAAGTTAGATGTTCAAAAGGTCCAAAATCAAAAGGCACCTGTCAAAATAAAACTAATTTTTACTTTTTAGCCCAACCTAGCGACGTAGTTTAGAATTATCAGTAGCGCAATATAGCACCATTAAGTTTCTAAGAGTGGCGCTCTGCAACAAGATAGAGAGTGTGATTGTGGCATTATTTCACCCAGCGACAAAGTTTGAATTTAAGAAATCTACAACAGAGTTTGAAATTTGAATTTTTAGGTAGGAAGAGCTTATTAGTGGAGTTTGGAGTTTCCAGCAGTCTAATATTGTGCTAGTTGATAATCAACAGTTGAGTTTCTTGGGACCTACAAAAAAACACAATTTGTTTATGGAAAAACATGATTAGATCTTGAGATTTTCCCTCCTTCTAGCGCCAAAATATGAACCCCAATCCTAGGCCTGCACAAACATGAGAAACAAACACACAATTAGATTCAAATATAAGTTAGAACAAGGATTCACCATGGGATTCATTAGCAATACTCAAAATGGGAAAGAAAATGAAGAAATGACTCAAGAAAGTAATGAAATCCTATTCTAGGATGCCAACACTCAATCCCATGGGGGAATTTGTGCCAATTGTGTGTAGAAATTGACCCTTTCCCAACTCCTTTGCAAACTTGATGATGGTTGATGCACATTATGGTGAAGAACAATGTGACTCCTTGCTAAACTCTACAATAGCTTAGCTATGGTGATGCAAATGCTCAAGAAGATGA
Organism: Sequoiadendron giganteum; assembly: GCA_007115665.2. Classification (NCBI taxonomy): domain Eukaryota; kingdom Viridiplantae; phylum Streptophyta; class Pinopsida; order Cupressales; family Cupressaceae; genus Sequoiadendron; species Sequoiadendron giganteum. The sequence goes on along the minus strand of CM021100.1, from coordinate 482,129,440 downwards.
ATATAATTGCTCTAAATATGAAGATAATAACTTTGCTTTCAAATTGTGGATCAAGAATGAGAAGGAAACCCTCTTATTTATAGATTTCAAAATTGGAAGAATGACCAAGATTGAGAAATGTAGGATCATTCAACATCCAATGGCCAAGTGCCACTTGTCAAGATGTGAATGGACGAAGGTTGTTCACATTTTGATGAATGAGCTAATAAATGTTATTAGGTGGAATTTCAAATTTGTGAAATGAATTGTTGGAGGGAGAAAAGAATGACTTAAATGCCACTTGGCTCAATGTACAAGGACATGTAAGAGGGAAGTGAATGCTTTTTTGGATGTACAAATCCACTTGGAGGGATATTCCCTTTGTATGCCATGTGAGGGAAAATAGGGATTTTAACAAAACAAAATAAATGATTTATTGTGAAAGTTGCATTCTCTAGAGGATGCGACATAGATTAGGATTAAATTAATCAAAACTTAATTAATCTAAAGGGAGATTAGGGGATGTCACCATTTTGACTTAAATTTATGACTCAATTTAAATCAAGAATTGAGAAGAAAGTTTTAATTAAATAAATGATTTGATTTATTTAACTAAAGGGGATAATGTTAGATTAAATTAAATAAGGTTTAATTTATTCAATCTAATAAGAGGACTTTAGATACTTAATTTAAATAAAATAAATTATTTAAATGAATATAGACTTAGGGTTAAATTTAATTAAATTGATTAATTTAATCAACAGGGAAGAATGACTTAATTAGATAAATAATGATTTATTTAATTAAGGGATGAAAGGTGATGACAAGATGATAAGCTGATTCAGGAGGAAATGATATTATTAGTCGAGATCAAGTGTGTCGGTCAATTTTCGATGTCTACAATATTGATGTCGATTCACCCATATATTCAAAAGATAAACATCAGTCATTTTAATATTATATAAAAAGGAGACATATTGTAAGGAAGTAATGCTAACCCTATATCCCACAAACAATCTTACAATATCTAGTGGTAATGCAACCTGCACAAGATAAAAATATTGTTTTTATAAACTATTTATAACTATCAAAAGAAAACCCAAATTTATCTTATGATCTACTCTTTCAAGATGTACATATTCTACCTATAAACACTACTTGAAAAACACTATTCAATAATCTAGAGATGGTTCACATCATGGAAAAGGAGGGAGAAGTGACTGAAAGTACAAAAAAGGGAGAATTCAATCAGCTATGTAAGTTTAACATTGACAAATAAAAATATTTTTAGCACAAGAAACAATCCTCACCCATCTAAACTAGCACTTGCACCCAGAGGAGGTGCACGAAATACACTGATAGAATTATATAGGTGCCTAGAAATTTAAACGTGTTTTATTAAGGAGTTTTGTACTTTACATCATGACTCTTTTACACCATACATGTATGAAGGGAAGTGTGCAGAAAAATTCATGATAACCACTGCATTTACAACATTAGCAGTAATTTAAACATTTGTCTTTTTATAATTCTATAATATTTAAATTTGACATTAGCAAAGAGTGCAACTTTACTTCCAGAATCTATAAATAACAAAAATCTCACACATGCACTTGTGTTTTATCTACCATTAGCATGTACTATTGTGAACCAACTTACATGAGTCAATAAGGTTAAGGAAATAATATTTCGCTATTAAAAGAAGCCAATTGCTTCAAAAAATAGTCTTAAGTTATAATATTCACTCATTTCAACTCTCATTACATTTACATGTTTTAAATTTTGCATTGGTATCTAATATTCACAAAACTATCCTCACACATGAGATAGATAATATATTTGTTAAAATCAAAGGTCACATAATTGATCATTAAAGTTGGAAACCATACTTCTTCACACCTTCCAATTTATCCAGAGATCTCAGATAGTTTTAGAAACAACACTAAACCTAGATATGGATTTCTTATGATATATATGATCACAAAGAAGCTATGTGGGCTGCTTATAATTCATATAATAAGAAACTAGTTAAGAATAAATGAACAAAAATCAAGCCATATGTAATACTAGCAAATTTAAAAATAATTATTTCTCCAGCCCAAATAATTTATGAACACTAATTTCATAGATGTAAAACCTACCACTAGTAGTAAAATTTTAATATCTTGTTTTTCTATTTGTCTTTTGACATAGAGTAATTGTTCTAAGATGTTGAAAATTTTCAAAGTGTCACTCTTTATATAAATAAAAATCTCTTAGTTCTTAAAGAGACATGAAATGGGATCAGGTTGTTCACACTAAAAATGTTTATGATTTATCTAACTGAATACATAAAGCATAGATACTTTTTTTACCATTATTTTCCCCTCAAGAATAATTTTCTTGCTTGTGAATAAGATGGCACTACTTCTAACCCAAGGACAAATATTAGGTCTTAGACTTCCCAACCTTGTATTCTTAATCCTTTGAAATGGTTGTTACCCACAAAACATGGAAAATATCAAGGGAATATCAATTTTTAGAAACAACAACATTAAACCTAGATATGGATTTCTTATGATATATATGATCACAAAGAAGCTATATGGGCCTGCTATAATTCATATAATAACAAACTAGTTAGGAATAAATGAACAAACATCAAGCCATAAGTAATACTAGAAAATAAAAATATAATTATTTCTTCGACCCAAATAAATTATGAAGACTAATTTCATAGATTTATAACCCACCACCAATAGTAAAATTTGAATATATTAATTTTCTATTTGTCTTTTGGCATAGGGTAATGTCTCTAATATGTTAAACAATTTCAAAGTGTCACTCTTTATATAAATAAAAATTCATCAGTTCTTAAAGAGACATGAAATGGGATCAAGTTATTCACACTAATTTTTTTTATGATTTGTCTAACTGAATACTTAAACCATAGATACTATTTTTACCCTTATTTTCCCCTCAATACCAATTTTCTTGCTTGCCAATAAGATGGCATTACTTCTAACCCAAGGAAAAATATTAGGTCTTCGACTTCCAAACCTTGTATTATTAATCCTTTGAAACAATTATTACCCACAAAACATGGAAAATATCAAGGGAATATCAGTTGTAATCTTTGCAATAACGAGCTTAAAAACAATGCACAACTCATCTTTCAGCATTATTCTTCTGATCATAAATAAACTGATACTTCCCATGCTTCCTTTGGAGTTCTTGCATCTTTTATTTGCAATTTAATTCATGCCAATCAAATTTTACATCTTATTCATATGGCATGCCAATATGGAAACATTTCCTTATACATAGTCTATAGATCATTCAATGAGAACATGTTTTTCATCTAATTTTTCAATGCTATTTTGTGCCCACCATTTTAATATGGTATCAAAATAGGGAGAGCCAAGAGGGGAGAAACTATGAAGAAAACTAAGAAGAGGAAGTAGAGAGCAGAGGTGCACACTATCAATGACCCATAAGATAGACCCAGTAAGACAAAATATAGCCTATTGGCTAAACAAGCACCCATAAGATAAACTGAAAAATCTGAGTTTATCACAATCAATTTTTTTTATTCTGCCTCAAACCCCAAATGGAAAATTCAAAACTCAAAGCACCAATTTACCTCTATCATGGGACAAGATGATCAATGAGCACCAAAACCTTACCGTATTCATCGGCCTCCTTAAGCTTGATTTCCCCATTGCAAATGATCAAATCTATAACCAAACCAACCACCAACCCCAAGTGATCCCACAATAATGGGTTACACTTTTTGGCCAAACTTGACATTGAAATCAACATTTTTCACCAGATCTTAAGTTTCTTATACCTATAGCGGCTAAATCATTAAGAATTTGAAGATGAATCAAACTAGTGATTTGTGAGATTTTGTGTGTAGATTCTAATTATATTTTTTTGAAAAAATTAAAAAATAAATTGTGAATCCTTTTATGTAAATTTTAATAACTTATTTTTTCTACTAAACAACATTTTTAAAAGTGATGTTTACTTTGGACAGTATAAATTTTTTTATAGAAAGGACACAATTCTAATTTTTAAAATATAGATGTTTCACACCAATATCTAGTGCATGGATATTTTTTCATAATTTTTTGTTACATTTTTTTTTTTAATTAATTTTCCAAGTCAGGGTAATTATAATTTGGACAGAGGTGTACTTTGGCCCACATAATTTTTTTTGTATACATTTGAATTAACTTATTCCTCTTTTGTTGGAATAAGGACATCAATACCTAGTGCACATGTATTTTTTAGAAAAAATCTCTAGTTTCTTTTTTTTCCGTATGTGTGAAACAAAGAATTTGGTGTTCATTAAAAAACCAACATTCACATTAAATAAAAAATAAATATAATAATCAAATTAAATATATTCAAAATTATACCTTTTTGGAAGCTCATAATAAGGGCTACATACTTACAAAAAATAAATTTTAAATGAATTCATTTCATTGCCCAAAAGGTAAATCAAAATTTCTTTTTTATTAGCATTTTGATCGGTGTAGAAGAGAATCCATTAGAGGTATGGTTTAAAACTAACAGGGTTCTATCCAAGGGGGTTTGATCTAAGGGGGTTTGATTAAACCCTATTTAATTAAAATAATTTAAATGGAACCTTTAAAGTCTTAAATCATTATATATTCCAAAAATATGTGATTTCAGACAAAAATTGGGATGTCCCAGAAAGTGTAAACGATTATTGAGGCAGCACCCTATGAACCTTGAATCTATAGCCTCTGCCAACTCACCATACAAATTGACCCCTTTGTTTGTATTTTCTTTCTCCTTCATTTTCTTCACAAATTCCCCAACATCCTTTTTGGCTATGTTGGAGACTTCCACTTTGGAAATAATGGAATTTGCTTCAATTGAAATGAATGACTTCCATGCTATATCGATAGGTTTCCTTCAATGTTGGGATTTGGTTTTGTGTGGTGTTGGTCTATTCTTCTTGTAATGGCAAGGAGAAACCCTTCCCTATGAAGGATAAAGGCAAGAATTTTTTTATGTGCTTTAATTGTAATGAAATTTTTAAGTGGTGGGGAAAAGGGAAATTAACAATTCGTGTGAATAATTATTTAGTCATTTATTTAGTCATTTCTATTTGTGTGAATAATTATTTAGTTGTTTTTTTTACTTGACAATAAAATTAGTCATTTATTTAGTTATTTGTAGTTGTGTTACAAAAAATTAGTATAATTTAGTCATGTTTATTTGTTGTGACTAAAACTTTTAGTCACCTAGTCATTTATTTGCCAAATTCTACTAATGAAACATGAGTTTTGATGAATGCCCCCACTTTAAAGTGGTTGCTAACACCATTTCTATAATAAATTAATTTAAAGGAAAAGAAGGCATGAAAGCTTTTTCGAAAATCCCTATGCCAAGTCATATGTTTTTGAATCAAACTACATCATGAATAAGTATGTCACATGTGAATCTACTTAAGGCATGTCATCCACATCCCAAGCCTACTCTTATACTTACATCAAAGGCGATCAACTAGCCAAAAACAAACAACAAAAAGTAACATATGAGGACAAGGCTACCTAACCCCTTGCCCCCACTTAGTGCAGGACAAGAATGAGCCAAATAGGATGAAAATAAGCTTCAATTAGAGGAATGAGGTACTTCAACACAAGGAAGAGCACCATAGTCCCTAAGATGTTGAATTTTGTTACTCAAAGCCTTACACTCATTAGTAGAATGACCATGAACTCTTGTAGTAAAAAAAAATTCATGTTTTTGGAGGGAGAGATATCAAATGATCTTGGAGGAGTCTCCTCAAGATACTCTCTCAATCAAAAGTAAAGGATGTTTCATTATTTTACGACAAAGATATCTCTTGCTTAGATGTACAAGGTGTCATACCTACACAAGACTCTTTAGATTGTGATATTTTGTTCTATGCTTGAAAGGAGGATGGAAATCTAATGAACTTGAATCATTATGATTTTGCATGATGACATTGATGTTAAGCGAGGATTTCATTTCTTTCAAAGGGTAGCAATGAAGACCACTAGTGTCTATCAGTTTAGGATGCACTAATATTAAATTCAGCTTAGAGGAATCTTTTTTAATCATATTGATATTAAGTGAAGGCTTTTTTGTTCCTTTCGAGGGACCATAACCAATACCACTAGTCTTTTCTTGTGGGTGAGGCTCTATATAGACATGGATACATTGTTCTCTAGCACCACATCCTTTTCCACTATATCTGAGTTATTTCATGAGTTCATAACCTTTTCCATAAATCTCTTTCATTTCTTTTGGATTCGATGGTCGTTTATAATCAGCTTCATCAAATTTTGTTATGTAATTTGCTTAATCTTCTATAGTAGTTGAGGTGGATGCTTTCGAAGGGTCTTCAAAATTATGTGTTGACATTATGTTTTTTTCTTTTCATTTTTTAGTCTTTGTCTATGATCTTGTATTCACCCATGAATGATGTGAAATCTAAGGAACCCCAGTCATCTTCTAATAGGTCAATGAATTCCTCAATATGCTTATCTTTATATTTTTGTTGCACAGGTGCTACTTGTGTAGTTGGTGTCAATGTTTTCAAAGGATTTTCCTTATTTCTCTCAATATTTAAACAACCATTTGGTTTAGGATCGGATTTGAGTATGGGTATGTGCACGATCATAAAAGGGCCAAAAAGTGGCAATATGTAAGTGATATGATGGCCCATGTGTCTGACAACCATTTTTTACCCAAAATTGATGAAACAAAAAGGGTTTTTTAAGTTGATTCTCAACTTTCCACCAATATAAATTATGCTTTACTTTGAATTTAATAAATAATAATTATTCTGTAGACATGGAAAATATACAATTCAATTTGGCACACTTGATCCTGATTACTAGTTTCATTTCTTCTTGAATCAAACTCTTAGCTTATCATCACCTTTCGTCTCTTAATTAGATAAATCATTATTATTTATCTAATTAGGTCTTTCTCCTTTGTTGATTAAATTAATCAAGTTAATTCAATCAACCCTAAATCCCTCTTTAATTAAATAATTCATCTTATTTAATTAAATCCCTAAAGTATTCCCATTAAATTGAATAAATTAAACCTTATTTAATTTAATCTAACATTATCCCCTTTAGTTAAATAAATAATCATTTATTTAATTAAATCTTTCTTCACAATTTTTTATTTAAATTAACTCATAAATCTAAGTCAAAATTGGCAAATCACCTAATCTCTCATTAAATTGATCAAATATTGATTAATTTAATCTCAATCACTAAAATCCTCTACAGAATGCAACTTGCACAATAAATCAATTACTTTGATTTATCAAATTGCCTATTTTGTCAAAACATTGCATAAAGGAGGAATATTCCCTCAAATTTGAATTCAAACTCAAGTGAGCTTGGTCCTTCAAACAAGGCATTTATTTCACCTTACAAGTCATTTTCCTTGAGCCAAGTGACATTAATTCCATTCTTCTCTCCCTCCAACACGTCACATTCAAATTTCAAATTTGAATCCAATAGCATTTATCATGCACATTGATCAAAATGTGCACAACCTTCAACCATTCACATCTTGACAAGTGGCACTTGGCAATTGTATGTTAAATGATCCCATATTGCTAAATTTAACTCTCTCTTCCATTTTTTAAATCTATAAATGAAAGGTTTTTCCTCTCATTCAACATCCACAATCTCATGCAAAGTTACTCTCTTCACATTGAGAGCTAATTTTGTCCATTTCTCCTCAAGTATTCATCATTTTCATAATTTCATAGCTAGGTTATGCCAAAATCTCATCAAGGAGATTCAATCATCCACACATCATCAACATTGAAACAAAGGAGTTGGGAAAGGGCCAATTTTGACACATCAATTGGCACCAATTCCCCCATGGGATCAAGAGTTTTCTTTGTTTAAATAGATTTGATTTGCTTTCTTGCATTGTTCTTCATTTTCTTTCTATTTAAACTTTGTAAATGGATTTCATGGGGAGTCCTTGTTTTTATCTTGTACATTGATCTAATAATAAGTTTTTTTGTTATATTTTTGTAGGTACAAAACCAAGGTTCACATATTCATTTTTTATTTGAATTATGACTAAAGTCCTAATTGATAGGCTGATTGAAAAACATCTACAACTTTCAAATAGTATCACATTTTTTGAATCCTAAACATGTGTCATATTTTATGCTTTACATACTATAGGATTAAAAAAAAAAATTGAGTTTCATGAAGTTTTGACCCAAGTTAAGGTGGTCAGAAATACAAGTTTTTATATTTTTTAAAATTTGTAATAAAAAATAATAATTAATTCTTTACAAGGAAAAAAATTACAAAAAAATATGCATCACATCAGGACGTGAGTCCTCTACTTATATATAAAATCTTATAAAAAAATATTATCATTTTATTATGGTTAGGGTGGTCAGACAGGCACCTAATTCTTATTTTTTCCTTGAAATTTAAGTACTACTGCATTGAAATTTCAAATTTTCACCAAATAGATTTATATATTTTTAAAATAAACCTAGTATTTTAGAAACTAGATTAAAGTTTCTATAGATTCTATTGTTACATATTTTTGAAATAATATAGATAACTTACTCAAATTTTTACATCAAGTTTCCTAACTCTGATTTTCTAAATTTTCATTGCCACTTAATAGACTATTTTTTCCACGATGATCTTGCACATACCCATATGCACACTTTGTTGTTGTGGACATAATTAATTATAAAATAAGGTGTAGAAAGCACCTCATTCATTGCATGAATCTATGGTCTACCTAAAAGAATATTATATGATAGATTGTGAGGCATAACATGGATCGATGTTTCTAATGTGGCCTTTCCAACTACAATAGGAAAAGTGATCACACCAAGTGGTTATTTTGCTAAATTTTTGAATCCATTAATAGATAAAGAACCTGGTTGAATTTTTTATTTATCCACACCAAGCCTATCCAAAAGTTTTATGCTACACACATTAAGATTGAAGCCATTGTAGAAAAGGGTTCATTTTATGCCTGTTCTATTGTATCTAACTATTATCATGAAAGAATCATTTTTTTTTTGCACTTCCAAAGGAGGGAGCTCACTTTGGTGGAAAAAAATGTCAACATTCATTCCTTAAACATGGCTTCTATGTCATTTGGTTGCGCATTAGAAAGGATAGGAACCTATTGTAAAGAACTTTGAATCATGTCGCGATAATGAGGGGAAACTTTTATAAGGTCCCATAGTGATATCTTAGTAGGAGTATTATTTAGTTGTTCAACAAAATCATACTCCTTTCCACTTTTTTGAGGCAAACGAGGAGGACCTGGTAAGATAGGGTTAGGAAATGGTAGGGATGCTAAAGTTTTTTGTCTTGGTTGTGGATTGTTTCTAGTGTTATATGTATGAGCAATAATATTATGACTCGACTGCTCCAAAACATTATTCTTAGGTCGGTAAAGGAAATGTTTGGTTTTGTTTTGAGTTTGAGTTTTGTGTGAAGGTGGGTAAGGGATTAGTTGAGGTTAAATATTATTAACTTCCCTTAGTGAAGGAGATTCTAATGTTACTTAATCATCTTCATCTAAGGAAAATATATCACTATTATCAATGTTATCATTTTCTTGCACCATGATATCTTCCTTGGGAGGAGATTTTTTAGGAGAACTACAAACTAGATGTTTATGACATTGTAAGATTTGTTCTTCTAAAATGAATTCATCGCAATTAGTGGAATGATCAATGGTTAGATTGTCTTGTTTACCAATAGTGGGGATATTAGGAGAAGGCACTATTTGATTGTTATTATTGTTCATAACTTTATCATTTTTCTCTAAGGTCTCATTTTTTTGTGCCATACTATCTACCCTAATAGGAGAGCTTTTAAGATGTTCATCACAATCCATGGTTAGATTTTGTAAAGTAGCTTCATCACAAGTAGGGGAGGCATCAAGAGAAAGGCTATGATTCTCATTCTTACCAAATAGATATTTCCAAATGGTAGGAGCATTAGGGAAGGGAGGAAAAATATTCTCATGGCTATTAATAAGTGCATCTTCTAACACAAAAACATGTTTTTCACATCGAGGAGGGGTATTAGGAGGAAAACTTTGACTGTTATGGATCTCTATGACATCATCCTCTTTCACTAAAATATTCTCATAAGCAAGGGATTAGTGTAGACTAGGTAAGGAAATGTTTAGAAAGGTGTCTACAATATCATTTTCTTGTGTCATAATATATTCCCGAGAGGGAGGAGGAAAAAGACAATAAGGACTCTCATGATTCTCAATGATTATATCTTCTTTCACCAAGATACCTTCATCACTAGTAGGAGAGGTATCGGGAGAAGAAAAATTATGGCTTTCATGATTGCCTATGCTTGTATCTTCTTGTATCATACCATCCTCACTAATAGGTAATATAATATTAAGGATTGTGTCAATGGTTTGATCCACTTGCTCTAAGATGTTCTCATAACTAGGAAAGATAGAAGAAGGATGACTAACATGTTTCTTAATGACCTCATTTTTGTACTCTAAATTGAACTCATAAGAGGGGATGTTGTACTTATGAAATTTATTATCAATCATATCAAAACCACATCTTTTAAAATGAAACATGCTAATATGCAAAAGTAAACTATCTAATTTATGAAATTATTCAAAAATTTAAACAAATGTCCAACATATCTAAAGATTTTTACTATTGAAATGAATTTTTCAAATGATTTTAAAAAAAGACAACTACACTACATGAATGATTTGACCTAGATACCTAAAATAGAAGTTACTGAAACTTTCTAGATTGATACTATATAGTACTAAAATGCTTAGTAAGCACAAAAATGAGGATTATAATACTATGAAAGGTAATTTAAAATCTAGATGCGTACTGAATTGCCCAGAGGGGTGTATAAGTCCTAGTTAGGGCTTTTTAAAATAATTTTAAGGAAATTCTAAGTGTTTTCTATGCTTTTTTTTTTGGATGATGTTTGAACTAAATGTAAATGCATATTTTAGATGATTTTCAGTGATTCAAGATGCAAAAATTCAAACTATATGCACTTTCACTAATGCAAGATTTGAAAACCCAAGATGCCAATTAAATAATGCAAACCCTTATGTGATGTTAATGTAAGATAAATCTAGGATGATAATGCACTCAAAATCAGAATTAAGATATTTTAAATGCAAGTTCACCAAAGTGAAACAAAAAAAATGGTGGATATTCTTTTGTATGGTTTAGAACATAGAGGAAAGCCCACTTTCCAAGTATTTCATTGAAGGAAGACCTTAGATATCTTATTACAAAAGAGAAAGAGATCTTGCAATAGGTATGTCCTAGGTTTTGATTATAGACTAATGATGGGTTCACCACAAAGCCAGGGCTTGGAAAAATGTATGAGATGCAAGATGTAATGATTGAACTCAATGATGCAAAAAAAAATCACTAAATGAACTATAAATACAAATAAATGAAAACAACAAACTGGAAAAGTACAGAGAACCACTCGAAAACCTAAGAGAGACTAAATGGAGACCTGAAATAATGAATAACCTAAAATTTAGGCCTACTGAGACTCATATTCTATTCTGGGCGTATCAGTCCTAGATCTAGGTTTCTGTGCAAGAACCAGTTTCTTGAAAAAGGGTATTAGAAATTGAAAAAATCTAAAAATTAACCTAAACTAGGATTCATACACTTGTACTAGAATATGAGTCTAGTTATGGTTTTCTAGAAATTTAAAGTCTAAATCTGTTCTTCAATGTCTTCTCTTTCTGTTCCACTTTGTTTCTGGATGTCAAACCCTAATTTCAAATATGTAGATGACCTTTTAGTGAAGATTACAACCTTGAAAATGAGGATACAATTTCCATAGCTTTCTCCAAGATTGTATCCTAATCTTCAATGATCCTTCATGCTCCTAGACACCTAGATCTACAATCACACTTGTAAAGAGGAGAAAAACTTGTTGATTGTTAGTGAATAGGGGTTTTCCTTAGTGAAACCTCATTTAGGTAATTAAACCAAATGATGAAACAATGAAACAAGGTCATGAAACATATAACATGAAAATGAACAATGATACCTTGAATGATTCCTTATAAATGATGTCTTGTAAATTTGTAACTCAACATGAAATGGCCATGAAGGATGTAGATCTTGATCTTCATAATAGGTGTGGAACAATGCTTGATCTTGGATATTCAATGCTACATCACAACACTAGATCAATAACCCATTTGATTCTTGATAACCTTGACATGATGCTGGATCTTGGATAACTGCAATAATTGATAAAGAATTTTTCCCTTGAATTATTTAAAATTAACCTTGAATGAGGTATCGAAGATCTTGTGAAGTCTTGGAATTCTTAACTCTTGACTGCTTGACTGAGTATCATGAATTCTTAATGAAATAATTTTTTGATACCTCGTTAATAAAGGAAACCCATCTAATATCTCGTTACTTGGATCCCATAGGCTGAAATTCATGAAATTTGAACTTAAAACCCAATTTTCTTGCTCAAAACCTTTAGAATTGGCTAAATGGGAATCATATGCCATCTATGGCATATGGATCCCACCTAGGTGGGACTCATACACCCAAGATGGCGTATGGGTCCCACAAGGCCTATATGGAGAGAGAAATTGTCAGGGTGTTAAGAAATTAAGTTTATTTATTGATATTGTTAGGATTTTGATTGAAATATACCTTGGGATGCATAATATATGGTCTTAGGTGTCTATTAATGATGATATTAAGGTCATAAATGCAAGAGGGACCAAAATCCTATGTGAAAGTGTAAATAAATACACTTTACAACATTAAATTAAGAAAAAATTTGGTCTATTAACCCAAAAGGGCCTTAAATCCCATGTGAATGTGTACAACACATTACAACACTATATTAGTTCCATTTAGTTTACAAGCCTCATAAATTTAATGTGAAGGTGTAAATAAATACACTTTACAACACTAAATTAAGGAAAAGTTAGGTTTATTTAGCTTAAACAGGCCCAAGACCTAATGTGGATGTGTAAAATACATCACAACACTAGATCAAGGTGACCTTAAGTTCATTAAAACATTAATTATTCCCAAATTAAGCAAGAAAAAGGGACACTTTTTCTATTGCCACAATAACATACTTTTAAATTATGCAAAAAAAAGAATTATGAGGTGACATGAAAGTGAGAATTTGAAAATTAGAATTATCAAATTCACATTATTAAACAATATTTTAAAGGGTGCTACCACAATAATGGGTTACACTTTTTGGGACATCCTGATTTTTGCTAAAATCACATATTTTTAGAAAATATAATGATTTAAGCCTTAAAAATGTTCCATTTAAATGATTTTCATTGAAGAGGGTTTGATCAAACCCACTTATATCAGACCCCCTTGGATAGAAACCCACTAGTTTTCAACTATACCTATAATGGAGTCTCCTCTACATCTATCAAAATGCTAATAAAAAACCACTTTTGATTTACCTTTTAGGGGATCAAATTACTTTATTTAAAATTTGTCTTTTGTAAACATGTAGTGCTTATAATAAGCTTCCCAAAAACTATAATTTTAAATATATTTAATTTTATTATTATATATTTTTTTTATTTCTTTTGAATGTAGAATTTTCAATGAACATCGAGGTCTTTGTTTCAAACATACGAAAAAAAAGGAAAAGAGAGAAAAAAAAATATAAAAAATACATGTACACTAGCTATTGATGTCCTTATTCCAACAAAAAAAGAATAAGTTAATTCAAATGTATACACAAAAATTTATGTAGCTGAAAGTATAATATATCCAAATTATAATTACTTTGATGTAGAAAATTAATTAAAAATTATATATGCAACAAAAAATTATGAAAAAATATTCATCCACTAGATATTGGTGTGAGAAAATTGTATTTAAAAAATTAGAATTGTATCCCTTCTACAAAAAAAGTTATGCAGCTAAAAGTAAACATCACTTTTTGAAAATGATGTTTAGTAGAAAAAATAAGTTAATAAAAATTACATAAAAGGATTCACAATTTATTTTTTACTTTTTAAAAAAAAATATAATTAGAATCCACACATAAAATATTACAAATCACTAGTTTTCTTCATCTTCAAATTCTTAATGGTTTAGCTTCTATAGGTGTAAGAAAGTTAAGAAATGATGAAAAATGTTGATTTCGTTGTCAAGTTTGGCTAAAAAGTGTAACCCATTATTGTGGGATCACCCTAAAGTGTAGTATTTATTATTCATTTGTATATATAAATGAACCAAGGGAAATAGGTGTTCCACCTTTTACTAGATGGAACTTGGGACTTATTTCACACTTTAGTTCATTAGGAAACCAAGATCCCTCAACCAAGTGACTCAATTGAGGGATGGGCTAGGGGTTTCCTTGTGTGATTAAATGTGGGTTCACCATTAGAATGAAGTTTCAAAGGAGAAGCAAAAACACTTATGCGGAAAATAACTTAGAAACTTGAAAGCATGAAATCAAATTGATAAACACAATGAAACAAAGTACCTAAAGGAGAGGAGAGGCCAAAAAAAAGTTTGGAAACCCTAGAATCTATTGTTTTAGATTACTACACAATGTTGGTCAATTTAGTCCCACTCTAGGGTTTCTTGGGAAATATCTTGGATTCTTAGAGAGTTTATTAGGATCTATTGAATGGTGATCAGTAACCGTAATGGGAAAAATAGGCCAAGTTGGGTGTATGAGTACCACTCAAGTTTTTTCTGAAGATCTTTTTGAATCTTTCAAACCAAGATTTGACACTGTCAAATAATGTTGAAAGGCTATATCAGGGAACAAATCACCATGTTGGGTGAATGAGTCTCATTTACCTAAATCTATAAAATACACATCACAAGAGAGAGAAAAATATTGTTTTGTTAGTAGAATGGGGGTTTGCCTTGTTCAAACCTCGTTTTGATAATTCAACCTTGAAATGAAATAGAAAAGCATGAAGGAATGATCGATGAACAAATGAAATGTTGCAACTCACCAAACCCTTGAAATGAAGGTTACAAACTTGTATGAAAGGGTTTCAATGGATGTGGATCTTGACTCTTGATTAAATGCTTGCTTGAATCATGAAACCTACATCACAAATGTTAGTTCACAAACACACATGATGCATGATGACTTCAACATCATGCTTGATGATTTTCTCTTGAATGATCTTGATCTCATGAAATTTCTATAGGAATGCTCTCTTAGAATTGCTAGGAAAAAATATGTGAAATAACCTTTTATTTATGCTTGTTTATGTGAAATTTCCCAAAATTATACTACAAGATGACATCATATATACTTGATAGTAAAATCCCACCAAGAATTTTATTTTAAATAGGTCTAGGTTAAGCATGAATCATATGCTAGGTTGGGTGTATGAGTCCTAGTTCCTTAAAACTAAGACACAGATTTCGAGAAGTATATTTTTCAATGTGACATTTAAAATCATCTTGAGACTTAGGTGGGACCTGTCTGCCCAAAGGGGCATATGAGTCCCTAATCCCTAGATCTACAACACATAGCCAAAAACATTAGATTATGATTTTTCATTTGTTAAATGTCAAGATTATTTGTAGAAAAATGCATTTAATTAGGCTTGTGGGTGCAAAATAGGACTAATTAGGGTATAAATAAGTCCAATTTTAATTGAAAAGGACCAAAAATTAATGTGAATATGTAAAAAATACTACAACACAAAATTAAGGCATCACTAATCTCATCCTATCAATTATTCCCAAACTAAGTGAAGAAAAGCAATACTTTTTCTATCGGTATATTTAGCACCCACTTTAGTGAGAGGATGACCTCGTGTCAAACTCACACTAAAGTACACGAATTCACATCAAGAGGTGTCCAGGTGTACCAATTCTACTGAGATAGGATGAAAATGATCAAGAGAGTTTTCCAAGCCCCCAGGATCAAGATCCTATGGTAAACCAACATAGGCACAAAGGAACATGCATGTGAGTGACGTATGAAGCAACAAAATGATACAAGAATACACTGTCAAAGATATAAAGAAGAAATAAAAAGGAAAAAGAAAGGTGGATCATGCCTCAAATGTTTTCCCAACTCAATGTGGATCAAGCCTTAGTTGTTTTTCCAAAAAACATTTACAAGTGGAAGACAATATTAGCTATGCAAGCAAAATGCATTCTCACATGGGCTAATGGAATCTAGTATCCACTAAGTGAGCCCCGAGTGAGACACATAAACACATGGTTAGTATGTGCCCACACAAACAAGAAAGTGGCTATGGGAAATTCATGCTTATGGTTGGCTCCCATACGTACTAACCATACCAAAGCTATACCCACTGATAGCTTTGATAAGGCACCACAAAATGACACTTTGTGCTTATGAACAACATGCAAGTAAAAAATTGTTCAAAGGGACTTTGCTTACTTCATGTAAGGTATTTTCTTAGGGAACATCATGCCTAATGTCTCCAAGAGAGGAAAAATCAAAGAAATATCACATTCTTAGAGAAAATAAAACCCAATGACACCACCAAGAAAAGTACACATAGCAAGAAGAAATAAAATCACATAATGAAGCATGTGAAATGTCAAAAGATAGTCAATGCATGCCACCACTTTAAAGAAATTAATAACACCATTGCTATGAGAAATATACTTTAAAGTATCCAAGGAATATGATATTAGAGCTTATTCAAAAAGGTCTATGCCAAGTCATATGTTCCTAAATGAAACTACATCATGAATAAAGGGTTGCCCCCAAAATGTAATGCTAAACCTAGAAAGATAAGTTTGTCACATACGAGTAAACTTAAGGCATTTCATCTACATCCCAAGCTTTCTCTTATATATACATGGAAGGAGGTCAACTAGCAAAAAGAGACAATGACAAGCTCCATACGAGGACAATGCTACCTAACCCCCTTGCCCCCACTTTTTGCAGGACATGAACGAGTTGAGATGATTGATGAGAAACATTAAAATCAGTATTAATTAGAGGAACTAGGTGCTTCAACACAAGGAAGAATACCACAATCCTTAAGATGTTGAAATTTATTACTCAATGCCACACATTTATTAGTAGAATGACGATGAATTCTATGATATGCACAAAATGAACTCTCGTGGTAAAATTTCTTTCATGTTCTTGGAGGGAGAGATATCAAATGATCTTGGAGGAGTCTTGAAAAGATACTTGCTTGATCAATAGTAGAGGATTTTCCTTTATTTTGCAACAGAGATATCTCTTGCTTAGTACAAGATGTCATACTTACATAAGGCTCTTTAGATTATGAGATTTTGCTCTCTCCTTGAAAGGAGGGTGTAAAACCTAATGAACTCTAATTGTTAGTAATACATGTCTTAGGAGTGCTTTGGATGACATAAATTATGTTAAGTGAAGACTTCTTTGTTTCTTTCATTACTTTTGAAGGACAATAACCAAGACCACTAGTATCAATCAATTCAAGATGCACTAATGTTAAAGTTGGCTCAGAAGAATAGTTTGTAATAGTGCTGGTATTGAGTGAAGGCTTGTTTCTTTCTTTCTAGGGACAATAACTAAGACCATTAGTCATTTATTGCATGTTAGGATCTATAGGGACATGGATACCTTGTTCTTTAGCACCACATCCTTTTCCACGATAACCTTGAGTTGTTTCATAAGTTCATAACCTCTTCTACAAAGCTTTTTTATTCCTTTTGGATTCGGTGGTTTCTCATAAACAACTATATCAAATCTTATTGTATAATTTTCATCTTCTCCTAAAGTGGTTGAGGTGGATGCTTTCGAATTTTATGTTGACATTACCGCTTTTTCTTTTCCCTTTTCATAATATTTTGTTATGATCTTGAATTCTCCCATGAATGTAGGTGTGAAATCTAAGGAAGCCTGATCATCTTCCAATAATTTTGTAACTTCTTTGATATGCTTTTCTTTATGTTTTTCTTGCATGCATTCCACTTGTGTAGTTGGTGTTAATATTTTCAAAGGATTTTCCTTATCTTTTACAACTTGTAAAACACTATAAGGCTTAGGATCATTTTTGATCATATATACTTTGTTGTTGTAGATATACTTTATTTTACGATGAAGAGTTGAAGGCATCACACACATCTCATGAATTCATTGTCTTCCTAAAATGAGGTTGTATGAAAGATCATGAAGCATAATGAAATGTCCCTCCGTATTGACCCACTCTAATGGTTGTGTAAGTATATATTTGTGATGTAATGTAAGTTCATTGTTTTTGTTTTAAATTTATGTGGTGAATTTCATATTTGAACGGCCTTATCTAATCAAATTAATTAAATTAAATTGAGCATAAAGGATTATACGTAATTCAAATTAACTTGGAAACAAAATAATAATTAAATGAATTGTGATTATAAACAGGTGATATTTGATTATTAATTATTTAACTAAATAATGTGCTTAAATGTTTTTTGATTAAGAGATAATTAAAGATAAATACTATTATTATTATAATTTAAGTAGTTAAATATGATAAGTAATATAATTTGAAAATGAAGTGAAAATTGAAAATATCCTACATGCAATTTCATGCGTCAGTTGGAACTAGAAAAGGATCAAGAAAGTTACCATTTTAAATTCTAATTATGATTTGGGACTCGAGTTTTGAGTTTCAAAAATTGTTAGTTGCTTTTATCGTATTGGGGAACTGTTTTCGGTGGGAAAACTTGCCTTCTTGACGGTTTTTGGTTTTTGGAAAAGGACGCTTGGGAAATATAATGGTGTTTTTTCATTTTTGGGGGAATTCCTCTCCGATTTGTTTAATTTTACTTTGGCACTGCAAAAGAAATAAGGCTGGGAAGAACTTTGTTTGAAGAAATTCTTCTTGAGGATAAGTAACATTTTATGATTTGATTTAAAAAAATAACAATAATAAATAAATAAACAAGTGCATACCACTGTTGATACGAGGACATTGGAAAGGAATGGGAGAGTTCGGGTTGCGAGTTGAAGGATTCAGCTACTGACTCAGATATTGCATTTCAGTACAAAATTTTGGGTTAACATTTTGATAGTACTCTTGTTGGATTTCCACAAATACTTTGCAGTAATCTAAGTGTGTTAGCTATTTTATTTTCGTAGTTGGATGTTATCCACCTTGTACCGAAAGTTTGTTTTGGCATGCAAATTATGCTTTTCTTCTTGCTAGAAATTGTCAATCTATATTCTTGAATCTAAGCACTCTGCCCAACCCTCCTCTCTGCTTTTATCTGCCTATCCCTTCATTTACCTTTGCATCATTGTTTCATGGGCTTTGGATTATAAAACTTATTCTGTTAAACATCTAAGGAGTTTCATTATAATGCATCTTTTCTTCCAATATTTCTTGCATTCGATGTCTCTAGGCTTGGCATTTGATTTCAATTATTCTAGATATCTAATTTAGTGCACATTTGTTTAGCGCGAGCCTATTTTTCAGATTGTTTCATTTAGCATCCCAAATATCTCCTCCAGAACATTGTCATTGTTTAAAATGATGGAAATAATTAACACCTCTCAGAACAATTCCTCTTGCAACAATCTTGGAAATGAATTTAGTTGCAGCGTGGCCATCAGTATACACTTGGGGGTTCTTACCAAATGCAATTGCTAAGCTTTCCCTTGGTTCGGAACTTTGTGATCAGCCTGGCCGCGGACAGCATGGAGGTCATCCACGCACTCCCTATGATCAAACATATATGTGTTGCAATAAGAGTTACTAATGTATGTGCCACCCTCATTTTCTAATTTGACCAATCTACATATGCCTTGAAATCAGTAAAGATTTCAATGTTAGGTTGGGCACTAGTGAACCCCATTAATTCTCAGTTTTTGGAAAGCCATCACAGCTACCATTCCTCTAATCCTTGCTGCCTCCTTCCCCTGCATACTGGCCGCTTGAAACGCTAGGGTAGACTGCCTTATCCTTGGTTTTTCTTTGTTGTGTATTCTCTCCTGTGTGTTCATTTAGTATATCATAGTTGATAAATGATGGTTAAGCCGTACATTTGGAAGTTGAAGTATACACCTTTGGAGATAATTGATGGGTATAGTTTGGGAATTAAGTTTTATATAAGTTGATAAGTTTTGCTATCCTCTGGATGTTTTAATCGTAACTATAGGTTTTGATTTAATATTGAAGGTCTAATTTTGTTTGGTATTCGATGCTTATTCTTGGTTATCAATTCTATATAATGTGTCTTCTTTCTTGCATCTCGCCTTTGATGCGATTTCAACCTTTTGTTCTATATGATTTGTTAATCACCGATCATTCCTTACGTTTGGTGATCGATGGTTTTGCGTTGGGCATCCGATTTTATTTAAGGCAACAATTTTATTATCCTTGCATGTTATATTGTTATTGTAGGTTTCATTTTTTTTTTAACACTCTCCCTTTGGATTTTGGAAATCGATTGGTCTCTTTTTAGGGTATTCGATCTTTGTTTTCTGACAAACTTAATCCGTGTGTTGCATTTTGTTTGTGCTTGCGTTTCAATTTGATCGATACTCAATACTTCGTCATTTGTTGCATTTCTATTAATATACTTGATATTTTCTTTCGACGACTATGATGTGTTTCATGCTTGCTATTTTTATTCCTTACGATGTGTACTCTTAATGAAACTTAACAACAGGTTTTTAGGAATTTTGTCATTGTTTCGGCTAGTTGCTCTCTTAAGTTGTAATTTTATTATTGGAGTTCATAATGTTGGAATAATGGATGCATAGGTGGACCTTTTCGAGGAAGAAATATTCAACCGCAAAGAAAGTATGATAATGGCATGCAAATATAGATTCTATTATGATCTATTAGATGATTTACAAAGAGTACATATGTCTGATTATATAGGCAAGTGCTAAAACTAAAATGGAAAGGATGTTGCCAAGTGTTCAAATCACACTTTATGTGACAATAAGAAACCCTAACCAACTACCTAGGGAATGATAACAAGATGGAGATAAGTTCTAGAAAAGACAACTCATCTTCTAGAAGGGAATCTTATCTCAACAAATTTATTAAATGATTAAATACAACCTAGGACTAATATGATTAATTAAGACCTAAGTTAACTTATGCTAGTGTAATAATTAATTAATTAAACTAACACCCCCCCATAAGTGCAACTAAGGGAGAAAATGAAAGATGCAATGATAATGCATGATGATGATGGGTCCCGACAGATGGTCATGTTAGGTACCCATGTACAAAAGATGAAAATACAACTAATCTCCCACAAATGAAGAAAAAAAAGGGGAAAACCCAGTGGGAAGAAAACCCCTCTCCGAAACAAGAGATGAAATGCAGAAAGGTGATGATTGGAGGAATCAACAGTATCCCCCCCAAGGAAAACAATCATCACAATATAATCAAAAGCCCCCCCATAGGAGGAAAATAGAGAGACTAAATAGCCCCCCAAAAATATGTGATCACCTGCAAAAAAGGTAAGTGTATGTAGACAAAATATGATCCAATGTCGACAAACAACTTGTTTCCCTTTCAGAAGAAACAAAACCATGTAGAGATATAGGGTAGCTTCCCATTCCAGATAGGAATTGAAGAAGGAAGGATGTATATGAATGTGGATGATGTCTCGGAAAGCTGCTCATGTGTCTCCTTGCTTGATGAAGATGAAGATGCCACAATCAAGTTAGGTACATGCTGAACAAGATCCAAAGACTGTGATGGTTTGACAACATGAGTGCAATAGTTGTCATCAAATAGGAGAGATATCCCCTCAAATATGTCTTCCAAATCTAAAATGTGAGACTCCACAAACAAGGATGCAATATTTGATAGAGAGGAATCCCAATCAGGAAGACAGGGTGATACTGATTGTAATTAATAACTGGATGTGCTCAATGAATCACTACCATGAGAATGTTCCTATTGAATAGGAATGATAGGAGCCTCAATCAATGACTCTACACATGGAATCACTAAAGGTGAAGGTAGATCAACTGTCTCTGATGGAGAAGTAGAAGCATCGGAAGAACCCTCTTCATCCTCATCCGAAGATTCAAAGTACTCCACATATTCAAACTCCAACATAGTATCTGCATCATAGGGTATCCTATCTGAAAGATGAAGAGGCACAAGACAATCTGAAATAGGATCATCGGGGAATGGCAGAATGTCATGATCTCCATGTATCTCCCAAATTTTAGTCCAAAGAGTGAGAGGGCAATCACAATGACCAACACTTTTCAAGGTGGAAATATCAATATGCATTGCAATGACTCCTAAGACATGATCCTTTTTGCAATTCCAAGCAAATTTCTTACTGTTAGTACCAGGAGGGGGAACAAGATTATACAAATGCGTCAACGAAAGAAGCCATCAGAGATGTGTGATGATACCATTTCTCCATTGTTTGTAGTTTCCCCATTTCAACATGATCAAAGCACGATGAAATGAAAACCCCATAATAAACTATGAATGATCTCCAAGATTACAAAGACAATGACAGTGATGTCACCCAAAACAAAAATCTTTTTCCCAAGCTTCAGGATATCCAAGTTATTGAACAAATACACCAAATTGAACAAACCCAATGCAAGAGTACCTGGAGCTAAAACTGATCAAAACAAATGGACGGATGAAAGAGCTTAGAATTACCTTCCTGATGCCACTGGAATCACTGATTTTTGATCAACAGGTTGCGAAGATATGAGCCTTTATGTCCAAAATGAAGAGTTGAATTTAGTTGAATTGAACTTTTGATAGCAGGAAAATTCTACAAAACAGACTGAACCACTAGAAAGAAGGCTGAATCTTCTTTCTGACGATATCTCGTTTGTCAAATTTTGACACCATGGCGCGAAGATATGGCGATTTGAAAAGATCTGCCCTATTAGGGTCTGCAGGCTAAATAGGGGCAAAAAAATTAGCCCCTTCAAACTAAACTTCTCAATCGCTACTGTGACCGCAGTGGTTTGTGTGGCAAAAAAAAATGTGCCACCTGAACTGGTGGCTGCGGGGGTGGAGAACTCGGGTGGAGCGGTGATTGTATGGTGGTGCCGCTCACAAACCAAAGCCTTCGGTCAATCGATTGTGACAAACAACCCACGGTTGGAGACGTCGGCTAGAGAACATGGCACAAGCGTCAGTGGGAGAGAAGCTCCAGCCGGCAGATAGTGGGCCCGACAAATGGTACTGATCCTATAAGAAGGAATTAAAGTGGTCGACACAAGTACTTCTGCAGATTGTGGAAAAAGAATATAGGCAGACAAAAAAAGATTTTGATTTTTAATATTGCCTTGATTGGCAATTAAAAATCAGATAAAACCTTTAATATATGTATGTCGACTATATAATATAATTGAAACCGATGAAGATTAATAACCTACATAAAATATTTAAACCCAATGCCGACCTTCAATTTTAATTGCCAGTCGTCCAGAGAATGAAAATTTTGCAAGAACTATAGGAAAATTTGTCTATTTTTGAAAATAAAAATTGCCCAATGACTTAAATTCTTTTTGCCATGATGGAGGATTGAAAGGGGAAATTTTCTTTCTGCAAAAACTGTATGGATCATACAAAATGCAAAAAACCCTAGATACCTCAAATGACTCCCGATCTGGATATGTCCAAATCGGATGAATGAGCAGGCGATCTATAGGTTTTCAGGCCTTTTGAGCACAATGGAGAGATCGGAAAGAGCTTGATCTGCAGCAAAAAACATCTTGGTCCCTAGGTAGAACCAACTAGCCTACAAAGAAAACCCTTAAGCCTGCAAAGAATCTCACTAGCCAAACTTTCTTGATCTTGGGATGAACCTTCACTGGAATAGCTCTGATACCATGTTGGAATAATGGATGCATAGGTGGACCTTTTCCAAGAAGAAATATTCAACCACAAAGAAAGTATGATAATGGCATGCAAATATAGATTCTATTATGATCTATCAGATGATTTACAAATATTACATATGCCTGATTATATAGGAAAGTGCTCAACCTAAAATGCAAAGGATGTTGCCAAGTGTTCAAATCACACTTCATGTGACAACAAAAAACCCTAACCAACTATCTAGGGAATGATAACAAGATGGAGATAAGTTCTAGAAAAGACAATTCATTTTCTAGAAGGGAGTCTTATCTCAACAACTTTATTAAATGATTAAATGCAACATAGGACTAATATGATTAATTAAGACTAAAGTTAACTTATGCTAGTGTAATAATTAATTAGTTACACTAACACATAATGAGTGTTTAGGGTTGAATGCCTTTGTTTGTTCTATATATATATATATATATATATATTTATTTATTTTTATGTTTACTCAATGCAATGGTGTGGTGAATTATGCAATAAATTTTGAATAATACATTGTTTAGTTTAAAGTAATTTTAATGTAATAAATGAAATGTATATGTTTATTTGTTTCCTATGATTTATCACCTACAATTGTGGTAGTGAGTTAAAGGTTTAGATAGGTGATATATATACTATGATTATGATTTAAAATGAATCTAGTTGAGTCAATATAAGTATTGTGTAATTGTAAATATATGTAATTTCTTTAATTAATTTTGTTGATTTTAACAAACGAATGGTCAAAATTTATCAATGTTTTAAATATTCTTGAATCTTAGTGTGTTATCAAAATGTAAGTGTTGCTTTGTTTTCTCGTGAGTATTTAGATTGTTATTGTGCTTTAAATATGTATTGTGATATTTAGGAAATATGTTCTTTTAGAAGATAAAACATAAGTGAAATATTATTTTTGCTATAACTAAATAATTGAGAAGTATTTGATTAAGAAAATTGGGTTAGATTATCTTTGCTTATATAATAGGATGTTATTCTCTTTCAAAGTGGTTGTATATAAGATCATTATGAATTAGTTATTGAATATCTAATGAGATTAATTCTATTTATAGAAGTAATATTTAATTATGTTTCATAAAAGAAAGGTATTTTGTATATGGGATAGTAGTTTGTTCATGAACTTTACTAAGGTATGTTTGTGTAAATTACCTGTAAATGTTTCTATATGTTTATATATATAGAAGTAAATAAGTGAAATTAAAATAAGTAAATAAAATATTGGTAATATTTAAAAGAAGTAGTGGTATTTATTTTGAAGGGAAATAATTAGTTTACTCTCTTTGATTTATTAGTCAATAGTGATTAATTTTATTGCATTCCATAGTTGCTCATCAATTAAATAATTGGAATGTCAATTATAGTATTAATTTGTGATTTAAATATATGGGTTTCTTATATTCTTTCAATAGATTCATAAGTTTTCCTTTTGGATAGTTATTTTGAATACTTTTGTTTGTTGTCATGAATTTCGATTAGAGATATTTTTATAGCAAGTTTATATAATTTCTTTTACTATGGTAGTTTTTTTGTTTGATATGTCCCTCTATTCATTGTTTATTGGGTTCGAGAAGGTTCTATCTATTAAATTTGTGTAGGATTCTATCATGAACCTATTTGACATTGTTAATCTTTTCATCCTTATATTTGAGTGCTTGGGTAGATGTTTACTTACCTCCAGAGGCTAAGGGAAGTGGTGTGTATGCATGTTTTTGGTTGCACCTTTGTCTATCTTGTTATCTTGTGAATAAATTTGTGGTTGGTACCTCTTAGTGTTATGGGATTTTTTGAGATGCTTTGTGTAGTCACAAGCTGGTCATGCCTCATGTGTTATGTTTTATAAAGAATGCCTTTATGTCTTTAGGATTGAGGTGCACCCATTAATTGGCTTTGATTGTTAGGGTAATTGTAGGGGAGAGTGGCTCTTCTTGGGGCTAGTGTACAAGTGGTCATATTGAACGGGTTTCCTTAAATAAGTGATAACCTAATTAATGTACCTAGTGGGTTGGGTTAGTTAACACATAACAAGACTAAAAATCTACACCTCACCCCTACCATTAGTACTCTTAAAGGCTAAGGACGAGTCGGAAGACCTGGTCAGTAAGGTCACTACCCTGTCTCCATGAAAGGTAAGTGAATCTGCATGAGTCACCCTATGGGGCGACACCTTGAGATAAGATGTTTGGTTAACCATAAATGGAGGTGGCTCCTAGTGTTAGGTATTCTGGTTAATCCACATTGATGGATATGGCTCCTAGGGCTAGGTAGTTTGGTTAATCCATGTAAGGCCATGCAATGACACTCTCCCATTGTGCCCCTTTGTGATCCCTTTTTCTTGTTTCCTCTAGAGTTGTTTTATTATTGTTGTTGTCTATGTTGTTATGTGGTCTTGAGTTGTATGGTGTTAGTCCTTCATGTTTTGACTTTGTGGATGAAGGTCCTCTTGTCATCTCCTAGCACGGGGGGTGTTCCTTCGAGTTCACATGGTCTGGTGGAATGGGATAAACACCCATTGGGTTCCCCACCAACGATCATGTTGTTGTGGAGATGTCTCGGTTGCAATGAATCTTGAAGCTTTGCACAAGAAATATTATACCTTTAAAGAATTCAACTCTCTCATTATTGTACTTTTGTCTTAAGTTATAGCCTTCCCAATGTTATAAGGGAAGTGGCCTTGTAATGTAACTTTGGTTTTATGTTGTGGTGTATCTGTGGAAATATATTCCATATTTGTAATTTTGAACTCTAAAGTTGAAAATAATAATATGACATTTATTTTTATGATTATATATCTTATTATTGTTGAATGAATTCCATACTTATATTATTTTTTATTCATGTTCTTGCTTCCACTTTAGTTGGAATCATTTATCATTTCATTTGTTGGGTTTGTTTAAGTAACGCACAATGTACCCCATCAGATTAGGTTAATGCTTTATGCTATATTTATGATGTGTAATTGTTTAATGTTGTTATATGTATTAGTTGCTTTCAAAAAAGAAATTGTTAATGTTGTAGGTGTCCTATGGGGTTTGCCTAGTGGGGCATTACACATAACATGGATCGGGGTTTGTAATGTAAATTTTTCAACTATAATATGTAATGTGATCACTCCAAGTGGTTTTTTTTCTACATTTTCAAATCCTTGAATCGATAAGGAATTAGGTTAAATTATTGATTTATCTATGCCAAGATTATCCAAAAGGGTTACAAAAAAAAAATTAAGGGTTTATCCATTGCCAACAAATGTTCATTTTATCCCTATCCTATTGAAAATAGCTATTATCATGAAAGCTTCAAATTTATTTTGCAGTTCTAGTGAAGGTAACTTGAATCTTGATGGAAAATAATGTCTAAGTAGACCAAAGTTATAGGTTGAATTTGGGTTGAAACATCATTTTATGGCATGTTAGGGGGGTGGGAACTTGTTGTAAGGAACTTTGAATCATGTTATGATAATTATGGGAGGATTGAATAAGGTCCCATAATGATATCTTAGCAAGAGTGTTCTTAAGTTATTCAACACAAACATACTCCTTTCCATTTTGTAAAGTCAAACAAGGAGAACTAGGTAGGATAGGATGACGTAATGGGAGGGATGTTGATTATTTTCAGAGATGTAATTCATTTTTTAACTCAATCTAATTTTCTCAATAAAATTTGGTATTAATTTCGAGTATTAATCCACTCTCTTCCTTCCCCCCTCAGTATTTCCACAACTTTTGATCTACTCAAAGTCGAACCCCTAGTAAACACTATTTTTTTTTTTGAAAGAATGTGTCATTCCTTGTTATTGACTTTCCATTTCCTTCTTTTTCCTCAATGGTATATTTTAATTATGGGTATGTGCAGGATCATCATGGAAAAAATAGGTCCTTAAGTGGCAATGAAAATTCCGAAAATCAGAGTTGGGCAACTTGACATAAAAATTTGAATAAGTTATATATATTATTTCAAAAAAATGTAAGAATAGAATGTTTGGAAAATTGAATCTAATTTCTAAAATATTAGGTTAATTTTTGTAAAAAAAAATCTATTTGGTAAAAATTTGAAATTTCAATGGAGTAGTACTGAAATTTTAGGAAGAAAATAAGAAGTAGGTGTTTGTCTAACCACCCTAACTATAATAAAATCATAATATTTTTTTATAAAATTTTAGATATAAGTAGAGGAATCATGTCCGGATGTGATGCATATTTTTTTGTAATTTTTTTTCAAATAAATAATTAATTATGATTTTTTTATTACAACTTTTCAAAAATATAAAAACTCATATGTCTGACCACATTACATTGGTCAAAACTTAATGGAATTCATTTTTATTTTTTTAATCCTATAGTATCCAAAGCGTAGAATGTGATACCATTTGAAAGCTATAGATGTTTTTTTATCAAACTATCAATCGGGACTTTAGTCATAATTCTAATAGAAAATAAATAATAATTATTTATTAGATTCTAAGTAAAATATAATTTATATTGGTAGAAAGCTGAGAAGCTCCTTTACAAACCCTTTTCGTTTCATCAATTTTAGGTAAAAGAAAAGTCATCAGCCACATGTGTGAAGTCCAGAAAAACAAGGTAAGTTGTTAAACACGTTTTACGTGTTGACTTTTTAGGATTGGCAGGTCCGAACCAAATCCCAAGCCTAATACCGAGCTGAACACCGAGCCTAATACTGAATCTAATACCGAGGCATTAAATTTTGTTTTAGAATATCAGATATCGGATTCAAATCAGATATCCAATTCTAATCCGATATCGGATTTGAATTCGATATATGATATCTTTTAGATGAGTTTCAAAACAATTTATACAATCTTTAATCTATGATTTCAAAATGCAATTAAGTTTATAATTTAATATATATAATATCCAATATAGTTTATAATGTAATATATTTAATATACAATTTATGAGAATCTCTTATTGAACTTTGTATTTAATATATAATATATAAAATGTATAATATTTAAATATTATTTCCATATTTTAGTTAATCTATAAACATTTTAATATTATTTCAATATTTTATTAAGTCCATAAATATTTAAATATATATATTACCAATTTATAAAATATTTAAATAGTATCTCTTTCCCTCTCGTTCTCTCCACCTCTATCTCTCTCAAGTCTCTCACTCAATCACTCCTCTCTCTCTCTCTCTCTCTCCCTCTCTCTCTCCCTCTCTCTCACTCTCCCCTCTCCT
>CM021100.1:482003162-482100297 GCA_007115665.2 Sequoiadendron giganteum | reverse complement strand
CTCCCTTTCCCTCTCCCTCTCTCCCTTTCTCTCCCTCTCCATATCCCTCTCTCTTTGTCCCTCTCCCTCTCCCTTTGGTCTATGTGTGTACAAATCGGTTATCCGGTTTGTGAGACTTCATTGTGGAGAGGTGAAATCATACCATTGCATAACATGTTTTACAAATCGTATATTCGTTTATATCGGATTTGTGGGCCATTTTTGTGCATTCCAATGGGCCCTGCATTCTATTTTGAGCACTTTGTAGGTGACAGACATGTGGTTTCGGATAGGAAAAGACAAAGATAAACTTTTTGGAGCATCTTGTACTCAAATTTGTCATACAGAATGATTTTTTAGCATCTTTTATTTGGTATAATATGGAGTGACAATCGTCGGAAGCAAAAATGTAAGAGAAAGATGACAAAAGAACAAATTGAAGGAGTTAGACAAAGAGGTAGAGAAGGTCATAGGAAGAAAAGACAAGGTATGGTAATTATTGGTGAACCTGAGCCCTATGGTCTTTCAAGTGAAGAGGAAATTGAATATGTTCAAGGTGAAAATGTAGAACATGATATTGAAATTAGGAATGAAAATGTTCAAATTGATATTGAAATTTTTCAAGGTGAAAATGTTGGAATTGAAGATGTTGAACATGATATTGAAATTGGGAATGAAAATGTTGAACATGATATTGAAATTTGGAATGAAAATATTGAAATTGATAATGAAAATGTTGGAATTGAAGATGTTGAACATGATATTTAAATTGGGAATGAGAATAATGAAATTGATAATGAAAATGTTGGAATTGAAGACGTGGAACATGATATTGAAAATGTTCAAGGTGAAAATGTTGGAAATGAAGATGTTGAACATAATATTGAAGCAAGTGTAAATTAGGTTTCACCAGATTACATGAGAAATGAAGAACCTTTTGTGGAAGAAATATGTATTCCAAATTCAAGACCTTCAAGAACCCCTAAATGGTTAGTTGAAATTGATGATAACATTATAAGCAATTTTTAAGGCAAGAGGTCAACAAGAACTTTTCGGTTGTGGGCTAGAATACTTTTCAACCAATATTTTAGCTATAAGACATTGATCGAGCAATGCCAACTTTTTCTACAATTGCTAAAGATGCAAAAGATGAGACCTTTGCTAGCCAAATTGAAGATTTTCTGAACAAGAGGACCGAAAAAGATTCTATTATTGTCAAAAATATTTTTAATGCTCTCAAATCTATTGGAAAAAATAACAAGGAAAAAGATACGAGAGCTTCTCGGAGAGTCATTACCACTTCCCTATTAAGCCATCAATTGAAAAAGGCTCGCTTTATGAGACAAACTTGTATTGGTTTTGACTTAAATTGTAAAACTTTGGATAGAGCACTTGCAAGAAGAGAAAGAATAGATGATCCTCTTCAAAATGATACATGGGATATTGCTGGAAGGCTTACACATGTTGATAAGAAGCTAACCAATAATGTAAAGCAGGCAATTCAACAATTTTGGCATGATAACTCTAGAGTATCAACTAATGCAAAGGATGTTTTAAAGTTAAGAATTGGTAGTCGAGACCATACACCGCATCCTAAACATTTTTTGGAATGAAGCCAAACAATGTTGTACAACAAATTTATTCAAACACATCCAAATATGGAAATCTCACAAAGAAATTTTGAAGGTTTGAAGCCAGTTTATTGTGTGCCTCTTAAGATTCGTAATACTTGTTGTTGCAAATACCATGTGGAGTTTTCAATGTACCATGAACTATTATGCTATATCCATTCTAATTTGCATACTAATGAAATATTGCAGGAGTGTGGTGCAATGCATCTTCAAAAATCATTGAGGGACTTGCTAGATCTGTTTTTATGTTCTAGGGATGATGGTTCCTTTTTCTATAGAAATGATTGTTTAAATGTGAAGTGCTCACAATGTGGTGGCTTGTAAAAGTTTTTTCAATATTTTTATGAGGGTTTTGAACATGAATTTGGAAAGAATCTTGTTGAGAAAAAGAGATATGAGATAGTCAAATATACTTTGCAAAGTGGAGGTGAAGGTTCTAGATGCAAGATGGTTACAAAATAATGCAGTGTTGCTGATTTTATTTCAAATTTTGAGGACAATATTTTCTACAAATATGCAAGGCATAGTCATAGGTCTCAGTGGTTGGATCAACAATTCAGGATATGTAAGGACTCTTTTCCGATTGGCACTATTATATCAATGGTTGATTTTGCAAAAAAACTACACATTACAACCACAAAATGAGGTACAATCTTAGTATTAAAATTCCATTCAGATTGCTATTTTTGTCCACATAACGTTTATACATACACCTGATACTATAGAGGAGGATCGAAAGATAATCAGAGAGTATCATTTTTATATGAGTGATGATAGATATCACTCATCCGAGTATGTCCAACATTATTTCGAGAATTTTTTGAGTTCTTGCAGGAGCATGATATAGCACTGGGCTGACATCTCATTTGGTCAGATAACTGTACAGGTCAATTCAAGAATGCTCTTATGTTTTATTGGATGAGTAGAATGCATGTAGAGAGGGGTGTACCTAATATTTGGAGTTTTTTTGAATGTAGGCATGGGAAAGGGGAGCATGATGGAGTAGGTGCATGTGTAAAGAGAGCTCTAGTTAAGGAGCAATTGAATATTTTAGGAGAAAAATTCAATGATGCACATTCTATTGTTGATTGGTGTAGTTCAACATTGTCACAGGGAGGGACACTTGATTCAACAGTGCACAGATTCTTTTGGTTGGTTGAGGAGGGTACAATGGGAGGCGGATTGGATTGTCATACAATCAAAGATTCTTCAAAGATGCATTCGTTCTGAAGCTCAAATGCAAGCACATGGACCATTTGGACATGATAGTTGGCTTGTTTTTGTTAGAGTTGTATTCAGTGCGAGTGGGATCAATGCGAGTCAACTAAGTGGGTGGATACATGGGTTCCATAGTATCTAACTCCTTTATCTCAAACTATATCCATGACAAATTACACATTGGAAATCTCACTTGATTACGACCGGCTTTCAGATCTAGTACATCCAGGACATGTTTTTGCAGTTGTTGCACCATAGGGGAATCAAGAGAATTTAGAATATTGGTTGGCTCAATGTGTGCAGGTAAAGAACAAGCTAACACAATTGATGGAAGATGATGATGGGTTCGTGTATCCTATAGGTTTAGTTGTGGTTGTAGAAACTTGGTTACGAACATACATGATTAGAAAGAATGGCATACCTGGATTTGAAGACTACGAGAAACACAAAACCATTCTCATGTATTCACACCTTGTTATAGCAAAAAATTTTAAGTTGTTGAAGCATCATGCCAAACCAAAGACAAAACAACTATGGACACTTAGTAATGCTAGTCATGAAGCAATATTGGATACTCTTAAGCAAAGAGATGACCCTTCAGGCACACTTGAATAGCATATTCAAGAATGGAAAGTACAATGCTTAAACCTCTTTTTTTTTTTGACAATATAGATATATTATTTGAAAATTTTTGCAATATTCTTGGCATGATTGATCATGGAACTACTACAACAATAGCCAACTTTGATCCTTTCAAAGAGGTATGTGACATATTACAACAATATAGATTGGTTATTCAAAGCATCTTTTATTGTTTGCATTACCAATTCATCATCATTCAAGTTGTTTAGATTAATATAGATTTGTTAGTCTAAGCATATTTTTTGTTGTTACAATATAGATTTATCATTTGACAAATTTTGTGATATTCCTGGTACAATTGATCATGGACCTGCTACAACAATAGGCAACTCTCATCCTTTAAAAGAGGTATGTGACAAATTACAATAATATTGATTGGTTATTCTAAGCATATTTTCTATTGTATGCAGTTTAACTGCTACCTTGATGGTTTGTATAGGTGCTTGTCACTCCAAAACGCCAACATACTACTCTTGTGGAAGACTGTGCCTTGAATGGCTCAAATAGGCATGGTGCGGGAGCACCTCAAATTTTCAATTGTAATGTCTTAGGTCAACTTTTCAATTGTAATGTCTCAGGCATTTAGAATTTTGTGGGACCATGTTAAAGAAATGGTTAAGTGTTTAAAATTGCAGTGATATATTCCTAAAAAAAGATTAAATAACAATTGTAACCGAATACGAGGATAGTGAAAAGTTTGTTTAACTACCCTAGAATCTCTATAAAGAGATGAGATGTAACCGAATACAAGATATAGAGGGAATAGAGAGTACGAATAGGAAAAAAGGAGTAAGGAGAGTAACAAAGGAGAGAAGAAATTGGGCTCTCTGGCCGATTCAGTGTATGTTTGTTTTGTAGTATTAATATTTTGGAATGTGATTAAGAGAAGTTTCCTTTCCCGTCGTGTCTCTATCTTTTCTTGGTTCATTATTTTCCAAGTTGTGAATGCAATTTAGTTTTGAGAAATTCGTTATTTGTGGATTGTTCTTCATTAGCCAAATGTTGTTTATTGGTCGGGTTCTTATTGACAGTCCCGTTCATTATGACAGTCCCGAAAACCTTACATTCTTTCCTGGAGAAACCAGTGAACCACATCATGGGTGAGCTCGACCATTGTGTTGAGTAGTGTGTGTGTGGCTCGACGTGGAACAACAATATAGTGGCAAGGTGTAAGGAATTAGAGAATAGCGACTATGGAGAAAGAAAGTTCGTACATGAAGAATGGAGGAACGCATCTTGACCAATAGCGATCAGGAGTGGTTAATATAATGACAATCTTCCATGTATTTGTGAGAACCGCATGATATGCAGATTGTGAAGATAAAAATAGTAGTCTTATTTGGTGAGAATTGGGAGACAATGTGTCGATGTTGCAGTAAGTTGACAGTGATTTCATTTTTACTGCATCAAGGCAATTTTTGTAAAAAATGAATTTTGAAATGTGAAATAATGTAAAAAGGTCATAACTATGTATAGGCATAATCTATATCCAGTAATGTTTATTGAAATACAGTTCAAATTTCTGCCATTGTATAAAGGGTATATTTAAAATGTAGTAAGATTTTTGTACTCAATCGAGCTACAACCGGAGGTTTTCTTCCTAGTTCTTTCCTATCGATATGCTCATTTGAACCAGGTTTTGTAATATCTCCTATTTATATATAACAAATTACAGTCGCTTGCCACTTTTTTGAAAAACAAAAAAGTAAAAAGTTCATTGTGAAATTCATTTTCCATGTAATTGATTCGAGCTGATTGGGTAAGAGTTTTCTGATGCAAGATCTAGTACTTGCATAATCTTGATCCAACCTTAAATATTTTTGCCCCCACATTTCATTGACATTAGCACTTTGGACTCTTAAGGGAAAATGCCACTCCAATGCAGCTCAGAGTGATTCAACGTATTAGGGTGCAAAAGAGAACCATACCTAGCATAAACGTACCCATCTAGAAGTTTTGGAATAGTCCATTGGGTCGTACGAGTTTGAGAATGAAGATTGCTCCACTTTGCAACTTTACACTGCTTGCATTTGGCAACTTTTCCCTCAACTGAAAACTCATCACCATGGGAAAATGACTTCGAGATAGAAAAAACTGAGAGAGGTTATTGTAGATGGTCTCAACATGATTCAAAATCCTTAGATGAAGAGTCTGTAAGCATCATGGTTTTTGAGAAATAGTTTTTCAAAGTTTGCTTCCTTTTAGCACTTTGGGCTCTTAAGGGTAAACACCGCTCTAATGCAACTCAGAGCGATTCGGCGTATTTGGGTGCAAGAGAGAACCATACCTAGCATAAAAGTACCCATAGGGACATGTTGGAATAGTCCATTGGACCATATGAGTTTGAGAATGAAAGTCGCACCACTTTGCAATTTTACACTGCTTGCATCTGGCAACTTTTCCCTCAACTGAAAACTCATCACCATGGGAAAATGCCTTTGAGATAGAAAAAACTGAGAGATGTTATTGTAGATTGTCTCAACACAATCCCATATCCTTAGACGAAGAGTTTGTAAGCATCACAATTTTTAATAAATAGTTCATCAAAGTTTTCTGCCTTTTAGCACTTTGGACTCTTAAGGGAAAATGCCGCTCCAATGCAGCTCAAAGCGATTTAGAAAATTTGGGTACAAGAGAGAGCCATACCTAGCATAAACATACCCATTTGGACATGTTGGAATAGTCTTTTGGGTCATTCGAATTTGAGAATGAAAGTTGCACCACTTTGCCACTTTACACTGCTTGCATTTGGCAACTTTTCCCTCAATTGAAAACTCATCACCACGGGAAAATGCCTTCGAGATAGAAAAAACCGAGAGGTTATTGTAGATGGTCTCAACATTATCTAATATCCTCAATTGAAGAGTGTGTAAGAATCATGATTTCTGAGAAATAGTTCATCAAAGTTTTCTTCCTTTTAGCACTTTGGACTCTTAAGGGAAAACGTCGCTCCAATGTTGCTCGGAATGATTCGGTGTATTTGGGTGCAATATAAAACCATACCTAGCATAAAAGTACTCATAGGAACATGTTGGAACATTGCATTGGGTCGTATGAGTTCGAGAACGAAATTTGCACCACTTTGCAACTTTACACTGCTTGCATCGGGCAACTTTTCCCTCAACTGAAAACTCATCACCATGGGAAAACACCTTCGAGATAGAAAAAATTGAGAGCATTTATTGTATATGGTCTCAAAAAAATCCCATATCCTCAAACAAATGTTATGTAAGCATCACGGTTTCTGAGAAATAGTTCGTCAAAGTTTTCTGCCTTTAGCACTTTGGACTCTTAAGGGAAAACGTCGCTCCAATGCAGCTCGGAGTGATTCGGTGTATCTGGGTGCAAGAGAGAACCATACCTAGTGTAAACAAACCCATCTGGATGTGTTGGAATAGTCTATTGGGTTGTACGAGTTTGAGAATGAAAGTTGCACCACTTTGCAACTTTACACTTCTTGCATTTGGCAACTTCTCCCTCAACTGAAAACTCATAAGCACAGGAAATCGTCTTCGAGATAGAAAAAACTGAAAGAATTTATTATAGATGGTCTCAAAATGGTCCAATATCCATAGACGAAGAGTCTGTAAGCATCTAGGTTTGCAAGAAATAGTCCGTCAAAGTTTGCTTCCTTTTAGGACTTTGGACTCTTAAGGAAAAACACCACTCCAATGCAGCTCAAAGTGATTCGGCATATTTGGGTGCAAAATAGAACCATACCTAGTGTAAATGTACCCATATGGACATGTTGGAATAGTCCACTAGGTCGTACGAGTTTGAGAATAAAAGTTGCACCACTTTGCAACTTTACACTGCTCGCATTTGATAACTTTTCCCTCAATTGAAAACTCATCACCACGGGAAAATGCCTTTGAGATATAAAAAACTGAGAGAGGTTATTGTAGATGGTATCAACACAATCCGATATCCTTAGAAAATGAGTCTGTAAGCATCACGGTTTCCAAGAAAGATTTTGTCCAAGTTTGTTTCCTTTTAGCACTTTGGACTCTTAAGGGGAAACGCCACTCCAATGCAACTCAAAGCGATTCGACGTATTTGTGTGCAAAAAAGAACCATACCTAGCATAAACGTACCCATCTTAATGTGTTGGAACAGTCTGTTGGGTCGTACGAGTTCGAGAATAGAAGTTGCACCACTTTGTAACTTTACACTGCTTGCATTTGGAAAGTTTTTCCTCAACTAAAAACTCATCACCATGGGAAAACGCCTTTGAGATAGAAAAAATAAAAAGAGGTTATTGTAGATGGTATCAATACTATCCCATATCCTCAGATGAAGAGTCTATAAGCATCATGGTTTCTGAGAAATAGTTCATCAAAGTTTGATGCCTTTTAGCACTTTGGACTCTTAAGGGAAAATGCCACTCCAATGGAGCTCATTGTGATTCGACGTATTTGGGTGCAAGAGAGAACCAAACCTAGCATAAACGTACCCATCCAGATGTGTTGGAATATTCCATTGGGTCATACGATTTTGAGAATGAAAGTTGCACCACTTTGCAACTTTACACCTCTGTAGAGATTTAGGGATGTCCTCTTTAGATCACTCTATTCTGAATAGGTTTGTAGAGCTACCAAAGTTAAATCCAAGTTGACTAACTTTGAGCAAATCATATCCCAGTAAACACGATAGAGGTCCCACTTCTTCTTGAATGCAAGAGCACCATCTGACCCTTTATCTCCATTCCTCTTGAAGCATCTTTTCTTTCCTCCTTTTTCCTTCCTTCTTCGAGGATTGAGCGGAAAGAACATGAATGTCTTCATTTGTAGTGCTTTGTCCAATACCTCTCACAACCAACCTTGACTCCTCTTGAATACAATCAGCCCTCAACCGATCAAACTTGGTAAGTTTTGATCTCATGCCATTTCCTTGAATGTAAGACTCCCAAGATGAAGGAAGACCATTAAGAGCCAACATGGTCAAATCTTTGTCATCAACAATATGACCATTTCTCTCCTTGTTCTCAACTTAGAGATTAGATAATACAACTGAAAGCACTCAAAAAATGAAACACATAAGACAATAAACACAACAATAAATTTGCTTACAACTCAGGCCCAGCTCATGGCTGAATTTGATACAATGAATAATAGCACCTCTAGTAGATGCAAAGATACAATCGAATATGCTTCTCCTTGAAATCAGCCTACTGCTACAAGATGAAGCGCTGCTGCTCAAGTGCAAATTTTGCTTGGATTGAAAATTATGCTGAATGAACTTGATTGATGAAATGAACAAACATCACCTCGTATTTATACAAAATAAGGTGACTCTTCAAGGAGGTCGACCTCTCTTGAAAATAATAAATTACAAAATAATATCAAGGAAGGTCAACCTCATCAATTTAAATAAAATGAGTATAAATTAAATAGCCATAGGCTATCATTTAATTTATTTCAACTTAATGTGATCACTATCATGTATGAAAAATGTGGTAGCATAGGCAAGGTAGTGGACTATTTGAAAAAAAACTTCAAATAAATGTGGTCTCATAGAATTCAATGACAAAAAAATGAAATTGACAATTGCTCATGGTTTGTAGTTATGCAATGTGAAGTAATTGCATTTAACTACTTAGGTTGACTTTGTAAGAACTATATTGTAATTGAAAATTTTTCATCTATGAACATCTAGTTGCTAGTTGTGCAATGTGAATTAATGATTTGAGTTTGAAAGATGTGTAATGCAATGTAATCAACGATATAAATATAAAATACATAATATAACCATTCAGTTTTAAGCTATTGTACATTGATATTTAACCATTGCTCAAGATAAAATTTTCAAAGAGTTTAATCATGCACATGAGGAACAAATTAAATTTCGATTGTCAACTTCTATATATCAAATTATCCAATAATCAAGTGTATGTCCATATACAAAAATGGCATCGATGCCAACTCAAACAAAGTTTTACAAAATGTTGCATATGCCATCTCAATATGTATTCAAAATTTACATACCAAAATGTCTATCTGATCCTAAACTACTGGTGGATCATCAAAATGGAGCCTCTTTGAAGCACTCATTGGCTCTAAAGGTAGCTGGACAAGAAAAATTCAAACAACAATTGAGATTAGTTATACTATATAATTTAAAATTGAATAATTAACATCAAAATCAATATACATTGAATTTTAATTGAACTCTAAAATTGAAATCTTGATTATCTGAAATATACATCTCTTCAAAGGGTTGGGAGTCCTAGAATATACCAAATCAACTGTTGAAATGCCAATCTATATATGTGAACAAAAACATAAAATTGATCCAAGTTAGCATACGATTATTGGTAATAGGAAATTATTTACCAAACACAAAATAAAAGAAGCACATACCTCTTTAGGTTGATCTTTTTCTATATCTCCTTTAGGTGTTTCAACACCTACTCTTTGAGGTGTTCCAATAACTACTCCTTTAGGTGGTGTGTCCCTTGTCATCATATTTGTATAGCTCAAAATTGCCTGTACCTAAAATTGCCAGGTACATATGAAACTACCAATCTATGTCAACGTATGTATAATTAATATAAGATCTTAAAAATCTTAATTTAATCCAATTTGAGTTCAATTACCTTCCCCTTATCTAGATTTGCGCCTCCATAGTTTGGATGATGTTGCACCTCATTCGCACTAGGTATTTCCTACAGGAGGAAAACAAGATAAACATATAACTTATTATATAATTTCATTAATGAGAATTTAAATGACAAGTATATAATATAAAATGTAAATGAGTGAGTGCGAAAATATATATTGCATGTGTACCTAAGCCAAATGAAATGGTCCTAAGGGTGCTATCAGTCACCCGTGTGAGATCTTGCTTATACATCAACTATTAAATAGACCATGTAAGTAAATATTAGTGCTTGATACTATCTCTTATTAATATTCATTTAAAAACAAATGCAAGTTATGAAATTACAACTTAAATCTTATCTATGTCACTATTCTAGCATCTGTCTCTCTAGCAGAAGAGGACTCTATAGGGTACACTCCACTCCCCTACGACTAATCTATAATGTCCACATCATGGAGGTAATAATCAGAAGTGTCCAAGGGATGCTCAGCGGGTTGTACAAGAGGACCCAAGCATATTTGGTGGCACATAGTGCAAGTATGTGGCACACAAATATGTGGACCTGAGGAGGATGATGTAGTAGCACTCGAGCCTTTGCCAACATCACCAAAATGTGGTTGAGCTACTGTAGAAGCATGCGAAACCAAATGACCACTCAAAGAGTGAATAGCCTAAATAGTTTGTGTGGATGCATCTTGGATAATCTCTGGATGATATATTGGAGGTGGCGGAGAAATGGGAGGAAGGGGAAGAAGGGGAACATTTGGGCTCAAGACTACTCTAACTGCCCCTGGTCTATCCTAGGGCATACCTCCACTGACACCCTAGAAGGATTTAATGTCAAAGTAATTGACATGATGCCCTAAAACAAACTCAGCATATAATTTTTTAATAAAGTAAAATGGTATGTCAGAATTATTGTTCAGTGGTAAATCAAAAACCATACACCAATGATCCCAAAAGTTAGCTGCAATGTCCCTATGCATGCACCATTTTATGGAAAGTTTTGTTTTATTAACATTCACTGGAAAACCGGTGCGGGGGTCAATGAATAAAGAGGCTATTTGGGCTTTAGGTACTTGGAGATCTTTCACATCATTGTAAGACAATCCACATCAATAATATTTCCTCATGTCTTCTTGCCACGAATAAAAGGAATTATGTTAGGTGGAGAGAGTTTCTATATTTTTAATTATTTCCTTCAATGTGTTTATCATATCTCTCAATCGATGCATTGCTTGATAAATTTCAGAAATGCCCCTCAATTGCCCCAATTTTTCACCAATTAAGTCTTCAATTGGTGGCTGCGGAGGTGGTGGAGTGTTTGGAATTTGTGGATTTTCATTCGCAGCCATAATACTTGATTAAAGTTAGAAACTAATTAAACTAATTGAATTTACACAATATAAATGAAATTATTGTAAAACACCCTAGTTTTTAATAAATAAATAAATAAAACCATACTTTTTTCACAAAAATCAATAACAAACTCTTATTTTTGATAAAAATACATCAACAACACTAATTTTTAATCAAGATCCATTTCAAAACATAAGTTTTAATAAATTATCAATGTAAACTCTAGTTTTTTTTTAAAATCAATAGAAAACCTTATTTTTGAAAAAAATTAATAAA
Source organism: Sequoiadendron giganteum (assembly GCA_007115665.2). Lineage (NCBI taxonomy): Eukaryota > Viridiplantae > Streptophyta > Pinopsida > Cupressales > Cupressaceae > Sequoiadendron > Sequoiadendron giganteum. Next base: position 482,088,592 of record CM021100.1, on the reverse strand, counting down.
ACCTACTTAAACTTAAGAGAATCTACTTGAAAAATTGATTACAAGATTGAAAAAACTAAATACATACCTTTGAAATCAGATATCTGATCAAAGCGCATATCGGATTTGGGTTTTTCCTTTTGCGCCCATGTCAAACTGTGAGAAATGAAGTTAAACAGTCAACTGTTTTTTTATATACACTTTCTAGAAATCAGATTTCTGATTTGAATCAGATATCCAATTTGTGGAAACTAGGTTTGGTTTTTGGTTCAAGTAAATGTACTGACACCTGAACCTAGAAAAGTCAACTCGGCATTTCCATGTTTTTGAGCCGATCCAAAACGTGATTTTTTCTCATTGCCACTTTTTTGCCCATCATGATCCTGCACATACCCTTATATTTCTCCCAAAAGCTAGATTCATTCTTGTTTTCTATCTCATTGATTTCAATAACTTGGATCATCCATTAGGAGATTTTAATGAATAATCAATAACTTTACAAGCTAACCTAGTTTACCACTTTAGGTTTCTTTCTCATAATCACCTTTCCAAGTGACTTAATTCCAATGCTTGGAATTTTATTTTCTCATAACTTTTAGAGATACCAAAGTTTGTTTGGTCTTGTTCTCTCATCAAAACTCTAATAATCTTATTGATTTTGGTTGGTGGAATCATCCCCACATTGTCGATTACTTTGTTTCGGCCCATTCCGGTCTTTTCTCTTTCCTTAGCTACTAACTTATTTTCTTGTTGAACCAAAATTTTTAGGGGAAAATGAGGGTTCTCTAGCACTTTTAAGGTTTTCACCTAAAAGGAGAGAGTTTTGTCACACCTAAAATCTAGGGGGTTCATTCAATATTATGTGTTAATGTATGTAAAATGTGTGTGATTGAAATGTAGCTAAATGCTAGAAATTGATAAAAGAGACTAAATACTAATGTAAGACTTAGAAAATGCAACTTGTTTGGAAACACATAGTGATATGAAGACAAGACAATAGAAAGTAAGATAGAAGGGTAACCAAGAAGAGTGCACCTGGAAACTGGTAGAGGTTGGAGTGAATACTGTAAGTGTCTCTGGAATTCTAGAAAAAATGGTGTTTATGCCTGCTAGGACACTTGTGCCAAACTAGTTGACTTAGTCCTTTTTTGTAATGATTCCAATAAACTACATTTGGGCCTATTTCGGCCAAATGGGTATTCGGATCTATAGAAATATCTAAAAAACACACACAGCATGAGACTAAGACACCACAACTAGGGGATGTGTCCTTTTTGTCTTTTCTAAAAATTAGAAGGCTGAAATGGAATTCTTCGACTTGCACTTTCTGTTCCTCCAAGTATTTAGACCAGAAACCTTGATTTTCAGCCTGTAGGTGTCTTTTTGTGTGGATCTTTACCTAATCAACAAGGATATGCCTTTAATAAGTCTTCAACCTATTCTTCAATGATTTTCAAACCTTCAAGTTACCTAGATCTGCAAACATGCAAGGAGAGAAAGAGAAAAATGTTGATTGTTAGGGCATGGGGTTTTGCCTTGGTCAAACCCCTTTTGAGTAATTAAACCAAATGAAGATATAATTTAATGAAGCATGAAAAAAATGGAGTTAGTACCTTTCCATGATGATAGATCTTGAGTTGTTGTAGTAGTGGCAGAAGAATCAAACCCTTGAATGCTTTGGAAAAATGTCTTGATGACTTAAGATACTCAAACCTTAGCTTGCTTGAGAAGAGTGAAGAATGAGAGAAGATTAGAAAATGAATTAGTTATGAATTAGGTTTTAGATGCTTGTATTTATAGATAATCCACCTAAAACACCCATTAATTTGATCCCCAAGGTTGACATGAAGGAAAAATAAACTTAAACCCTAATTTTTCTCGCTCAAACCTCAAAAATAGCTCAAATGGGACTAAGTCACCAAGCTGGGAGACTTAGTTCCACCTAGATGGGACTAATTCACCCAGATGGGTGAGTTGATCCCACAAAGGCTCTTTTTCCAATTGGATTGTCCGGGAATGAGGAAATCAGGTTTATATGATGATTTTATCAGGTATTTGATCAAATTAAGCCTTGGGATGCACAATATGGGTTCATAGGGGACTATTAATTATGATGTAAAGGGTAATTAAGGGAAAACATATCTAAAATCCCTTTCTTCAAGGGTATGCAATTTTTGGTGACACACTTGCAAGATTCTATCATTAAGTAAGAGTTAGGTTTATGTCAAGAGTTCTCCAACCCTTGTGGATACCTCTTTTGTTGACTACATTCTTCGTTCTAATTTATGGTGACATTGCATACACGTTGGTTGGTTGCAAATTGTTTCTAGTGTTATATGTATGAGCAATGGTATAGTATCTTGACTACTATGACATATTATTCTTAGGTCGTTCGAACATGAGGATGGGTTTGTTTTGATTTTTTTATTGGTTTGAGGGTGAGTAAAGGATGAGTTTAGCCTTAGGATATACAATAATTAAACAATCTCTAGGAAATATAAGAATTAAATGACTCTAGGTACTTCTAATGTTCATAACCTCACCAAACTTATCCTTATTTTCATGATCTCTTAGTGAAGGGGAGTCTAATTTCATTTCACCATCTTCATTTAAGGAAGTCATGCCACTATTTTTTGACATACATGTGTCAATGTTCTCATTTTACTGCACCATGATATCCTCCCTAGTTTTTAGGAGAACTACAATCTAGATGATCATGACATTGAAAGGTCAACTCTTCTAAAATTTCTTCATCACGAGTAAGGGATTTTTCAATGGTTGGATTTTCTTGCTTACCAATGATGGCATTATCTTGTTCAGCAAGGTTCTCCCTAGGGGAAGACAGACAAATAAGATTCTCATGAATCTCATCAATTGAATTTTCTAACATCAAAATATCTTCTTTAGCAATAGTAGATATATAAGGAGAAGGCCCAATTTGATTGTTATTATTATCCATCATTTCATCCTTTTTTTCTCTAAATTCTCATTCTCTTGTTCCATAATATCTATCCTAGTAGGAGATCTTTTAGAAGAGGATAAAACAAAGGTTCTATTACATTCCATTGTTATACTTTGTAAAGTAACTTCATCACAAATAGGGGAGGCATCAAGAGAAGGACACCTAAAATTTTCATGTTCACCAATGATTGGAATTTTTTGTTCAAATAGATCTTTCCAAATGGTAGGAGCATTAGGGAAGGGAGGAACAAGATTCTCATGAAGCTCATTGATAAGTTTACCTTCTAACACAAAACTATCTTCTTTGTATCTAGGAGGGATATTAGGAGAAGAATAAATTTAATTGTCATGGTTATCTACAATTACATCCCCATATTGCATAACATCTTCCACAATAGGAGAGGTAGGATTGTCATAGCTCTCAACCATTGGATCTCTTAAAACCTACACATGTCCTCCTCACAAATATGATTTTCATGATTGTCTATGATTATATCCTCTTTCACTAATTCATTCTCACAAGTAAGGAAGGCATTGGGAGATGAATCGAGAATAGGTAAAGTAGTGTCAATGATAGTATCTTCCCAAAGGAGAGGAGGAAAGGAACAAACAAGACTTTCACTATTCTTAATTATTATATCTTCTTTCACCAAGATACCTTCATCATGAATATGACAGATATTAGGAGAAGCACAATGATGATTATCATGGTTATCTATGCTTACATCCTCTTTCACTAGAAACTTCTTATAAATAGGAGAGATATTAGGGGATGAGGGGATGATGGGGAATTTGGTAGCATGGAATATGTCAAAAGATCGATCTATTTCATTAAGATATTCTCATGGCTAACATGCTTGCTAATGCAATTTTTCTTTGAAAACTTGGAAAAGAAAGATATTAACATTTGTGAAAAGTAATCCATCCAACTTATGTAATTTATGGAGATGCAAACAATTATCTAACTGATCAAATGATTTTCACTACTAAAATAAGTTTTTCCATGAAGGCAAGATATATGATATGCTTTAATTCCAATTCAAATGCACTTGAAATGAAACAAATCGTGAAAAAATTGTAAATGACAAGTAATTCTCCAAACTAAAACAGTGATCCAAAAATAGCAGCCAGAAACACAAACATGACAAGATTTTAATGTTGTAAAATGTAGATTCAAACCTAATTTAGGACTATATCAACTAGGTGGGTTAATGTGTCCCAATTAGGCTCTTTCACAAGATTAGATAATGAAAAATAGACAACACAAAATACCTAGAAATATAGGAAAAAGACATGTATAGGGACTCACTCACCTACCTTGGTGAATGAGTCCCAAATTAAGGTTTTCGAACCAGATTTAGAAAATTATGAGTTGATTTAAGGGTATCTAGGTTCTATGCTCAATGAATATTTACAATTATAAATTTCCAATGAAATAAAATGATTCAAATTTCAACCTATATGCAGTTTTCACTAATGCAAGATTTAGAATCCCTAAATGCAATTCGACTAATGAAAATCTAAGGTAAAGTCAATGCAAAATAGATCTAGGACTACAATGTTCTCCAAATTAGAAATTCAAGGGTCCAAAGGTCGGGTTCACCAAAAGGAACCAAGGGAAATAGGTATTCCACCTTATGGGAGATGAAACTTGGGACCTATTTCACACTTTAGTTCATTTGGAAACCAAGATCCCTCAACCAAGTGATTCTATTGCGGGATGGACTAGGGGTTTCCTTGTGTGATTAAATGAGGGTTCACCATTATAATGAATTTTCAAAGGAGAAGTACAAATACTTATGCACAAAAACCTATAAATCTGAAATAATGAAATTAGATTGATAAATATAATGAAATAGAGAAGTAGCTAGAGGAGAGAAGAGGCCAAAAATAAGTTTGTAGACCATGGAAAATATTATTTCATATTGCACTAGGACTAATATGCTAGGTTTTGTGATTTAGTCCCACTCTAGGGATTTTGGGTTAAGATCTAGGATTCTTACAAAGCTTATCAAGATTTGCTAAATGGTGATCAGAAACTATAATAGGAGTAATACACCAGGTTGGGAGTATGAGTCCCACTCTAGAGTTTTTTGAGAATCCTTTTAAATCTTCCAAACCTATATCTGACACAGTCAAATGATATCAAAAGGCTATATCAAGGACTAAATTACTAGGTTGGTTGAATGAGTCACATTCACCTAAATCTTCAAAATACACATTACAAAAGAGAAAATAATGTTGTTTGATTAGTGGAATGGGGGTTTACCTTGGTCAAACCCCATTTTCATAATTAAACCTTGAAATGAACTAAGAAAGCATGAAGGAATGATCAATGAACAAATGCAATGTTGAAACTCACCAAACCCTTGAAATGAATTTTATAAACTTGTATGAAAGGGTTACAATGGATGTGGATTGTGAATCTTGATTGGAGGCTTGAAAATTTGTCTTGAATTCTTGCTTGAATCATGAAACCTACATCGCAAATGTTAACTCACAAACACACATGATACATGATGACTTTGACATGATGATTGAATCTTGAATATAGCTCCAAATGCTTAATGATTTTCTCTTGAATGCTCTAGATCTCATGAAATTTCTATAGGAATTCTCTCTCAAAATTTCTAGGAGAAATTATGTGAAATAACCTTGTATTTATACTTGTTTATGCCAAATTTTTCAAAATTATAACACTACAAGCTGACATGAGATCTAAGATAATAAAATTTGACCAAGAATTTGATTTAAAATGGTTCCAAGTTAAGTGGAAGTCATATTTAGGGTTGGGCGTATGAGTCCCAATGGCTTAAACCTAAGACAAACTTTGAGAGGTTTCTTATTCAATGTGACATTTAAAATCAGGTCCCAAGACCTAGTTGGGACCCATATGCCCAAAGGGTTGTATGAGTCCTAGATCCTTAGATCTTGAACACATAGCCCAAAACATTATATTATGATTTTTCATTTGTTAAATTTTGGGATTATCCTTAGAAAAATGTATTTAATTAGGCTTGTGGATGCAAAATAAGACCAATTAGGGCATAAATAAGCCCAATTTTAATTGAAAGGGACCAAAACTTAATGTTAATATGTAAAACATATTACAAAACCAAATTAAGGTATCACTTAGCTCATCTTGTCAATTCTTCCCAAATTAAGTGAGGAAAAAATATACCTTTTTCGTCACTACAATAAATTATATGGATAGTCAAATAATTCACTCATTCAAATACATTCCTCCAATTTTCAATGATATTTTTGGAATATTTAAGAATCAACATGCAATGCTCTCATATTTTTCTATAGATCTATTTATTTTTTATTTTATTTTCATAATTTTTTTATGTATTTATTATAATGAGCACAAGGAAATAGGGTGTGCTCCACCTTTTAGGAGATGAAGCACACACACAAGAGATGACCTATTTCACTCTTAGTTCATTCAAGGAAACCCTAGATATCTAAACCTAATGATTCAATTAGGAAAAGAGATTGCCAAAAGGTCTCCTTAGGTGTGATTAAAGAGGGGGGTTCACCACTAAGAAAATTATTAGAAAGAAAGGAATGAAATCAATATGTGAATCTAACTATATGACCTAGAAAATGAAAATTGAAATCAGAATAAGAAACTAAGGATGGCAGAGGAATACTTGTAAGGCTGGAGATGACTAAACAAGATCTAAAAAAGCAATTTTTTGTTGTTGTTAATGTGTACAAGGAATCATATTCCAGACTATGAAATCTAGTCCCAGTCTAGGGTTTCTAGGAATAAATAGGAATCTCATAGTGACAAGTGATAATCCACTAAAATCTAGAAACGTTCCTATACCGAGACTCATATGCCCATGGTAGTGATTTAGTCTCATTATTAGGGTTTCACTAATATTTATGTAGCCTAAGTGATCTTCTATAGCTTTTTTCTTTTCCAATTTCCAAGTTCAAAAGGTTTGAATTCTAATATACGGGTGAGTCTCCATGAAGATGACAAATTCTTGACAACTTTGACAACCAACTTTTTGCAATCTTGCAAATTTGTCTTCAAAGGATCTTCAAGTCTCAAAACACCTAGATCAAACCATTGATATAAAGGCTACAATATTGTATGAAGTGTCGAGCATGAATGCAGATCTTGACTCTTGATTGTTGATATGAGATAATTTATTTGAATTCTTGCTTGAGTCATGAAAACATACACCACAAATGTTAGCTCAAAAACATGCATGATCCATGAAGACTTTTGCATGATGCTTAATCCTTGAATTGATGCTTCAAAATGCTTGATAATAAACTCTTGAATGCTCTTGAAATTTCTTGATCTTATAAAATTTCTATAGGAATACTTGCATAAAACTTCTAGATCTTTTTAGGAGATATATATGTGAAATAACCTTGTATTTATACTTTTTTATGCCAAATTTCCCAAAATTACAACGCTACAAGCTAACATTAGATCTAGGAGAATAAAATCCTACCAAGAATTGAATTAAAAATATGTCCAAGCTAAGATGGGACTCATATGCCAATTGGGGTGTATGCGTCCCAAAAGCCTAAGTTTGGAACGTAAATTTTAAGAAATGTCAAGTTCTATACAATATTCATGATCAGGCTCTGAAACCTAGGTGGAACCCATATGCCTAAGGTGGCATATGAGTCCTAGATAACTAGATCTAGAACACATAACCCAAAATAATGAATTATGATTTTCCATTTAATAAATTTCAAGATTATCCTCATAGGAATGCATTAAATAAGGCATAAAGAAGCCAAATTTTAGTAGGAAGGGCCCAAAAAAGTGTGGAAATATAAAGGGATACATTTTTCTACACTACATTAAGCCCCCACTTTAGTGAGAGGATGACAACAATAAAGAGGGATGGCCAAGCCCCTAGGATCAAGATCATAAGGTAAACCAACATAGGCACAAAAGAAAACACATGGGAATAATATATGAAGCAACAACAAGGTACAACCATACACTACCAAAGACAAAAAAGAGGAAAGAAAAAGAAAAAGAGGGCATATCAAGCATCGACCATTTTTCCAACATGATGTGAATTGGATCTAAGTGTTTTTTCTAAAATGTTTACAAGTAGAATGCAATCTCCACTATGCAAAAAAATTACACGCTCATAAGGGATAGTAGTACCTTAGGTCATCCACTAGGTGATCCCATAGATACACATACACATTCCTCCTATATACACTCACATAGACAAGTAAGTGGCTATGGGAAAGTCATTCCTAAGTTTTTCTTCCATATGCTAACCATACCAAAGCTATACTGCCTTATAACTTTGATAAGGCACCAAAAAACATGAACGAAAAGATTCACGAGGTAAGAAAAAATTCATATGCTTCATTCTCATGAAAAAAAAAGATAGCCCCATAGGTAAGAAAATTATGTTATGCAAGGTGGCAATATAATGGATATTATAAATGAAAGATATTCTGACATATGTTCAAAGTACTTTCGCTTAGTTCATGTAAGGTCTTAACTTACAAAACATTGTGCATAATGTCTCCAAGAGAGCACCAATTGTAGAATAGAAGATTCACAACTTAGGGGATGTAATCTGTCACATCAAGCCACTAAGAGGAATATAACATGCTAAGAGAGATCACACTCTTGAAGGACATCACACCCATTTAGCTCCCAAATTTAGTGAGAGGATGACAACAATAAAGAAGGATGGCCAAGAACCTAGGATCAAGATAATAAGGTAAACCAACATAGGCACAAAAGAAAACACATGGGAATAATATATGAAGCAACAAAAAGGTACAAGCATACACTCCCAAAGACAAAAAAGAGGAAAGAAAAAGAAAAAGAGGGCATATCAAGCCTCGACCATTTTTCCAACATGATGTGAATTGGATCTAAGTGTTTTTTCCAAAATATTTACAAGTAGAATGCAATTTCCACTATGCAAACAAAATACATGCTCATAAGGGATAGTGGCACCTTAGGTCATCCACTAGGTGAGCCCCTAGAGACACGTACACATTCCTCCTATTTGGACTCACATAGACAAGTAAGTGGCTATAGGAAAGTCATACCTAAGTTTTTCTCCCATATGATAACCATACCAAAGCTATACCTCCTTATAACTTTGATAAGGCACCACAAAACATGAACAAAAAGATTCACGAGGTAAGAAAAACTTCATATGCTTGATGCTCATGAACAAAAAATATAGACCCTTATAAATGAAAGATAGTCTGACATATGTTCAAATAATTTTCGCTTAGTTCATGTAAGGTCTTAACTTACAAAACATTGTGCATAATGTCTCCAAGAGAGGACCAATTGAAGAATAGAAGATTCACAACTTAGGGGATGTAATCTGTCACATCAAGCCACTAAGAGGAATATAACATGCTAAGAGAGATCACACTCTTGAAGGACATGACACCCATTTATCTCCCAACTTTAGTGAGAGGATGACAACAATAAAGAGGGATGGCCAAACCCCTAGGATCAAGATAATAAGGTAAACCAACATAGGCACAAAAGAAAACACATGGGAATAATATTTGAAGCAACAACAAGGTACAAGCATACACTACCAAAGACAAAAAAGAGGAAAGAAAAAGAAAAAGAGGGCATATCAAGCCTCGACCATTTTTCCAACATGATGTGAATCGGATCTAAGTGTTTTTTCCAAAATGTTTACAAGTAGAATGTAATTTCCACTATGCAAACAAAATACATGCTCATAAGGTATAGTGGTACCTTAGGTCATCCACTAGGTGAGCCCCTAGAGACACATACACATTCCTCCTACATGCACTCACATAGACAAGTAAGTGGCTATGGGAAAGTCATGCCTAAGTTTTTCTCCCATATGCTAACCATACCAAAGCTATACCTCCTTATAAATTTGATAAGGCACCACAAAACATGAACGAAAAGATTCACAAGGTAAGAAAATCTTCATATTCTTGATGCTCATGAACAAAAAAGATAGCCCCTTATAAATGAAAGATAGTCTGACATATGTTCAAATAATTTTCGCTTAGTTCATGTAAGGTCTTAACTTACAAAACATTGTGCATAATGTCTCCAAGAGAGGGCCAATTGAAGAACAAAATATTCACAACTTAGGGGATGTAATCTATCACATCAAGCCACTAAGAGGAATATAACATGTTAAGAGAGATCACAATCTTGGAGGACATCACACCCAATTTTACCATGAAGAGAAATATGTATCGCATGAAGAAGACTACACAATGAAACATGTGTTGTAATTGAAATACAAAATAATAATTCCAAACTATGCCCCTACTTTAAAGAAATTACTAAACACCATGCTATGAGAAATTAAGAAAATGATAAATTCTAGCAATAAAGAGGACATGAGATCTTAGTTGGAAATCCCTATGCCAAGTCATATGTTTCCAAATGAAGCTACATTATGAAAAGGGGTTTTCCACCACAATGATACCACAAAATCACACATTAGGGATCCATCGATTCAAGGTCAGTATGTCTTTGACACATTGTTGTTATAGAGCTTAAAAAATTCATCATTCACCAAATACTTATAGAATAAGAAGAATGACATATAGAGAGTGAAAACAAAGAAAAAGCCTTTTTGGGTCAACATAGAAGAGACCTAAATGTTTCAACAACTTTCATCATCCCCAAATAAAAATACAAGATAAAGAAAACATAAAGGATCTATAACATATATAAGAATGTAGATAAAAATAGAGGAATCTCACAAAGAGAGAGGGATGCATCAAACAAAATGGTATTGAAGATCACATTACACACATGCAATCATGAAAAAGAAAACAAAGACAAGACTAGTAAGGCACATGTGATTCAACCTATAGAAGGTCGTCAGCATCCCAATCTTGGTCAGTATATATAAAATGTAGAAAACTAGCCAGAGGGACAATAACAAGTGCCAAACTATGGGAATCACCAAGTTCAACAATCTTCTTAGGACAATTGTCATTTAAATTCATAGAAGAGGGAAACAATGAATTCAATTCATTATGCAATTCTTCATAAATTTTAATAATATTATCATCATCATCCAAGTTAATCACAATGGGGGGTCAAATGATAATTTATAAGGAGGGTGTTAGTCCCTATTGTGGTTACAATATAGGATCTTTTTGCTACGGTGAAGATGGAGACTCCTTGTGTATTTCTTCAATCGAGTCTAGATGTTCATTTTCTTTGTTTTTTTCTTCATTAAACCTTTAAGTATGAGCATGACATCTACACCTAAACTCTCTAGCATTTATATTTCTTTTAGTACATTTTTCAAGTTGAGTTTGTGTAGGAGTGGGTTTATCAACCATAGGTTCATTTTCTTCAAAAGGAACCCTGGCAGGCTATTCAACCACTTTCTCTTTAGATTTTTAAACTTGTTTTATCTTATTAGGCATGATGGAATTGTTTTGGTTCTCTTTGTCTTTTGTAAGAAATAGGCAAAGGGTCTGTCTTAGGCTGGTTTTGGTTACTTTTGTAGACACTTAAAAATGTCCTAAATGATACCATGCACTCAAATCGGATATACTAATATCACTTCATCATGAAACCCATCCTATTTTTGCTTAATTGATTGAATTAGCCTAGCTATTTAATTAATCGCATCATTTTCATCTATTAACCTAGTTAACCTAATTAGGGGAATTCATCCCGTTTCATGCTAACATTTCATCCTACTGAATTGGATAAATTAAATTATTTAATTTAATCCCTAAAGTCTTCTTATTTAATCAAATAACCCTAAGTTATTTCATTAAATTTCATAACACTTTCCCATTTTCCATTAAATCATTTATTTAATGAATATCCTAATTCCCCTAATTTGTATAATTGAAACTTTATTTAATTATCAAATTACTAATTAAATATAATCCTCCCACTTGCAAGTGAATATTCCAAGAGAATATTCCTCCTTTGCACATTCCTCCAAAAAGGGAATATTCTCATGGAATATTCCTTCCCCTTTCCAGATTATATTTGGTTTTAATTAACTAAATATCTCATTTTCCTCATCCATGAGAATATTCTCTTTCTTCACTCATTTAAAAAATGGAATATTCCTTTTTGAAACAAACTTTTAACAAGACTTTTTGTGAAAGTTTTAAAAGTGTCTTTATTTGGATGAATGTAAGCCCTTGATTAAATATCATCTTGCATCCTCAACCCTTGATGAAAATACATGATCCATGCCTCCATCTTCCTTCCATTCTAATCATTGATTGATCCTTTTGATCCTGGCCATCAGTTTCATTTTTCCTATTCTATAAATAAAGCTTGCATCTATTGAATAGGGATCCAAATTTTAATAGTAAACTTATGCTATTAAAATCACTCTCATCTTGCATCCATGTTTCATGTTTTAAAGGTATTTTAGATTAATTTACATGCATAATAGCTTAAAGCATCCATTAATGGCTTCCATGGTAACTTAGGTGCATCCATTTAGCATATATTGAAACTAAGGTTTTTATCTTTCAAATCTTGCATACATTTAGAATACATTTGCATACACCCATATTGATCATATTAGCACATATCATGTTAAATTAGCTTTTAAATCATATTTTCATATACATCTCTCATCAATTTCATCACTTCTCTTTAACATAATCGATTGAAAAAATATCATTATCTAAGGGATTGGGAAAGGGTCACCATTCCATATCAAGTGACACCACTCCCCCAATAGGATAATTTTTAATGTCTTATATTTGATGTTTCTCAAGCTTTCATATCTTAATATGTAAGTTTTAATGGTGTCTTGTCTTTGTTTAAATTGAATGATCTTAGTTGGATTGATGTATAGTGGCTTAAATATGCTTTGAATCCTCATGGATCAAGTGTATTTAGCCCATACGACATTGTCGATCACATGTTGGCACCAGAAGGAGGGCTTTACCAATAAAATTTAATGAGTTATTCTCTTGAATTATGTTCTTCTAGTTTTGCAGATACAATGATGCTTTTGGAGACTATAATGACACTCTTGCCAGGCTTCACCATATAGAAATTCCCTTTTCTATAGATACAGTGACACTTAATTAAATCAATGATGCCTATTAAAAATTGCAATGCTAATACTTTTTGTAGGTACCAAAGATTTGCAAATAGTGACACCACCCAAAATAGTGATGTTAATTTTGTCTCTATTTTATTGTAGAGCAAAGCTTTGTTTCACTAGAGTGACGCTTTTTTGAACTATGGTGGCACCTTCGTAAACAGTGATGCTTTTTATTAGTAAGAAAAAATAGTGACTGAATTTTAACACGTGCTTTGAATTTTTTATTTTATTTTTCCTTTAACATGTCACTTACATTTGGCTTTTTTTTTTTAGGCTAACTAGTTTTGCAAGTTTGGACAATGAAATTCGAAGTGAAGCAGCATATCATCATTTCATTTTATCATTGTAACAAGTTTTTTGACACTTATGGGGCAATTATAACCCATTTACTATGTTTCATTTTATGTTTTAGGATCAAACTATATTTCTTTTTGGTTTAAAATGAACATTCAAATTGGTTAAAATTGAACCCCCACATCATTATTATTTTTGGTTTAAAATTGAACAAAACAACCTACATACTTCATTTTTTTGGTTAAAATGAATTCATTATGCTTATCAAGGTTAAAATGAATATGTGTCTGATTTTCTTGTGTATGTGTATCCTCTCCCCTTGTGCTTCGTGCAATCTTAGGTGAAGGAAGAAACCCAAGTATAAATTTTCTTCTTGGAAGCGTCTATCCTCTCCCCTTGTGCCTTTTGGAAAATATTTGGTGATGAAAATCATTTTATGCTTCAAACATGTGTTACCTTTAGTAGGCTTGCCTCCCAACTTGTGAGAGGGAATGACCCAAGCAGTACTTTCATTTCAGTTCACTATAAAAATAATTGGTGTGACAAAAGTCATTAACCTGTTGGTGCAATTAAACTATACTGATAAAAGTCTCCTCTTGTATTTGTGTGATACATTAAAACACTTAGATGTTTCTAAGGTTTGGGATACCTCTTAATTGAGTGAATTCATTGCATGTACATAGCACCAATTTATATTGAAATTCTGAATTATGAACCATGTTATTAGTGGCTCACTGTTTCCTCTGAAGTACATTTTGAAGTAGCACATTGGAATAAAATCGTTCTAAGAATTTACTTACCATGTTCAATTTTTGGTTGAAGCAATAAAGCAAATGGGGGAGGGACTCCTTTTCTTGGCATTTCAAGACATTACATTTCCTTGACATAGCCTATTTGTCCATTCCATCTTCTTGTATTAATCATCTCTTATGGGATGTTGGTAAGCCTACTAAGAAATACATACCTAAACTAGGATTTTGCATGTTTGTGAGTTAGATTGACAATTTCTTGGTTCCATAACAATTGCAAACAAACATCAACAAAGTCTTTTCAAAAATTTAAACCCTTTGGTTTAAGTATGGATACCCTTCGAAAAAACCCTGATATTGATGCTTTTCCTAAGGATTTATATCCTTAGAGACCTCTAAATATTTTTGTTTACATCTCAATCCATACTTCCCAAAGTTTACATAGGTAACTATGCCCCTAACTTCATCTTTTTCACCAAATGGACTTTGTGAAATGAATGATTTTTTTGACATAGATATTCAGTTTGAAACTTAAGCAAGAAAAGTGTTTATGGTAAAATTAAACTCATTTAAGAAGGATAAATTGAAAAATTGAACATCACATGACCATTTGGCATCTGATCGCTCCGATTTAACAACCCAACCTTACACCTACTATCATTCAACCAAACTTTGAACTAATTGAAGGAGAAAAAAATAGATATAATCAATAGTTTTAGAATATTCACTTTTAAAGCAAAGAAAACACCAATCAAGTGGAAAAATGTAACATACATCTTAGACGAACAAGAGGAACCAACCGATATTGTGACCAGAAGGCCCATATTACAACTTCATGTGTGGGAATAAATATCCTCTTTTTCAAATCTTGTGCTTCTCTAAATGATCTCTCACAAAATTAAAATCCCCAAGAGCAGGTCAACATTCCATTATTTTGAACCTAAAAATCATAGTGCAAATTATATTTGGATATGTACCTAAAGAAATCACTACAATCAAGATAGATCAATAAGTTGAATTTTTCTACACTATTTCATAGACGAACTAGATCTACACATTTCATAATAACTTCTACTTAATAATTGAGTCCTTAGGGTTTTAACACTTTAGAGGTCTATCATGTTTCTCAACACCTTGGTCTTGGAAAACAAATTTTAACTCTAGGTCAACATTGGTTCAAACATTTCATCCTTCACTTCACCAAACTTTGTAAAATTTTGAACACATCAACACTTTGGACTTAGAAATCTATCAATCAAAACCCTAACTTAGCTACTTTTTATGTGAAATGAATCCTTTTCCATGCATTTAGTTAAGTTATTTATCACTTTTGAACTAGTTTATTTTTATGGTCGCAAGCCTACCTTAAAGATTCACAAGTTCATTAACATCCTTTATCCAACCATCAAACATCAAAATTCTAGTCAAATTTTTTGTACCTAAACATTTGCAAAGATCACTCCCCACATCATTCACCTTTTTCATCTCCCATTATCATCATTTATCCATAAAGACTTAGAGCATCCCTTTTACTAAGATTTAAGTCAACTAGAGAGTTTAAACATTACAAATCTCAACATAACTCTGCCATAGGTGACCTAAAATTTATTGTAAAGACAAGATCGCAACGCAAGAGAATCATGGAAAAATCCCAAGTCACATTCACTTTAAGTCATATAGATCCTCAAGAATTTGATCCAAGAAGTCATGTTACCCCATCATAACAACCCTTGTCCCCATCAGAACCTTTTGAAGTAAAAGACGTTTCAAACAATCCATTCGAGTTTACCAAAGAAGAAACCCTTGAATACAAGAAATAACGTCAAGTCATAGAGGAAATAACTTCAATCCCCCCATCATTTTCAGTACAATGCTTGACACAAAGCTTGAATTCATCCATGCTTCCATCGAATCCATTACTAGGGCTAACTCAAACACATACTCCTAGTCTTGCAACTAGTCTTGGGTATGTGTAGGATCATGATGGGCCAAAAAGAGGCAATATGTAAGTGATATGATCGCCCTAGTGGATGATGACCTTTTTTTACCCAAAATTGATGAAACAAAAAGGGTTTTTAAATGAGATTCTCATATTTCCACCAATATAAATTATGCTTTACTTTGAATTAAATAAATAATTATTGTTCATTTTCTATTTTAATTATGACTAAAGTCCTGATTGATAGGCTAATTGAAAAAAATCTATAGCTTTCAAACGGTATCACATTTTTTCAATCCAAAAACATGTGTCACATTCTATGCTTCACATACTATAGGATTAAAAAAATCATAATAATTTCATGAAGTTTTGACCAAGTTAAGGTGGTTAGACATACGAGTTTTTATATTTTATAAAAGTTGTAATAAAAAATTCATAATTAATTATTTGCTTAGAAACAAATTACAAAAAAATATGCATCACATTAGAACATGAGTGCTATACTTATATCTAAAATATTTTAAAAAAATATTATCATTTTAATTTCATTAGGGTGGTCAGACAGACACCTACTTCTTATTTTTTCCCTGAAATTTAAGTACTACTGCATTGAAATTTCAAATTTTCACCAAATAGATTTTTTATTTTTTTTAAAACCTAGTATTTTAGAAACTACATTCAATTTTCTACAGATTCTATTCTTACATATTTTTGAAATAATATAGATAACTTATTCAAATTTTTACATCAAGTTGCCTAATTCTGATTTTCTGAATTTTCATCACCACTTAAGGGCATGTTTTCTCTATGATGATCCTGCACATACCCTCTTTCTAAGGACTTTGGTCATATTCTACCTTTCAAAATCAACACACTTGTGGGTACCCTCAACACCAATCCATCTCTAAACACCACTTGGAGACCTACCATTGATGCTCCTACCATTCCCAAACACCCCCTACATCAACATCAATCACTTACACTTCATGAATCCATGACCACCTAAATATACGAGCTTACCCATCTTCATCCATCCCCACAAGTAACATAAATTTTCCCAATGTCATGCAAGGTAGTCTGTAACAAGTGTAACCACTAGACCCAAAATTGCATTTCAATACCCTTACATAAAATAAGACCTCAACACAAAAGGGACAACTTCATCAAATCCCCTAATGAGTTCATCTATCCCCTCGATCACCCATAACACATCTATCCCATCCACCACCAACCCAAATCAAATCAACACCTTGGTTACAAACCCCATCAACCAAGATAATACCTTGCCCACATCCTAAACACAAGAAAATCCCAAAAGCATTGATCAAGAGAACCTTTTAATCAATGGACTCAAGGTCCTAATGTGCCATTTCCATCGCAATATCATGATTCCATCATCATCTTTCCCCTCGGTCCCTTTCATCATGCAAAATCAAATGGGACCTCAAACTTACATTCCTCCATCCCAATCCACTATCTTACAAGGAATGTTAAACCAAGGCAACCCCCAACCTCTTATCAACAATCCACAACCCATGCAAAACATCAACAACCAAAACTCATTGTAGATGTCCCAACAACTAACCGTTCCTACATTGTAAGTATGTTCCTTATCTTTACAACAAGCACAATAGGCTTATTAGCAAATCATCCAACAATAGCAACAATAGTAAGAAGCCTTAGCAACACAACAACAAAAAGCAACATTAGCAATACAACAAAAAGCAACCTTAGTAGCACAATAACAACAATAGCAAGCAACCTTAGTAGCACAACAACAACAAGCCCAACATCAAGCCCTAGTAGCCCAACAACAACAAAAAACACACCAAATAGCCTTAGGAGCACAACAATCAGCTCTAGTAGCCCAACAACAAGCCCAATAGTATTCCCAACAACAACAAAAACAACAACATGGTTTATACTATAACCCTTAAAAAAGCATCATCAACCCAAACATGTTAGGAACATATGCACCTCCAACACCATCACCATAACAATATCCAACACCACCATACTCACCATACAATACCCCATCATATCAAAATCCCATGTATAATCCATCCACCATCACACAATATGCAACGTATGTTCCTCCACCAAATCGAAAAGATGATGTAGCATCACAAATTAAGATGTTAACACAAGAAATGGAAGATATCTAGATGGGAAAAATGAAGAAGCACCATACATAACAAAACATGTGTCCATATCCATTTGACTGAAACATCACAATGGTACCATTCCCTCCAAGCTTTGAGGTCCCAAAATTTGATAAATACAAAGGGAGAGGAATTCATGTGGACTATATCAAAGATTTTAACTTCAAGTGTATGGAGTTCACCTATAATGAATCTTATTTGATGCAACTCTTCCAACAAAGCATGATAGGCCCAACCATCGACGGGTTTTCCCAATTGCCTCTATGTATCAAAACTTTCCAAGAAATCACCAATAAATTCATAGACCACTTCTCCTTTAACCTTGACATGGATGTGAACCTAGAAGATTTTTACTCTCAAAAGAAACAAAGGAGAGTCTTTTGCCAATTTCTTGCAATGATGGAGGAAAAGAGCTAGCAAGAGTAAGTGGCCTATTCTTGATGAACAAAAAGTAGGGATCATCATCGCAAATGTGGATCTAGATGCAATGCATTACCTCTTACAATGAGCTTTTCCCTAAATCCCTTAACATCGAAAGAGTTCTAACTTTACTGACACCAAACCCTAGCAAATATAGTCTCCTAGATCATCTTAAGAAGACCCCCGCACAGATATCAATCTTGGAACTATTGAGTATATCCCCTACACATAGAGAAATCTTAGAGAAGACTTTATCCTCATCATATGTCCCCAAGGATATTGATACATATAAATTTCAAGCTATGGTAGGGCATATCACTAATCATCTTGTCACCTTGTCAAAACAAGACCTACCATTGCAACCATCTCATAATCGTGCTTTACACCTTGAGGTCATTGTTCATAGGAACAAGGTTAAAACAATCTTAGTAGATGGAGTCTAAACATTTGCACCCTATAGCTGATAAAGAACTTAGGGTATTCAAAAGATGTTATTGAGAAAGAAAAGACTACAACCATCCAAGTATATGATGATCAAGAGCAGGTATCACAAGGCATCATCACACTACCCATCCAAGTAGGACCCATCATTGCGAAAACTACATGCCAAGTATTGGACCTTGATGTCCCCTACAACATCTTATTTGTTTGACCATGGATTCATGCCCTAAAAGATATAACTTCAACCTATCACCAATGTGTAAAGTTTCCTTTTGATGGTAGAGAAGTTACCATCCATGGAGATCTTGAGCCCTTTTACTACTACAATAACCTTGATGCCAAGTTTTACAAAATACCACAAATCCCTAAAAATGATGAAGGGCCTACACCATCTTCCTCATTTGTTGACCCATCATCCCTTGCATCTACCTCAGAAAGAAAAACACCCATTGTGTAGAACATTCTTGACATCAATGCAGTGATCCAAGATGATGGTTCTAGAAACTATAAACTAATGAAGGATACTTTTGTGTTGGTGGAGCTACCTAGGTAAGTAAAGGATCATGATGGGCCAAAAAGTGGTGATATGATGGGTATGTGGCTGATGACTTTTTTTACCCAAAATTGATGAAATGAAAAGAGTTTTTAAAGGATATTCTCAGATTTCCTCCAATATAAATTATGGTTTACTTTGAATTTAATAAATTATTATTATTCATTTTCCATTTGAATTACGACTAAAGTCTAGATTGATAGGCTAATTGAAAAAAATCTATAGCTTCCAAATGGTATCACATTATTTGAATCCAAAACATGTGTCACATTCTATGCTTTACATAATATAGGATTAAAAAAATTTAATTAATTTCCTGAATTTTTGACCAAGTTAAGGTGGTCAGACATACGAGTTTTTATATTTTTTAAAAGTTGTAATAAAAAAATCTTAATTAATTATTTACTTGGAAAAAAATACAAAAAAATATGCATCACTTCGAGACATGAGCCCTCTACTTATATCTAAAATCTTATAAAAACATATTATCAATTTTTTGTGGTTAGGGTGGTTAGAAAAACACCTACTTCTTTTTTTTTCCCTAAAATTTAAGTACTACTACATTGAAATTTAAAATTTTCACCAAATAATTTAAAAATAAAAAATAAACCTAGTATTTTAGAAACTACATTCAATTTTCTACAATTTCTATTCTTACATATTTTAGAAATAATATAGATAACGTATTCAAATTTTTACATCAAGTTGCCTAACTCTGATTTTTCTAAATTTTTCTTCACTTAAGGGCCTATTTTTTCCATGATGATCCTGCACATACCCACCTCTTTCTTCCAAATCTCATGGGAAACCCACACCTATCAACAAAGTGGCCAAAAAAATAAATATGGCAGCTACTACCTTCACCAAGTGAGGGGATTTGAATAAAGAAGATGTCAATGAGGAGGATGTCTCTAAATTGTTCTATCAAGATGAACAAGCCATCCCTATTATTCCCATGGAAGATGACAAAATGACTTGTAGCTAATGGAGCTATAACAAGAACAATAAACCAGGAAAGAATGACAATGGTTTTCTTGAACCTATCATTCCTTAGAAACATCCAAAGAATCTTGGCCTAGGTTGTACTACTAGCAAGGTTACCCTTCTTGGCAAAGGTACTTCCTCTAAAAGGGTTGAGGCTTCCTCTTTGTTAGTGACATCATGTGAGACCACCCTAGATGACTTCCCCCTCAATGTTTTTGAACCATTTGAGAATAAATCTCTCTTCATGATATCCTCAACATTTTTTACCCCAAATGACCAAACAACTAAAATATGCCTAGAATATCCCCAACTTATTGACGAAGATCAACGAGGACCATAGATTGTAGATTTATTCAAAAAAAATGAAGCGATCTCAAAATTCATGGGACTCCATGACAACTTACCATGGGTATATCACAAAGATGGTTTTGATATAGAGCTATACATAAGGGCATCCTATAGGGAGAAAATTGAATCTTTTAGTTGCAAAATTGATGACATGCAACTAACATGCAGATCTTTGAGTGAAAACCACACTGTGGAACTTTCTGATCATAAAATAGTTAAAAGAAAGGATGCATCTAAGGGTGAAAAACTCTTTGAGGGACCCAAGGATGAGGGATTCAATCTCTGCAATGCATTTGAAAAAGTCAGTAGTTCTCACATAAAAGGTTACCCTAATGAATGTGGGAACATTAGAAGCACCCAAGATCAATTTCTATGTTGAATCCTTGTTGGATGAAGAACATAAAAACCTAGCAGCATTCCTAAAAGAGAGGAGCACAAATTTTGCATTGTCATACATAGATGTGCTAGGGCTTGATCCCAAAGTGGTTGTGCATCATTTAGCAGTTTGTCCTGAAGCCAAACCTGTGAAGCAAAAATTAAGAAAGATGCACCCTTAGATACCACTCTTGGTGAAACTTGAGTTACAAGAGCTTCTTGACATTAGATTCATCTGACCGGTAGATTATCTTGAGTGGGTTACCAACCTGGTACCAATCTCCAAACCCACTGGGGGCATCAAAATATGCATGGATTTCAGAGACTTGAACAAAGTATGCTGGAAGGATGATTTCCCTCTTCCCAAAATTGACATCATTGTGGATTTAACAGCTGGGCATGGAATGTTGTCACTCATGGATAGTTTTTCACGCTATCATTAGATCATGATCACCAAGGAGGATCAACACAAAACTACATTCAATTCTCCATAGGGAACATATTTTTGGAACATGATGCCATTTGGGCTAAAGAATGTAGGAGCGACCTATCAAAGAGAAATGACCCTCATCTTTCATGACATGATCCACAACACAATCACAGACTATGTGGCTGATATTTTGGCCAATTCAAATAAAATAAGTGACCACATAGAAGTCATAGGACCCATCTTCAATAGACTCAAAGAGTATAAGGTATGGTTCAACCAAAAAATGCATCTTTGGGGTTACATAAGGGAAGATTCTTGGCTATATTTTGTCACAAAGAGGGATACAAATTGATCCAAAAAAATTGAAAGCTTTATAGACATGGAACCACCACAAACATTGAACCAACTAAGAGGACTACAAAGAATATTGTAGTCCACAAGAAGATTCATAAAAAATTATCAAACAAAATCAACCCTTTCTCGCATCTTCTCCATAAAGTAATAAGTTACAAGTAGGATGAGAAATGTGATTTAAAGCTTTCCAATAGATTGAGGACTACTTATTTACACCTCTAGTGCTCATGCCTTTGATACTAAACAAGCCACTAATCCTGTATATCACAGCAACATCAATAGCACTAGGTGCTCTTCTCACACAACATGATGAAAACAGAAAGGAAAGGGCTATCTATTACATCAGCAAGACCTTGGAGGGCTATGAGTTGAACTATTCATCCATTGAGAAATCATGCTAAGTGATGGTTTTTTCTTCATAAAAATTTAGTCATTACATGCTATTGCACAAAGTCAATCTTACTACAAAGATTGATCCATTAAAATGCCTTTTATCCAAAGAAACTCTCACTGGTCGAATAGCTAAATGGGTAATAATTGTAATTGAATTTGACATAGAGTACATGGAGCATAAGGAAATCAAAGAAAGAGTAATTGTAGACCAACTAGAAGAAGCACCTATCTATGCAGAGAACCCTTTGATATCTGAATTCCTTGATGAATTAGTGTTCCTTATCAATATAACCAATCCATGGAAAATATACTTTGATGGATCATTTACCCAACATGTATTAGGGGCGAGTATTCTTTTCATCACCCCTCAAGGTGATTTCATCTAAAAGTCATACTAGTTATCATTTCCATGTACTAACAACATTACGAAGTATGAAGCCCTGATAATAGGTCTAAGGATAGAATTTCAATGGTAGATACAAGAGATGAAAGTCTATGGGGACTCACAAATGGTTATCAACCAATTCAGTGATGACTACAAAACTAAGGATGATAAACTCACTCCTTACAAGAAGATGGTAGAAAGTCTTAAGGACTTTTTCATAGACAATTTTTTTGAGAAAATTCCTCACATGAACAACCGAGCAACCGATGCTATGGTAACAATTGGATCATTATTAGATATTTCGCACAACGTTCTTCAATGTGAATTCTTGGTAGAATAACTTCTCATACTAGCTTTCAAAATTACAAAATCTGAGTTTGTGTTTGTGATTGTTGGTCTTGGTTCCCTGTGGTATCATGATATATTCATCTAGCTTATAAGAGGAACCCTCCCATCTGATATCACCTCCAACCTTAAGATGACCTTTTTTAAATATGCATCCCGATTCATGATCCTATGTGATACCTTACACTGCTGAAGCATTGAGTGGACATTACTATGATGTATCAACCAAGATGAATCCTTGACCACCTTAATAAAAGTACATGATGGCATATGCAATTTCCATTCTAGTGGTATGACTTTAACTAATAAACTATTAAGGATGGGATACTATTGTCCAACCATGGAAAGAGAATCCCACCAATACGTTGAAAATTGCATGCAATCTCAACAACATGTATATCTTATTCATGCTCTATCTCAGGAGTTACAACCAATCATCACACCTTGGCCTTTCTCATAGTGGGGACCTGACCTCATAGGAAAGATTATTCCAACCTCATCTAATAGCCACAAGTTTAGAATAATGGCCACTGAGTACTTTACCAAGTGTGTTAAAGCCATTCCTATGACCTACATAGTGAGGAAGAAAATTGCCAAATTTATCTTGAATTACCTTATCTATCATTATTGTGTTTCACAAGCCCTTATCTCAGATAATTGGACACCCTTCAAGAATCAAGATGTGAAAGATCTATGTCAAATATTCAACATCCAACATTGGTTCTCTACCTCATATTACCCCCAAGGAAATGGTCAAGTCGAGGCTACAAACAAGACCATTCTAAAAATCCTAAAGAAAATGGTCAATGAATCTTGTCATGACTAGAATATGTAGTTAAATATCACCCTTTGGGCCTCTCGAACCAATATCTGCACACCTATAGGTGTGACACCATTCTCCTTAGTATATGGATAAGAAGCCATCTTGCCCATTGAGGTTGAGCTCCACTCACTATGAGTATCACTGTAGAACCTAATCACTAATGAAGAGTACAAAGCATCTCAATTAAATGAGCTAAAATTCTTGGATAAACATTGTCTTGATTCCCTTAATCATTTGCAAGTATATCAAAACTTACTAAAACATAGCAATAAAAAAAAGATCAAGAGTTGGTCTTTCTAGGTAGGATATCTTGCTCTCAAACAAAATAAAAAAAATCTTGTATATCAGGATAGTAATGGAAAGTTTGGGCCTAACTAGTTAGGTCCATTTGTCATCACACCAAGCTATGGATCAAGAGAATATCAATTATCAACACTTAAAGGTGAACCCTTATAGGAACCAACCAACAATCTGCATCTTAAAAAAATTTATGCCTATCCTTGATAGGTATGAATCTAAAAAATACAAAAAGGATCAAAAATTAAAAAAATAATAACAATGATTGAAAACCGTAAAGAAAAAATTGTCCTCTAGTGAAAACCACTTCAATGGCACTTTAGGCAAGTACCTTGGTGAAACTTGGCAAACAGGTACCTTGTGTAAATAAAGCACCTCCATCTATCTATGGCTCTTTATCCTATAATTATTTGCATCATCATCCATCCATCGCATCCATCCTATTTAGTCCATCACCCATCCATGTCTATAGCATAGCTTCATATCATGAATTATCATATTCCCCTTTAGTACTACTTGCATATTCCAAAGGTCATCTTGTCCTGCCTATGTCGAGGTAATATATTGCATCACACTAGGGGCAATTCATTTGAGATCAGACCGTGTTCTTGTATATCTTGAGGTTATTGGAAATCTCATCGAAAATCCCAAAAAAATTCATAAAATCTCATCAAAATCCAAAAATATTCAAAATCCTATATAGCTAAAATTTAAAATCATTCAAAAATTGTAAAGTCAAAAAATCCAAAGCATCCAAAACACATCAAAATCCCTAAAAAGATCAAATATTGAAAATCTAAAAATAGTACCATGTCAAACTATGATTCTTTGAGCTTGAACGTAGGTAAGGCCATCAATGATGTGCCCCTGAGAGACCCTAGGTTTGTCTTTAGGAGTTCATCATAATAAACTGGCAATCCATCAACTATTTGTTTTTCATCATCAACAAGTCATGTTAGTTGAACTACATGGTCTTTGTGTGTATAAAATTGGCAAGGCTAATATTTGATCAACCCCCAAGGCCCCTAGGATAGTCTTTTAGGTTAGGTTGTTGGTCAAAATTCAAAAAACCCCTAAACATTCACAAAATTTTAGAAAACCCCAAAAAATTAAAAAAATTATAAAACACAAAAACATTTGAAAACGGAAAACACAAAAATATTTGGAAAACTTAAAAAAAAATAAAAAATCCTTAAATATCGAAAATCAACACATTTGCATAAACACTCAAAAAGACCAAAACCAACCTCGAAACATTTTCAAAATATCAAAAACATTCACATATTTAGAGAAAACCCAAAATCGCCCATCCCATTTTGCTTTCACCCAATATAAACCTTCACCCATAATAAATCAATCATCCCCTTCAGCCTTTAGCAAGAGAAGTAGAGAGAAAGTATCACAAGTCATAAAGTGTTAACGTAAGTGTCAAAATCAAAAATCTAGATCATAAGTAAATGATTCAATGAAGTTTGTATCAACGAGTTATCACACACCTCATCCTAATCAAAACATATGATAAACATGTCCTAGGATGCATCCTTCATGCGATGGACATCAACATTAGAAATCACCTTAGCTATATTAAACTAGGAAGAGATATAGATAACGTTGACTATTTGTCTTTGATCTTTCTTATGATTTATCTTATTGACCCATTCTCAGGACCTCTTGATTATGCCTAAACAATTTAGAGAGAAATCAATAGGGCATCGATCATTATCTTTCATTTGTTATGCTTGTGGGTATTCTTGTAAAATAATCTTGGCACATACTTTCTTAGTTGTGTGTACAGAGATTGTTTGGAGTAGATTTTTGACTATTACATATTCTTTGGTGTGATATATTCTAAACTTTTAAACTAAATTCCAATGAGCTGTTTGTATGTCAATGTGTGAACAAGAACTATCTTATTTGTTTGTAGAGTCAAATTCCATTACACTAGATACAAAGCCATCCTAGTTTTCAATATCTCTAGATGCATCATGTCTGTGTGTTATATCAAACATAAGGAATGAAAAAAAATATCAATCCCAAGATATGATAAAAATAATCATCACTCTCATCACCACATCTGATAAATTCTGAGTGGACCATGACCTTGTTGGACTTATTGAATCAACCTTCAAAATTGATGCTAAAATCATTCTTATTTCTTCTATTTTCTTTCCATGCTAACTTGGTATCATGATAGTCAACAAAAACATCATCATGCATCCATCTTGCATCCACAAAATCATTAGCATGCATACATCTTACATTATCACAACATATCATTATAATGGCAAGCATAATCTACTACATCATCACCATCATTTAAGTTGTTTCGAATAATATAGATTTTTTATTTTAAGCATCTTAGTACACTGCATTATCATTCATCACATCCATATCATGATCATTCATAAACATCCATACAAGCATCATCCATGTATACATCATAAATGGCATGATAAAATTAAACAAAAAGAAATGCATGCATCAATACATCCTGCATAAGCATATCATATCATCTACAGATCATGGAATATCATACCATCCATCCCATAAAATATCATAGAAAAATACTAAAAAAGAGGGTAACACATTCAATACAGCGCATTGCATATCATATACATCATAGATCATTATCACATATTGCATAAATAAAAGAAGTGCATCCATACATAATCATAGTGCATAAACATAACATCACATTATATCATTTGCATCCATACATTCATAAAGCATAAAATAAAGGCACATCACATCATGAATCTAGATCATCTCGTATATATATATCAAAAAATTGACTATCATGGTACAATATCTAAATCAATGTGTATGAATATCATCAAAATATACAATGTACATGAGGCTATAAAAAATGAGCCTATGAGTGTATGTCTCTATAAATAATCAAGCTATAAAACAAAAAGGTGTTTGTAGAATCAAAAGAGATCAATCCCTCACTTGCCCTATCATCATGTCTTGGCTGATCTGGCTGTCCGACTGAGGTGGAAGCACTCGGATGTACCTGTCTTCGATGCTCAAAATTGGGCTTCCTGCAATGGGGAGGGATTTCTCTATAATACAATGTCCGCCAATATGCCACCTCGTCCCTTGCCGATCCAAAAAACTATGCTGACAATGTTTTCCTGACTATCCTTTGTGCCTATTGAGCCTATACTTGTGACATGGCCTCTAACTATTATCGTCAAGCGATCTCTTGTGCCAACTATACATCTGAGGTCTACCTGAGGTAATTCCCGTGATCCCTCTTAATTGTAAGTGCTATAACCTATTATCGAGCCTGATCTCACTCAACTTTCATTGCATGGACCTACTACTACAACTACTATATTTGAACATCTTGGGGATTTGGCCCCGATGGTGGCTACTGTACTAGTGGCATCTATACTAGTTGCTATTGGTGTAGTGGAGAAGGACCGAGGACCTATCTATCATGTTGTTTTCCATCCTAACCATCATGTCCTCTGCATTGTCCTCTGCCCTACCCATATAGTCCTCCACCTTGCCATCTACCCTACCCATCTTGTGTCTAGCCTCATCCTTTGTCTACTCCTCTCCCTCTTAACCTCCCTTGTGGAGGTATACCTATTAGATCTGTAAGTCAAGGAGGGGGTACAAAAAAAGAATCATATGCAAGTGATTTTTGCACATAAACCTACCCCAGATCATAGACACATGGCCTAGCAATAACCTATCTCAATCCCTCAACAACCTCATGGGCCAGTATTGTGTACCCCAGGTAACCTCTCAAGATGATCTCACAAAAATGGTTGTATACTGATCGTCGGTCATATCTCGCCTCTCGGAAAACTATTTGGCTACCCTATCTGGTAGGTACCACTTGATCATATGGTATTCTCACGACCCTACATATACCAGGTCTGACTAGAAAATGATAGTTTTTGTATTATCATACCAAGTCAGCATCTATAGCCATGGCTTCCATCGAAAAATTATCATTTCATCTATCACTCTCCTCAATTAGGGGATACTGAGTTTCCCTGTGTGTTGTAGATTGATGGCCCCTATATACCTCCAAATGATTGGATCATCTGGCTCCATATCAGCCATGTGAATGATCAATCAGAGCATAGAAATATGCTCCCATGCTCATATGTGCAAAAATGTGACTCCTGCACCAATCAATCTCCCATCACAGTACACAAAATCATTCATATCATGGTAAAGTGAGGCCAACATCACTAGTCCCCATGCATATTGGTTCCTCTTGAAAAGAATTCAATGCTAAGTGAGTCCCCATCTAGGATTGAATCTTCTACTCATTTGATCTAGGGTAACAAACCTTGAAATAACTGCACCAACTATCAATTTGAAGGTCAACGAGCGACCTCCATCCATCTTGAGGTCAATCTATGAGTTGACCAAGACAATAGCCTCGTAGTCAAGAACCTCATGGAAATAATTGTATCCAACATCACTTTCATAGATCATCCACTCTCAATGTATTGGAAATCACAATATCTGTCATACATCCTCTAGCGTGACTGTTACATCAATGGTCAATAGGTTGAAGGATGAGATCTCACTATGCCATCACTCACATAATGTTGTCATCATCGCTAGATAGGTCCTCATGACGGGCATATATGCAATGTACCACAATCCAACCTCTCTAAGGTGATCCTTTCAAAGCTCAAATAAATCATCTAGTAAGGAAAGAATAGTGGGTCGGTGCTCGCATGACATCAAAGGCTAATAACTGACTGCACCCACCAAGCGCATGATGTTAAATCTCTCTAAAATTTGTTAAGTTTGGATTTTTTTATCCCAAAATGACAAAGGTGTCACTAATTATGAAGACATCGCCATAATTTGAATTCTAAACAGCAACGCCTAGTACATTCAAATTCTAAATTGCAACTAGCATCCCTATTTACACTAGCATCGCAATTTGACAAGCGCAAACCTTAATCATAAATTGCAAATCAATGATATGCATTGCTATGGACATCTGCATTGCAATTTAAAATTTGGAAACACCAATTTTAAATCGTGAAGTTTGTCGCCATTCACAATGGCGTCACTAAAAATGAAAAAATAATCACCGACACTCAAAATAGTGTCATGATACAATGACGCCAACCTAGACCAAATTTCAAAAGCCTAATAAATGCACCAAAAAGTCAAAATTTAAGGAATGTATTGAATTGTGTAATGCTCGTCCTATGCCTAGAGGCCTATGCTACTCTCGTACCCAATCTGAAATGTGTTGTGAGAGCACTCATTGTGCCATTTCGTCAAGAGGTTAGAGCTAAAAATGCAGCAAATCTCTCAAGTGTGAATGCACAAATGACTTGAAAGTGACCCTTCCTCACCTATTTAAGCCTAAAAATTAAGGTTTTTTTCCCTAATTTAATCCAGAAGCTAAGGTTTTTGTCTATTTTTCCTATTCCCATCCTGCACAACCTATTTGGAGCTATTTTTTGGGTTTTTGAGTCCATTTTTGGCATCTCGAAGCATATTTTGGAGCTTGGCCCTATATTTTACCTTTGTCAAGAAATCAACCAAAAGTTCAAAATTTACACCCGATTTCTCGAGGGGGCAAGTAACCAAGTTATTCCTTCCCCTAGGGAAATATTGGGGCATTCAAAAATTAGAAATTCTTTATTTTTGGAACTAAGCAGTAGTTTTAATCTAAAAATTGTCAATCTTTGAACCAATGTAATATGTACCTTGCTTTAAAGAGGGGAAAAGTGTAGACAATTAAAAATGTCTTGAATGATATCATGCACTCGAATTGGATATACTAACATCACTTTGTCATGAAACCCATCCTCTTTTCACTTAATTGATTGAATTGGCCTAGAAATATAATTAATCGCATCATTTTCATCTATTAACCTGATTAACTTAATTAGGTGAATTCATCCCCTTTCATGCAAACATTTCATCCCATTAAATTGGATAAATCAAATTATTTAATTCAATCCCTAAAGTCCTCTTATTTAATCAAATAACCCTAAGTTATTTAATTAAATATCATAAGACTTTCCCCTTTTTCATTAAATCATTTATTTAATGAATATCCCAATTCCCCTAATTTGCATAATTGAAACTTTATTTCATTATCAAATTACTAATTAAATCTAATCCTCCCACTTCCAAGGGAATATTCCAAGAGAATATTCATCTTTTGCACATTCCTCCAAAAGGGAATATTCTCATGGAATATTCCTTCCCCTTTACACATTAAATTTGGTTTTAATAAACTAAATATCTAATTTTCCTCACCCATGAGAATATTCTCTTTCTTCACTCATTTGAAAAAAGGAATATTCTTTTTTGAAACAAACTTTTAACAAGACTTCTTGTGCAAGTTTTGAAAGTGTGTTTGTTTGGATGAATGTAATCCCTTGATTAAATATCATCTTGAATCATCAACCCTTTATGGGAATCCATGATCCATGCCTCCATCTTCCTTTATGACCATTGATTGATCCTTTTGATCTTGGCCATCAGTTTCATTTTGCCTATTCTATAAATAGAGCTTGGATCTATTAAATAGGGATCAAACTTTTAATAGTAAACTTATACTATTAAAATCACTCTCATCTTGCATCCATGTTGTATGTTTTAAAGGAATTTTAGATTAATTTACATGTATAATAGCTTAAAGCATCCATTAATGGCTTCCATTATAACTTAGGTGCATCAATTTAGCATATTTTGAAACTAGAGTTTTTTATCTTTAGATATTGCATACATTTAGAATAGCTTTGCATACACCCATATCGATTATCTTAGCACATATTATGTTAAATTAACTTTTAAATCATGTTTTCATACACATCTCTCATCAGTTTCATAGATTCTCTTTAATAGAATCAATCAAAACAAGCTCATTATCCAAGGGATTGGGAAAGGGTCACCATTCCACATTAATGCAACACCACTCCCCCAATAGGATAAGTTTCAATGTCTTGGATTATCTGTTTCTCAAGATTTTGTATTTTAATATGTGATTTTTAATGGCTTCTTGTCTTTGTTTAATTTGAACAATCTTATTGGGATGGATGCATAGTAGCTTAAATATTATTCAAATCCTCATGGATGAAGTGTATTTATCCCATACTATGTCGTCAGTCA
Organism: Sequoiadendron giganteum; assembly: GCA_007115665.2. Taxonomy (NCBI): domain Eukaryota; kingdom Viridiplantae; phylum Streptophyta; class Pinopsida; order Cupressales; family Cupressaceae; genus Sequoiadendron; species Sequoiadendron giganteum. The sequence goes on along the minus strand of CM021100.1, from coordinate 482,057,165 downwards.
CAACTTGGAAGTTATTTTGGTTCAATCATGGTTTCGTCAAGGATAGGAGGCTCAATCATAGCTTGAGGCAACTTTTGAAGAGATAGTTTTTCTATCTATTTCACCTTAAAATTTTGATAGCATATGAAAAAAGAATTCCTCATGAGGTTTAATAGGTTCAGGCCAAAATAAATCCAATGAAAATTTCCCGTGGGAAGACATAGGATTAAAGCTACTATGGTACACCATAAAGATTTCATTGTCAAAGGGAAACATTAAACATTTATGGATAATTGATGGGATGACTTCTATGGAGCATAGACATGGATAACCAAGCTTCACATGGAATTGATTCAACACTGGGATGATGGAGAATGAGACATATAATTTTTTTGGTCCTACTTTTAGAGAAAGGGTGATCGAACCCATCATATGGTGAGCAAAACAATTATGTGTTTTTATCCATGCTTTCATTTGTCATATGTATCTTGATAAAGTTCATGCACAAGTAGGAATTATTCAATGATCACATTATCTCCTAATTCCCATTAGTGAGCTTGTCATTGATTCAACTAGATATGTAAAGAGGACCATCAGGTGCGTTTCTAATTATATCTTTAGAGGAGAAAGCAATGCCAAGTGGAATTTTAGTTTTTCCCTTACAAGGTATAATTTAAATCAATCCAACCATACTATCCATAGGACTTTCTTCATCAGGATTGATCTTGTAACCATCCATGTCAACATTCATCACATAATTCTTCTTAGCTTCACTAGCTTTGAAAAATAAAATAGTATGATTTGGCATGGGATTGGTAAATATCTACAAGTTTTGGTTGGGAGGGTAATAGACATATTTCCTTGATCATTAACACCTCCAATTAAAAGTCGATTAGAATTAATGAGGTCTTGTAAAATATGTTTAAGACACTTACAATGTTTTGTATCGTGTCTATTTTATCGGTGGAAATGACAATAGGAATTTGATCTAAAGTTTAGAGGAAATGGCTTAGTAAGATCAGGATTTCTTATGGGAGGTAAGGAAATCATGTTCTTTTCTATAAGTTGTAACATGATGTTATGGAGGGTATCGAGTAAGGGAGTAAATTGTCTAGCCAGATCCCCAAATGTAAAAGAAGTTGTCTTATTTATAGCAGACACTTGGGTATCAACATTTTTGGTTGGTTGAGTGGGATTTAGTTAAAGTAAGCCTCTATTCTATTTCCTAAAAGTTTGATGATTATTTTGACTTGTGGATTCTTACTTTTGAGGAAGGCTAGAGGTGGATTTTGTTTCATGACTACTAACAGAGTTTTGATAATCACGAAGGGTAGTATACTTTAGTGTACAAAGGAAGGGACTTTGTCATGCCAAATTTATCTTCCATCTTAGATTCTAAGTTCTCAATGAATATCTAGTGAAGGTGAGGATCGAGAATCTTTACATCGATTTGGGAATAAATAATTTGGCAGCGTGAAGTGAAGTTAGTAACCTTTTCATCATCCTTTTGCATACATATCATCAAATCAGATAAGGTCATTTTAGTTCAGTCATATGCATTTGGAAATGGTTGATAAAGGCCTCAAAAATTTCATTAAATGAGCGAATTGAGTTATTCAGTAACAAGGAAAACCATTCTAAAGCATTATCTTTCAAGGACCTATGGAAAAGCTTAGCCAAAAGCTTATCTTCAAGGATAAAATCACTGCATACAATGGTGTAAGTGGAAACATGGTTTGAAAGATCTCCTTTTCCTCCATATTTCTTTAACCTAGGAATCTCTATACCTTGTGGTATTGGAGTTCTTAATATCTCCAAGGATAAGGATTGATTTTGACATAGTATGAAGGTTGGCCATTTTGATTTTGGTTTATGATGGAAAATTTTCCTTGAAGGGATGAAACATTTTGGAAGAGTTGGTTAAGGATGGTGTCATTGGTTGTATTTTAAGATGGAGGTGTATATGTTTTTGAGGGGGGAGTGAATGGAATATTTATGGGAGGTAAAGTGGTAGGATATATGGTGTGAGATGCCACAAAGGTATTATGATTGCTAGTGGAAATAGAAAAGGTAGGAATGGCATTACTAGTAGGTTGCATCATTGTTGTAACTTGAGGGTTGGTATAGGTGGGAATAGAGGAAATGGTTGTGGGAGGAGGAATTTGAGCTCCTCTTTGAATTGTGAGTATTGTTTGAAATTTGAGCACAACTAGTGATTGAGGTATGATGTTTGCCAAGAATTTGAGCTAGGTTATGTGTAAGTTTTATTCCTTGTTCACTTTCAATCATCTGGTGTATGTTATTATGGATATGGATTATGTTTTCTTGAGGGATACTTGAAACCATTGTTTCAACACTTTTCATAATACTTGAACATAAGGATTTTTCAAGGGTATGGTCCATACCTAGTGCACTATTATGGGATGACATGAGTCTGGAATTGGATCTCACTATAGTATTAGCAATAGTACACCAAGTTGTAAAGCACATGCAAAGGACAATCAATGAAGGCAAGATAAATGCAATGAAAACAAGATAAATGATATTCTTTAATTTGAACTATTCTATTTACAAATGCACTAAATTAAGCTAGATCCAATGAATTTTTTGTCAAGGAAAAATAGGTTGGATTTTATCATATGACTTAGGATATAGATTATACCCACTTTCCACCTACTACATTCAAGGATAACCCTTGAGATATCAATGCAAAGGAGAAAGAGATCTTGCAAGAGGGTTGTCCTAGGGGTTGATTACAAACTAATAATGGGTTCACCACCATGTTTAGACTTGGAAATGACATTGAAATCAGAGATGAAATTTAAAACCCCAATATGATGCAAACTTGAATTAAATGACCTAGAAATGCATATAAAATAAAATAAAAATCTGTAAGATGAAATATGTGCACCTATAAACTTGAAGATGACTGGAAGGAGTCCATAAATGCTATAAATTCTGACATTTTGACCTAGTGGGACTCATTCATCATTCTAGGTGAATCAGTCCCTATTTCAGATATTTGGATGGGAGCAGGTTTGTGACAAATGGGTATCTGAATCTACTGTATTTTTTTTTTAAAACACCTACATTCAGACTCATTCGCCACTTTTGGTGAATGAGTCTTGTTTAGATTTTTTGGAACTTCAAGGTCTAAATCTGTTCTTCACTGTCTACTCTTTCTACTTCTCTAGGTTTATGGATTTGAAACTACCAATTTCGGGCATGTAGGTGAATTTTTGTGAAGATGAGAACCTTGCAATTGAGCAAACAACTCCAACAACTTTCCCCAAGCTTGTAACCTAATATTCAATGATTCCTCATGCTCCAAGACATCTAGATATACAATCACACATGCAAAAAGGAGAAAAACTTGTTGATTGTTAGTGTATAGGGGTTTTCCTTGGTCAAACCCCTTTTAGGTAATTAAACCAAATGATGAAATAATGAACATGAAACATGAAATATAGGACATGAAACATGAATAATGGTACCTTGAAGTATTTTTTGTAAATTTGAAATATAGCATGAAGTGGCCATGAAGGATGTAGATCTTGATCTTGAAATGGATGAAGAACAATGCTTGACCTTGGATCTTGGATGCAACATCACAACACTAGATCAAAAAAATGCTTGATGCTTGATATCCTTGACATATTAATGGATATTGAATGGTTGTAACAATTGATGAAGAATCTACCCTTGAATTCTCTCTTGATGATCTTCTAAAGTCTCATGGAATGCTTAACTCTTGAGTACTTGTGTTGATATCATGTAGGATTATATGAAATAGTGATTTGAAAGCTTGTTTATATAGGCAATGCACTCAAATGACCGTTGGATTGATCCCAAAGGATGGCATGGAAGAAATTCGAACTGAAAAACAAATTTTCTCACTTCAAACCTTGAAAATAGGCCAAATGGGACTTATTCACCATCTATGTTGAATGGGTTTCACCTAGATGGGACTCATTCACCGTAAGTGGAGAATGGGTCCCACGAGGCCTATTTTGACTGCTAAAGTGTTGGGGAGTGTGTAAATTAAGTTTATATGTTGATATTGTTGGGTTTTTAGTTAAAATATACTTTGGGATGCATAATATAGGGCCATAGGGACCTATTAATGATGATATAAAGGTCATAAATGGAATAGGGCCCAAAATTCAATGTGAAAGTGTAAATAAATATACTTTATAACACTAAATTAAGGAAAATATAAGTCTATTTAGCTTAGAAAGGTCCAAAATCCCATGTGAATGTGTACAAAATATTACAACACTATATTAGGTCCACTTAATTTACAAGCCTCCTAAATTTAATGTGAAGGTGTCAGTAATTACCTTTTACAACATTAAATAAGAAAAAATTTAAGTTTATTTAGCTTTAAAAGGGCCCGAGACCTAATGTGGGTGTGTAAAATTCATCACAAGACTAGATCAAGGTGATATCAAGTCCAATTTATCATTAATTATTCCCGAATTAAGTAAGGAAAAGGTGTACTTTTTCTATTACAACATTTAGCCCGCACTTTAGTGAGACAGTGAACTTGCTTCAAACTCACACTAAAGTAGACATTCAAGAGGGGTACAAGTGTATCGATGTGGATGATATAAGATAAAAAAGATTAAGAAGGTGATCAAGCCCCCAAGATCCATCATCCTACATCAAACTGACATAAATACTGTAAAAGGACACACACACGGTGTATAATATGCAAAAAAACAAGATACACAAACATGCAATGTCAATGAGTAAAGAAAGAAAGAAAGAAAAAAGAACAAGAAAAAATAAAAAGAGGTGGATCAAGCCTCGACCATTTGTCCAATGTGATGTGGACTAGATCTAATCTATTTTTCCAAAAATTCACACTCATTTTGAGGCCACGAAACTCTTGGTTTTCTGTTGGGTGAGTAATCCAAGGAGGTGAGATAGATATGACCGATATGCACTCACACACATTTGAGTGGCTAAGGGAAATTCATGCCCTCATTTGGATTCCCATCAAACCATACCAAAGTTATACCTCCTGATAACTTTGATAAGGTGCCATGAAAAAATGATCTTTGAGCTTCATGAGACTCATGAACAAACAAGATGGCTCCATAGGCATGCAAAGTGTGTTATGAAAGGTGGCAAGGATATAGAAAGTGTAAGGTATATTCAAAGGGATTTTTCTTAGTTCTTGTAGGGTCTCTTCTTAGGGAACATTGTGCCTAATGTCTCCAAGAGAGGACAAGTCAAATAAATATCATGCTCTTAGAGGAAATAAAACCCAATGAGACCACCAAGAAAAAGATGCACCACAAGAAGAAATAAATCACATAATGAAACATGAGTGTCGATGTATTACCCCACTTTAAAGTTGTTCCTAACACCATTACTGTGAGAAATTTCTTTAAATTAGAAGAAGATATGTGATCTTATTCATAAAGTCATATGCCAATTCATATGTTTCTAAATCTAACTACGTCATGAATAAGTATTTCACATGCGAGCCAACTTAAGGCATGTCATCCACATCCCAAGCTTTCTCTTATATATACATGAAAGGTGATCAACTATCCAAAAGAGACAACAACAAGTGACATACGAGGACAAAGATACCTAACCCCTTTCCCCCACTTAGTGTAGGACAAGGACAAGTTGAATAGGATAAAATTAAGTATCAATTAGAAGAATTAGGTGCTTCAACACAAGGAAGAGCACCACAATCCCTAAGATGCTAAATTTTTTTATTCAAAGCCTTACATTCATTAGTGGAATGACCATGAACTCTATGATATGAGAAAAATGAATATTTGTAGTAAAATTTCTTTCATGGTCTTGGAGGAGTCTTGAAAAGATACCTTCTTGATCAAAAGTAGAGGATGCTCCTTTATTTTGTGACAAAGATGTCTCTTGCTTAGTACAAGGTGTCATACCTACACAAGACTCTTTAGATTGTGATATTTTTTTCTCTTCTTTAAAGGAAGATGTAAAATCTACAAAATTCTACTTGTAAGTGTTATACGTGATGAAATTGATGTTAAGTGACGATTTATTTGTTTCTTTCATTCTTTTCAAAGGATAATAATCAGGAGCATTAATGTATATCAGTTTAGGGTGCACTACTATTAAAGCCGACTTAGAAGAATATTTTGTAATAGTGTTGATATTGAGTGATGGTTTGTTTATTGTTTTTGAGGGTAAATAACCAAGAGTACTAGTCTTTTCTTACATGTGAGGCTCTCTAAGTACATAGATACATTTTTATCTAGCACCACATCCTTTTCCCCTCTATCCAAGTTGTTTAATCATTTTATAACCGATTCCATAAATATTATTCATCTCTTTTACATTTGGTAGGTGCCCACAATTAAGTTCATCAAAGTTTGTTGTGTAATTTGTTGTCTTTTGTTCTAAAGTGGTTGAGGTGGATTCTTTCAAAGGGTCTTCCAAATTTTTTGTGGACATTATCGCTTTTTATTTTCCCTTATAATCTTTTTTTTTAATGATCATGTATTCTCCCATGAATGTTGGTTTGAAATCCAAGAACCCCAATCATCTTCTAATAGCTTCATGATTTATTCAATGTGTTTTTCTTTTACTTCTTGTTGCACCTATTCTACTTGTGCAATTGGTGTTAATGTTTTCAAAGGATTCTCCTTGTTTTTCTCAATTTTCAAACAATTGTTTGGGTCAGTGTCAGCTTCAAGTGTGTACACTTTGTTGTTGTAAATATACTTAATTTTATGATGAAGAGTAGAAGGCACCCAATTCATTGCATTAATCCATGGTCTTCCTAAAATGAGATTATATGAAATATCACAAGGCATAACATGGATCAATGTTTATAATGTGGCCTTTCTAGTTTTAATAGGCAAAGTGATCACACCAAGTAGTTATTTTCCTACATTGTCAAATCCCTTGATAGATAAAGAATCAGGTTGAATTTTTTATTTGTCCATGCCAAGCCTATACAAAAGCATCACACTACATACATTAAGGGTGGATCCATTATCAATAAGGTTTCACTTTATCCTTGTCCTTTAATATCAAGATATTATTATGAAATACTCATTTTGTTTTTACACTTACAAAGCAGGGAGCTCACTTTGGTGGAAAACAATGTTATCATTTATTCCTTGAATCATGGATTCTATGTCATTCAGGTTTGAACTAGAGGTGACCACAACTTGTTGCAAGGATGTTTGAAACATAGTGTGCTAATTAGGTGAATTCTAAATTAGGTCCCATAGGGATATCTTTGTAGGGGTATTCTTAATTTGTTCAAGAAGATCATACTCTTTCCCACTATGTGAAGGAAAATGAGGACCAAGCAAGATAGGATTACACAATGGAATGGATTTTGAAGGTTTTTATCTTGGTTGAAAATTGTTTCTAGTGTTATGTGTATGAGCAACGATATTACGACTCGGTTGTTGTGAAACATTATTCTTAGGTGGGTAAAGGATAAGTTCATGTTTGTTTTGAGTTTGAGGTTTGTGTGATGGTGGGTAAAGAATTACAAGATTGTTAGGATGTCCCATGGGGCATGTAGAAGGTCCAATAGTCAAGGGAGATCTAATGGAAACTTTCACAATCATAACCTCAATGGTCTTGGTTTAATGTATTTCTAATAAAGGGAAATCTAGAATCACCTTTTTATCATTATCTAAAGTAGTCAAAATGTATGTTTTTTCTTGCAACATGATATCCTCCCTCAGAGGATATTTTTTAGGAGAACTACAAGCTAGATGTTCATGACATTCAAATTTTGGTTCTTCTAAAATGACTTCATCACAAGTAAGGGAGTTATCAATGGTTATATTGTCTTGTTTATCAATGATGGCATTCTTGTGTTCCATAATGTCCTCCCTAGGGGGAAGGAGCCAAATAGGATTAGGAGAGATATCAAGAGAAGGAATGTGATTATCATCATTTTCCATGATTTCATTCTTGTTTGCTAAGGTCTTATTCTCTTTTTCCTTAATATCTACCCTAGTACGAGAGCTTTTAGGGGAGCAATAAACAAGATGTTCATCACATTCCATGGTCAGGTTTTGTAAAGTAGCTTCATCACAATTAGGGGAGGCATCAAGAGAAGGAGAATCATGCTTGCCAATGATTGGATCTTTTTGTTCAAATAGATCTTTCCAAATGGTAGGAGCATTAGGAAAGGGAGAAATAATATTTTCATGACTTTCAAGTATATCTTCTAACACAAAACTATCATCCTCATTACTATGAAGGATATTAGGAGAAGAACCAATGTGATTATCATGGTTATATACAATTACAACCTTATTCTCTATAATGTATTCCCAATTGGAAGATGTAGGATTTTCAAATCTCTCAATTATTAGATCTCTTAACACCAACATGTCCTCATAAATTTCATTTTCATGGTCGTTCACAATTTTAGCATTCTCACAAGTAGGGGAAGTGTTGGGAGAGGAATGTAAACTAAGTAAAGTGGTGGAAATTATTTCATCTTCTATTGTTATGCTATCTTCCCAAGGGGAATGACGAGAAGGGAAAACAAGACCTTCATGATTATCAATGATTCCATCTTCTTTCACCAAGATACCTTTTTCACTAAAAGGAGAGGTATTGAGAGAAGAACAATTATGATCATTATGAATGTCCATGCTTATATCTTCTTCTATCACATTATTCCCATAAATAGTATAGATAAGAGGGGGTGTAGGTTTAAGGAAAGCATCAACATTTCTACTCTCTTGCACTAAGAGATTCTACTAAGTAGGGAATGCATTGAATGAATGACTAGAACATGTTTATTGATTAACTTTTTTTTTCAAACTTGGAAAAGATAGAAACTAACATTTTTGAAAAGTAATCTATGCAAATTCAAAATGAAATGTAAAGGCCTAGAATGGAATGCAATTTCCATATTTCAAACAAGGTAATGTAATGATTACATAATTCAAACCAAAGTATTCCTTAATTTAGGCATCCCAAACATAACACTTAACTAAACTTTGGTCATGAAGATATCTTGTAAAATTCACATCAAAGTTGGTGCCCAAGAATGGGCCCCACTTGACCGAGCCTTGTAAATATCTTCTCATGCAAAATATGTCAACCAAAAGATGCCAACTTGGGCACCCAAGGTGGACCCAATTCGATCTTAGTTTAAAACTAAAACATATCTCACACTATGCATTATTGATCATCCCCACCTAATTGAAAGTATCCAACTATTATTTGTCATGCAACTGAAGTTATTTTTCATACAACTCAATTCAACTAACATGCAACTCAAGTCAACTAGCATGCAACTCCAAATAACTGCATGCAACTCAAGTCAACTAGCATGCAACTCAAAATAACTACCTGCAACTGAAGATAACTAAACCATAACTAAACTAAACTAAACTAATAGTGCCACTCCACTCTGATAAATATCAATCCCTATTTTGTAGGAACACGACATGCATTATGAAGTGTTATCAATCCTCCAAATAGTTAACTAAAGCAACGTGGATTCCCCCTTCCATGTGGGTGCCCCATGTGCTCATATTATTTAGGAACTCTTCTTGAATGCCCCCACATGTTCCTATTATTTAGGAATAATTACAAATATCAATTTACATGTTCATTTCATTCAAATTTAATTTTCTTCTAATCCTAGTGTTGGGGAACACTTTCCAAGGACTTGGGAGATACATGAAATTTTTTTAGGATTGCAATTAAATGGCATCCTATTCCCAAGAAAAGGCAGTTTCAGATGTGCATTGGGATTGATTCACCCAAGGTGGCGAATGAGTCCCAATGGGGATTTTTTTCAAAAAAATTAGAAATTTTCAATTGATTTTTATGCTTTCTTGTGTGTATGAACTCTAAACTAAATGCAAATGAAAATTTAAATTAATTTTTGATGATTTGAGATGCAAAAATGCAACCTATGTGCACTTTTACTAATACAAAATTTAGAAACCCTAGATGCCACTTAACTAATGCAAACACGAATGCAAAGTCAATGCAAGCTAGATCTAGGATGTTGATGGACTCCAAATAAAAAATAAAGTATTATAAATGTAGATTCACCAAAATGTAGTCAAGGAAAAATGGTTTGGATGCTATCATATGACTTAGGACATAGAACATACCCACTTTCCACATACTATTTTCAAGGATAACCCTTGAGATCTCAATGAAAAGGAGAAAGAGATCTTGTAAGAGGGATGTCCTAGGGGCTAGTTACAAACTAATAAGGGATTCCCCACCAATTTTAGACTTAGAAAAGTCAATGAAATGCAAGATGAAATCTAAAACCCTAATATGAAGTAAACTTGAACTAAATGACCTAGAAATGGATATTAAATAGAATAATAAATTGTAAGATGAAATATGTGCAGCTAGAAACTTGAAGATGATTGGAAGGAGTCTTGAAATGCTAGAAATTTTAACTTTTTGACCTAATGAAACTCATTTTCCATTTTGGGAAAATCAGTCCCAGTTCTAGATTTTTGGACAAGAGCGGGTTTTCGAAAAATGGGTATCTAAATCTTTAAAAATTTCTGAAAAAACCTACAATGGGACTCATTCACCACTTGTGGCGAATGATTCTTCTATGAATTTTTTGAAACTTCAAGGTCTAGATTTGGTCTTCACTGTCTACTCTTTCTACTTCTCCAGTTTTCAGATTTGAAACTACTAATTTTGGGCCTGTAGGTGACTTTTTGTGAAGATGACAACCTTGCGATTGAGGAAACAACTCCAACAACTTTCTCCAAGATTGTAACCTAATCTTCAATAGTTCCTCATGCTTCAAGACACCTATATCTGCAATCACACATGTGACGAGGAGAAAAACTTGTGGATTATAAGTGGATAGGGGTTTTCCCCCATCAGACCCCTTTTAGGTAATTAAACCCAATTATGAAATAATGAAAATGAAAAATGAAATATAGGACATGAAACATGAATGATGGTACCTTGAAGGATGTCTTCTAGATCTGCAATCTAGCATGAAGTGGCCATGAAGGATGTAGATCTTGATCTTGAAATGGATGAAGAATAACGCTTGACGTTTTGATCTTGGATTCAACATCACAAAACTATCTCAACAAAATGCTTCATACTTTATATCCTTGACATAATAATGGATTTTGAATTGTTGCAACAATTGATGAAGAATTTTCCCTTGAATGATTTAAAAATGATCTTGAATGCTCTCTTAATGATCTTATAAAGTCTTGGAATGCCTAACTCTTGAGTGATTGGCTTGATACTATGTAGGATTATATGAAATAGTTATTTGAAAGCTTGTTTATATAGGCAATTCACTCAAATGACAGTTTATTTGGTCCCAAAGGCTAGCATAGAGGAAATTTAAACTTAAAACTAAATATTTTTGCTTGAAACCTTGAAAATAGGCCAAATAGGACCCATTCATCATCTGTGGTGAATGGGTCCCACCTGGATGGGACTCAGTTTCCCAAAGTGGTGAATGGGTCCCAAAGGGCCTATTTTGAGTGCTAAAGTGTTAGGGAGTGTGTAAATTAAGTTTATATGTTGATCTTGTTATGTTTTTATTTAAAATATGCCTTGGGATGCACAATATAGGGTCATATGGGCCTATTAATGATGATATAAAGGTCATAAATGCAATAGGGCTCAAAATCTAATGTGAAATTGTAAATAAATACACTTTACAACACTAAATTAAAGAAAAATAGGTCTATTTAGGTTAGAAAGCTCCAAAATCCCATGTGAAGGTGTACAAAACATTACAACACTAGATTAGGTCCACTTAATGTACACACCTCCTAAATTTAATGTGAAGGTGTCAATAAATATATTTTAAAACATTAAATTAGGGAAAAGTTAAGTTTATTTAGCTTTAAAAGGGCCCAAGACCTAATGTGGATGTCTAAAACTCATCACAACACTAGATCAAGGCAATATTAAGTCCAATTTATCATTAGTTATTCTCGTATTAAGAAAGGAAAAGGAATAATTTTTTTGTTACCATAGAAATGAATGAAACTCAAATTTAGCAAACTGAAACAAAGATCTAACAACAAAAAACAGAAGCACAAAACCAAGCTTTTTAATATTGTCAAATGTAATTTCAAATCTGATATGGGACTAAATCTCCCAGAGGGGCGAATGAGTTCTAGTTAGGGATTTTGAAAGGTTCAAATGCTAAAAAACACACAACATAAAATTCCCAAAAATTAGGTAAATTAACCTGCACCTAGACTAAGTTGCCTAGAGGGGTGAATGAGTTCCAGATTAGGGTTTTGACTCTAAATTCAACAAATTATGAGTGAATGTTAAGGTTTCTAGCTTGTGTGTTGACTTGACTATTTATAATTGCAGAATTTTAGTGAAATTGAATGATCTAAGATGCAAAAATGCAACCTATATGCACTTTCACTAATGCAATATTTAGAAGCCCTAAATGCAAGTTAACTCATGCAAGATCTAATGTAAAGCTAATGTAAGCTAGACATAGGAATACAATGTTCTCCAAATTACAAATGTAGGTGTTCATGTTGGGTTCACCAAAATAAACATAAGGAAATAGAGTGCTCCACGTTTTAGGAGATGAAACACACATAAAAGGGGGACCTATTTCAGTCTTAGTTTATTCAAGGAAACCCTAGAGGTCTCAACCTAATGATCCAATTAGGAAAATAGATTGATACAAGGTTTCCTTACATGTGATTAAAGAGGTGGGTTTTTCCACTTAGAAAATTCTTGCAAAGAAAGGAATGAAAGCAAGATGAAAATCTAACTATATGACCTATAAAATTAAACTTGAAATCAAAATAAGAAATTGAGGATGATAGAGGAACACCTGGAAGGATGGAGATAACAAAACAAGACTTGAAAATCCTAAATTTTGTTGTTACTGATGTGTATAGGGACTCATATGCCAAATAGGATGATTTAGTCCCAATCTAGGGTTTTTGGATAGAAATAAGAATCTCATAGTGACAAGTCAAAATCCACAGAAATTTAGAAAAGTGCTTGTGAAGCAAAATTTTACCTTAGTCTTTTTTGATTTTCAGCTTTTACTTTTGGATTTGGGATGATCTACATGCGAAAAGAGGTTAGCTCCCAAAAAGTGCACAATGCACCATGTGTTGGTTGTGTACATTTTGTTGATCGCTTTCCTTTCGGATAGAAGTCAGACCACATGTTGGCTTGGCGAAAGTTTTCACAAATTTAAGACCATCTTCCCACTTGACATCTAATGTCTTTGTTGCAAATAACTTGTACTTCGGGGAGCCTTCATTCAGTGTTTTTTAGAGCATGCCTTGCCTTATTTTTCAAAGGAAGGATGCGATTCGGTGCCACCAAAGCCACTTGACTGGTTGACAAGACTTTTGGCAGGCTGTTTTCTAGGATCCAAGTGTTTACATAGGAAAATCTTGTTAAAATATCTAAAGCATATTAATGTGGTAGTTGAAAGTTGATGAGTAGGATTTCCACAACCTAATTAAAGATCGGGGATCAGATTCCAAACTATCGGGTATAGACATATGGTAATCATTACTTTTGAATGAATTCAATGTTTCTCTCTCCTTGGTGGCTATAAATTTGAAGTGGCAACATATAGAAAGGGTTCCTGAAGTTTTCCTCTTGGAAAAAGTTTCTTTAGTTTTCATAGTTATAGGAGTATTTTCATAAAATTTTACAAAAAACTACTTCACTCTGGCACATGTTATATATTTTTTTACTCAAACTATTGTCGGATTGGAATCCAACCTCTATTTTAAAGTTCATTTGATATTGGAAGTATGAGTTATTTGGGAGAAATACTTGAAACTGTGCATGATATGGCCTCTGTTAGTATTTCCTTCTTCATATCTTCATCTAGAATAGAACATTGTGTCTAGCTTATCTAAATAGTTTGATTATTCAGTTTCCATGCTATATGTAGGCATGATAAAGTTATAATCTCTAAGAATTGGATTATGTCATTTGACTTCTCTATTTCTTTATAGATTATTATTTCTACATGTTATGTTGTATTAAGAGGAAGATTTTATGTGGCTTTTGAATTTTTTTCTATTGACTCTTGAAACTTCTATGCTTGGTCAGATCTTAATGAACACTTCCTGCAGGTGGATTGAATGACTGGACTGTGCTTGTATCTAGCTTGTGTTGCTAGTTCTCTTCCCAAAAATGAAGGGATGTGGTATTATGTGACCATCATTTCATTCATAGAAAATAACTTGAGGTTTTGAAATGTTGTAAAAGCATTGATGCACCACCACTTTCATGTCTTTTGTTTACATTTCTTTCTACCCTTTTCCCAAACTTGGAGAAGATTTATCTTTCTATAAAAATCCTAGAGGTATTCAGTGAGGCACATATTGCTCCCCCACTCACTGAATTTCCCATAAGATTGTTGGAGAGGTGCAGGCTTTGATGATCAACAGTGCCTATAGCAGGACTCATATGCCCAAGGTGACGATTTAGTCCCACTATCAAGATTTCACTAATATTTTTGTATCCTCTAGTGATATTATGTAGCTTTCATCTTGTCCAATTTATAATTCCAAAAGGTTTGAATTTTGATCTATAGGCGAGTTTTCATGAAGATGACAACTTCTTGAGAACTTTCTTCAATCTTGCAAATTTTTCTTCAAAGGATCTTCAAGTCTCAAACAACTAGATCAAACCCTTGATATAAAGGCTGCAATCTTGTTTGAAGTGGCTAGCATGAATGTAGATCTTGACTCTTGATTTTTGATATGAGATAATGTCTTTGGATGCTTGCTTGAATCATGCAAACCTACATCACAAATGTTATCTCAAAAACACACATGATGCATGAAGACTTTGAGATGATTCTTGATTCTAGAATTGACGCATCAAAATGATTGATAATCAAATCTTGAACTCTTTTGAATGCTATTGATCACATAAACCTGCTATAAGAATGCTTGCATAAAACTTCTAGATCTTGTTAGTAGAAAATATGTGAAATAACCTTGTATTTATACTTGTTTATGCCAAATTTCTTGAAATTACAACACAACAAGCCGAAATCAGATATAGGAGAATAAGATCCCAACAAGATGTGAATTCAAAATATGTCCAAGCTAAGGTGAGACTCATACGTGCGTTGGGGTGTATGACTCCCAGTAGCCTAATCTTGGTACATAAATTTCAAGAAATTTTAAGTTCTATGCAATATTGAGGATTGGGCCCTGAAACCTAGGTGGGAACCATACTCCCAAGGTGGTGTATAAGTCCCAGATCACTGGATTTGGAACACACAACCCAAAATCATGAATTATGATTGGCCATTTAATAAATGTCGAGATGATCAATAGTTCCTTTCTGGAACGCTCGACTGGACAAGTTTCTAAATGTCTAATTTGAAGTCAAAAATATTTATAAATTGAACCAAGGAAGAAAACTAGATGTTTAATGCCCATATTCAAAACAAGAGCATCCTCAAAGGGCCATTTCCTATACTCCCAACTACCCTCTTCGGTACCTAGGAGAAGAAGATTTACAGGTTTTGTATCACCTATAAGAAGTAGTGGAGCAAGGAGTAAGAGCCCAAATTTTAGAGCCTTGTCTACTCCACTTGGAGGTCAAAGTTTCCAAATTAGAATGCCAATTTACCCAATCCATAGGAACCTTTTTCGCCATGGCTCACATACCCCCTGTTGCTCCCAAAAATTTTCTACCCTGGGACAATGGTATTCCACTACAACCACCTACTTCCCCCGATGTCGAACCCACCATACCCACTAATGCCCTCAAGGATATTATGAAATTCTCTGGAGAGGACTTTAAAACCCCTTTCGAGCACCTCCAAGATGTAGCGGAAGTATGTAAAGTGCATAATATCATGGAGGAAAATATTGTTGAGATTGTTTGATGCCTCATTCAAAGGGAAGTCTCAAGATTGGTATAGATCTCTAACTTTTGGCTTTATCAGTTCGTGGGATGATCTCAGAGAAAATTTGTTTGAACGCTTTTTGGAAAAGAAAGATCGTTCTTCACTAATAAACCAACTGATCACCATCAAGAGAGCTCTGCAAGAGGCCATGAGTGATTTCAACACCAAGTTTAACAAAACATGGTGGAGGATCCTAGCTACTGCCTGACCTCAAGCTGCGATGCCATTTACATTTTACCTAAAGGATATCAATTCGGATATTGTACTGATGATAACCTCCATGGGAGGAGATATCTTACTCGATGCATACAAGGTGGTGGTACATGTAAAGAGTAGTTTAATAGACACCAAGAAGCTTCCACCACAACTTTCGATGCCTATTTTTGCAAAAAAATTGAGCACACCTCAAGAGGAAGTTTCTCTAAGCACTTTCGTAACACAAGTGATAGGTTCAGGTTCACCTTAATCTATGTATGTATACCCCACCACACAACTAAGTAGGTCAAGTTCTTCCTTTGTAGCAATGAACATTAATGATATGAAGAGTCTAATTTGGTATTTTTCTAATGAGTTAATTCTCATTAAGTGGAAACAAGTGGCTCCTCCAAAGCAAGCTACTCAAACCTATTGGGGAGGAAGGCTACTGTACTAGTAGAGCACATACCAAGGACCTTCGGGTCGGGGAGGTCAACAAGCGACGCCCACCAACTAGATAGTTTTGGTCACCATTCCATTACAAGTGGTCAAAGATAACCACAACAAGGAGTTGATTCCAGGCCAGAACAACTTGGTAGACAATGAAAATGCATAGTGCTTTCCTTGCAATGATAGCCATATGCCCTAAAATTTCCTAAATGGAAACATGTACCAAAGGATAGTGGAGCAAAGAAATAAAGGCATGCTTCTGAATGCAAAAGGATATGAGTCTTCTGATATGGAGAATGCCCATTTTAGAATGCAAATGCAAGGGATGTCCATAGAGAAAGAGTTGGATATTACACCCAATCAAGCACTTTTTTTTGGGATGGAGGAAGAAGATGCGGTATTTGTGAATGAAGCTCTGACAACCAATACTCTACAGGTATAATCAAAATACAACACCATATCCAATAGAAGGCTCATGGGAGAATATGTGCAATAAGATTTTCCTCATCCTCAGCCATGCCAAGTTCTACCATCACAAGAAAAATAGTTTTCGCAACCGACTATTGGATTGTCTCAGCAACAATGGATACCACTGTCACTTGACAAATTGTCAGATAAGATACCAAACCCATTTGCGACAAACCGTCTTCCTCTAAACCTAAGAGTGATTTTTCCATTTAGGCTGAAGGTCTTGCCAGTGGGGACACTCAACATGGTGGAGCAACTAAAGAAGGTACTTGCTAATGTGTCCCTATGGGATGTTATATCCATTCCCAAGAAAAAGTAATTGCTTTGGGAAGCATTGAAAAATGAGAAATATACACCACAAACAGATGTAATTTCATCGTGTGATCAAAGAAAAGATAAAGGGCCTATGTTAGATCCTCAAGCTTTGAAAGTTGTAGCTTACACAAATGCCACAGGTGATACAAAAGGGAAAGAGGTAAGCAAGTTGAAGCCCACTCCCTTCTTTTTAACATTAATTGTGGGAGATAAACTCTTACACAACAATATGGTTGACTCGAGAGCTAGTACAACAGTCTTGCCAAAGCAGGTGGTTGATGCCTTAATGCTCAAGTATGAACCTCTTGAAAGGGGAATCATGTAGTTGGACGAAAAGAAGGTTATGATAGTTGGTTTGATAAAATATCTATCTTTGACCCTCTTTTCATGTCCAAGCCAGATAGTCTCACAAGAAGTTGTGGTAATAGATATTCCCCAAGTCTTCGGGATGTATCTTTCCAAAGATTTAACTACAAAGCTAGGAAAATACATGGCACTAGACTAGTCCCATCTGATATTAAGAACCAAGCACAAGGCAAGGATGAATATTCTCTCAAAGTCTTTGCAACCCGAACATATAGCAGATAATACAATCCTTTGTTTTGAAGCAACACATACCTATTTCTCAAGAAAGGAGGGATATTGTGTGGAAATGCTAGAAGACAAAGAAGATACAAGTGAGCGAACTCATGAAGAAGAAGTTCTCCTTAACCAGTTCATTGACTCTTACTCGTTCGATAATTTCCATTCCATAGGATTGGGCACG
Organism: Sequoiadendron giganteum; assembly: GCA_007115665.2. Classification (NCBI taxonomy): domain Eukaryota; kingdom Viridiplantae; phylum Streptophyta; class Pinopsida; order Cupressales; family Cupressaceae; genus Sequoiadendron; species Sequoiadendron giganteum. The sequence continues at coordinate 482,039,112 of CM021100.1, read as the reverse complement.
TACGTAATCTTCAATGATGACCTGGTCTATACAAAATTAATGAAGGATCGTGAAAGGTATGATGATCCGATGGATAATACTCTATGGACCCTATACTTTGATGGTGCTAAATGCAAAGCTAGTTCTGGGGCAGGAGTTTGACTATTGTCTCTGACAGGATCATAGACCCTTAAGGCTTATCAATTCTAATTTCCATGCTCTAATAATGATGCAAAATATGAAGCCTTGATCCAAGGTTATTTTCTTGCCAAGAAGATGGGCGCTAAGAGGTTGTAGGTATTCGAAGATTTTGAGTTGATTGTGAGCAAGGTCCGTAAGAAAGCAACTAGTAAAACTATGAGAATGAATTCCTATAGACATCGAATATGGGATTTGATTAAATTTTTTAAAGCTTTCAATGTGCAATTCATTCCCTGATCTTAAAACATCATAGCAAATCAGATGGCTTCAATCGGTTCACAATTTGAACTGATTTATGATTCAAAGTAGAGCATAGTGTAAATCATTGTTTTACCATCGATTCCCGACAATGATCAAAATTGGAAAGTGTTCAAAGATGACACCCAGTTAGTCATTTTCATCCAAAATTCGGAAGGAGTTTTTGACTTTTCACAACCACAAGTTCCACCTTTCGAAGGGCAGGTCATTCAGCTAAAAGGACATAAGCTCCCTCAAGGTTTAATTTCCCTCAAAAATCTCTTTTAATGTGAAGATGTGAGGAATAAAAAGGAAATGTTTACAGCTGATGAAAAGGGTTATGAGGAGTTGGATGTTGTAAATGGTAGAAAGCTAAAATTCAAAAAATGTTTTGTGGGAAGATAAGGAAAGGTTGAGGAATTTGTGTTCTAGGTACAATAGAGTTATAGCATGGACCTATGATGATCTTAGAGGATACGATATTGGCATAATTCAACATACGTCCATTGACTTGGTGGAAGGGTCAAAACCAGTCTGACAGAAGCAGAGGCTTGTCAATCTGAAAGTTGAGGCACTGATGGCCAAGGAGCTCACTAAATTAATCAAGTCTCAAATCATTTTCCCAATTAAGCACTCAACTTGGGTGTCTAATCTGGTACCGGTTCGAAAGAAAAATGGTGACATCCAACTTTGTGTTGATTTTTGAGACCTGAATAGAGCCTCTCTAAAGATCACTACCCTTTGTTGTCAATAGAGCAGATCTTGCAGAATGTGGTGAGGTTAGAGATGTTCTCATTGCTTGATGGTTTCTCAAGATACAATCAGGTATATTTCAAGGAAGGCGACCAACGTAAAATGACGTTTACCACCAAGTGGGTGATGTTGGCATATGCAAATATATCCTTTGCACTCTCCAATGCTAGTGCGACCTTTTAGCGAGCCATGGACATTGCTTTCAGGGGATTGATCAATTTGATCATTTTCATTTATCTGGATGACCTCATAGTTTTTTCAAAGTTAAAGGTTGATCATTTTGATCTAGAATAGGTTTTCCAAAGGTGTCAAAAATTTGGAATTTCTTTAAATCCCAAAAAATGTGTTCTCGGAGTATCTCAAGGTAAGCTACTTGGTTTGGTAGTATCCAAGGATGGAATTGTAATAGATCCCAAAAGAGTGAGATCTATAATGGATTTACCATTACCAGTGAGTCAAAAAGGGCCACAGTATTTCTTAGGAAAGATTAATTTTGTCAGTCAGTTCATTTCAGACTTTGCACGCATCATGAGACCCATCACATTGATGCTCAAGAAGAACTTGATGTTCAAATGGAACCCTAAAGGAAAGGCAAATTTCAAGCAAATAAAGAAGGCTATTTCCGCTACTCTGATGTTGGTGAATGTGTAATTTTCTAAATATTTCACTCTTTACATATACAGTGGCTAGCATAGCATAGCTTCGATACTCACTCTTGAAGGATGAAGAGAATAATGAGGAGCATCCGATTTATTTTCACTCAAGAACCCTCAAGAGTTATGAAACCAGATATAATTTTCTAGAAAATTAGTCTTTCACCATTGTTAAGAGCCTTCAGAAGTTCTAACACTTGGTGTTAGCCAATAGAATCACCATCTTGGTTGCTCACCCGAGTGTAAGGGAATATATTACCAAAGGATAAATAAAATAAAAAAGAGCCAATTGGGTCACCAAGATCCTAGAATACAATGTGGACATTAGACCGACTAAGCTAGTTCGGGGAAAAGGCCTCTGTGAGTATCTTGCACAAGAGTTGAGTTCCAAAGCTGACAAGGAGATTGATCAAGTCTACTCAAATCAATTTGACTCTAATGACTCCTGTGTGGCGGATCAGACGCTATATATGTAGAAGGGGCACTACCCGACAACCCTCCCATTCCATAAACAAAGATACTACTGACTACAAGGCACTAGGTATGTATTAGTTGAGGGAACTTTATTTAAAAGAAACTATGATAGTGTATTGCTATGATGTTTAGACAAGAGCAAGGTGAAAAGCGTTCTGATGGAATTCCATAACAGTCCTGAGGGTGGACAATTTTTTGCTAAAACTACCACCCTGAAAATCATGTGAGTGGGATACCATTGGCCCTCAATGTTTTCCGAAGCACACCATTTGGCACAAAAATGTACTCAATGTCAATTTTTTGTTGGCAAGAAAAAATATTCCACTTTTCCTCTAAGTTCCATCGTAATTGAAGAGTCTTTTTCTCAATGGGGATTGGACTTTTTTGGAATGATAAATCCCATCTCCAGTGATGGTCACAAGTGGATCCTCATAGTGACTCATTACTTCACAAGGTGGATAGAAGCTATCAACCTAAGAAATGTTATAGAGGGCGAGATTGTTAACTTCCTCAAAGAGCTGGTGACTAGGTTTGGTTCACCAAAGACTGTCATATATGGCAATGCTCGGGCCTTTGTAGGACCAACGATGTCAGGTTTTTCTATTATGAATGGGATCTACCTCAAGACTTTATCAAACTATCACCCACAAGGAAATGGATTAGCGAAGTCAATGAATAAAAACCTAATTAGGTTAATCAAGTGCATTGGGTTTGAATGACAAAGAGAATGGCACAAGCATCTACAGGCTACTTTGTGAGCAAATTACATCACGCTGAAGGAGATCCTAAAGACATCTCCCTATGAATTAGTGTATGGGAAAGAGGTAGTTTTACCTATTTCCATGGAACTCCTTGCTTTACAATTACAGAAAGCCCTAAAAATAGAGGAGAGTGGCGGAATGGAGGTACAGATAGAAAAACTCCTCAAGCTTGAGGAAGAAAGATAGAAGGCCTTTGGAGCCATGATTGGTTTCCAAAAACTAGTCAAATTATGGTTCGACAAGAAGACTTTTTTATTATCATTGAGGGAGACTCAATGGTTCTTATCAATGCCATTGAAAATGAAAGTTCCTTAACTTCATGGAAGCTATTGTATTTAATGCAAAGTGTGTGGGATCTCTTGGAGAAATTTGTTTATTTTGAATGTACTCATTGCTTTGGGGAGGCAAACTTTCTTAAGGATGGTTTGGCAAATTGGGCCATTGACAATCCTTCCCTCATTTTGGTTGGCTTTTCTCTTTCTGAATGGAATGATGAACTGTTACTTGGCTCTGCAAGTAACGATCGACGTGATTAGGCTTAACTCCTTGTTGGTGGGGCAACTCATTCTTTGAGTTAGTTTTTATCATGTGCTTTTGTTCTATTCCATTTTCGGAGTACACTTGTGTCATTATTTGTCAGTGGTAGCTACTTTCCTGCGTTCGAAAGTGTTTTTTCATATGCTCTCCATTGCAATTCTAACTCGCTCTTGGAATGGTTCTCATAATTCCTTTGGCGGCAGCGAAAGATTGCTATAATCTATTGCGAATTATCCTTGATCCCGGTTTCTTTTTTATTAGCTTGTTCTTGTTGTTCATGTGCAGATCGTAGTACTTCTGCTTACACTTAGTGCTTCCCGAACTCCTCTATTTTTGTCACCTGCCCTTTGAAATGTGGGAATGCCTCATTATGCCTTCTCGACACTTCCATTTATTTACCATTTTGTGATGCACATTTATGGCTAGCCGACATCATTTCTTCCTTCTCCACCTTCTATTTCTGTATTTATAATATCTTGTTTCCCCATTTGTCTTTGTCTTAGCTTTACCATGGAGAGTCTGTTGCGTATCACCCTTCCTCGATGCTTCTGGGGAACGTCGTGACCTGACGGAATTTGACAGGGGAAATCTTGATAAGTATTCTTCTACCATGTATTCATGTTGAACTGGCAATTCACTCCATCAATGGGCGGGAGTGGCTTTGGAATAATCCAAATGCTCTGTTCACCGAGGTGGCCTCTCTGTTTCTTTCAAACGGTATGGATCTTCTGCTCAACCCTTGGATGGATGACGTCATCGCTAACAAGTAATTTATGTATGTAAAATCTACATCCTTTTCCATATGATTTTGGGCTTTGCCCGTGATGTAACTCCTGATTTATTTTTTAAATATACTAGCACTTGCACTCTCCATAGAAAATTATAGGTATGCTAATATGTTATAATCTGTTTGTGTATGGATGTGGTACACATTCTAATTTCACATGGTTGGATTAAACAATTAATAATGAATGTTAAATAATAGAATGAAATAAATTTAGACAAATTTAAATTTTTTCCTTAAAGAAATTAAGTATTATATAATTATGAAATATTTGCATACAGATTTAAAATATAAAGCAATGCAAATAAAAAAAGAAAGTTGCCATCAAATTGACAAAAAAACATGAAAAATTGAAATAGAATGTTTCCTTTCAGTTGTCAAATCAATATTTATCTAGCTTTTATGTGATAAGGAGATTTTGGAGTCTTTTACCATTAAACCATATCTGGTTTACCATTAAATGGAATCTAAAGCTTGTTTTCTGACAACTCAATAGTGTTTTGCAGTCGTGAGACTTATTCCAGACTCAAGTCTCAAACTATATGCAGCCTATCGACTAATTAACATACTGACTATGCAACTTTTTGTCAAAAAGAAAAAAAGTTGATATTCAATATATATATATAGCTAGATAAACAAAACTTTAAGTCAAAGGATACTAAGAATTTTAGGGTGTCCTAATAGATCATGCAAAAAAATCTAGTTCAACACCTTTACATTGCAGTCATCCATAGTAAAATATAGACATCAATACCTTAAAAATACTTTAGCTTGGATGTATATCTATATTTGGTAAAGTGTGTTGCTAGAAAGTATCAGTAGTCTCTATCTTTTACATTTTACATGTAGGAACATTAAAATATGGTTATAATGTGTCTTACTCTAATTATTTCTCCTATTGTATAATGAATTTAACTTAAGAAATAATATATAATCATATCTTTAAAGGAGAACTGATCATATATTTTTTGGAATATTTAATACAAATAAAAAAAATTCTTCTTTAGGGAGTAAATTGTAATTATTTGAGATTAATAGATGAGTAGAGAGACTCACTATGTTTCTAGAACTAGATAGCAATATATATATATTACTCATTTGATTTATAAGGGGGCAGATATGAATACAATAAATATAGCATACATATTATAATTTGAAGATTGAAATGTAGATTAGAAGTAGATTGGTCGAAGAAGGGTTTCAAAGGAAACCTTTGAGAGATGGTTTGGAATTCAAAATTTGCATATGCTCTCTAAAAATATTTCACATACACATTCATTATGAAATATGAATATTAATAATGTTTTTCTTCTCTCAATTGTTCTTTCATTGTTCTTTGAATGGTTCTATATATAATTTATGTGTGCACACATGGTCTTCTAAATAATTAAAATTTTATTTTCTCTTACTTTTCTTTGAAGATAAATATTTCATATTATAGATTTTATGACATTCAATCTATTTTATAGTCCAATTAAAGAGGGAATTTGTAATTTTTTCTAAAAATATTGTATACTTTTCGTATGTGTTACTCACTTCTCTAAATTTTTCTTTCATTACATCCTTTTTCTCGCTTTTTCTTTTTATTTCTCCCCCTTTCTGTTCAAGATATTTTATCAATTCATTGAATATCATTCTATAGGATTCAATCTAGAGTTATAAATTAATTAATCATTCAAATGAAACACTTAACTTGAACATTTCATAATATTTTAGAACTTAGCAATTAAAAAAATTATTTGTTATCAAAAACAAAAGTCTAGCAACCTTATGATTATTGGCCCTAAATTTATTTTTTTTAAATAGCTTATATGCAAGGATCCTAAATTTTTGAGGATCATATACTTTTCTTAAAAGAGATTTTTATAATCATCTACATTAATGAGAATTTTGAATTTCTAATATTGTAGATGTGTGAGCTCTTGATGCAAATCGTTGAATTATTCATTTTCAATATGTAATAATATTTTTTCTTTAATCTGGAATGAGTGAGGTATGCATGATGATATTCTTGATTCTATCTGTAATTCTACTATCCGTGCTAGGTATGCGTGGTGATATTTTCTTTATTCTTTTTGTAATTCTACTATTGATGTGATGTATGTACATGGTGATATTTTTTATTATATTTATAATTCTACTATTGATGTGAGATAGTATACTAAATTTGGTAGTAAAAATATTTAATCTGTTGCAAAAAAAAAACTTATTCGTTTCTTATTATTATGATACATAATCCCCAAGATGTGGTGTGTAAGTTGCAGAATCATGCTGGGAAGGTTACATTGAATGTGAACTGTATGTACAAATTTTGACAGGAAATTTGAGCAATTATTTAATTGCGTATAATGAACGCAAGAGAAGATCAAGTCGTATAGGAAACTGTGACCCGGAATCTTTCCAAGTCTCAGCTCATCTTTCACATTTTAACACTATTCGACTAGAATACATTAAAGTTTGCATTTTTTTCGCTGACCTCGATTTAAATTTCCTTTCTTTTCTCTTTTCAAATTCTATGTTTTCGAATTAGCCAATCAAGAAAAGCCGTGGACTGTTTTACAGGAGCCTGTCAATTCTAGAAAGGACGTGTAAAAGGAGAAAAAGATCGGATGAAAAATGATATTTCTCAAATATTAGCGGACACGAATCTGGAAAATTAAAATAGTACACAATAAAAAATTTAAAAAATGAAATAAGGAAAGTATAGGTTATCGGAATTCAATATTGTCAAAGCATGCTTGAATTATCACTTTAGAAAAGGTAATGCTGAAGTTAAATTCATTTTAAATGTAAATAATCTAAAAACATGTACTTTAGAAGATGGAAATCACTATACTAGTTTTTATTTTTATAATATTATTTTACTTTTTATTATTAATATAAACTTAAATTATTTTATATATAAATTAATATAATTTTGATATAAATGATTTATTTGATTTAACTAATTTTTAATGATTTGAGTTTTTTTGTTTAAATTTGTTGTCATCATATTGTAATTTTTTTTTAGTAAATTAAGTTAAAAATAAGGGTTCTATATTATTTTTAAAGTGTGCCAAGGCAAACCAAAAAGGATCAACACTAGCTCAAAAAATAAAGTCAATAGCGCGAAAGGAATTTACCAAAGAAACAATAGCAAAGAGAAACGAGGACCAAAACTCTTTGGCAAAGTTGTTGGAGACTAGGAACCAACAAACAACTCAACTAAAAAATAGCAGAACTAGACCTAAATAGACGCATACCCCTAATTTGAACATGTAAATGTGTAATATGCTTCGCAAGACCTTTCTTCTTGCAATGAACAATAGTCCAAAACACATTATCCTAACTACCCAAGAAGGGAGAGGTGGGAGGAGAACATGTATCCATGACAATAGAAGGAGAGAAGCAATGAGAGGGGAGCCGAATCATAGATGTAGACTATTGAGGAGAAATCGAGCAAGCCATCGGAGGCTCACTCACAACACCCCTAGGAACTAACAAGGGATTGGAAATAAGATATGACAAAGGAGGATCAAGAGCCAACCTTGCATCATCAAAAGTTCATGATTAGCATTCTTCTACTAAGAGGAAGAATGTCAAGCCTTCAAGTGAGGACAATCTAATGCCAGGGGACTAGTAGCAAATCATCATTGATGCAAAAAATGGATGCCATCATAATCTAGAGATTGACTCCATGAACAATCCCCAACCTATAAAACAAACTCCTCTAAGAGAGGTGAAGGCATGTCCAATTCCATAAGAATACAAACATAGGCTATGTGAGAGAACCTGATAATAGCATTATCAACCATAATAAAATTTCCCAAAGAATTACAAATGCCCATATAACAGGAATTACACAAGAAATGAACTTGAAGGTTTGAGAGTTGAATACAAACTGAGTGCTTGTTTAGAGATTTAGTGAGAGAATTAAAAGAGGCCACACAAGGATTGAGGAGGAGGGTATGCTATCCCCAAACCCAAGAGCGAGTATTATAGCATCAAGGTCAAAGCCTAAATCAAAAGCAACCACAAAAAGACCCTTTGCACAAGGGTAATTATTATATATACTTTTATTTAAGATTTTGATTGCAATTGTTATATATACTTCTCTTCAAGATTTTAATGTAACTTATATATATATTTTTATTCAACATTTATTTTTATAATTTAAATATCTTTAAAAAAAATTAATTGACTTTTAAAAATTTATGATAATTATTCGTTAGATTAGATGTCTAATATTTAAAATTTAATATCTGAATCTATGTATTTAAAACAAAAGTCATGAACAAGATTAACCAAGATTTGAAAATAAGATTAAAATGTATACAAAATACCACTTTCATTTATTCTTCAAACATTTACAAATTCATTTTCTAAATTATTAACTGATAAAATATTAATATGAATTATTAAAGGTAACGAATATTAATATGTGTGATAAAATATGATATAGTAAAACCCTTAATTCTTTACATATTTTAGGTTAGCTGGGCCTTATCATACGGCCCACTCACAGTCGTGTGCGAATTGTCCGTGAGTAACATGGCGTCTTCGGACTTTGAATGGATTCCTTTGTGGAAAGCATTTACCATGTGAACCTCCACGTATGGAAATTTCTGCCAAGCTAAAGTTTCTTTGTTCTTTGACGCTGAGGCCGTAGCTACATACACCACCGTTTGCCCGGTTGTTTCCCATATTTCAGCCTTCAATTATCAAATTTTCATCCCCTCTGTGTCTAGTTGCTTTCTGGGATCTTTCACCCGTTTTCCTCTTTGAACAATGGAACTAATGAACGCAGATGAAATAAAGATCGATGAAGATCGATGGGTTATTCAAATCAAGGAAACCGGGCAAATACATGGCGACGAAGAAGAAGAAAATGAGATTTCTGTATCCATTTTTTGTGTGCCCAAGGAGTTGCTGGCAGTCAAACCAGAAGCATATATTCCGCAGTGCGTCTCCATCGGACCACATCACCATTGGAGATCAAAACTGTACGGAACGGAGAGATATAAAGTTGCCGCTGCGAGAAGGTTTCAGAAGACAACCGGTGACCGTAAGTTCCAATCTGTAGTGGAAGAGGTGAAGACGAATGACTGGCAGATCATGAACTGCTACCACAAATATCTCGAATGCAAGGAGGATACCTTGGCATGGCTTATGGCCTTGGACGCCTCCTTCGTGCTCGAGTGCTTGCAGTTCTACGCTAAACAGGCGGACCAGGCCTCTTCACAAATATAGTCCAAAGTGAGGAGTTTACATCCATCTGGCAGGAGCGCAACGCACAATTCAATAATGAGAGATCTGATGATGCTTGAAAATCAGTTGCCCTTATTCCTCTTGCGGAAGCTGCTGGAGATACAATTGGGTTCTCAAGACATGGTGGAAGAAAGGCTCTGCAATCTGGTAAGCCTTGCTTGTGAAGAATGATCTCCATTTATGTTCAAGCCCGAAACTTCAAGGATGCGTATAAAAGGGAGCGGTCATATACTGGAGGTTCTCTATTACTCCATCGTCTCTGCAGCGGCCATGGACGATACCATTTCAACAAAGAATGAGAACGATAAGATGCAGTTGCCGGATTTCACCTGCGTAACACGTCTTTGAAAGCGTTACGCAAGGCTCTTTCCTCGATAAACATTGGCCTTCCTAAATTTCTCTCTGCACTCCCTCAGCGTCTCGTAAAAGGTAGGTCTGTCCAGTCAGCAACACAGTTACCCACGGGCCTTGTTTCGACTTTTCAAAATGTATCATCTCAGCCGAAAGATGAAGGGGAAAAAGAGGAAAAAGGATCCTCCTTTGTGCAGACTCCTCCTACGCGCGACGAACTGGCGATTCCGTTGGTCTCCGATTTGTACTCAGCAGGAGTTAAATTCCTTCCAACCGATTGAGACCTTACCACAATTCGCTTTGACCCCAACACTGCCACTCTTTATTTTCCAAAATTGAGGTTGGATTCCAACACCGAAGTTGTTCTCAGAAATCTGGTGGCTTTCGAAGCTTCGGCAGCCCCTGGAGCGTTGATCTTCACTCGCTACACTGATTTCATGAACGGCATAATCGACACAGACGAAGATGTTCGGCTGCTGACAAAGAGCGGGATTGTTTACAATCACCTGGAAAACGACGGGCAAGTGGCAAGCCTATGGAATGGCATGGGGAAATGTGTAAAATTGACAGAAGTTAAATATCTGGACCTGGTTATTGCAGACGTGAATAACACTATAACATGAGATGGAGCGTTGCTGCGAAGAAGTACATAAACAAGTACATATTTGGTTCATGGCAGTTCATCACTCTTCTGGCTGGAGGCATATTTCTGCTTATCACTTGCTTACAAGGTTTTTGTTCTGTATATGACTCTAAACATTTGCGGAACAACACTAGTGTTTTGTAGGACTAAGGGAAACGGAAGAGCTTCAACTGATAAGGATACAACGCTCGCTCTTTTCACCTGGCTGAATTCCTGGTGCATTGTAACCTATTATAATTCTCATATAACCCAGTAAGGTATGCTATGATCTTAAATTACAGGACTCTTCGAAGAGACGTGATTTGTTTTTTTCTTCCTATATAGTCCAATACTTGAGCATTGCAACTATTCCTTAGAAACACGTGTAACTTTTCCTTATCCCCAGAAAAGACATGTACTTTAGCTTCTTTGTAAAATTCGATTCTAATCATGGAATGGAAACATGGAAGAGCTTTGTTTTATAAATGTTTCAACTGAGCATAGAAAGATGGAGATTTAAAAGCATCATTAAGTTGTATTATTGTTAAATTTGTTTAATGCTTGTTGAATATATTTTCTTTTTTCTTTCATTTGTAAGAGAAATTTTTATTTTTTTTAAATTTAGTGTATGTTGATTAAATTAAATGAATAAATGAAAAAACTACTAAATTAGATTGATAAGTGTTTAGTGTAATTTGAAGTAATAAAAGTTGATGATATAACTTATATGTAATGAAATAATGGTACATTTTTTTATATCCGAAGAAGAATAACAATTATTTTAGTACATTTAATTTTTCTTTTGTTTTTGTTCCATCAAATGTTACAAAGTGATTATGAAGTATTTCTCATGCTTTTGATAATTTTTAAAATATATCAAACATCATTTATATAACCAAGATGAATTTATCCAATTTATCTCTATTGGTGTGAGTAGGTTGTTTCACCTAACTGGTTAACGGTTAACCACTTAGGTCCTATTCACACTAGTTTACTTATACTTTCATAGGACATCTTTAGGTTATTTACCTTCTGTATCTCAAGTCATATGATTAAGATACTTAACATAATTTGATGTTGTCTTATATTTTCACCTTGATTATATAAGCAAGGCCCCTCATGTATTTTATGTATCCTTGATAGTTATATTATTGATCGATTTGATCATAATATCATTTTGCATCCATTATCAATCAATACATCATCTTTATGTGTATTGTATACAAGGTTAATATTTGGTTTTACAAGTGATCTTAGGAGCATGAACCTATCACTGACTCGAACATGACCTTCATAGTGAGGTTGGGATAGAAGCTCCAAGCACCTACAATATATGTTATAAAGAGTTGTTGGAAATAAGCCACAATTAGAGTAATGTTGGATTAGCCACAAAGGGACCAATACCTTAATGGTAGAACACTTCACTAGAAAAATGAAAGTCCTAGGCTTGACTCCTTATTGATCCTTGAGTAGAAACTGGACATGGATTTATTTTAGTGTTCACGATATTATGTGTCTTGTATCAAATATTGATTTTCCCCAGACACTTTGCAATAAATTTTGAGAGATATTTGGAGACCCTCATATCTCTACGTCAAAAAATTATGCTACTCTAGATTGTATCATTCCCCTTGATGGTGTAGATAATATACAATTTGATGATGATACCTTAGAGGAGCTTGAATATATCATAATATTTTAATGTCTAGATGACACAAGGAATCCTCTTGCATTGTTTACTACTCTTATCAATATCACATATCTATTTATTTTTTCTCTTTAGTGATTTGTTTCACTACATCCATGGCCTCTATTGATTCAGTGAAATATTATATTCACTTATCCCAAATACAAATACATAGGATTCCTATCTATTAGGCATTTCATTCGTATTTTTGGAGGCTCACATTTTTATTTGCAAGATTCATTTGAGGTAATCGATATCCCCTCTAATGGTAGTTATATCACATTTATTATCATATCATCCTTGTCTTTGGAACTTTTTCTTCATTAGTCTCTATAGGATTCTAAATTAATATCACTAGATTTAGGTATATGGATATTTGAGCAAATTTTAGAGCTACCTATCTTTAGATTTACCCTCATCACTCTTCTAAGAGATAGAGTTTCTTGTACATATAATATAGGATTTGTTTCTTCCTATGGGGAGAAATTTTTCTTGTTGGTAGCGGACTATTTTATGACTCTAAACATTAATTATTAGAAAAGGAGCATTGGCACACTCTTTATCTCCTATGGGGGAATTATTGATTATATAAATTTGTGTTGATTGTAGTCCATGGGGGTTATTTTGAGTCCCCTTTCCATAACCTCTTTATGGATTATCTCTTTTGGAGAGAGGTTTATTCCTAAGATTTTTTATCCTCTACAATGTTTGTAAGAGTTCATTTGTGCTTGGGTATTTAATATTGCCTTATATTGGGGACCCATCTTTCATCCATTCAACATAATTAAATGTTATTTTTTCTCCCTAAGTTACACTTAAAGGAGGTATTGGTGTGAAGAGAATGTTTTACATAAGATTTTTTCCACCTATCTCCTATTCACATTAGTTTACTTCATTTTAGATGGGGAATATTAATGTTATTTACTTATTTTTTCTCAAGTCAAATGAATTAGACACATTTAGTAATCCTATGTTGTTAAATCTTTCCATACTTCCTATATAACGAAGATACCTTAGATAATGTATGTATCATTGATTATCATATCATTAATCTATTTGATCATTGAAGAAACCAATGTTCACAAAGAATATTGATCAAGCACAATAAACACAAATTTTCTCAAAGCCAACTTGTGAATTAGATGAAAGAGATGTACCTAATATAGGAGAGAATTGAGAATCCAATCTCCATGAATTGAGGATAGGACTGCTCAATCAAGTAATCAATCTTCATAATTACTGCCTAAGTGTATGATTAAAACTATACACTAATACCCCCCCTTAAGCATGACTTAGGTGGGTACAAAAAATAATGGAAATTTGAGTCCCGACAACAACGCATGATAAGGTACTCATTTACAATGCAAACTCTCAAATAAAGTGGAGAAAGATAGAAAACCCAATGGGAAAAAAACTATCCTCCAAAAAGATAGTAATAACAAACATTTTACAAAACAAGAGAAGTAATATAGTAGATCTTGCAATCACTCAGAGAGCATGTCCTTTTGACTTCTCTTTTTCCTTTTTAGTGTCTATAGATGATGAAGATGCAAAATTTGCAATCCTACTTTCCGCAATGATTTGAGTAAGATTGTTTATTTGTTTCCTCATATAGTCAAGTTCATTATGCCCCATTTTTTAACAAAAGGAACACTTGACATATTTCTTAGTATTTTCCTCATTCTATAATTTTCCCCTCTATATTTCCTTATTTTTTATTTCTTCATTTTTGTTTGTCAATCCTTCAATTTTAACACTTTCTTCTACTAAAGCATGTGGCTTGTTGGATACTATGGCCCCCATCTAGATGAGTTTATCTTGTTCTCTGACCAAATCAGCAATAAAGTCATCTATATTTGGCATAGACCAATTAGAACTCAAAGCCCTTTTTGTAGAGTAGAATGTTGACACAAAAACTGAATAAGAAGATCCCAACTTAGAAAGGGTTGATAAGATGAGTTGATTATCTTTCTTCTCAATTCCACATTCCTTAAGTTGTTGGTGAAGTGACCTAAATTTGGTGAAATATTATTGTAATGTTGGGTAATTACTTGGAATTAAGTTGATTAATTCATTTTCTAGCTCATGGCCTTTAATATCATCAACTTTCCCAAATAACTTTTCAAGAGCTGACCATACTTCATGTGGGGTTTTCAATGCCTCCAAATGAAATATAAGTTCTTTGGAAAGACATAAAAACAAACATTTGAAGGCTTGTTCACACTTATTGAACCACTTTTCCTCGTCCTTGGTAGCATTTGGTTCCTTTTCATTACCCATTGTAACTCTATACAAACCTTTGTTCTTGATTGTAAGTTGTACATGCAACTTTCACTCATGGTAGTTAAAAGGTGTAAGAGGGTTAATTACATGATTGGAATCCATGCTTTTTCAGGTTTACAACTTTTTAGGATTTTGAGAAAAGAAATTTTGGAGTCATTCTAATTACAACTCTCTCTAATATACCCCCCTTTTTTAATATTTTTGATTTCCCCCCTATTTGGCACTTTATTTTAGTGCATATATTTGCATACAAGAATGACAATAAAAAAAGCACTTTATATTAGTGCAAAATCACCATCATTGAATAGAATTTGAAAAATAAGCACTTTAGGAAAAGCACTTTTAAATTTTCATTCTATTGCAAATTCACACCAATAAAATTTTGCATTTATAAAGATGATAAAAATCAAATATTAAAAGAAGCTAGAGAGTTAATTTTAGAGGAAAATTAAGCCCTCATGGGTTGGGAAAAAAATAGGGATTAAAACCCCATAGGACCACAAAAAATGGTGAAGAGTGCACCCCTTTAGTGCTTGATCAGGACGACTGTTAGAGGTTTGAGGCTGGTTTGAATCCCCAAATCGTGTGAAATTTTTGTTCTTGCCTTCCACCTATCAATCCACCCCTTTCAACTGGCTGTATTGCGCCTCTAATGGCACCTTTACTCAGCAAGATTGCGTCTTTACATAGTGAAATCAATATTTAAGGTAAACAACATAAGAAAACCTCAAACTCCTTATTTCCACCTTGGCAACACTAGAAAATGAAGATGATTAAGCCCAAATCAAGGCCACGTATCAAAATTCCCCTGGGAGGACTCTAGCGCTAGGTTCCAACACAGATCTAAGAGCGAAAATCAATCCAGATCTGCTCCATCCCTGATTTCAAAAGCTATTTTTTACGTCCCTCCACCTCTGATCTACCTTGACCAGCTAGGCAGAATGTCTCACCCCTAAAATAGAGGCGTCCAATGATTCCAAAACGTGCCCTTGACACTTGTGGTCCGGTTTGATCTCGGCCTCCCCCAAACACCACCAAGCCTCCAACAACAAATTAAATGCCAGAAAACGGTGAGCAGAGATGAATCAGCGTCCAGATCATGCTTCCAAACCAGAGATGCACACCTTTACCACAGTAAGTCAGGCCTCCACTTGATGCGTCATCCCTCTCCATAGCATATCATGCCTCCTACAACTAATCTTGTGGGTTTGTGGCCTGGATCGACCCCCAAAAAAGATGCGTCTCCTCCATGCACACCCAACCTACAGTGATGAGGAAAAATGGAAAGTCGATTTAGAGAATAGAAATTTTGAGCACCTGCTTGGAGATTTTCAAATGCCAAAACAGCGATTTGCAAGCATTCAAATCTTCACACTATCACCCAATTGATATTCCAGCATTCGCCTATGGCTTGAAAACCTCTTTGAATGGCTTTGATACCATGAAGAAACCAATGATCACAAAGAAGATTGATCAAGCACAATAAAAATGAATTTGTCAAATCCAACTTATGAATTATATGAAAGAGATGCACATAATATAGGAGGGAATTGAGAATCCAATCTCCATGAATTGAGGATAGAACTCCTCAATCAAGTTGTAAATCTCCATGAATTGAGGATAGGACTCCTCAATCAAGTATTCAATCTCCACAATTACTGCCTAAGTGTATGATTAAAACTATACACTAACAATCATAAAATTATTTTTATCCCTTGTCAATAAATTCATTCTCTTTCCAAGGTTAATCAATTGTTTTGTAGGTGATGCTAGGAGGTTTATACCTATAAGGGGGAAAATAAGCATAAGGAAATAACAATGAAATCAAACAAAAGAGATCAAAGCAAAGAAAAATTCCAACTTACTCACAAAATGAAATTATAAAGAAATGAATCAAGCGATACAATCATGAAAGAAAACATAAATTGAATTCACAAATTACAACATTACCATCCCATGTCAAAGTATATTTGTATCAATGTTTGATTGCTTGGATCAATACAAAGCCTCCATTATTGTTGCAAAAGATTTGAAAGGTATGTTAATGGTGATCAAAGATATATTTATTTTCTCTCAAGAATTCGATGGTGAATTCAGCATGATCTCTTTACATAAATTCTCTAGATTTTTTAATCTATTTTGAGAAGGAAGAAGGTTGTTGTACATATTTCAAGTTTTTAAATAAACGATCAAGATTCAGTGATAAAAGATTACGATCAACGGTTGAGAATTGTTGAAAGGAAATAGATTGGTTAGTTAACTACTTTAATTGATCCAATTAAGGATTTTAATTGGATAATCAATGGGATTAGATAGGAATGATTGGTGGGATTGAGAAAATTAGGTTGAGTGTTTAGTGTGATTGAGAAAGTTAGGTTGAGATAGAAAATAGATTGGTTAGTTAACCAATTAGAGTGAGAAATTAGTGGTCATGATTTACTCAATCAAAAAGGGGTGAAATAATTAATTAATTGAATAATTAATTAATATTGGAGATGAATGTGCAAGTTTCTTTTGACTTTAACAAATAAAGATATATTTATTTGTTGACCATGTTGAGTGATTTTGAATAATTGATTTAACTATTCAAATTTTGAGAAGGGAAAGTGGTTTAATTAAATTTCTTAATGATAAAAATTTAATTGATTTAGATGAATAAGGTATATTAGTGACATAATTAAATAATTGATGTTTATTTAATTAATCGAGAGGAATAAAGTTAGATTAATGATAAATAGTGAATTAGTTAAATAATTAAAGATTATTCAATTAATAGAGGAAAATAGGGTTAATGATGTAAATGAAATGAAATGCAATAATGATAATGAAAGTGATTTCGACAATGGAAAATTATAGTTTAGGATATGTGATATGCGCTAGGTCATTTTTATATGTCTACATTTCACCCCTCTTTGAGACAAAGTACTAGTTACATTGTTTCAAAGACTTCGATATTCAGATCAAGATTTGAAAAATTTAATAAGCCCCCCTATGCCCCACTAATCAATAGAAAGATAATATGATGTTGGGCTAGTTGAGACGTTAGCCAAAAAATCACTTTTCTAGTAGAGCTCATGAAAAGATTTTGTTGTAGTTTAGATGCATAGAGGATGAAAATTAGGCTATAGGGCCCATGTTTATGGTTTTAGATGTTATAGGGTACTCAAAATTTAAACATAAGAGGGTTTCCAAGGTAAAAATAGTAAAATAGGGATTCATTTTTCCTCATTTGTACTCTAAGTCTTAGGAAATTCTTACCTCTAGAGATCTTGCTACTATGATTATCGATTTGTGATGGTGAGGATTTTAGATGCCCCATATCAAGTAGATGTGGCTCATTCATTTAGAAGGCTGGTTGGCACAAGCATCGTAGTACATAGCCCTTCCTTTCTTGTTTTCATGATTTCACATTTGCATAATTAATGCTCAATTTTTTTTAGGATGATAGTGTTAATTTCTTGGTTTTCATTCTATTTTTTTTATTTAATGGCTAGTGTACTCGGTTAGTTTACCACTATTGTAGAAATCCCATGCTATAGTTTAATTGGACCGCTAGTGTAAAACCCATTCACCATTATTGATCACTTTTGTTAAAAGTGCCTACTAATGTAAAAACCATATGCTATCATTCTAGGGGATTGATATCATATTGAACCACCAAAAATGATGAGGGGAAAGTTGCAGTCTTACACCTTTAGGGTTTTGCACCTAAGAGGAAAGAGGTCTTCCTTTCACACCTTTTCACTTTACGGTTCATTCAAAGATTTGGATTGGGGGTTGTGAGGTGTGTGTAAATGTGTCTAAGTGCTAGAAATGAATAAAAGAAACTAAATATGAATGTAAAACCTAAGAATACACCTATGTTTGAAAGCACATAATGATATGCAAGTATGTACAAGATAACCTAAGAAATATACATTAAACTAAAATAGAAGGTTGGAGATGAAAGGGGTGTACACCTAGAAAATTGTAGGGGATGGAAATGCTACTAAATTTGATGTAGAATCTGAAAGGGACATTTGTGCCAATCTAGGTGATCTAGTCCATTTTTTGGAAAACTTCACTGAAGCTCATTTTAGTGAAAAGGGTATCCATATCTCTAAAAAGATATGAAAAATAGCTTTGAAGTGGGACTAGGCCACCCAATGTGGTGACCTAGTCCTCTTCTGAATTTTTAAAGATTAGAAGATGGAATCTAAAGCCCTTGGTCTATGTTTTCTACTCCTCTAGGTGTTCAGTCTCGAAAATGAAGATTATGGTCTATGGGTGTTCTCCAAGATTCAACTAGGGTTTCTAAAACTTTGAAGAGCTTGGACAAGTTTTTGAATGATCTTCTAGCTTCATCCTTTGAAAAATCTTCCTACAAGACCTACAAATCACACTAAGATGGAAAACTTTTTGATTGTTAGGGATTAATGGTTTTCCAAACCGCTTTTGAGTAATCAAACCAAAATGATGAAAAAAAGTAAAGAAGCATGAAATAAATGAGTGATAGATTTTACCTTGCCATGATGTTTGATCTTGAGTTGCAGCAATGGAGATTCAACCCTTGAATGCTTCTTGAGAGATGTCTTGTTGGCTTAGAGTACTCAAAACCCTAGCTTGCTTAAGAAGAAGAGATGAGAGATTGAGAGGGAAGAAAGTCTTAGAAGGGAAAAAATGAGGGGAAAAACCCTTATTGATAGAAGTTATGCCCTAATTTTGTTGAAATAACACCACAGAAGCTGACCTTAGGGTTTTAGAAACAAAATCTTGAAAGAATGTTAAGTTAAATTTAAACTTTAACCCTAATGGGCCTAGGTCACCAAAGTTGGTGACCTAGTCCACCTAGGCAAATTTCAATAGTTTTCAGGGATTAAAGTGTGATTATTTATGTTTATCAATATTGTCTCATGAAAACACACTAAGATAGGACTTATATGTGTATAAAGAGGTCATTATAGAATAAGAAAGGGTTGATTAAGTGATGACAATCCTAGGGAAATGTGAATTTGTTTTACAACACGTTGGCACAAGGCTTGGAAAGGGGTAAAAAGAGGTTGAAAAATGTCCAAAATCAATAGGAAAAGGTCCAAATGAGTGAAAAGTGTCAAAGGCTTAACTTTTTGGCAACACTTAGCCCCCACTTTAGTGAGAGGAGGAATAGTTTGCTTCAAACTCACACTAAAGTAGCCCAATGGAGATGGCAAAGAATGGAAAAGAAGAATGAGGTAGTCAAGCCCCAAGGATTTGAGATTCTAAGTCAAAACGACATCAACTCAAGAAGACATATTGAAGGGTGAATGCAATGGAGCAAAATGAGATACATGATGATGCAATGATGAGAATTAGAATGAAGAGAAGAAGGAATGATGAAAAGATCTGCTCACTCTAGGGCCACAAAACATCAAATCATCTATGGGTTGAGTAGTCCCAAAAGGAGGTGAGAAACATACACATGGCTAGTATGTACTCACACACACAAAGGTGGTTACGGGGAAAGTCATGCCATTGGTTGGGCTTCCTGCTCAAACCATATCAAAGTTATCCCTTTTGATAACATTGATAAAGCACCACAAAAAGAAATGTGATGTTTGAGATGATGATGTAAAGAATGCTTCAAAAGGATTTTTCTTTTGTTTATGTGATGTCTCAACCTAGGGAACATTATGCATAATGTCACCAATAGAGGAAAAGTGCAAATGTACTCATATTGTGTCCAAGAGTGGTGAGGGCTCATCTTGTATGCAAAAGAGGAAAAATGAAAATGTCCCATCTTGAGAAACATTGTACCTAATGTTTCCAAGAGAGGGAATCAAAAGAAAAAGGAAAATCATACAATGAGATGTGAGTGGTGATGTATGCCCCCACTTTAAAGGAATTACTGCACACTATTCTATGAGAAATTGCTTTAAAGTAGAAGAGGAAGAGGACATGAGAGCTTGTTCAAAAAGCCCTATGTCGAGTCATATGTTTCTGATAAGCTACGCCATGAAGAAGGGGTGTATGTCACATGCAATCCAACTTAAGACATGTAATCGACATACCAAGATTGCTCTTATATGTTCACGAAAGGTTAATGAGTAGTAGAAAGAGACAATGGCAAGTGACATATGAGGGAAAAGGCTAACTAACCTCTTGCCCCAACTTAGTGCAAGACAAGAGTGAGCCGAAAGGAGTGAGAGAATGCAAGGTAGAGTGAAATTTTTTATCAATTAGATGAATGAGGTGGCCCCATAGAAGGAAGAACACCAAAATCCTCAAGATGTTGGATGTTTCTACTCAAGGCCTTACACTCATTGGTGTGGTGAGCATGAACTTGGTGGAATATTTATTGCGCATTTTGGGAGGAAGGGATATCAAGTGATCTTGGAGGAGTCTCGACAAGATACCCTCTTGATCAAGGGTAGAAGGTGATCATTTGGCTGGTAACAAGGAAGGATCATGCTTAGGATAGGATGTCATACCTACACAAGGCGCTATGGATTCTGAGATTTTGTATACTCCTAGAGAGGAGTGTGTAAAATTTGAATCAATAGTAGGTTACAGGATGACATTGTCATTAAGCAAAGATTCCTTTGTCCGTTTCAAAGGAGCACTTTCAAAGGTTGGGCTAGAAGGGTGATTTGTGATAGTGTTGATGGGAGGTGAAGGCTTGGTGGTTTTGATTAGAGGACAATAACCAATACCATGATGTGATATTCACTTGATAGGCTCTATAGGGGTGTGAATACCTTGTTCCTTAGCACCAAAAAATTTTCCACTATAGCCAAGTTGATTCATGAGATCATAACCTTTGCCATAAATATTTTTCAGCTTTTTTGGATCAGGTGATTGTTCATTATGTGCTTCAATGGTTGAAGTAACTGAGATGGACACTTGCAAAGGATCAGCTAAGTCTTATGTGGACAAGAATACATGTCCATTTTCAAAGTTGTTGTCTATGATCTTGGATGCTCCCATTAAGGGAGGGGTGAAGTCTAAGGAACCCCAATCATCATCTAAGAGATTGGTAATTTTCTCAAGATGTTGTTTGTTATTTAGGTGTTGGGAAAGTTCCACATGGGTGGTTGGGGTTAAGGTGTGGAAGTGATTCTCTTTGGATTTTTCAATGTTTAAGCAAATGCTAGGTTCAGGATCAACATCGAGTGTACGCTTTGTTGTTAAAGATGTACTTCATCTTTCAATGAAGAGTGGAAGGCACTCCATTCATAGCATGAATCCATGACTTGCCTAAGAGAAGATTATAGGACAGTTCATGAGGCATAACATGGATTTTTGTGTCCAATGTGGCCATTCCAACTATAAGAGGGATAGTGATCACATCAAGTATTTGCTTAGTGACATTGTCAAATCCTTGGATAGAGAGAGAATCAAGTTTGATGTGGGATCTATCAATACCAAGCCTATCTGGAAGGTACACACTACACACATTAAGAGTAGAGCCAATATCTACAAGAGTTCACTTGATCGCTTTTTTTTGTATTGAGATATTATTACAAAAGATTCATTCTATTTTTGTACATCCAAAGAAGGAAGCTCACTTTGGTGAAAAACAATATCAACATTAATTTTGTGAATAATAGTTGCTATGTCATTTGATTGCTCATTAGAAGGGATGGGAACTTGTTGTAAGGCTACTTGCATCATGTTATGGTAGTGATGGGAGACTTGAATGAGATCCCATAAGGAGATATTAGTGGGAGTATTCCTTAGTTGGTCAACAAGGTCATACTCCGTAAGGAGGGAATTCAAGCAAGGGGAAGCAAGTAAGATAGGATTAGGTAAAGGTAAAGGAGTTGAGGGTGATGGTTGTGGTCACAAATTATTACAGGTGTAATGTGTATGAGAAACAATATTATGACTCAGTTTCTACGACACATTATGGGTAGGTGGGTAGAGGGTGAATTCGGGTTTAGGTTTGGTTGAAAGTGGGTAAAGGATGAGTCGAGGTTGAATAATATTAACATCCCCTAGGGAAGGAGAGTCTAATATAGGCTCTAGATCTTCTTGTAAGTGAATAATATTATTAGGGGAATGATCAATGGTGGGATGTTGAGGAGAGGGTTATATTTGATCATTAAAGGTCTCATTTTCTTGTTCCATACTACCTATCCTAGTAGGAGAGCTTGGAAGAGGTTCATCACTAGCTTCATCACAAGGAGGGGACGATTCAAGAGAAGGATCACTATGATTTTCAAATAGATAGGGAGGGTCAAGAGTCTTATGGCATGTAAGAGGAATATCTTCTAACACCAACCTATGGGAATTTTTATGGAGTCTAGGTAAGGTGATGTTTAGGAAAATTTCCATGATTTCATTTTATTGTGCTAAAATATCTTCCCAAAGGGGATGAGGAGAAGAACAAGCAAGACCTTCATGATGCTCAATGATTGTACTTTCTTTTACCAAGATACCTTTGTCACTAAAAGGAGAGGTATCAAGAGAGGAGCAATTATGATCATCATTATTTTCTATGTTTGTATTTGCTTCTAACACATCATCCTCACAAATAAGAGAGATAAAAGATATCGTAGGTTCAAGAGAATTAGTAATGTTTTCATTCGTTGGACATTCATAAGTGGGGAATGCATTGAATGAATTATTAACATGTTTATTTACTAAATTTTTCTTTGAAAATGTGGAAAGAATTGAAACTAACATGGTTGAATAATTTAAAATTCAATGTAAAGATGTAAAAGGAAATGCAATTTTCAGATTACACTGTGCAAGAATCTGAAAATAAAATGTTGTGAATGCAAAATTTGAAAATGTACAATGCATGAAATGAGCTAAATTAAGCTAGTTTTAATGAGATGCATGTAACAAAAACACTATCTATTGATACAAGGAGGTAATGGCACAAACATAAGCTAAAAACCGAGGTTTTTAGCTCTATAAAGGGTATTTTCGGAAGCTTGAAGGGACTAGGTCGCCTAGAGTGGCGACTTTCTCCTCCTGGTGATTTTTTTTAGTTTTTGTAGATGTTTTGGATTGGTGTAGCTGGTTTTTGTGTAGTATGATACATACCTAAGAGAAAAATGTAGAATTTTGATAATTTTGAATGAAATGCAATTCAAAAACGCCACCTATATGCACTTTCACTAATGCAAGTTTTAAAACCCTAGGATGCAATTTAACTAATGAAAAATGAAATGCAATGAAAACCTAGGATGATGAAGGAAAAAAAATCAGAAAAGAAGGTGTAGGAAGGTCAAGTTAACCAAAATGAACTGGCAAAAATGATGAGGGGAAAGATGCACTCTTACACCTCTAGGGTTTTGCACCTAAGAGGAAAGTGGTCTTCCTTTCACACCTTTTCACTTTAGGGTTCATTAGAAGAGTTGGATTGGGGGTTTTGAGATGTGTGTAAATGTTTCTAAGTGTTGTAAATAAATAAAAGAAACTAACTATGAATGTAAAACCTAAGAATACAACTATGTTTGAAAACACATAATGATATGCAAGTATGTACAAGCTAACCTAAGAAATATACATTAAACTAAAAAAAAGGTTGGAGATGTAAGGGGTGTGCACTTGGAAACTTGTAGGAGCTAGAAATGCTATTGAATTTACTGCAAAATCTTAAAGGGACATTTGTGCCAGTCTAGGTGATCTAGTCTTTTTTCTGGAAAACTTCACTGGAGCTTGTTTCAGCCAAAAGGGTATCTAGATCTCTAAAAATATCTGAAAAATAGCTTTGAAGTGGGACTAGGCCACCTGAGGTGGTGACCTAGTCCTCTTCTAAATTTCTAAAGATCATAAGATGGAATCTGAAGCCCTTGGTCTATGTTTTCTACTCCTTTAGGTGTCTAGTCTTGAAAGTGAAGATTCTGGTTTGTCAGTGTTCTCCAAGCTTCAACTAAGGTTTCTCCAACCTTTAAGATCTTGGATAAGTTTTTGAATGATATTCCACCTTGGTTATTTTTCAAATCTACCTACAAGACCTGCAAATCACACAAAGAGGGAAAACTTGTTGATTCTTAGGGATTAGGAGTTTGCCTTAGTCAAACCCCTTTTGAGTAATCAAACCAAAATGATGAAACAAAGGAAAGAAGCATGAAACAAAGGAGTGATAAAGTTTACCTTTCCATGATGTTTGATCTTGAGTTGTAGCAATGGATATTTATCCCTTGAATGCTTCTTGAGAGATGTCTTGTTGGCTTAGAGTACTCAAAACCCTAGCTTGCTTGAGAAAAAGGAGAGATTAGAGACTGAGAAGAGACGAGAAAAAAATGAGAGGGAAGAAAGTCTTAGAAGGAGAAAAATGAGGGGAAAACCCCTTATTTATAGAAGTTATGCCCTAATTTTCCCAAAATAGCACCACACAAACTGACCTTAGGGTTTTAGAGACAAAATCCTAAAATAATATTAACTTAAATTTAAACTTCAACCCTCATGGGACTAGGTCACCCAAGGTTGCATCCTAGTCCACTTGGAAAAATTTCATTGGTTTTCGAGGATTAAAGTGTGCTTATTTATGTTTATCGAGATTTTATCATGAAAACACACTAAGATATGACTTATATGTGTATAAAGGGGTCATTATAACATAAGAAATGGTTGACTAAGTGATGAAAAGCCTAGGGAAGTGTGAAAATGTCTTACAAAACCTTACAAAACCTTGGTACAAGGATTGGAAAGGGGTAAGAAGAGGTTGAAAAAGGTCTAAAATCCATAGGAAAAGGTCCAAATGAATGAAAAGTGTCAAAGGCTACACTTTCTGGCAACACACATATAAACTAGCTGCAAGTGTAAAAACTAACTATTAGAATAGAAAGTAATA
This sequence comes from Sequoiadendron giganteum, assembly GCA_007115665.2. Classification (NCBI taxonomy): domain Eukaryota; kingdom Viridiplantae; phylum Streptophyta; class Pinopsida; order Cupressales; family Cupressaceae; genus Sequoiadendron; species Sequoiadendron giganteum. The sequence goes on along the minus strand of CM021100.1, from coordinate 482,013,778 downwards.
GATAACATAGTAAAGATGGATGATTTTTTTTTTAAATTCTACTACCATCCAAAAAAGGCTTTCTATTATCAAAATTGACTAAATTATCTAGTTTTTTTTAAGTCTTAAGTTCGTGATTTGATTTTCTATTTTTTTTTTTATGTTGTGGGTTGAATGTTTTTAGGAAGTTCTAAAATTGTTGTATCTCAAGGAGTGACAACCATGATATATTTTTATTTGATTGTCAATTTTTAGGAGGTTGGGAGAGACTTGATGTTGTGGGTCTATGACACATCTGCCATATGCCCAAGATCCAATGGTATAGGGTGATGATGGCCACACTTGTCCAAAGGTGGCACTTTGCAACTTCATCCTTCCATCTTCCTACTGGTGAGGTGATTGTTACCCTCAAGGATGTGTGGAGGATTCTAAGGATCCACATCCATAGTGAGAAGATTACATATGATGTTAGGTAGGGTACCCTTGCCATGTAGTGTGTACTTGGTGTGCGGAATCTACAAGTAGTGGATTCTAATATTGACTTGTCTCATTTCCTCGATAGTGTTCATCCTATATCGATGGTACTAGTTGGTTTGATTATTGGGCCTCTAGCATCAAATCACAAAGGAAAGCTATTTCCTATTTGTGGGGGAATCTACATATGCTACATGATTAAGAACAAGACCAAATATGCATGGGCCCCGTGTATTTTGGTGCATTTGTATCAAGATATGCATGAGGTTGTATATCAAGGTGGTAGTGCCATCTCAACAAGGATGACTCTTTTGCATTTTTTGGCATAGGAGAGGATCCCAATGACCAAGCCATATGGTATCATTGATTGGGATGTTGATGATCCATTTTCCTATAGGTATACTATTTTTTTACATTACACCTAACCAGGGAGGTACACTGTTAGACAAGTATTTTTGATGATATGATTGAGTTTACTTGGAGGCCTTGGGTAGCTTGTGAGGCCTGGACTGATGATATGGAGGAGCTACCTTTTTGTAGACAAACATAGTGGCTCATAGGCCTCATGGACACTATTCTTGATAGATATTTACTTGATACAATTCTTTGATAGTTTGGAGAGAGATAGACCTATTTTTTTAATGATTACCATGCATGCTTCAGGTGAATGGCCTTAGAGGTCAGCGTTTGGGGGTTTCCATACTCCTCTAGTGAAGTAGTGTTTGAATTCAAAGCACATGCTCCATTCAGATGGGGATGGGTAGTTGGTCTTGCAGATATTGGTATGACACAAGATTTTGATTAGTGGTGGACCTATAGATAGCCATTACAATTACAAATCATGCTAATGTTAGGCTAGTGATGGGGAAGGATTAGAGGGTGGATGATGATACTATTGGAAGGGGTGATCGATAGAGGTTATGGATTGTAGTTGAGCACCTTGACAGGGCCTAGGTTGGGCAGGATGATGTGCATGATGGTTAGAAACATTAGGACCAACAACATCAAGACCAATAGTATCAAGACTAGTAGGCACCACAAGGTTCTTCCCTATAGGGGATGCAATTGATCAGATAGCACAACTTATAGCTGAGAGAGATACCTAAGTGATGGAGAGGGATCCCAAGATTGCTCAATGATAGTAAGTAGAGGGAAATGTTACTATCATTACTACAAAGTAGGATGGTCTCCATTAGTAGAGATATTCTTTAATGTAGGAGTTGGTCACCAAGAGGTAGGAAAGGATAGTAGAAAAGATTTCATTACCCTTCTCCATTCCCCTCACTCAATATGAGGTTGAGTGAGATTGGCTTATGCGAGAGAGTACCTATTATTAGACCCTATATGAGGCTTTTGTACCCAGAGCATAGAGGCACCCTCATTTTAGTGAGCTGAGTAGTGCAACAGGTGCTGAGTCAAGTGGATAGTTAGTCAGATAGCCACATCTATCTCTGTAAATCATGTGTCAGCCTTCTCTTGCCCATTTTCAGTAGTGACATAGGTCCCCACCTTGAGACGACCAATGGGGTTGATTTTGTTATTATCATTATTTATTGTATCAAAGACTTTATGTAGACATGTTATTTTGTATATACATTCATTGGCACAATTGAGGCCTCAAATATATTTTTGTATATTTTGATATCATACTTTATATTTGATGATGTTCTATTTTGATGATAAATATATGAGATATACCATTTTTGATGTAGCTTGTTATGTGTTATGAGATGTTTATGGATATTTATGGATTCTCATTTTTTTAACTTTTTGAATGCATTTATAAGATATGGATGAATGAATGATTTATAATGCATGTAATGGATTATGATATATGATGTATGTGATGGACGATTACATATGATGTATGTGATGGATGATGGTATAAAACGTATGATATTTTTTTCTTTTATTGTTGTCATGATATGTATTGATGAATTTGTGGATGTAGGATGCATGCGCTACTAATGATATTGTGATGTAGGACAATGGAGCTATTAGTTAGTGTAATAACCCATTCTATTTATTACTTAATTATATTATTGTAAATGACATTATGAATATTTAGGATGAGATTTTTTATCTTCTTGGTGACAAAGCAAAAAAATAGGAGAAAAAACTTTCATGAAGAGTGTACAATATAACATGATTAGTCACCTCATACCAACAATTTCCATGATACTTCAATTTTCAGAAAACACATTCATTGCCACTTATGAATCTTTTCTTGAAAATATTTGCAAGCTTTTTTCAAGAATGTAGATATCTATTTCCAATCATAGCAACACATTTCTAATTAAAATATCAAATATATATATATATATATATATATATATATATATATATATATATATATATATATATATATATATATATATATATATTCAATTTCAATTTCAATTATAATATCCAAGTTGACTTGGCTCATAGGGCCACAATATCAATACAATATACAAATTTTACATCAAGGATTAAATCATAGACCAAGATATTCTTGAAAAAATCTAAGGTTTCCTCTTGACACTCGCCTCCACTGGTGGACAAGTACATGGTTGAAGGGCTTTACTACCCAACTATGAAGCTTACAGTTCCCCGTAATTCTAACAACTTGAAGAATACCTAACTCTACATGGAATGTTTAGCAAGAGAATAATTTTCAAGGTGGAATTTGGTGCATTCCCAAACATCAACATGCATCTCTATCTATGAGTTAGGAAAATGTAAGATCTATGCTAGGAATGGTACAGAGTGATATCAAAAAGTCCATACATATATAATGGTCTAATTGCTTGACCAAGCATAAAAATTAGGTTGCAAAAAAAAACAATAGGTTTTGGATAAAGCAAAAACCTATACTCTCTAAACTTCATTTTGACACCCATCCCAGAAGGTAACTTTCAACAAGAAGTTATCTCATAGAAACTATCTACCCTCTAGAAGCATCTACCCTGAGGTGTGCTAATCTACTTAGGTATTGCTATTTTATTCTAACATGAGAATATTCTTACTCACATATCTATGAAAAAGCAATCTAGTCTACTTACTTCCTCATCTTAATTAAAATCAAAAAAATAATTCAATGGAACTATCCATAACATTATCCATTCATTTCAAAACACATGTCAAATGATTACATTCAATTTAACTCAATATTAATTTAAGAATAAATAGATAGCTAACAAAAGAAGGTATGCGACAAGTATGTGTGTGTACATAGATGAAGGTCTATGTGCATACACATATATGTGCCAACTTAAGTTATTAATTTGTGCATACACTTTGAAATAAAACCATTATATCATATTGCTTACATACAATAATATTACAAATTAACATATCATTTGTTTTAGAAATACAAGTAGAAGAACTAAGAAAAATTCAACTTGAAAAGTTCCCACATACTGTTGTTTATAACAAAACAATTTTTTTTGCAGCTAAGAAAATACTGTTTATAACAAAATGATGTTATTTGTAGCTAAGAATATATTGTTTATAACAAAACAATGTTGTTCATGACTAAACAAATATTTTTTGTAACAAAATGATGTTGTTTTCAGCTAAAAAAATACTATTTATAATAGAACGATTTTGTTTATAACAAAATAAATGTTATTTATAAAAAATCAAATGTTGTTTATAACAAAATAATGCTATTTGGAGCAAATTAAATACTATTTATAGAAAAATATATATAGTTTGCAGTAGTTTCCAAAATACTATGTCAATATGTCTTAATATAAGTTTCAAGTTATCCAATTTATCATATGAGAAATCAATGTTCTATCTTTCTAAGTAATTAATCAAACAATAGTATAGTCACTTTTATACAACCAAGAAAATTGAATGAAAATCTTGTCATATCTAATCACATACAAATTGAAAGTAGTTACATTACTATTTTGGGTTAGAAGAGACCTAAGTCTTTTAAAAAGAATAATAGTTGTGGATTTAAATTCAAGATACTATCATTCTAGGAATGACTATTAGTCAATTGAGTGTTTTATTTTTATATCATCATAATCATTGGTCAAATCTTGAATAAAGTTCGATAATCGAATTACAAATTTGACAACCGATTGATGAATCATACTCTTAATATCATTCTAAGAATGATTGGTGCAAGAAAATGGATTGGTAAAGTCATCTTATGAGTTAATTGCATGAATGCAAAGAGAGTGGAGATCATTCTAGAGAAAAAATAAATTCATGAGCAATAATAAAATGTGATTGATCTTAAGGATCGATGCCCATAGAATGAAATGAAAGAGTGTATTCATTTCCCAATCATTCAAAGAGAATGAGGTAACACCCATAATTTAAATTGAAGAAAAGATATATATATTAATTGTTCTAAGAATGATGAAAGCAACCTTCACACCCATTTCAGGTGTCCCATCTACTCGGCCTAACCATTACGAAGAACCATCAACAATTAAAGAATATAATAGTAGAATAATTTTGATTTCCCTTTAAGGGGAAATGATGATGATTCCAAATCATTCAGAGAAAAACAATAATTTTGGTTATCGAAATTCATTTGATTAACCTTGAAAAGGTTAATATCTTACATGTGTGACATTAGGACTATGGTAATATAAGAAATTTATACAAGGAATAACTGAGATCTGTCATTGATGATAAAATAAAATGTAAAGTTATGCTGCATGCTCTAGTACAAAATAAGATGTGTCTTATAGAGAATGGGTATCATAAGTTTTTCCAACTAAAAAAAATGAAATCAACATCTAAGAAAGGGAAATGATGGTTTTGAATAACTTGCATTGAAAAATCATTCATATTCAATAGCAAAACAAGATATTTATTTATGTTCATGGCTTTTCTTGGATCGTCCCTAGTTTTTCCAGTGAGTTGATGCCAGTACTTTCCTTTTTCCTAATTTTCTTGACCCACTACTAGACCCCTACCAAATCTTCCCCAAGTATTTTGGTGTTTCTAAAGTGGAATAATGCATGTTGCCTTCTTGTTCATAGAATTATCAGGTCATTTCATTCATAATTCTCATTAATTCAACTGCCTAACTATTTTAAATTCAATTACAAGCCATGCCCTCATGAGATTTTCTCATAATTTTATTTGATTTCTATCAATACGATAGTGATAATTTTGGTTTTAAATTTAATTCTTAAGGAATATAAATATAAATATAAATGGTTATATTATATATATTTATATATACATATATTTGGACACATTTTACAATCTTTAGTTAGCCGATAGGCTATTTTATTTGAAGTTTCCATCAGGATTTTCATCATCCTAGTCGTGAATTGGATTTTTCGATGTTGGAGATGTCCCAATCAATGGCGATTTCATCGAATTTTTTTTGCTGATGTCGAGCTTGCTAATTACATGGGTTGGCAGTGGCGGAGTTGGTGTCCTCGATATGTGGAAGGTGAATGGCAAGTGTTTTCTCATGGGAGTGTTAATGCATTTTTTTGTTTTTGTACAATGACGATAGATGAAATAAATGTAGGTGGACAAAGTAAATGTAGTATTGAGTGTTGCAGTGTGGGAAAGTATACTTTGATTAAGTTATATTTTCAAAACAATCATTGTGGTGTTGGTTTCATAGAAAATTTGAGGGTTTTAAAATTGTTGTTCTTCGTAATATGTAAGTCGTTTTACATGGGTGTTTTGCATAAATGATTTATTTATTGTTTATGTTCGAAATTTTATTCTCTAGAATATGTAGTTCATTTTACATGGGTGTTGTAGTGTGGGAAAGTATAGTCTGAAATGTGCCAGAAAATATATTGATTAAGTTGCATTGTTTGAAGAGCAATTATGGTGATGGTTTGATAGCAAACTATTTTGAAAATTGTCAGCTTTGGTTTCGTGGTTCATTTGATAGGAGGCTATTGTAAAGATTGATGGCTTTGGCTCCATTTTATAGTATATTGGGGGGTTTCAAATTTGTTGTTCTCTGCCATCTATAAGTCATTTTACATGGGTGTTTTGAATAAATGGTTTATTTATTGATATGTCAAAACTATTATTGTCTGGAATCTATGTCATTTTACATAGGTTTTTGGCATTATGGTTTTGTATGGATGGAGAAATTGCAGTTAAATCTTCTTTCTTTCATCAAAAAAATATGGTTAGGGTTAGTGATTTTTTCATCCCTCGTTTATTGTTCGTAGTTATCTCTATGCATCTTTGGCCTTATACCCATTACCATAGGAGAAATTGTAGCTAAATCTTGTTTCATTCATCAAAATATATGGTTAGGGTTAGTAATTTTATCATCCTTCGTTTATTGTTTTAGTTATCTCTATGCATCTCGTCGTTACACCCATTAAGATAGGACCAATTGCAAATTAACATAGGAGTGATTGTATATATATACACATATACATATATATATACATATACATATATATATATACATATACATATATATATATACATATATACATATATACATATGTATATATACATATATATATGGAGAGGGTTCGAATGAAAGCATAAACATGTTGGAGATAAAATTAGTTTGTAGTGTTATAGGCATTTTGTCATCCTACATTTATTGTTTTAGATCTCTATGCATCTTTCTATTAACCCCATTAACATAGGACCAGTTGCAGATTAATATAGGAGTCATTGCACACACATATATATATATGTATGTGTGTGGAGAGGGAAAGAATGAAAGCAAAAATATGCTGGAGATAAAATTAGTTTGGTGGGTGTTAATTGTTATTCTTTCTAATATCTATTTTATCAGTTCAATTTATGTTTTGAAGTTTCTGATGGGATTTTCATCAGGCGAGCTGTGAATAGCATTTGTCATGTAATATCTCTTTTACAATTTCTATATTTGTCTAGAATATTTAGTGCCAAGGAATGTAGCTCAAATATTATCGATTAAGTTTGTGGCGTTATAGGCATTTTGTATAGGTTATTGGTACTTATTGGATTTACGAGTTCTATTTAATGTGGGTTTGATGCCAAAGAATATAGCTTGAATTTTGAATTGATAATCCAACTCTTGCATAGACTGCTTGTTTTGTATGAATATGTTTAGTGTGGGTTTTCTATCATGTGTGATGAATTTTTTTAGTGTGTGTCTGTGATCATCTGCCATTTACATATGATACTTAAGTGTTTATCTAATAGTTGTTTTACAATTCCCCTATTTTGTCTTATCTATAATATTTAGTGGCAAATTATGTAGCTTGAATTTTGAATTGAGAGGCTAATTGTTACATAGAATTTGTTGTTACACCTTGTGTTGATAGTGGTAAAATTTTAGGGTAAGTGCACCAAGATGGTTCCCAAAAAGGGGACTTGAGTGGAACAATTTTTTCTGAAATCAGGAAATACTGACCTTGGATGAGAAATTGGGGATAGTTACACTCAAAATTTTGAGATGGAACAAAAACAAGGATTGAAGTGCTTAGAGTCTACTTTCTAAACTACTAATTTATTTTTAAAATGGTTGAGATTAAGGGGTTCAAAAGAGGGATGTACACAAATTGGTGTTGTTTTTGTTAGAAAAAATATAAGATAGAAACTCTTGTACGACCCTTCTACGATGAACCTTTTTTTAGTATTTTTAAAATCACAATGATCAGAAGTTAGCTATCAGTATGTAGTTGATGCACAATATTTCTGATAATTTTTTAATGAATATTTCATTTTTTACTAATTTTCGAAGTGGACATTTCCTGAAAAACATAATTTTGGCCGTGCTACCCCTACAAATTTTGGAAACTAATTGAATTTTAAAAAAAAAAAAAATTGTAGAATGGAGTCTAGTTTCTAAAAATGTATTTTATTTCAAAAATCGATGAACAGTTAATTTATAACGAAAAATATACCAAACACTATTTTTTGGGAAAAAAAAAGACATACAAATAAAATAAATTATGGATGAAAGGCTTAACATGTTTCAAAAGTGAAAAAAATTACATCGTTGGATAGCTAAGAGAGAACCCAACATTACCCATGTGTTCAATTTTTTCGATATTGAACCACATGCAATCCTGACAGTGAGCACGAACTCGATTATGTCAAATATGGTAGATTTTTTAAAAACGCATCTTTGGTCATTGGAATTTCCCTCCAAGCCTTTGGGTTGGTATTCCAAGGAAAATACCAAGCCTAAGGCTAGGGAATTCCCAAAGCAAGATATAACGCAAGCGCGCTATAATGCGCTCGGGTTATATATCTCAGTTTTGACATGGTTTTTGCTTATGTGGGAAACATGTCAACTAAGACATAATGTGAACACCTTATAACATGCTCGCGTTATGTATTCCTTTAAGTTAAATGCCAATATATTGAATGTATGCTAATATATTTGTATGTTTGTATGTCATGTATGTATGTATTTATTCATGTATGTATCAATGCATATATATTATATGTATGCTTGTATGTATGTAATATTGTATCTACACATGTATGTATGTATTCTTGTATGCATGTAAGACTATATGTACATATGTATTATGCCTGTATGTATGTATTTCTTTAGACGAAGGGAGAATTTAGAGAGAGAGAGAGTCTGGAGAGATGGAGAGGGGGTGGAAGTGAGAGTTTAAGAGAGAGGGAGTGGGAGAGAAGGGGTTAGAGTGAGAGGGACTTAGCTAGGTAGGGTGGGAGGGATAGAGGGAGGGAGAGAGAGAGAGGGGGTAAGAGAGAGAGAATTGAGAGAGAGGAAGAGGGAGAGAGAGACAGAGAGAAAGAGAGAGTTATGTAGGTAGGGTGCCAAAGGGAGAGACTTGAGAGTGTGAGGGGGGTGAGAGGGAGAGAATTGAGAGATAGGTAGTGAGAGGGAGTGTTAGAGAGAGGGAGTGGGAGAGAGAGGGAGTGTGAGTGAGAGATCTAAGAGAGGGAGAGCGTGTGCGAGGGAGTGACCTGATAGAGGTAGAGATAGAGGAGGGTGGAGTGAGAGGGACTTATCTACATAGGGTTGGAGGGATAGATAGAGAGAGGGGAGAGAGATAGGGAGAGAGTTACCTAGGTAGGTTTCCAGACGGAGAGACCTGAGAGAGAGAGTGGGTGGGAGGGAGAGACATGATAGAGAGGGAGTGGGAGAGAGTGGGATAGAGTCAGAGGAACATAAAGAGAGATGGATAGAGGGAGCGAGAGAGGGTGGTAGGGATTGATTGAATGAGAGGTATGTAGAAAGAGGGAGACGATATATAGAGACAATTAGAGAGGGTGGGAGGGAGGGAGAGGTGAGATGTATAAATAGAGAGAAAGTGATAGGGGTTGAGGGTATAGGGTTGAGGGATTAGGGTGGAGGACCTATAGGGTTGATGGGATTAGTGTTTAAGGGTTGAGGATTGAGGATTGAGGGATTAAGAGGGTATAGTGGTAGAGGGATTAGATTTGAAGGGTTGAGGGATTAAGAGGGTATAGGCATTCAAGGATTAGAGTTTAAGGGTTGAGGGTTGAGGGCTGAGGGATTAAGAGGGTATAGGGGTTGAGTTTGACGATTGAGGGATTAAGAGGGAATAGGGGTTGAGGGATTAGGGTTTAAGGGTTGAGTGATGAAGAGGAATTAGGATTGAAGGGTTGAGTGATTAAGAGGGTATAGGGGTTGAGAGATTAGGGTTTAAGGGTTGAGGGTTGAGGGATTAGGGTTTAAGGGTTCAGGGTTCAGGGTTCATTGATTAAGAGGGTATAGGGGTTGAGCAATTAGTATTTACGGGTTGAGAGTTGAGGGTTGAGGGATTAAGAGGGTATAGGGATAGAGGGATAAGGGTTGAAGGGTTGAGGGTTGATATTTGAGGTTTTAGGGATTAAGAGGGTATAGGGGTTAAGGGATTAGGGTTTAAGGGTTGAGGGATTAAGAGGGTATAGGGGTTGAGGGATTAGGGTTTAAGGGTTGAGGGTTGAGGGATTACGAGGGTATATGAGTTCAGGGATTAGGATTTATGGGTTGAGGGTTGAGGGATTAAGAGGGTATAGGGGTAGAGGGATTAGGGTTGAAGGCTTGAGGGTTGAGTGTTAATGGTTGAGGGATTAATAGGGTATAGGGGTTGAGGGTTGAGGGTTGAGGGATTAAGAGGGTATAGGGGTAGAGGGATTAGGGTTGAAGGGTTGAGGAATGAGTGTTAAGGGTTGAGGGATTAAGAGGCTAGAGGGGTTGTGGGATTAGGGTTTAAGGGTTGATGGTTGAGGGTTGA
>CM021100.1:481970761-481997142 GCA_007115665.2 Sequoiadendron giganteum | reverse complement strand
GGGTTGAGGGATTATTGTTTAAGGATTGGCAATTGAGGGTTGATGGATTAAGAGTGTATAGGGGTAGAGGGATTAGGGTATAAAGGTTGAGGATTGAGCATTGAGGGTTGATGGATTAAGAGGGTATAAGGGTTAAAGGATTAGGGTTTAATGGTTGAGGGTTGAGCGTTGAGGGATTAAGAGGGTATAGGGATTGAGGGATTAGGGTTTAAGTGTTGAGGGTTGAAGGATTAGGGTTTAAGTGTTGAGGGTTGAGGGTTGAGGGATTAAGAGGGTATAGGGGTAGACGGATTAGGGTTGAAGGGTTGAGGGTTCAGTGTGAAGGGTTGAGGGATTAAGAGGGTATAGGGGATGAGGAATTAGTGTTTAAGGGTTTATGCTTGAGGGTTGAGGGATTAAGGTTTAAGGGTTGATGGTTGAGGGTTGACAGATTAAGGGGTTATGGGGTTTTAGGGATTAGTGTTTAACGGTTGACGGTCGAGGGTTGAGGGATTAAGAGGTTATACGGGTTGACAGATTAGGGTTTAATATTTGAGGGTTAAGGGTTGAGGGTTGAGGGATGAAGAGGGTATAGTGGTAGAGGGATTAGAGTTGAAGCATTGAGGGTTGAGCGCAGAGGGTTGAGTGATTAAGAGGGTATAGGGGTTAAGGGTTGAGGAATTAAGAGGGAATAGGGGTTGAGGGATCAGGGTTTAAGGGTTGAGGGTTCAGGGCTAAGCTATTAAGATGGTATAGGGGTTGAGGGATTAAGGTTTAAAGATTGAGGGTTTGGGGTTGAGGGATTAAGAGGGTATAGTGGTAGAGGGATTAGGGTTAAAGCGTTGAGGGTTGAGTGTTGACGGTTGAGGGATTAAGAGGTTATAGGGGTTGAGGGATTATGGTTTAAGGGTTGAGGGTAGAGGGTTGAGGGATTAAGAGGGTATAGGGGTAGAGGGATTATGGTTGAATGGTTGAGGGTTTGAGAATTAAGGGTTAAGGGATTGAGAGGGTATAAGGGTTGAGGGATGAGTGTTTAAGGGATGAGTCTTCAGGCTTGAGGGAATAAGAGGATATAGTGTTAGATGCATTAAGGTTGAAGGGTTGAGGGATTAAGAGGGTATAGGGGTTAAGTGATTAGGGTTTAAGGGTTGATGGTTGAGGTTTGAGGGATTAAGAGGGTATAGGGGTTGAGGGATTAGGGTTTAAGGGTTGATGACTTAGGGTTGATGGATGAAGAAGGTATAGTGGTTGAGGGTTCAGGGTTTAGGATTGAGGGATTAAGATGGTATAGGTGTAGAGGGATAAGGGTTGAAGGGTTGAGGGATTAGGGTTTAAGGGTTGAGGGTTGAGGGTTGAGGGATTAAGAGGGTATAGGGGTAGAGGGATTAAGGTTGAAGGGTTGAGGGTTGAGCATTGAGGGTTGAGGGATTAAGAGGGTATACGGGTTGATGGATTAGGGTATAAGGGTTCGGGGTTGAGGATTGAGGTATTAAGAGGGTATAGGGGTTGAGGGATTAGGGTTTAAGGGTTGAGGGTTGATGGTTGAGGGATTAAGTGGGTATAGGGGTTTAGGGATTATTGTTTAAGGTTTGATGGTTGAGGGTTGAGGGATTGAGAGGGTATAGGGGTAAGGGGATTAGGGTTAAAGAATTGAGGGATTAAGAGGGTATAGGGGTTGATGGATTAGGGTTTAAGGGTTCAGGGTTCAGGGTTGAGGTATTAAGAGGGTATAGGGGTTGACGGATTAGGGTTTAGGGGTTGAGGGTTGAGGGTTGAGGGATTAAGTGGGTATAGGGGTTTAGGGATTATTGTTTAAGGTTTGATGGTTGAGGGTTGAGGGATTGAGAGGGTATAGGGGTAAAGGGATTAGTGTTGAAGGGTTGAGGGATTAAGAGGGTATAGGCATTGAGGGATTAAAGCTTAAGGGTTGAGGGATTAAGAGGGTATAGGGGTTGAGGGAATTGGGTTTAAGGGTCAGGGGTTAAGTTTTGAGGGTTTAAGAGGGTATAGGGGTTGAGGGATTAGGCTGTAAGGTTTGGTGGTTGAGGGTTGAGGTTTGAGGTTTGAGGCTTACGGGTTGAGTGATTAAGAGGGTATAGGGGTAGAGGGATTACAGTTCAAGGGTTTAGGGTTGAGCGTTGAGGGTTGAGGGATTAAGAGGGTATAGGGGTTTAGGGATTAGGGTTTAAGAGTTGAGGGTTGAGGGTTGAGGGATTAAGAGGGTATAGGTGTAGAGGGATTACGGTTGAAGGGTTGAAGGTTGGGGGTTGAGAGTGGAGGGTTGAGGGATTAAGAGGGTATAGGGGTTGAGGGATTAGGGTTTAATGGTTGAGGATTGAAGGTTGAGGGATTAAGAGGGTATAAGGGTTGAGGGATTTGGGTTTAAAGGTTTAAGGGTCGAGGGTTGAGGGTTAAGGGATTAAGAGGGTATAGGGGTAGAGGGATTAGGGTTTAAGGGTTGAGGGTTGGGCATTGAGGGTTGAGGGATTAAGAGGGTATAGGGGTTGATGGATTAGGGTTTAAGGGTTGGGGGTTGAGTGTTGAGGTATTAAGAGAGAATAGGGGTTGAGGGATTAGGGGTCAAGGGTTTAATGGTTGAGGGTTGAGGGTTGAGGGATTAAGAGGGTATAGGCGTAGAGGGATTAGGGTTGAAGATTTGAGGTTTGAGCGTTGAGGGATTAAGAGGGTATAGGCATTTAGGGATTAGGGTTTAGAGGTTGAGGGATTAAGAGGGTATAGGGGTTGAGGGATTAGGTTTTAAGGGTCAAGGGTTCAAGTTAGAGGGATTAAGAGGGTAGAGGGTATTGGGTTGAGTGATTAAGAGGCTATAGGTGTAGAGGGATTAGGGTTGAAGGGTTTAGGGTTGAGTATTGAGGGTTGAGGGATTAAGAGGGTATAGAGGTTGAAGGGTTTAGGGTTTAAGGGTTGTGGGTTGAGGGATTAAGAGGATATAGGTGTTGAGGGATTAGGGTTTAAGGGTTTAGGGTTCAAGGATTAAGATGGTATAAGGGTTGAGGGTTGAGGTTTGAGGGTTGAGGGATTAAGAGGGTATAGGGTTAGAGGGATTAGGGTTGAATGGTTGAGGGTTGAGAATTGAGGGTTGAGGGATTAAGAGGGTATAGGGGTTGATGGATTAGGGTTTAAGGATCACAAGTTAAGGGTTGAGGGATTAAGAGGGTATAGGGTTTGAGGGATTAGGGTTTCAGGGTTTAGGTTTGAGGGTTCAAGGATTAGGAGGGTATAGGGGTTGTGGGATTAGGGTTTAAGGATTGATAGTTGAGGGTTGAGGGATTAAGAAGGTATTGGGGTAGAGAGTTTAGGATGGAGGGTTCAAGGATTAAGAGGGTATAGGGGTTGAGGGATTAGGGTTTAAGGGTTGATGGTTGAGGGTTGTTCGATTAAGTGGGTATAGGGGTTGATGGATTAGGGTTTAAGGGTTGACATATTAAGAGCACATAGGTGTTGAGGTATTAGGGTTTAAGGGTTGAGGGTTGAGTGTTGAGGGATTAGGTGGGTATATGGGTGGAGGGATTATTGTTGAAGGGTTGAGCATTGAGTTTTGAGAGTTGAGGGTTGACGAATTAATATGGTATAGGGGTTGAATTATTAGGGTTTAAGGGTTGAGTGTTGAGGGTTGAGTGATAAAGAGGTTATAGGGATTGAGGGATTAAGAGGGCATAAGGTTTGATGGATTATGGTTTAATGGATGAGGGTTGAGGGTTGAGGGATTAAGAGGGTATAGCGGTAGAGGGATTAGGGTTGAATTGTTGAAGTGTTGAGGGTTGAGGGTTGAGAGTTGAGTGTTGAGGGTTGAGGGATTAAGAGGGTATAGGGGTAGAGGGATTAAGAGGGTATAGGAGTTGAGGGATTAGGGTTTAAGGGTTGAGGGTTGAGGGTTGATGGATTGATAGGGTATAGGGGTATTCATCTCTCCCACCATCTCCATCTACCCTATATTCCTTAACCATTTAAACCCTTAATCCTTAAACCCTTAATTCTTAACCCTCTACCCTCTATCTCTCTCTCAATCTATCTCTCCCTCCCTCTATACATCCATCTCTCCCACTATCTCTTTCTTCCCCTCTCCCTCTCCATCTCTCTCTCCCTCTTTCTCTCCCACTCTCTGTTTCTCCCACTCTCCCCCTCTCTCCCTCCCACTCTATCTTTCTCCCACTCTCGCCTTCTCCCAATCTCCCACTCTTTCCCACTCTCTCTTTCTCCAACTCTCCCCTTCTCCAACTCTCCCACTCTCTCCCTCTCTCTCTTTCTCCCACTATCCCCCTCTCTCCCTCCCTCTCTATCTCAATCTCTCCCACTCTCTTTCTCCCCCTCTCTCCCTCCCTCTCTCTTTCTCCCCTCCTCTCCCTCCCTCTCTCCCTGTTTCTCTCCCACTCTCCCCCTCTCTCCATGCCACTCCATCTTTCTCCCACTATTTCTTTCTCCCACTCTCCCCCTCTCCCCTCCCTCCTATCTCTATCTCTCCCTATATCTCTTTCTAACCCTCTCCCTCCCTTCCTCCCTCCCTCCCTCTCCCTCCCTTCCTCCCTCTATCTTCCTCTTTCTCTCCCACTCTCCCTCTACCTCTCTCTCTCTCTCTCTCACATGCACACACTCACCTCTATCTCCTCTACTATAACGGTGCAGAGGAGAGATATAGAATTAGTATAGAGGGTATAGACAAAGAGGTAGGAAAGAAATATCTTAAGAAAACCATATTTCATATAATGCACTCACGTTATAACGCACTTGCATTATAACATGAGCACATTTTTTACTCCACTAAAATCGGTAAAAGAATTCTATATACCCGTGATGTCAAGGCCCAAACTCTGCTTATTCCCCTAGTTTTGCACATGCTCCAACAAAAAGTAGCTTTTTGATGATGTTGTGAACTGTGTAAGCATGTTTTTCACATTCCATCACCTTTTCCATGATATTTCTACCACCTTTGCATGAAATAGAAGAGTTTCCATGTTGAAAGACATATAATATCAATTGAAGTTTGAATTCCATTGAAAATTGATATATAATTGAAGTTTGGAGGGGCAAAATATTTTTAAAAAGTCAAACTGTTGTGGAGTTTGAAGAAAGAAGAAGCTAAGGCTACATAATTAGGTTGAACTCCTCCATTTGAGAGTCTGGTTTTTTAGGTATGTGAAGTATTTACACATTTTATTTCATTCTATTATGGCTTGCTTACATTTTTGTTTGTCATTATAACCTTATGTTGTCAATGCATATTTTAAATTACACAATTATATACACTTTCCAATTACCATTTTAAACTTGATACAAAGCATCTACTAGGATCCACAAATCATCAAGGGTACTTCTGACCCTTACTTAAATTGAAGAAGATCAATGAACAAACTCAATCATCTTTTCATCAAAACATTAGAACTTGATTTGAACTCTTTGTCAGACTCAAAAAAATAGGTTAACCATCATAAAATTTATTGTAACATAGCATAAAGCTGATTATAAACTCAGAACAATTCAATTCATTCATGATTCACTAATTCAAGAACTCAATGCTACAACTTACATCGAAAAATAACAAAAAATCATGGAAGGTAACTACCAACCTTTATCCATAAATCCAAGACACTATAATAAATATGTTATTGATTTAAATAAGCCAAATACACATTCCAAATATCTCACCAAAATTCATCCTTTGAGCATGCTTCCCCTTGCAGTATTTGAAACCCATGGTGCAGGGGCACCTACAACCATGTTTCAAAATCTACTTTGGTGACAATATGTCTTAAGGTCTTTGGGTGAGTTCAAGACTTTTTAGATGCTTTGTCATAGATTTTATTGAAAATAAGGTCTAAATAGACCAATATTTCATGTATTTAGGGATTTTGTGAGTTTGGTGATCAAATGTGTAAGTATGCACTCTTGCTTCAGAAAATTGTCAATTTTTCCATATAATCTTTGAAGGAAAATTATTCAAATTGTAAATGGAAGTGCAATACAAGAGTCTAGAATTTGTATTAGGGATTAAATAAAGGTTTCTGAGTGGTCTTAGGTGTCTTGGACAACAAAGTTTCATAATTTTGTTTATTTAGCAAAAGTTGCCAATGTTAGCAATTTTTAAGACAACTGAAGGTCTTGGTAGTTACCAGGTGGTTATTGGTTGGTTATAGTTAATTTTCATGATACTAAACCACCAATTTCATGATTAATTTTCCCACATAAGGTCATTACCCTACTGTCCCAAGAAACACTCCAAAACACAAGCAAAAACAAGGTTTTCCAAGGATTTCACAACTCTGAGCCTCTCTCATTCCTTTGAAGGGTCCAAACACCTTCCAATAACTCTACACAAACTGCTGTACTACACAAGAAGAAATAAACACCTTTCTTGACACACTTATTCAACTATATTTCTCTTCACAAAATATTTGATTCATATACTCAATTTAGCATTAAGAGTTCCCAATTCCTTAAGGACCTTCAAAACACCTTGAAAATATTGAAAATAATTGATTACAAT
The DNA here is from genome assembly GCA_007115665.2 of Sequoiadendron giganteum. Taxonomy (NCBI): domain Eukaryota; kingdom Viridiplantae; phylum Streptophyta; class Pinopsida; order Cupressales; family Cupressaceae; genus Sequoiadendron; species Sequoiadendron giganteum. The sequence goes on along the minus strand of CM021100.1, from coordinate 481,990,661 downwards.
TAACTAGGTTCCTCAAAACATCAACCAATGATTATTTCATTCACAAGTTGTCATTAATCTTCCATAATGGCACCATTGTTTACAAACACAAACTATAACTCTTAAGAAACAACCAAACCATTATTTTCTTAAGAAATATTTGTTTGAGTTATTACAACAAAAAGGAAACCTTTCAGAAGTCTACCCTTACACACAAACTTGGTTCCTTTGTTGACTATCCATATTACTCATAGCCAAGCATTTGCAAATTGTCACATGTATCTCCCAAACCATGCACACACTTCAGACTGTGATACTCATTTTGGACACCCATTTCCCTCATAAAAAACATATTACATGATGGATATTAAGTCCTTCAGAGAAAATACTTGTAAACTAGTTGTTTCGGTTTGAGAATAAGCCTAACTAAGCCTTAGTACAAACAAGGGTTATTGGTTTTGCTACCCGCAACACCAAAGCCTCATAACCAATACATCAAATACCTTTCATTTGACCCACCCAAGCTTATAATTCCATTAAAAGTTCATTTCCAAACACATTTCCATAAATCCTAAGCTCTAAGCTTCACAATTCCCTGTTTTACTAGTCTAAACATATTTTTACAGTCAAGAAAAAATATTTTCTTCACACCTTAGTCCTCACCATATGATTGGTAACCTTTGAAATATGAAATTTCATGCCACAAGGATTTTTTACACCAAAATTGAGAACTTTCACTGAGTATAATGGGAGAAATACAATTTCTCATGTTCATTGTTTACCCTAATAGAGGGTATGATATTTTTAGATAAAAATTGGAATATCTGACTCAAAAGTTAAGAAAAATGCATGAAAAAAATTGTATGTTGGAGGTGATTGACTTTGAAAACACTTAAAAACATCCAACCAAGCATTCCTTCCTACAAAAATTCGTACAAGAGCCTGAAACAATGAAATTATGAAGAAAATGTAGAAAAATAGTGTGTTTATTCATTCAAAATCAGATATTCAATCACCCACAAATTTTCAAATGTACATGAGGCCTTATAAAGGAATTAAATACATGTATTATCAACTTTCAAGTGCCTCCAAGTGAAAATAATCCCATATGACCTTTCACCTTTCCTATTTCACAGTTTTTGTAACTTTTGCAAATAGTGACAAATTTATAAAATACACATAGGACTTAAACAATAAACTTCCTAATGATTCCCATACATGGAAAATATATTTAATGACCCTCTTAAAACATGGAGATACCCAAAATTGAATCAAATTTCAAAATTGAAGCATAGATTGTCAAGGTGCTCCTGCACCACAAACTTATCAAACAATCATAATGACATTACACTCATTAGTTTCCAGAATCGCCATCATGGTTATTCACTTTCACATAGAAATGTGCTCTGGCCAGCCTGGTGCTTCCATAGTTTGTATATACATATATATGACATAAGTTGATAGTTTGTGTGCTTTTCCATGCTTCCATTTTGAGTCTATCTTGCAATCATGGCATGTCACATTACCACTTTTCTTTAAGGCATTCTGGATTGAAAAAAATCATGTCACATTTGTCTATGCTAGGTTAACTTTTGTATAGGATGATTGTAAGTATTATTTAAATGAAGCCTTGAATGACATGTATTTTTCAATTAAATTTAATGGATACATTTTTTAGGAACTAATCTTCGTCTCATTACCATGGTACAAATAAAATTATACGCCATGCTAAAGAAAAAGACAAAGAGGAAACTAATAGATGAAGATAAAGAAACTTTCAAAGAAAAGGAGAGAGTTCAGGTGGTGGCATATCATGAAAAGAATAAATTGGAAACGATTGATGAAAACAAGCCAATTGAAGAGGAACCCCAACCATCAAAAAGAGAATGATAATTCATAGCACAACAAGCATGAATGCGAAAGCATCGTCATAAGATAGATTTAGATACCGTAGTTGGAGACACACCCTCTACAACAAGTGAATATGAAGGGACACCATTAAGCACAAGCGAATATGGAGGGACACCATCTAGCACAAGTGAATATGGATGAACACCATCTACTACAAGTGAATATTGAGGGACACTATCTACTACAAGTGAATATTGTTGGACACCATCCAACACATCTCAAGTTGACAATACATCATCACTCAAATTTGATGAAGAAGGTATGCCATAATCCCCATGTGAACCTCAAGGTATGTCCTCTTCACCACCCTCGATCAAAGGTATGCAATCTAGCCCACCTCAATCAAATATTGATGAAATTTCTAATGTTGAGATGTATGTACCTAGGAGAACACCACTTAGAATTTTGTGTAGAAATCCAAAGTATTTCATTAATATTGATGATGATATTTTGCAGCACATGGAAGGTAAGATTTCAACACACACTTGTAGAAAATATCCTGATAAGATTTGGGAATAATTATTTGAAAGGATAAATGAGACTGCAAGAAGTCAACTATTTGTTGAAATGATGCGAGGTGTAAAGTATAGGAACATCATGAAGACTCGTGGGTTGAGAAAATCGAATGCATCGAGTGAAGACAATATTGTGAAGAATCTAATGGATTCTTATGAGAGTGTGGGTAAGACCTCACACTCAAAGGATAGTAATGTCCCTGACATGTCATTACATCAACTTTGGTAAGTTTTCAAACAAAGAGAGCTCATCTCATTAGAAATATGAGTGAATAAACGGTAATTAGTAGAAAAAAAATATCAAGATCCATTCAAAGGTGACAAAGAATTGAGGAAAATGATTCAAATGAATTATGGGCATTCTTGGGGAGAATATCACGAAAAGATAAAGAAGTTGTTGAAGCCTTGAGAACACTAATTGAAGAGTATTGGAAGAATAACACAATGACATTTCCAAATCAAAGGGATGTGGTAAGAAGAAGAATCGGTAGTTGGAATCGTGAGCCACATCCAAAGAATTTTTTGGATATGACTCAAACCTATTTTTTTTGAAAATTTGAGAATGATTATCCTCAAATTAGTATTTCTCAAAGATTTTTTGAAATTCTTAAACCTTTTTATGTCAAGATAAATCACACATGCACTACTTTTTTTTGTAGACTACACATTGAATTTTCTAACCATTATGATGTTTATCATTCTATATGTTTAGATTTGCATACTAACGATGTTTTGCAAGATTGTGGCATAGAAGCACCACCAAAATCTTCAAGAGAGTTCTTATCAAAAAAATCATGTGAAATAGAGGATGGCCAAATATTCTACAGGATAGCATGCTTGGATGGTTCATGTGAGCATTGTGATGGCTTCCTGCATATGCCAGTATGTCAACATATGGAAAGCATAGATGAGGTGGGATAGAAACTAGTAGAGTTTGGGAAGTATTAAATAGTGGCATATGCTACAAAAAATGGGTCTCAAGCAAAAAGGTGTGATTTGGTTATTGAGAACATTCCAATGTACCAGTTTATGTCCACATTTCATGACAATATACTGTCTAAGTATGTAATGCATACCCATAGAGCCCGATGGTTGGTCACACAATTCAAGCTATGCATGGACACCTTTCTAGTTGGAAGCATAGTATCAGTGGTTGACTTTGTGGAGAACTACACTCTATAGCCACAACATGAGGTGTAGTCATAATATTACAACTCCACACAGGTTTCCATATTTATGCACATAGCATTCATTCATGCATCTGATAGTATAGATGACCAAAGGAAGGTATTGAGGGAGTACCACTTTTACATTAGTGATGATCGCACACATTCTCTAGAGTTCATGCAAGGTTGATTCTAGATGTTCTACAATGGTTTGGCTCAGAGGGGCATAGAATATGATCGACATATAATATAGTCTGATAACTGTGCAACACAGTTCAAGAACTCATGCATGTTCTACTGGTTGTGCAAGATGCATGTCATTATAGGTGTTCAACATATGTGGAAATTTTGTGAGGCTAGACATGGAAAGGGGGAGCATGCGTGAAAATAACATCAGCATGAGAAGAGTTAAAGTATAAAGATAGTGCAAAGTTGACAGATGCAAAATCAATCATCAAGTGGTGTAATGCTTTGATGGGTCCAAGTAATGAAGGTACATCTTCAGTTTGTAGAATTTTTTGGTTGATGGATGATACTAACATTGCATCATATGAAAATTGTTTTACACTAACAAGATTAAGTGAGGTACACTCTTTTCTTAGCTCAAATGTAGGTTCATAAAGTATCGATACACAAAAGATGGCATGATTTTTTTCATGTACAATGCAAGCCTATAATGATTGTGAGTTAAGGGAGTGGGTTGATAAATGGTTGAAAAGTTATCTTAGCCCACTTCATATGTATCACCCTCTGATGGCATTGGAACTAACATAGATGGAATCATTGGTCGACTTTGACCACGTATCAAATCTAGTTCAACCAGGTGATATATCTACTTGCTTAGTTGTAGAAATTCCATATTGCTATCTTACTTTGTATTGTATTCATAATGTTGACAAATTTCATGATATTTTCTACACATATCAATGTAGGGCATGTTTATGTAGTTATTGCAGATGAAGACAATGAAGAGGGAAAAAACTATTACTTGTATCATTGTGTTGAGGCCAAAAATAAATTGGAGGCCCCAGTTATAGATGGAGAAAACATTGAATACCCTATAGGCTCAGTTGTGGTTACTGGAACATGGCTTAGAAGGTACCCACATTCAAGTGTTAAACATTGGCTATTTCAGGACTTTGAAATACATCGTAAGATTCTTCATTACTCAAACCTTGCGTGGCATCCAATTTTCTTTTGACCAAATATGGGGTTAGACCTTTGAACAAGACCTTGTGGAAGGTCTGTGAGTCTTACCATGAGGCAATACTTGACACAATAAAGAGTAGAGAAGACTCGGATGGTTCGTTGGATTAATTTGTAAGTATATGCACATTGGTTCTTATTAATTTATACTTTTATGCACATTAATTTGTTTGATGCCAATGCTATCATCTTATTTTACTTTGCATATTTTTAAGTAACATACTAAACAGTGATTGGTGTCCCCTTGAAAAAAATGTAGATATATGAGCCATCCAAGAGAATGTCAGCCAAAAAAGCAATGCAACATCCTTATTTTGATGATCTTGATAAATCTCAATCATGATTTTAAGCCATTAGAAAAGTGTGTGCAAAGCTTGGTGAGGGAATTTCAAGTTATTCATTTGGAGTTAACCTTATCATGAGTAGCTATGATGTAGACATTATAAGAGCATCTGAAATTTCAACTTACACTATTCATGAGAGGTGTTGTGTGTAATAGGTATGTTGGAATTCCTAGTGAAGATGTATGACTAGGAGTGACTAAGTTGTGAGACCTGCATGCCTATCTGTATGTGCCTTCCACCTATTTTTATTTCATTTCCATTTTGGATGCTCTTTTTTTTTCCTCTTTTACTTTGCATATTTGTAAATAAACTACTAAAAATTGATTGATCTCTCATTGCAAAAAATGCTGATTTATGAGCCATCAAAGAGAATCTCAACCAAAAAAGAAATGCAACATCCTTATTTTGAAGATCTTAAAAAATCTCAAATTTAATTTCAAGCCATTATAAAAGAGCGTGTGAAGCTTAGCGAGGGAATCTCAAGTTACTTAATTGAAGTTAACCTCATAATGAGTGCCTATGATATAGACATTTAAAGAGAATATTGATTGTATGAGTGACATTGTAAAAGATCTGTGAGAACGAAGTACCTAAGGCATTGTAATGAGATTTACTTACATAATGAGATTTACTCAAATATTGTAATTTTGGAGTTTATGTTTGGTGTAGTAGCACCTTGTTCTGTAAATGCCTTCAATAGGAAAATTTGCAACATTTGAATTTTGAAATGCAAACAATGTGAAAAAGGTCATGTAAAGGTCATATGTAATGTATTCAAAGTATCAATGAGGTCATTAGGTGATTAGAGAAGTGATATAAAGCAAGTAAGGTTGAATTAGGATGTTTTAGATGTGTGTGTGTTTATTTGTGCAGGGGAATTGAAGAAACAAAGGTGGAGTTGCTGCTAAAGGGTTTTATGATGATTTTTCAAGTGAAAAGAGTGGCTCCAAATGGTGTTTTGAGGAAATATTCTCAAATGACTTCACAAAAAAATGACTGATGTAGATAGCTATTATTGAGTTACAATACATACTTCAAAATCAACAGAGACTATCTTGGAACATGTGCATCAAAAATGACCTTCTTTGTTGTCCTCATTAGGCTAACTAGGCCTACTTTACAAAGGAACATACCTTTAAACATTCAAGAACCCCCTTAACTTTTTGGGGCAGCAATTATCATGTATCCAAACCCTCAGATTCACAATTTATCTCAGAACAAACTCACTCCACCATGCCAAACCAAAATCCTTATTTTATGCTAGTATAAGGAGGGTTTATTGAAAGGAATGGTTCAATACCTTACCAGAAAATGAAACCAACTTAGACCTTCTTCAAATCACCTGAAAAATCTCAAAATACAATCACCCAACCTCTACATGCAATATTTTATCAACCCCTAGGGTGAAACCTCATTTTTCATGCCCTTTTCCATCAAAATCTATAGGGCCAACAACACAAACCCCATAAAACTTATTCCCTTTCACTAATAAATTTCCAATCTAATCCTATAGGATCATGTTGGGCCCCTCTAGAAAAATCTCTCTCAGTTTTGGCTATCTCAGAGTGGTTTTCTTGTGGTGGCTTATTTTCACTTGATGGAAAAAGTGTCAAATTCAAGTTGTGCAAAGTTGTAAAGTGGTGCAATTTTCACTCTGCAATGCATGTGACCAAAATAACTACTCCAACACATCTGAATAGGTATGGTCTTGTTTCACACTGAAACACATGGAATCACTTTGAGCTATGTTCCACCGACTCGATCCCTTAAGGGTCCAAAGTGCAAAATGGCTGCAAACTTCAGAATGCTATTACTCAGATACCGTGATGCTCCAAAAATTATCATCTAATCCTATAATATCATGTTGGGCCCCTCTACAAAAACCTCTCCCGGTTTTGGCTATCTCGGAGTGGTTTTCCCATGGCAGTGGATTTTCACTTGATGGAAAAGCATCAAATGCAAGGAGTGCAAAGTGGTACAACTTTCATTCTGCAACTTGTGTGACTAGCGAGCTATTCCAGCACATTCAAATACATATTTTTATGCTAGGAATGGTCCTCTTTCACATTGAAACATGTGGAATCACTTCGAGCTATGTTCCACTGAATCGATCCCTTAAGAGTCCAAAGTGTAAAATGGCTACAAACTTTAGCATGTTATTACTCGGATATCATGACACTTAGAAAATTCTCATCAAATCCTAAAATATCGCATTGGACCCCTCTATAAAAAACTCTCTCAGTTTTGGCTATCTCAAAGCGGTTTCCTCGTGGCGGTGGATTTTCACTTGATGGAAAAGGTGTCAAATTCAAGTTGTGCAAAGTTACAAAGTGGTGCAACTTTCGCTCTACAACTTGTGTGACCAAAATAACTACTCTAGTGTATCTGAAAAGGTATTTTTATGCTAGGAATGGTCTTGTTTCACATCCAAACATGCAGAACCGCTTTGAGCTACGTTCCATCGATTCAATCCCTTAAGGGTCCAAAGTGCAAAATGGCTGAAAACTTTAGCATTCTATTACTAGGATACCGTGACACTTATAAAATTATTGTCTAATCCTATAGGATCATGTTGGGCTCCTCTACAAAATCCTCTCTCTTTTTTGGCTATCTTGTAGTGGTTTTCTCGTGGTGGCAGATTTTCACTTGATGGAAAAAGCATCAAATGCAAGCAGTGCAAAGCTGCAAAGTGGTGCAACTTTCGTTTTGCAACTTGTGTGACCAAGCAGACTATTCCAACACATTTGAATAAGTATTTTTATGCTATTCATGGTCTTGTTTCACACTGAAACACATGGAATCACTCCAAGCTACGTTCCATCGGATCGATCCCTTAAGGGTCCAAAGTGTAAAATGGCTGCAAACTTCAGCATGCTATTACTCAGATACCGTGACACTTAGAAACTTATCGTCTGATCCTATAAGATCATGTTCATCCCCTCTACAAAAACCTCTCTCAGTTTTGGCTATCTTAGAGTGGTTTTCCTATGGTGGAGTATTTTCACTTGATTGAAAAAGTGTCAAATTCAAGTTGTGCAAAGTTGCAGAGTGGTGCAACTTTCGCTCTGCAAATCATGGGACCAAACTAACTGCTCCAACACATCCAAATAGGTATTTTTATTCTAGGAATGGTCTTGTTTCACACTGAAACACATGGAATCACTCTGAGCTACATTCCACCGGATTGATCCCTTAAGGGTTCAAAGTGCAAAATGGCTACAGAATTTATCATGCTATTAATCGCATACTATGACACTTAGAAATTTTTTGTCTCATCCTATAGGATTTTGTAGGGCCCCTCTACAAAAACCTCTCTCGTTTTTGGCTATCTTAGAGTGGTTTTTCCATGGCGGCGGATTTTCACTTGATGCAAAAAGTGTGAAATGCAAGTAGTGCAAAGTTGCAAAGTGGTGCAATTTTCGTTCTGCAAATCATGTGACCAAATAGACTATTCCAACATGTCTGAATAGTTATTTTTATGCTAGGCATGATATTTTTCTGCACCAAAACACGTGGAATCACTCTGAGCTACATTCCACTGAATCGATCCCTTAAGGGTCCAAAGTGCAAAATGGCTTCAAACTTCAGCATGCTATTACTCAGATATCGTGACACTTAGAAAATTGTCATCTAATCCTATAGGATCATGTTGGGCCTCTCTACAAAAATCTCTTTCGGTTTTGGCTATCTCAGAGTGGTTTTCCTGTGGCGACAAATTTTCACTTGATGGAAAAAGCATCAAATGCAAAACAGTGCAAAGTTGCAAAGTGGTGCAACTTTCATTCTGCAACTTGTGTGATCAGGGAGACTGTTCCAATGCATTTGGATAGGTATTTTATGCTAGGCATGGTCCTCTTTTGCTCTGAAACATGCAAAATCACTTCGAGCTCCATTCCACTGTATTGATCCCTTAAGGGTCCAAAGTGCAAAATGTCTGCAAACTTCAGCATGCTATTATTCAGATATCGTGATGCTTAGAAACTTCTTGTCTGATCCTACAGGATCGCATTGGGCTCCTCTAAAAAAAATCTCTTAGTTTGGGCTATCTCAGAGTGGTTTTCCCATGGCGATGAATTTTCACTTGATGAAAAAAGTGTCAAATTCAAGCTGTGCAAAGTTGCAAAGTGGTACAACTTTTGTTTTGCAATTCGTGTGACCAAACTAACTGCTCCAACGTGTTCCAATAGGTAGGTTTATGCTAGGAACGGTCCTCTTTCACACCCAAATACGTGGAACTGATCCGACTTTCATTCAATCAGTTTGATCCCTTATGATGGCATGCAAAACACTGGAAAAGAGAAACATACAAATGACAATTGAGAAGTCCAAGTATTCCACACAAAAAGAGTATGATCATTGGTACATAGCACCTTGTTTCTCCATTTGATGAAGAAGGTCTAGTTCAGTGGTTTTAGTGATTATATGATGGTGAATAGGTTGGTCAATAGGTTCTTGTGGGTATTTTGAGCATTATTTTTCTTGAATAAGGTAAATTAAGACCATTAGGTATGTTTTAGGGTGAATTTTTGGTCTAGTGATAAAAAATGTGAAAAATTCATTCTTGCACTAGAAGTTGTCTTTATAGCCTTTGAAGGAAAATTTGTGAATTTGTAAATGACTGTGAAAGAAGAGAGTTTTTTCGATGTAATAAGGCTATTTGTAACCCATTTTTGTGGGTTTATATGTCACTAAATGTGCTCATTAGGTTGGAGGAGTCTAAAGTTGCAAATTTGTAAGTTGTTTAAAGCAACAAATTTGAAATGCAATGGTTACATGCTTTTAAAGTTGGTTTTTAGTTAGTTGAGGGTGTGGATCAGTTAGAGAAGGGTGTAAAACACTATGTAAAGCCTTGAGAGGCTCGAATGGAGGTTGTTGATGAACGTTTGGAGATGATCTAATAAGAATTATTGACATTGCTCTCTTTTTTTTAGATTTTTGATACAAACTTGTTGATCCCATAGTTGGTATGACTTCCAGCTTCCTATATGGTCCGAAGGCTAACATGGATTGAAAGAGGGCTGATTTGGCTTTCTTTTGGCGGTGGTTTGGTGAAAAACCCTAAAGTAATAGGAGAGTTTTTATTGTCGAGTCTTAGTGGGCATATTTGAGAGAAGTTGTGTCAAATCAAAACTTGGTTGAGCCACTCTGCATCACCAATGGTTCTTTGCAATTCAAAGAGTGATTGAGAGCATATTGATTTGTTAAATAAACTTATTCATGGGTCTAGGACAACGTTGAGTCAATTTCTTATTTATATTATAAATTAAAACTTACTTTCTCCCGAGTCCATTTCGTATACAAGAAATAATGTTGCAAAAAATTGACATATAAATCTTTCAATAGTGACGCATCAAGAACATATTGGAATACTTTTATGAATTGTTTCACGAAATGCCAATTGTAAAATTGTTTTTTTCTTTTAGATAAAGTTGTTTAGCATCAATCAATTAATATTCAAGACAGACCATGAAGGACAACAATGATCAATGCTAGGGCTAACCAATTAATAATTATACACCTGAATAGTTCAAGCATGTACATGTCAATAAGGGAAGCACAAGTACTCAAAAACACATAAACCTCAAAAATTATACACACGAATACATAGTATACACAAATTAATACAAAGTATATACACAAATACAAGGTATATGCATGAAAACACATAAGCCACAAAGTATACATTTGAACTCATGTAAGTCACAAATTATACATGTAAGTTGTAAAGTATACACTTGAATACACATAACTCATATCTATTGAACCATCAATTTAGAATACAAATATGGACAAACATCGATAAAAGATATTTGTATTAACCAAATAGCCATGTAGGAATACATCAATATATGTCGATGTAAGTATGAAATATATGTACAAAATAGCCATATAGGCTTATGAGAATCCCATATAGGCATACAATGTCAAATATGTCGAATAAAAAATATGTACAAAACTACCATGTAGGCATACAACAAAGGGCTTTGGAATCAAAAGTCATTGCTCTCCATGCCCTAGAAATAAAATATTTCCCTTTCCTTTTTGATTAGATGGTGATAGGGCTGTCACTCATTTTTTTTGCACTCGAGGAGTGCTCCTGCTGCTCCTCCTAGGGTTTAGTTCATGGTGAAGTTTTAACTATTACAATAAGAAGTAAATACATGAATATATAGAAATTACATTATAAAAAATGATATATTTGAAAAAATAATCACTTACCACCATCTCACCAATCTCTATCCATGAGGGAAATATTCTCACACCCATGCTCAGGTATGCTCAAGCCTTGTATAAACCATAAAAATAGAAATTAAACTACGTGAATCAATAATGGTTTGATTTTTCACTAACATCTATAACAACAAATGTAAATTGAAATTTACTAATTTGCCTCATACCTCTCCTATCAGAGCCATCAAGGATTGTATAGAAGATGTCACACCAATCTCCATTGCCCTCATCAGATTCAGAGGTGTTTTAGATTGCAACAACTAAAAATAAAACAACAAATTATTCAACGTAATCAACGATGTGCATATAAACTACACAAATATATTAAGTACTTGATTCATTAGTTAAACTATTTATTATATTACCTCCATGTAGGTTTGATTAAATCCACCACCACTGGGAAGTGTTCCATCAAAACCTCCAATATTAGTCTTTTCAACATCTAATATTGCATATTAAATTACCATTCGTAAAACAATGCTATTAACATGCAATAAATTTATAATTGTTTACTAGTTACATACCCTAGTGATAGGTGTACTACAGAAATAAGTTGGTGGGGGGCTGGTGTATCTAGTCTCAACACTATGACCCTGCAATTTTATTAAAATCATAAAACATTTTTAGTTAATCTTGCATTTCAAAATTGAAATTTAATAAATTAAATTCAATGAACATGCACTAAATTTTACCTAACTATCAATGTCATATGCCTAATGCAAAATTTCAGTGACCCTCTCCATCTCGATAGCTATAGATGGATCCTACATACTAGTCTCTTGAGTTTCGGTGGGGTCATATGAACAAGTAGCCCCACAATATTGACACACATGTGTTTGAAGGCCACCACTCGAAGACTCCCTTAGATGGCACTGTAGAATAGGGCTAGTATGATGGATGACACTCTAGTTCAAAGTGTCAATCACCTAAAATGTCTCTATGTCAACACTTTCCTTCGTGATGGAAGGCATAACAACGTGCTCATGAGGTGGCCTAGTGAGAGCTCATCTACCTTTCATGTAGGATCTGGTTGTGCACCAAGTCTATCTTGAGCTGACCCCCCACCTCTCCCCTAGAAATCCCTTACATCAAAATAGTTTGGGATTTTGTTTAATATGAACTCACTATATAGTTTCCTAAGGAAATATTGCAAGACCTCGTAATTTTTTCATGGTGGGTAATCGAAGACCATGTACCACCTATCATAAAATTGGTCCCTAATTTATTGGTGCTAACACCAATGGATAGGAAACCTCTTCACATTTAGGGTAAGATTTTTTTGTGCGTGGGTCAGTGAATAATGAGCACAAATCACCTTTTGTAAATTTTTAAACCTTTACATCTTTCTATGATAGTTTCTTTGCATAATAATCCCTAGATGTCTGCCTCCTATCTTGCCATCCAGTTATTTGTTTGCTAATTAAATCTACATTTTTTAACATATATTTCAATGAAATTCCTAGGGTCATTCTTTCTATGGTTGAACCATTTGGATCACTCAACCTACTAATCAAATCCTCAATTTTCCCTTTTTTGTTCTCAATTTCACTCATTAAATTTTGTTGAGTGCTAGGAGGGGGTTGAGTGATTGGTGGAGGAGGTTATTGTTGTGGTTGATTTTGATCTTGAGGATCTTGAGGGTTTGCAGGTTGATTTGCATCTCCTAAAAATTCAAAGAAATATATATAAAATTCAACCTAAAACTAACTAATTCAAAGCAAAAGCCACAAAATTCTTACCTCTCACACCTCCTCCTCGTCATGGCATCATCGTTGTGAAGAAATAACAATTGTTGGTGAAGAAATTTGTTGAATTTATCCTCCTAGAATGTGAGTACAAAAATATGGGGGTTTTGGCTGTGACTGCAAGAAAAAAATAGTCAAAATAAGAATGAGATATTTTCACTTCTTTTTTTGCTTTTAACAAGCAATAACGCAAGTGTTTTATAACACACTCACATTATTGGTTTGTTGTTGGCAAGCCTCAGGATTGACACAACAAGCCATAACGTGAGCATGTTATAATGCACTCACATTATGGCTTTTCAAAAGTTTTTCGAAGGGTGTCCATGAAATGGCTACCCATTTCCATGCACCCGCCCTTTAGGTAAACGAGAATATGTTGTAAAATCAACTCTATACATGCATTTGAATTGAACTAGGTTCTTCAGTTTGAATATTCTTTGTAAGTAATTTCACATACATAGATGTCCATACCTAAACTTTTATGGTCAAGCGAAATTGGAAAAGACCTATAAGAAAAACACTTCACAATCACAGGGAAATGACAGATGTTGGAAAACCTAAATTAAATAGAAATTTAAAATATGAAGAATAGAATAGGAAAACCATGATAGTGATAAGTTTGGTATGGGGAACTGGAAGAAAGAATATCATGAAGGAAAATTTGTTATGGGAAAGTTCAAACAGTTGAGAAAAAAAAGAATATCATGAAACATATTGGTACAAGAAAAAAATTGAAATTGGAAAAGAGCTTTTAGAAAAACACTTAAGAGTTATAGGGAAATGATAGATGTTCTAAGACCCACATTATATATAATTTTAAAATATGGAGAATAGAAGAGGCAAACTATGATAATGAATAGTTTGTTATGGGGAACTAAAAAAAGGAATATCATAAAGAATAGTTTAGGGTTGTGAAGTTGAAAGAGATAAGGAAGAAAGAATATAATGAAACATATTGATATAAGACAGTGTCATCCCACGTAATTAGAAATATCCACCCCTTCCATAAACAAAGTTGGGTAGTTTGTTTTAGGGAGCTTCAAGCAGATTAGGGAAAAAAGAATATCATGCAATATATTGATGCAAGATTCGAGCTATGTTATTTGTTAATAAATATTGAAGACAAATAGAGAAATTTCATAAGAGGTGTTAGAATAGCAATTATTTGGTGCAAGTTTTCTTACATGGTTGTTTTGCATAAATGATTTGTGTGTAATATTTAATGCCAATCAACGCAACTCAAATTTACAATTAAGCATGTGGCATTATATGCATGTTCTAGATATTGTTGCATCATATAATTGTTGTCATAGCCTAAAGAAAATAGTTATTGTCATAAAGAATTGATTTTACACAATTTTTTTCCCACATTGAAGATATATTTGTATAAGTGTGGAGAAAAAAATAGTTCACTGGCTTTTAAGCGTTGTTCTAATAGCTCTTTTATCTGTTCAACTTTATATTTTTACTTAGAGAAAAAAACAATATCATGAAAGATATTGGTACAAGACAAGAAGAGAAATTGGAAAAGAGCTATTATGAAAATAGTTAACAATCACAGGAAAATGATAGATGTTCTAAAACCTAGATTAAATAGAAGTTTAAAATATGCATAAGAGGAAAACTATGATAATGAATGTTTTGTTATGGGAAATTGAAAAAAATAATATGTTGAAGAGCAGTTTGTTGTGGGGAAGTTGATATAGATGAGAAACAAAGAATATTATTAAACATATTGATATAAGACACTGCCATCCCACGTAATTAGCAAGCTCCATCCCTTAAATAAACAAACCTAGGCAGTTTATTATAGTGAGCTTCAAGTGGATCAAGAAAAAATAATATTGTGAAACATATTGATATAGGATTCAAGCTATGTTCTTTGTTAATGAATATTGAAGACAAATAGATAAATTGTATAAGATCTATTAGAATAAAATTATTTTCTACAAGTCATTTTACATGTGTATTTTGCATAAATGATTTTTCTATAATATTTAATGTGAAGCAATGTAGTTTCAATTGACAATTAAACCAGTGGCATTATAAATAGTTTTGTAGAGATATTTGCATCATATAATTGTTTTCATGGCATAGATAAAATAGGTATTGTCATAAAGAACTGGGTTTAAATAACTGATTTAGAAAGTTGAAAAGATATCTATATAAGTGTGAAGAAATTCTAGTATCTTTTTTGTCTGTTCAGCTTTATATTTTTAGCTGATAGGCTATTTGTTTGAATTTTCCACTAGGATTTTCATCAGCCCAGTCATGAATAGGAATATTTGTCTAATAGCTCTTTTACAATTTCTCCTTTTTGTTATAATATTTAGTGCAAGGCAATGTAGCTCGATAGGAAAATAGATAAATTGTAAGAGAACTATTAGGGATATACATAAGAAGCACATGAAAATAATAGATGATAAAAAAAATTAAAAATATGGAGTATAGAAAAGGAAAACTAGCATAATGAACAACTTTCTATGGGGAAATGAGAAAAAAAATACCGTGAAGAACACTTTGTTATCACAAAATTCAAATAGTTCAGTAAAAAAGAAAATTATGATACATATTGATAAAAGACATATAACATGTTTCATATTTTAAAAAATGTATATCCATATATACGGACCATGATCACTATGGCTCATTTGAGAATGCAAAAAATATTTATATATGCACATCTATATCTAGGCAGTTGTGTAATATGCTATCTTTATTTGTATTTAGGTGGACTTTCATTTAAAAAGACTGAAAAACTAGCATATGTAAGTAGTATCTAGCTTCTAAGAAAATTACTACAATACAAGCATAGGATTAAATGATATAGCATTGAGATGTTGTTAATAAAAGAGCATTTAATGGTGTAGTGTGTTCAACATGTTCATATGAAATATGTAAAGTTGATTGCACTTTAGCAATGAATGTTGTTATAGTTGATACTGAATACATTGCAAAACAATGTTGATTGCATTTGCTTGGACCCATGATCTTGATTTTCATTGTCAAGAATCATGAGCAAGCATTTTCCATTCCTATTTTGTGCTCAAAGGTAGGTAGGATTCCCACTTTTTAAGAAATATTTGAAGTTAAAAACATATTATTTGTTTGGATAACTTTTCCCCTATCATTGTTGTTCATTTTGCAGGCTATGCAACTCTAACATAATGCCTATTTTGTGCACCTTTGGCATAATAGCTATTGACATAGGAGGAATTTTAGATTAATAGGTCCTCCCCTCCAAATTTATGAGGACAACAAACATCTAGACTAGATTTTCCCTCAATTGACCTGCTGAGAAGGGTACAAATTCAAACCTTTTGTTCCCTATAGTAATGCCTCAAGTGCTTCAGAGCAGAAAATTTCCTATAGGAAACAAAAGGTTTTAATTTGTACCCTTCCTCACCAATTAATTTATGGAAAATTGAATCTGGATTTTTTCTCTCTTCATAAATTTCAAGGGGAGGAGTTACATAGTGAGGAAAAAGTATGGTATACACATGTATTTATATATAGTAGTGTGTATATAAATAGATATATACATGTTTGCATATGGATATATATTTGGTTATATGTGTGTGTTTTAAATGTGCAGACAAAGGGGAAATTAAATGCACATATTTACTTAATCATTTCTATTATTATAGTTGTATAGCGTACTGCTTTTATAAGAAAGGGTGAAAGGACCAGCTAGCAACATATACAAATATTTGCATATAGCTATACGTAGAAATATAGTAAAATAATACAAAACTATATGGATACATATACAAGAAACCTCAAAGATAAATAGATATATATATAGCTATATATACATATTCATTTATCATTTTTATTCTTGTTGATGTATCCCTTGCTGTTTCAACAATATCAAAAGTGAATTTCTATTCTTCTTCTCCTACCTTGTTTTGTTTGATCAGTATTAGAAGTGGAATGGTTACAGATCAATACTTCTAATTTATCTACCAATTTCCATTGGGATGTTGCAACACATTAATGTTTTATTTTTATTGTAAAATAGAGTTGTCAATTAGTCAACTCAAACTGTAGCATTTTGTCCTTGCAAGAAAGTCCACAAACTATGTCTACAGAAGTGGGCTTTGTTGATGGATCTTTAAAGCCCCCTAGTATTGATTTGTTGACATCTTCCACTATTTCCATTATAGAGTCTGGCTTTGAGTGTGGTGACCACCAACCTTCAAACCTTGATTTTGTAAGTATAAAATCCTTTTTTTCTATAATTGTTGCAAATTTGGTGTCATTGTTTCTAGTTCCACTTCACTTCAAGGTGACTCGATCAAGGTTTTTATGCCATAGTGGAGCTTCACAATTATGTGGGTTGGTGGTGATGGATCTAGTGGTCTCGATACATGGAAGCTGGATGGCAAGTGTTTGCTTGCATAAGGGTTGGTACACCCTGTCGTTGTTGTTAAAGTATATATATATATATATATATGTATATTTTATATATGTATATGTATATGTATATGTGTATGTATCTATATGCATATGTATATGTATATTCATATTTATATAGATATTTATATGTATATGTATTGTATATATATGTATGTGTATGTATATGTATATTTATGTGTATGTATATGTATATGTATGTATGTGTATGTATATGTGTATGTGTATGTGTATGTGTATGTGTATGTGTACATGTGTATGCATATGTATATTGAGGGATTTGAATGGTGAGTGTTTTATCCTACAAGGGTTATTGAATCTTGCCATTGTTGTACGATGGTGGGGGTCGAAGTAAATACGAAATTCAATGTTGTAGTGTGGGAAAGTATACTTTGATTAAGTTGTATTGTCGATAGAGTAAAATATGATAGATTAGATATTAAGACAGCAGATTCTCGCTTGCTTTTGTTTTTGTGTGATGTATTATGCAACTCCATGTAATTCCACATCAACGTTCCATAATGTTCTTGGTCAGAGGTTTTGCTTGTCCCCACAAGTCTTTAGGGTGCATGAAACAAAAAGTGGTGCAAAGGATGTTGAGCGTGGGTTGTGTGGTTTTGGTTTTAATGCCATTTATTTGTTCTTATGTAAATAGATTCCTACACAAATGCTTATATATGCTTGGTTTCCACATAAATAAATTTCAGCTAGTTGCATGAGTCCAGTATTGTATTACTCTAAATGAGGGATGTAACAATTGTCGAATAGTGGAAATGGTTAATACCAAAAACTATAAAATCCTTATGTATATAATTTTATATATTGCAATGTTTGAACTATGCTATATGTTTTGTCATCATTCATAGATATAGATTTATATACACATGGATACACATATGTATTTTGTTACATGTTTATGTGTAATTACTACTTTAAATATATCTATGGTTATACATGTATATTCATATATGCTAATATGGTTGAGCTTGTATGTATACTCCTAGGTTGTGCGAATACATTCAAGTACCACAACCCGATCAATTGCTGAATTTAACAAGGTTGAAAAAAACCAATGAAACCATTTGTACTATAGCCAACATAGAGAGGAAATTTGTGTGAAGCACCATAAAAAATACATCTAGCAAAGGCTAACTACATCAAGCACAAGTGCAATTCTGCATCTTGACAATCTTACCTCGCAACACCCATTGGTAATGGTAGATGCCACCCATTATATACAATCTCAAAACAATCCACCTTATGCACCAGGACAAAAATAACACTTGAAAGAAATATTCAATGATTCTTACCTTTCTATAGTTAAGCAGTTCCAACATCACATAGATGCACTTTCAAACCATTCTATTTGTCAGATATGTAGGGAAAGCTGCATAGGGATGTGCACTCATTTGTTGGGGTCAACAACGACATGTGTAAGATGCTATTCTAAAAAGGGAACCCACTGCTTCAACTATACTAATAGAATGGACCCAGGCCCACAACCATTGTTGTTAAAAAAGCTAACACATATTGAAGAAATTCTTATTGCTAGGGTGGCTCCAGTTTTACAAGTGTTCCATGCTAGAGGAGGTAAATTTAAATATAGTGGTCACACGATAAGCTTTCCTCAAGATATCTCGAGAATAGCAAAAAAATTGTCATGTGAATTGCAAGACCTTGAGCTTGTGATCATTCAACAAACCACCATTGAAGGTGATAATTATAATTTCTATGTTAATAAACACCATGTCATGGATGCTTTGAAATAAAAAATTCAATATGAAAAATACTACAATGTTGAGATTGATGTTGAGGCTCTTAATATCTTACCTGATGTAACTATTGATGTCTCCAATTTCTTGCATACAATAGAGCAAGTTTCTGACGAACAACTAATGCCATCAACCAGCTCAACAAATGTTGCTCAAGATGAAAATGGCTCTTCAAAATTTTCATCATTTATCCCTTCTTTGCCAAATGCTAAATGATAAGTCCAAGCAATCAAGCAAGAATTACGGATTGAAAGAAAAGAGCAAAATATTTTTTGCTGGCTTGAAATTAGCTCTTCTCTTGTTAATGAATACAACACTAAAGGTTTATTTACAATGGCATTTCCAACATTTTTTCCCATCGGAGAAGCACTTCCCCTCCAATCGAGGAATGCTCGATTTCATTTGCATGAGTATGCCCTCCAATTAATGAGATATTTTGACCATAGATTTGGTAAACATGTCAAGTTTAGGTATTTCCTCTACAACTTGATAATGATACATCATAGCCAACAAATTATTTGTATCTTTGTTAGAGTTGATCTAAAAGAAAAAATCCGTAAGTGATTGTCTGAATTGCGTGAATGTATCCAAGTTGCTCCTAATGGCCAAATAGTT
>CM021100.1:481868375-481966600 GCA_007115665.2 Sequoiadendron giganteum | reverse complement strand
TAAAAACATTCTCGAAAAAAATATTTTCCATTTGACTAATAAGTTTAAATTTCTGCAACCATGTTGTGTTTTCTATTTTGTCTACTTATATACCCTCAGTTTTGACATTTTTCCTTCATTCTTTGCTTCCACAAATTTTTATGTCTTCTTTCTAGATTTTCTATTAGCTTTATTTGATTCAAATATCTTCAAATGTTGATCTACAAAATTTAGTTCTCCATCATTTCACTATTTCACTCTTCCTATATATTGCATTCAAAAATATATAGTCTTGTCTACATTGCTTTTTTCCTCTCGTATATGGTAAAACTCCATGCTATTTACAACGGGTTCCTCGGGTCTATTTGCAACGAACATGGAGCTTGTTTCCTACATGGTTTGGTTGGTGGGCATGAAACTGGTTACCTAGTTTAATGGAAGCAAAATGGTGGCTTTTCACTCTTGTGGTGGTTGGAACATCTTGGCATTGTTGCTCAATTCCATAGAAGGGAGTACATGTAATATTCATTCTTCTATTATGAGGATGGCTATTGTTTTGCTTCTATTGTGAAATGTTGCACCTTGGTGTTGGTTTCATAGTAGGTTACTGAACAAGGCTGCCATCCACCTCCATTAGATACAATGTTGTAGAGCCTCCCAACTGCTCCACTTCGTAATTAACAGTGTTCTTGCTACTACTCTTGTTGTAAGTCATTTTTTATTCTCTTTTTGTTGTTCCATAAACACATCTAACCACAAGCATATATTTTAATATATTTAAATAAAAAATTTATTGTTGTAATATCATGTTCAACTCAATGTAAACATAGATGAAGAATGAGATATGAATCCCATGTGTCAAACAATTCGTACCTGAAAGACGATTATATCTGTAAGTGTAAACAAGGTTTATTTTATATATTTCTATTTCCGTGAGTTATAAATTCAACTCTTTTCTTCCTCCATGGCTACATAGGCTCCTTATATTTGTTTCTATATATACATTCATGCACGAACTCTTACATGCACTTCACTACAATAAATATAGTCTATTGTACACATTACATTTGTCCATGTTTGTATACTTGCCTTTCCAACCAAACTAAAAAAAATATCTACATGCGCCAAAAAATTCTAGCAATAACTACTCTAATGGTAACCCTGGTGGAAAGTTTAAATAGATACTCGATAAGTAAATGTCAAGTCTCACATACATTGCTTGTTTTCTATTAATATGCTTCATTATATTGTATTTCTCTCTTTGCTTTGAAGCTACCTCTAACAAAGTCTTTATTGTCGTAGTTTACTTGTTCTATTCTTCATGAAACATAAGATTGACCTATACCTTTTGACTACTTTCTATTTTCCTTTGACCCATGTATGCTTCCTAGCCCTTGGGTATTCTTCGGTGTTATCTCTATTCATCCTTAGTGCTATATGCATTTTGGATAGCAAAAAAATTGTATAAGAAAGTCTCCATATCTATGGTTTATAGGTTCTACTCTCCATTTATTAAACTTTCATTTAAAATCTGTTTTACAAGATCTGCTATTTGAGAGATTCTAAAATATTGTTACAAAAACACTTGAGAATCACAGGTAAGTGATAGATGGTCCAAACATCAACATCAAATACAACCTTAACAGAGGTAGAAAAGCATACACATTCCAAAAAAGATGAGAAAATGTGAATGTTTCTTGTCGATATTCCATTTACGTGTGATTATAAAGTCTTATTCCAATACATCTTGCAACTATTATAAAGACTACTTGTACCAATATGTTTCATGATACTCTTTTTCCCTGAACTATTTCAAGCTCCTTCTAACAAACTCTTAATTGTCATGGTTCTTTTTTTTGGATGCAACATGTTATATATTTTATATCAATATGTTCCATGATATTTATTCCCCGTTATCTATTTGAAGTATCCCAGGACAAACTATTCTTCATCGTACTCTTCTTTCCAGATCCCCATAACAAATTGTTCATTCTTGTAGTTTTCCTCTTCTATGCTGCATATTTTGAAATTCTATTTGATGTGGTTTTTCTCTATAATATTTAGTACCAAAAAAGTGTCATTCCAATACCTATTGTATAAGTGGAAAGGAACTTAGTAATCATAGGAAAAACACGGATGGTCAGAAAATCACATTAAATAGACTTTAACACCATGGAGAATAGAATAGCTAACCAACAATAATGAATAGTTTCTTATAGGCAAGTGGATATTGATACAACACAAGGAATCTATGTAACAGTCAACTCCTCAATTCAAAATTCAAGCTACATAACTTGGCATTGAATATTATACAAAACAAAGGAATTGTATAAGGACTATTATAAAAACACTTAAGAATCATAGGTAAATAGCACATGATCGAAAACCCACATTAAACATATTAATACAAGATAACTAGTTTATGTAAGAGCTGAGTTGTCAATTCAAAATTTGAGCTACGCTTTGTGGCAGTCAACCCACATTAAATGGAAGTTGTAAAGCCAATGGGTTGCAATACGCTATACAAAATGCCTATAACACCACAAACTTAATTGAAGATTCGAGGTGCATTACTTCCAACTAAATATTATAGGCAAATAGAGAAATTCTAAAACAACTATTAGAATAACACTTAACAATGACTAAACTATTTTTATGTCCAAAATGTTTATGTTTTCATACTAACACTCTGCATATATATATATAAGATTACACCTATGTTAATCTGCAATTGCTCCTACGTTAATGGGTATAACACCAAAGGAGCACACAGATAACTACAAACAATAAACAAAGGGCGAGAAAATTACCACACCTAACCATATTTTCTGATGAGAAAAAGAAGATATAACTATAATTTCTACATTTGTATAGAGGCATAATCTCTTTCAAGTCTTGAAAATGGGTATAACATCAAAGATACAAACATATAACAAAGAATAATAAATAGAGAGCGAAAGACATGAACGATAAATTGATCACTCTAACACCTTTTATACAATTTCTCTATTTGTCTTCAATATTTATTGCCAAATAAAGTACCTCGAATCTTCTATCAATATGTTTTATGATATTCATTTTTCCTCATCTATTTCAACTGTAAAGTCATCCAAAAAGCTTCATTCTGAACACTGTAAAGACTCTTTAATGACTAAACAGGTTCATATAGATGCACAAACATAACTAAAACAATAAACAAAGGGCAAAAAAATTACAACAATCTCTTCTTTTAACTGCAATTTGTCCATCCAAAACAGACATATAATCTATTTAATGTCTACAAAATGGGTGTAACGACAAAGATAGAAACATATAACAAGAAGAAATGAACAATAAATTGATCATCTGTACAAAATACCTATGCAAAATGACTTTATTTGCATTCCATTGCTAAGATGTGTACACAAAATCAAGTTTGTGAAACATGTGCACATATAACAACCAATTGCTAGAAAGGCAAAAAAATAGCCATGTATGAAATGAGAACCAAGCCAAAGGTGACATTTTTTACTATAGTATTATGTGGAATGAATGCCACAATGGATCTTTCAACAATGCAACTTAATCAATATATTTTCATGTACATTTTGAAGCACATCTCTGTTCAAACCTTGCAATGAGAATTCAACCAAAAATAATATATATGCATGTATGTATATGTGTATATATGTATATGTATATGTATATGTATATGTATGTATATGTATATGTATATGTACATGTCTAACCTCTTTCATTGTAGATCTATATGATTTTACCTATAATGTTGCACCAATACAATAGGCTTAAAAAAAAATAGTGCACTCTACATTGTCTATTTCAAATTGTTTAATGCTCCAACATAATCCAATGCTGCTCGTACTTCTTGAACACTATCAAAAATACATGTAAGTATGAAACTTTTCCATTATCAATAGATAGATTCAATGAACTAATTGTAAATATTATTGATTATTTCAAGTTTAAGATTGTTTATATTGATTTTACCAATATACTTGCTGATTTTTTATTCTTCCTTCCTAATTTTTCTTACATGTCCACTAACATACCCCCTCTTTTCTATTTGCAGGTACTAGGCTAAGGCATCCAAACGTATCCCATAATCATGATGCTTATTTCTTACAAAGTTGTTGCACTGAAAAAAAAACTTTAATATGATGGATCATATATGAAAATATTACATTTTCCTCAACTTTTATATTGTGACATGTATAATGCAACTCCACAAAATTTCTCATGGGCGTTTCATAATTTTCTTGCCTAGGGGTTTGGCTAGAGTCCCTGGGGCTCCATGACACCAATATGGTAGAGTGGATAATGAGCGTGGGTTTTATATTTTGGCTTTTAACGCCGTATATTTGTTCTTAAATATATTACTATCAATTAATGTAGTTTGAGATTAGAATTCAAAAGCCATATATTTAGTTTTTTACAATTTACCTTCTTGTCTATAGTCTTTACTGTCAAATAATGTGGTTTGAATTTAGAATTGAGAAGCCAATTCTCACATACATTCTTTGCCTTGTATCAATATGTGTCATTTTAATTTTTCACCTCATATATTTCAAGCTCTCAGTAACAAAGTGTTTATTTTTATGAGGCCTACTATTCGATACACCCCATTTGACTGCATTTTTGACTTGAGCATGTTGATACTTTATGTGGTTTAGACTATTTTGGGATGGCCATGGACATTGGATTTTATGATGGTTTCCTATTATGATGCTTATGAGGATTAAATGCATGTGATTTTTTTCTTATTGATACATTCATGTTTATCTGATTATCATGGTAGGAATGGATAAGTGGTTATGATATATATAATTGATAAGATGCTAAATTGAATTAGGCGAACATGAGACTCCTTTATAATAACATGACTGGATATGAATTGATAAAATATGTTGTTGCTAGATAAGAAAATAATTATGGATGTTGAACTTATTGATGCAAGAATTTATTATGTTACTTATATGTATATGAAATATTTGATTTAATTATGGATTATCTCGCATTGGATATATTGACAAATGTAAATTGAGTGTGCAGGTACACGCCCATGGCCAATGGGATTGGAGGTAACCAAGCGTACCCGATTGTGTTAGCCAGGTGAAGGCCACTATGGTCCATTTGAAGAATAGACCATAGTCTCTGTGTTGTATTTTATTTTGTGATTAAAAGATTTAGTGTTGAATCTTGTCACTATGCTTTTAAAGTCGGTTAAACTTTTGATGAAGGCTTTGGGGCATTTTGGAAATTCTGTTATTATGTTTGAATTTCAATTTATTTTTGAAGGTTTAAAAATGTTGAATTAATCCTTAGAATGCGTTAATTGACCCTAATTTGACCCCTAGGATGGTTACCTATGGGTTATGGGTCAAATCAAGCCCATAAATTTTGAAAATTGCAAGTTGTGACCCTTCTTAATTAACCATTAAGAATGGTAACGGATTTTGGGGATGGGGTTGGAGTGTTGGCTCCAAAATCTCATTTCTAAGATTTGAATGCCTTTGTTGAGTGTTAAACACTCTTTGGCCTTTCACTCCCCCAAGAATTCTCACACACATGTGGGGATATGTGTCCATAGGAGTGAATAGGAGACGGACATGTGTCACTCTCTCCTCCAAGGGTTTCCAACCCTTGACTCCTATTTCTATCTTTTGGAAAGCCAAAAGAAGGATTTCATTTCTTTGGGGAAATTTTAGTGTTTTGCTTGATTTGGAGAAAAGAGGAAGGAGTTGGGAAGCTCTTCTTCAACTTGATATTTGGAACCTTGTACAAAAAGGTTGGTTTCAAATCCTTCTTTTTGATTCATGTAATGGTTGTTTGAATGCTTGCTTGTATGTTGGGTGTTGTGTTTTTGTGGGATGGGTGTTGGATTAGCTCCTCTTCAAGGAGGGTGAGCAATGCATGTGTGGGATAGATAAAGGTAGCATCTTCTTGGGAGTTTTCTTATCACTTTGGAAAAATGGATCGAGGGTATGAGTACCCATTAAAATTTTGGGGTTGTGGATAGGGTATGAGTACCCACTAAAATTATGGAAGTTTTTGGATGGTTGGATTGGTGATATATGGTATAAGGGTGTGAAGGAAGAATGGAAATGAAGCCCTGATATATGTTGTTGAGTGGATATGAATATTTCCATAAACCCCAAGATCGAGTGCACCTTGTCTCTCCCTTAAGAAATCCATGAGTAAACTTTTTATGTGTGTTTTGAAAGCCTTGGTAAAAAGAGTTTTGTATATTACACATGTATTTCTCCTTGTTGGTTATTGTTTGGAAATTTTTTGTGATGTGTGTACCTAGTATCTTGGTTACCTCCTAGCTCGGGGGGTGGTTGGTTTTCCAACACAAAGTTGGGAGGTGAGCATTCCCTATTGGCCATGAAAGAAAATTGCAGTATGTGAATACTTGAAGGTTGGAAGAATTTGCTATGTTAGAGGAGTTGTTGCGATGCTTGTCCTTTTGTTTAAAGTTATTGTGAAAGCTAGATGCAAGCAATGGAAAACATGTTGCATGTTAAAGGAACACTACGAGTAAATCTGTAATGAAAGTGCAATGTCTGACAGTTCTATTTGGAAGTTGTAAAAGTTATATCATTGTTGCACATTTCATTGAGACTATGCTATGAAAATATTATGGAGATTAAAGTTCTTATCTATTTGAACCATGCCAAGATAAATCTTATAGATTGTTGTTTGAAAAAGAATGACTGCCTGTATGCAAAATAAAATATGAAAATAAATAAATAAACATTTATGCTCAAGATACTGTGTTATTAGTAGTGTTGAATAGGTGAAGCCTAGTGGTTAAAAGGATACTCTATCTTAAACTAGTTGCTTGACTGTTGTGAATGATGGATAAGCGTATTAATTTTTCAAATCTCTGTGAAAATCTTTATTAATACATATTAGACTAGCAATGAAAGTATAATATTCTAGGTTTAGGAAAATATTGAAGTAAAGGTCTGGCATATGTTTAGTCTAGAATGATGCATTTGTTTGAAATTAATGGAATCTTGTAGCTTCCTTCTACTGCTAAATGAAATGAAATATCTGTGTGTGAGAGAAGGTTGGGACTCATTGTTTATGTTACCTTATTACTCATAAGTTTGTTTGAGTTTATTTCAGAATTGAAATGACGATAATGGAGGGCTACCTTGTTAGATAGAGTGATAGACTTGTTTGGGCCTATTTATTTGTTTTAAATATTCCCTGAGAACTCTTTGACTATAGATTTAGTTCTGTAAAAACAAAGAGTTTCCTATGAAAAAAAAAATCCTTAAAAGGAAAACATAGATAATTAAGATAGAAACCATTATCATAGAAAGATTATTTTAATGATATCAAATTTGGTACGTTAGCAATATGAGCAGCAAACAAAATAAATAGTGAAATTAATGCTTGTTGCCATAGACCAAAGTATTCAAGTAAAAACTTTGAATGATGGTGTTAGCAACCTGCACTAATTGCTTTAGGGCAGCACCTATTGGCGATTAAGTTACCATTGAGCATGTTGCTGCCAACACCTAAACCATAATACCTGACATAATAGTGTAAATTAATAATTGTGTCGTCAATTCAATCCTCGCTCGATTTGCAGTAGCATAATAATGTATTTAGAATACTAGAGTGAATTCTTCCATTTGTTGTAAATGTAACATCATCATTGTTGCGCATTATTGTTCTAGCAGATATCAGTGGCAAGATAGACTACCAGTGCAGTGCAATAATATCCATGTCAGGAGTAATCTCATCTTTCTCTAAGTGAGTCCTTTCCCATTCAATTTTCTTACTAGCGATAACAATGGCTAGTTGTTAATCTAAGGTTATGGTGTGAGAGATGATCTCATCATTAACCGGTCTCTAACATTGGTAGTTAGCCAGCCTTGTGAGTAAATGTATAATCCACTCATTTCCTGTTGATAGGATAGTGAATAAGATAATAGATTTTCAAATCTAAAATCATAGTGTCATTGATATTTTAAATGCGGTTATCAAAAATATACTTTACCAAATGGAAAAAATGTCTATAACAATAATGTCCTTATAAAAGAAGAATGAATAAGATATAAAGACAAGAATAGTCCGGGAATAGTTACCTAATCAAGCTTAAGAAGGGAATTCCATTCTTTTAATGCATGCAATAAAAGTGCCTTACTGTTGGTTATGCGTGCCACAGTGTGCTTTATGGTAGTTATAATGGTTCTCCCACAATTTTAGTAGTGAGGTTTTTAAAAAAACAAAAAAAACAAACAACACAATTTTCCTTACCTTTACTCATAATTCCTAACCCTACGATTTAGGAGGTGCCCACGTATTCCTGTGTTTAAGGATTCCTCTATTCTATTCCCACTATCTAATAAAAGAAAAAGAATCACCATCATAGCTTTTAGATAAACAGTCCCTTAAATAAAGTAAAGGGAATATATTCTCATATTCTCAAGAAGATACCATTGAACTAAATTTAATATCACTAAGATTCTTTAGATTATCTCCTTGTACTTTATTAATATCTTGAATATAAATAGGAATAGAATAATTATTTGTATCTGATTCCCTTTATTCTTATGATTTTCTTTAATTTACTTTTAGAGTAAATTATATTAGAATAAGTAAACAATCAAATAAATAATAGTTAATTATAAATGAATTGATATATAATAATATATCTTGGTAACAATAAATAAACTAATTTTTTTATATATTGTTGATATTTATCATTTGTATTAATATAAAATAATATTAATATTTTTAAGGTTGAAGTATCAATAAAATTGTTACAATTTCAATTAGTATTGATATCTCTTTAGATAAGTATCATAACATTAGTATTAATGTGCATTTTAATATTAACGTTTCCTAAAAATAATGTCATTAATATTATCATGTTCATGATTCATTAATAAGCCCACAAAGGATAAATTATAGTAATTTATTAATGTCAATTTGTATTAACATTATTACCAAATTTGTTATCATTAGATTCAGAAATGGACAAAAAGAATAATGACAAATGTTACTAATGTGAATAACCACTATACCAACCCTACCTTGCGAACGTGGAAAATTGAAAGCTATGTAAATCTAATATGGCATATCTTTAGCTAACTAGGCCATCTATAGAATCCTTGTTTAGGCTAAGTTTTAGAGTCTACCAATTGCGGAGTGAGGGTGCACACGATGGACTCCACGCACCCAACAATGTTTAATCCTCCCCTTTCCACTCTTAGTGACATGTCAATGCTGATGTTGTACGAGCAATGTTCCTTGATGCATGTAATATTCAACCATGTATGTACATGGTTATCATTTGTTAGTGTTTTAGCTACCACTTTGTAGCTTTGTTTCAAAAAAAAAATTGATAGGTGTGTTTTTTCCCTTCATCCAAATTTAGGGCATTACAATTTTCATGGTTTAGCTATTGTGAATTCCCCAAATTTCTTATATTATTAGAAACTGCAATCATGGTGTTGATATGTGCCTTGGCTTTGGAAAAACATAGTTTCTAACAACATATTTGTTATATCATGGGAAGTGCTACATAATAACTTGAGACTTTCATTTTGTCACCTCTAAACAAAGTATATCTTTTATTCATTTATCCTAACAATCCAAAAAAAATTGTATTGCATCTTCACACTCTTCTTCTCGTGAGGTTTGTTTATTTGTTTTTGATCGAATATGGTGTCACTGATTCTTCAATTCCACTATGAAGTAATTCATTAAAAATTAATATTTGTATTTCCAATTTCATTGTAATTGACTACTTTTCAATATTTTATACTTCTCTCCATTTTATTTTACTACTAGTAACGAAAAAAACACATGCATACTAAAACTTTAATTTACAAATTTATGCACTAAATAGTAATTATATAAAGTATCCAATATTAAACATTTTTTTCCTTCATAAATATGTGATACCCAAAGTTATCAACTACCTTTGTTAAACAAATTTTTTTTAATGCAGTATTAGTAATTAAAGCCATGGGTAATAACTCTTTTAAAAAAAATCCTTGTATTTGTATGCATATGTATCTTGAGATAATTAAATAATAATAAATTAATTCATTGAATAACCTAGACAAAAAGCTAAAATGTACATGTGCATCAAGGGCTAATAAGTATAAAACTAAAATAGAGATTAAATTATCTCATACCTTAAATTTTGGCGGTAACTTATTATTGTGAGTAAAAAAAATTATTTAAAGATTAATTTTTATTTTTATTTTTCAGTTATCATTTTTAAAGAATAAATTTGTTAACAAATTGTATTTGTTGAAAATTAATTTACTATATTACTAACATTTTTAAGTAAAATCAATTTTTCATAATTGTTGTAACTATAATTATTAAATATTACATATTAATAAACAAAATTTACTGATCATTAGTTGTTTAAAACTAAAATTAATGGATAGATTGTAACTAATTAGATTCATTGAAAATGGCCTACAGTCTTAAATTACATTTACATCAGTCAATTTTTAACTACTAGTTTTTAATGTGGAGATGCACAGATTGCTCTCTCCTATTTGTCGGAAAGGTTCATAATATCTGGCCCATAGCCAATGAGATATGAATGACCCTCAACTTTCTTTCTATTGACTAATTGACACAAATTTCATTCCTCGAGTCAATCAAGTAATTGTAAAAATTGTCTCTTTTTCATAATTCAAATCCTGCTCCACATAAAATAATGTACCTCCTTCTCACCCACTCCATAACCTTTTGTGGTGCAACCCTATTAGTTGATTGTTGCATCCCTGTGCATGGAACTACTAGTATGTGTGTGTGTGTGTGTGTGTGCATGTACATATATACATGTGTGTATATATATATGTCTACTTATAGATGTTCATATGTTCATATATCAACATTTAAATAAAAATGAAGTTTTATTTTATTTCGAATATCAATATTTAAATGAAGTGGATTTTCTTATCCTTTAGATAAGCTTTTCTAAAATTCACACATTCATTTATGTGCTATTTCATGCTATCGTTTCTTTTAAATTCTCAAAAAACAAGATCAAGATAGATAATTAAATAAAAATTCACATGTATTTCATTCCACAAGTATATCTTTTCAATTATCAAATCAATGTAATTCTCCTATATGAATTTCAAATGTAGTTATCATGTCATTAATTTGGTGTGTGTACCCAAATTTCATCAAGCTTACTGTTTGATTTGGATAAATGATCCTACTTCAACGATGTTCACATCCTTCAACCTATCATCCTGAAAGTGCACATACTTGCACTTACACAATTCATCAGGAACATTCAATCATGATAAAATGTAAGGTAATTCAAAAGATCACATAGTCAACAACAGTCAACTTCTTTTAAACTTTTTAAAAATATCAAAATTTTCATTCAAGATATTGAATTTCCTATATAATTCAACTTATCATATTATAATTTAAATGTAATAAAAATTGGGTTATGACATCCTTCCCCTCTTGGAAGAGATGTCATCTCGATGTCTACTTAATCAATATTAAATCATATATGTCTATTTCAATATCATATCATACTGTTATAACCCAAAACATTATAATATTCAATTTTAAAACAAAATTATCAAGATTTTCTTTCTAAGAAAGAAAATGTGGGAAGGAGTGTTTTATTTCTTCTACATTCTTCCAAGTAGCACTATCTTCTAAATATTGGTCCCATTGGACCTTAAACTAGGCAATGTCTCTACTCTGCAACTTAATGTTGCATCTATAAAGGATTCAAATGGGATCCACTAGCATCACTCCTAGGTCCTATACCTACAAGGATTTCCAATCAAGCACATGAGCTAGATCAGGTTGATATGGCTTAAGAAAAGAAACATAAAACATATTATGAAGTCTAGCCAAAGAAAATGATAGAACAAGTCTATAAGCAACTGGGTTGATTACTTCTAAAACTTTAAATAGACCCACATATCTTGGGGCCAACTTGGAAGAATTTCCAAAGGAAGTGGAAACTTTATGGAGCCTGACTCTTATGAAAAATTTATTCCCTTACACAAACTATCTAAGATTTCTATTTGTGTCAGCATAAATTTTCTATCAGCTTGTCACCTCCTTCAGTCTTCTTTTAACAATCCTCATTTTTTCTTCCATTTCCTTGAGCATTTCAGGTCCTACAATGATCTTGTCTTCCAATCTATCCTGACTGATAGGTGTTAGACACTTCTTCCCATAAAGAGCTTTGAATTGTGCCATACTTAGGGATGTGTTATAAGAACTATTGTAAGAAAACTCTACTAATGGTAAGTATTCTTCCCACTTATACTATTGTTCCATGCAGTACATTTGAAGGAGGTCTTCAACTACCTAATTCACCCTAACTGTCTACTCGTCAGTTTGAGGATGATAATTTGAGATGAAATTTAACTTGGTTCCCAAAGTGCAATTCAAGATTATCCAAAATCTTGAGGTCATTCAGGTGTCTCTATTAGAAATGATAGTCTCTGAAACTCCATGCAAGTGAAAGATCTCTTGGAAAAACTGCTTGGCCAAGGTCAATGATCCATGCTTAAGGTTTTCTAGAATGAAGTGTGCCACCTTGTTCAACTTATTGATCACAACCAAGATAACATCATGTCAGTTCTTACTCAAAGATAACCCCTACACGAAGTCCATACTAATTACCTAAAATTTATACTCAGGTATGTCCCGAGGATACAATAGCCTTGTTGGATGCACATTCTCATCCTTGACTGATTGGCACTCTAAGCATCTGGCTACATACTCCACTACATCCTTCTTGAGTTCAGGAAAAAAGTATAAAGTTCTCATTTCTGTGATAATATTAGGTACTTCGGGGTGTCCTAAATAAGGTACATTATGAACCTCTTCTAGAACCAACTTTTTTGTAGTGCTCATCCCCTAGCAAATATTCTATCGAATTAGACCTTGTTGAGATGATGGTTGTTATATGTATTCATCTACTAAGAGAATCAACCACTCTATTCTCTTTTCCTTTTATATACTCTATTTTGAAGTTATACTCACTAAGGAATTCTAACAACCTTCTTTTGCATGCATTAAGGTTTGGTTGAGTAAAAATGTATTTCAATCCCAAATGGTCTATCTTAAGCTTAAATGGATTCCCTAAGAGGTAATTCCTTCACATCTATAAGGCATGAACTGTCTAAAAAATGTAGTGTGTAGTTCACCTCATGCTATTTAAGGTTTCTTCATTCATACACTACCACTTATCTAGCTTGCATAAATATTGCTCCCAATCCCTCTCTTGAAGCATTTATGATTACTATGAACTTTCTTTTAGGATTAGGGATGGTCAACACTAGTTCTATTGTGAGCCTCTCCTTTAGGAGTTGGAATTCTTGTTCACATTTGTCAGTCCATTAAAACCATGCACCCTTTCTTTGGAGTGACGTGATTGGAGATGGAATCTGGGAGAACCCTTGAAGAAAATTTCTATAATATCTTGCAAGGCCCATGAATCTATGAACTTCTAACACATTCTGAGGCAGCATCCATTCCATGATCACCTTGATCTTTTCAAGGTCTACAAAGAATCCCTCAGTTGAAATAATATGACCTAGATAGTGCACCCTATCTTTATAAAATGAGCATTTGGATAGCTTCCCAAAGAGCTTCTTTTCTCTCAGCCACTATAAAATTATCCTCAAGTGAATATCATGTTCTTCAATAGAATTTGAGTAGACTTGGATGTCATCAACGAAGATCAAACAAAGTCATCCAAAAATTCTCTGAATACACTATTCATGAGGTTCATGAAAGCTACAGGTGCATTGGTCAAACCAAGGGTACCATGGTGAACTTGTAATGTTCATACTGAGTTCAAAAGATGGTCTCTGGAATATCTTCTTCCTTTATTCTAAACTGATGGTGCCCTGACTTGAGATTAATTTTGGAGAGCACTATTACTTCCTTCATTTGGTCAAACAACTCATCGATCCTTGGGAGTGGATATTGGTACTTGATGGTCTCCTTGTTTAACATCCAATAGTCTATACATAGATGCAAGGTTTTGTACTTACTTTTCACAAAGATAACTAGTTCCCCCCAAGGAGACACACTGGGTTGTATGAGCTATTTGTTCAATAATTCCATTAATAGAGTCTTCAACTCATAGAGTTTAGTGGTAATCATCTAATAAGGTTCTTTGGATTGAGGCTCAACTCGTGGTATAATGTCAATAGAGAAGTCAAATTCTTGTTTCAGAGGTAAATCTGTAAGTTCATCAAGGAATACATCTTTGAAATCCTGGAGAATAGGGTATTCATCTAGATACAGTTCCTTGTTGTTAAGGTTACTAATATTCATAACATAAATAATGCATCTCTTTAATCGAGCCTTTTTAAGCTATAGAGCGGAGATCTGTCTAAGCTCTAAGGGTCTTTACATTCCACAAATCTCGATTGGGTTCCCATAATCATCTATACAATTAACTACTTATCCTCACAATTCACCATAGCCTTATGCCCGATTAACCAATTTATTCCCAAAATTACATCATATGAGCCTAAAAATGGCACATATAGCTTGGCCTAAGTTTGGAAGGTTAGAATATCTATGTCGCTACAAAAGAGATAGGTATCTATCCTCAGCTTTGTTCAATTTCTATACTGAACTATCCATGAGTTTGTCATGTATCCAAGTCTAATAGGTACCTTGGATATCACTCTAGGATCTATGAAACATTAATTAGCTCTAATATCAATTAAAATATAGATGGTTTGGCCATATAACTAACTCATTAGCTATATGGGCAAGGCATGGTACTCTATTTGGTTTTTATCGACTGGAGCATGGATCCGATGATGCTAAGACTACTAATAGTTTCCTTCCCTTCATGACTTCAACCATTGTGGGTCCAATTTGAGGCATAATGATCACCTCCACAAGTATAGCGCCCATGGTGAGGCCCTTTGTGACCTCCTGACTTGTCCTCTCTGAAACAATTCTACTTTTGGTTATCTTTTCCTTTGTTATTATTTTCCTTCTTTCTCTTTCCACCATTACCACCTTCACCTTTCTCATATGAATAAATTCCCCTCTTGAGATTAAGGATCTGATGGTTCTTGTCACCTTTATGAGATTTCCTATTACTAAACCATGACTTAGGATTTGCATTATTGTAGTAATTGGATAACTGTTGCAATTTTTGCTCCTATTTGGTGGCCTTTAAGAAAACTTCATTCATGTCTAATTCTACTCCAATGTGGGGTGTAAGTCCCAATATGAACTTTTAGATATGAAAAAGTTATTCTCCCTGATATTGGGACATATACTTTAGTAGGTTGGTGAAATTTTCCAAATATTGGATCACAGTCATGCTTCCCTGAGTTAGGTTTTGAAATTTAATCACCTTCTTGTCAAAAAAGAGTTGTGGTAACCACCTCTTCCTAAAACATTGGAGGAAGAGTTCCCAAGTAATCTCAACAAGCTATAGATTCCTTTCTAACATTTCATTATCCCACCAACTAGTTGCTTTTCTTAAAAGATGATACATAGCCCATGCCACTTTGGTCTAGTCAGATAGGTTAAGGATTCCAAAGTATTTATCTATCTCAATGATTCATGCCTTAGCTCCTACTCTGATAGCCTTACCATCAAACTTAGGCGGTGCTACTCTTTTGAGATATTTTCCAATTTCTTCCTCTATTAAACCTTAAGGGCCTTCTCCTGCACAACCATTCCCTTGATTGACTTCTGCATTCCTTTGAACTTTGTCCTTGTGTGCCACTAAAACTTCATGTTCTATGTGATCCATGCAAGCCTCATACCTATTTTGAAGCTCCATAATTTTTTCTAGCCTCTTGTTTGGTACATTGTTTGACCCACTACCACTCGTCTCTTGCTTGGTGGTCACCATACTAATTCACAGTCAACCTACATCACATTTCACATATATCATACCTTAACACTAAGTTATGTGAATAAACAATCTTATTATACATAAAATTACATGGGCATGCATATATCACTCATTCATTAAGGACATACGCATTCATGCATTGTAAACATTTTTTGGAGTTCTTCATTTTGAACACACCAAAATAACACCTTGCTTTATTTATATTAGCTATGGGTCAATAGATTCTTGTTTACAAAATTTTATTGTTACGTTAATCAATTTTCTCATTCTTAGAGAGAGGACACTCCTCTAGGTCATCATCATCATGTGAGAGTTTGAGCTAGAGTTTCATCATCGAGAATCTTGAGTTGAACCTCAGTCTTGGTGTTTTATTCCATTATGAATTTCTTGTTTGAGGTCGTAATGGTCTTCCCTTTCTTTCATCCTAACTTAGACCTTCCCATACCGTTATTCAATCTAGGTTTGGTCAATTCTTAGGACAACTAAATTTGTTCAAGGGTCAGCTATCCTTGAGTCTTGACTAGGGTAGACTCAAAAGGCCTAGAGTTCGACCCTATGCTTTGATAGCAAATGTAATAACAAGTTCTAATTATTACTTAAGTAAATTATTGAAAATGATATTATGAATATTTAATTTTAAATAGACATAACTAAGTAGCTATTTTCAATCATAGCAACACATGTCTAACTAAAATGAGTCTCATATATATATATATATATTCAGTTTCAATTTCAATTGCAATATCCAAGTTGACTTGGCTCATAGGGCCACAAATTTAATACAATATTCAAATTTTACATCAAGGATTACATCATAGAACAAGATAGTCTTGAAAACATCCAAGGTTTCTTCTTGATGCTCACCTCCACTAGTGGACAAGAACATGATTGAAGCACTTTACCACCCAACCACGAAGATTACATTTCCCTAGAATTATTCCAACTTGAAGAATACCTGACCCTACATGGAAAGTTTAGCAAGAGAACAATCTACAAGGTGGAATCTAGTGTGTGCCCATACATCAACATGCATCTCTATCTATGATTTAGAAAATGCAAGATCTATGCTAGGAATGGAAGAGAGTTTTATCACAATGTCCAGACATACATAATGGGCTAATTTCTTGGCCAAGAATAAAAATAAAATTGCAAAAACAAACAATAGGTTTTGGATAAATAAAAAACCTACTCTCTAAACTCCATTTTTGCACCCATCCCAGAAGGTAACTTTCAAAATACGTTATCTCGTAGAAACTATCTACCCTCTAGTAGAATCTAACCTAAGGTGCCCTAGTCTACTAAGTTTTTTTTTCTATTCTAACATGAGAAGATTCTTTACTCACATATCTACGAAGAAGTAATATATTCTACTTATTTCCTCATCTTAATAAAAATTAGAAAAATAATGCAATGGAATTATTCATAACATTATCCACTCATTTCAAACACATGTCACATGATGACATTTAATGTAATCCAGTATTCATTTAAGGATAAATAGATGACCAGTTCAAAATAAGGTATGTCACAGGTATGTGTATGTACGTAGATGATGTTATATGTCTATACACATATACGTGCCAACCATTATATCAGATTGCTTCCATACAATAATTTTACAGATTAGCATATCATTTGTCAAAAATAAAAGAAGTAGAAGAACTAACAACAATTCTATTTGAATAGTTACCATATAATGATATGCTATTTATAACAAAATTATGTTGTTTACAGGCAAGAAAATACTATTTATAACTAAACGATTCTATTTGCATCTAAGCAAATACTACTTATAATAAAATGATGCTCTTTGTAGATAAACAAATATTGTTTATAAAAAATTGATGGTGTATGTAGCTAAACAAATACTATTTATAATAGAATGATGTTGTTTATAGAAAAATAAATATTGTTTATAACCAAACAATGATATTTGCACCAAATCAAACACTGTTTATAGCAAAATAAATACAATTTGTAGTAGTTTCCAAAATACTGTGTCAATATGTCCTAATATCAATTTCAAGTTATCAATTTTATCATATGAACAATCAATATTTTGTCTTTTTTAGTAAGTAATTAATCAAACAATACTATTGTCCCTTTTATGCAACCAAGAAAATTGAATGAAAACCTTGTTGTATCCAATCACATACAAAATGGAAGTAGTTGTATTATTGTTTCAAGTTAGAAGAGACCTAAGTCTTTTAAAATGAATGACTGTTGTGGATTCAAATTCAAGCTACTATCATTCTAGGAATGTCTATTAGTTAAGTGATTGTTTTGTTTTAATACCATCATAATCATTGGTTGAATCCTAAAGAACATCCAATAGTTGTTTTACAAGTTTGATAATCGATTGATGAATCATACTCTTAATATTGTTTTGAAAACGATTGGTGCAAGAAAAAGGACTGAAAAACTCATCTTATGAGTGCAAGGCATGAATGAAAAGAGAGTGGAGATCATTCCAAGGAACAAATAAATTCATGAGCAACAGTAAACTACAATCAATCTTAAGGATTGATGTTCATATAATGAAATGAAATAATGTATTTGTTTCCCCATCATTTGAGGAGAACAAGGCAACAACCCTAATTAACAATGACAAAAAGATATATATATTCATTTTTCTAAGAATGATGAAAGCAACCTTCACACCCATTTCAGGTGTCCCAACTGCTTGGGCTAGCCAACATGAAGAACCATCAACAATTAAAGAATATAACAGTA
Source organism: Sequoiadendron giganteum (assembly GCA_007115665.2). NCBI lineage: Eukaryota > Viridiplantae > Streptophyta > Pinopsida > Cupressales > Cupressaceae > Sequoiadendron > Sequoiadendron giganteum. The sequence continues at coordinate 481,948,014 of CM021100.1, read as the reverse complement.
GAATAAGATAAATTTTCCTTTAAGGGGAAATGACGATAATTCCAAAATGTTCAAATCAAAAGAATAATTTTGATTATTAGAACTCATCTGATTAAACTTGAAAAGGTTAATATCTTACATGCATGACATTAGGACTGTCGTAATATAATAAATTCATATAATTCATAACCATGATTAGTTAATGAAGCCAATAAAAGAAAATGCAAAGTTATGGTGGATGATCAGGTATGAAACAAGATGTGACTTGTAGAGAATGGGTATCATATGTTTTTCCAACTAAATCAAATGAAATCAACATCTAAGAAGGAAAAATGATTTTTTTGAATAACTTGCATTGAAAAATCATTCAAATTTAGCTACAAAAGAAGAGATTTACCTCTATTCCTGGCTTTTCTTCGGTCATCCCTACTTTTTCCTGGTGAGTCAATGTCATTGCTTGCCTTTTTCCTAATTTTCTTGACCCACTACTAGACCCTTTTCGAATCTTCCCCAAGTATTTTTGTGTTTCTAAAATGGAATAATGCATGTTGCCTTCTTGTTTTCAATATTATTGGGTTATTTCATCCATAATTCGCATTAGTTCAACTGCCCCACTATTTCAAATTCAAATATTTTCCTTTAATTCAATTACAAGATATGACATGAGATTTTTGCATAATTTTATTTGATTTCTATCAATAAAATAGTGATAATTTTGGTTCTTAAGGAATATACATACATACATATATATATATATATATATATATATATATATATATATATATATATATATATATATATATATATATACATATATATATATATATATATATATATATATTATATATTTGTATTTGTTTATATATACATATATTTATACACATTGTACATTCTTTAATATATATATATGTGTGTGTGTGTGTGTGTGTGTGTGTGTGTGTGCGTGTGTATCTATACATATATACATGTATATATATGTTTGTTTATAGATAATCATATGTTCATATATCAACATTTAAATAAAAAATAACTTTTATTTTATTTTGAACATCAATGTTTAAATGAAGTGACTTTTCTTATCCTTTAGATAATATTTTTTTGAAATATATAAATTCATTTATGTTTTATGCCATGTTATATTGTTTCTTTCAAATTCTCAAAACACAAGAACAAGATAGATAATTAAATAAAAATTCACAATATTTCATTTCACAAGTATATCTTTTTAGTCATCGAATCATTTCAAGTCAGATTAATATAATTCTACTATATGAATTTCAAATGTAATTATCATGCAATTTTTGTGGTGTGTGCACCTAGATTCCACCAATCTTGCCATTCAAACTGGGTAAATGGTCTTATTCCAACTATGTTTTCGTCCTTCAACCTATCATCCTGTAATTGCACACACTTGCACTTACACAATTCATCAGTAACCTTCAATCATGATAAAATGTAAGGTAGTTCAAAAGATCACATAGTCAACAATGGTCAAATTCTTTCAAAACTTTCAAAGATATCAAAATTTCCATTCAACATATTGAATTTCCTCAATAATTTAATTTATCACATTATAATTTAAATGCAATATAAGTTAGATTATGACAGTTAGAATAATTAGCCGATAGGCAATTTACGTGGGGAGAGCCCACCAGGATCTCCAGTAGTCTGAGGCCGCCAGGGAGAGCCTGCAAACTTTATGGAAAACTAGGCAACCTGCCATGCAAATTAAGTTTGCTTGATGGAAGAAAAGTTACTTTAGGAAAAGTGGGCCCGCCCGCTGTTGCATGTCATTTGCAATCTATAATAAATTGAGCTATCTTTTTCAATGTGTGCTTCCATAAACAAATTTTGTTTTCTATGAAGTAGTTTTTAAAAAATCACATCAAATAAATATGTTAATATTAAGCAGCTAGTTTTCAAGTACCATTATGTACGTGAATTGCATTCCACATCTACTTGGTTGTTTTTTCTATCCTTTATGTGTTAGTTATATAAATTAGGGTGGTGTAATGTATTTAGAAGTATTTAATTATATTATAAAGTAAATATAAATAATTTATATAATAAATAAAATAAATAATAATTTATGTAATAAATAAAAATAATAATAATTTATATAATAAATAAAATAAAATAAAATAATTTATATAATAATAATTTATGTAATAAATAAATAAAAATAATAATTTATATAATAACTAAAATAAAATAATCTATATAATAAATAAAATAAAAAAGATTCTTTCAATAAAATAATATAATAAATTTTGAATAAAATTAAAATTTATTTTGTGTTATAAAATCAAAACAATAAACAAATAGAAAAATGAAAAACTATATTTGTATAGGAAGTGTTGTTTTTGGAATAAATTGGAGAGGAGGGTAAAGAAGTAGAGAGGGAAGGATAGAGAAAGAGAGAGAGAGAGGAGGGAAAGAGGGAAAAGAGGTAGAGAGAGAGAGAGGAGGGAAAATAAGTAGAGAGAGAGAGAGAGAGAGAGAGAGAGAGAGAGAGAGAGAGAGAGAGAGAGAGAGAGAGAGAGGAGGGTAAAGGGACAAGGGAGGTAGAGAGGGATAAGTGAGATAGAGATAGGGAGGGAGAGAGAGGTGGGATAGAAAGAAGTAGAGAAGGAAAGAGAGAGCCAAAGAGAGTGAGAGAGAGAGGGAGGGAGGGAGAGGCAGAGAGGATAGGGGAGATATAGAGAATTAGAGGGGGAAGGAGAGAGAGGTAGAGAGGAATAAGTGAGAGAGGGAAGGAGAGAGTGAGAGAAATAGGTGGGATAGAGGTATATGTGATATAGAGAGAAATGGAGAGGGAAGGTGAGAGCAAGAGGTAGAGAGGGATAGGTGAGATAGAGAAAGAGATAGGAGGGTAAATAAGTAGAGAGGGAAGGATAAAGAAAGAGAGAGAGAGAGGAGGGTAAAGGGACAGAGGGAGGTAGAGAGGGATAAGTGAGATAGAGATAGGGAGGGAGAGAGAGGTGGGATAGAAAGAAGTAGAGAAGGAAAGAGAGAGCTAGAGAGAGAGGGAGGGAGGGATAGATAGAGAGGGATAGGGGAGTTATAGATAATTAGAGCGGGGAGGAGAGAGAGGTAGAGAGGAATAAGTAAAAGAGGGAGAGAAGTAGAGAGGGAAAGAGAGAGTGAGAGAGAAATAGGTGGGATGGAGGGAGGGATAGGTAGAGAGGGATATGTGATATAGAGAGAAATAGAGAGGGAAGGAGAGAGCAAGAGGGAGAGATAAGGAGGGAGGGAGGGAGATAGATCACTTCTTTCTTCACACCATCCACTACTTTTTATAATCATAAATAATGCGGGCTCAGCCTATCGGCATACGTATTGCACCTTATTTATGTGCAAGTGCTAGTTGTTAGTATGATTAGAGATGGATAGAAAATTCATGTTGTTAGTCATTGACGAGTTTTACTTTTCTTTCATAGAGACTTCGTAGTTTTAGCAATCCTTATTCATGTTGCAAACAAATACGATGCACCAAGGTATTGATTATCAAGGTGGTGTTGTATCCATTGCATGGACTTTGACTCTGGAAATAAATAGTATTTTTCCTCATTATAGACATATGACAACCCTATTAGGGTGTATGGGTGAGATATTTTCAAAACATTTGAGATTGGTTACACAGAAAGGTAAAGAAATTAGCTAACATACAACTGTTATCTGGCATGCTCAAACATGTGTTCCAAACATAGAATAAAGCAAGTATTCACCATTGTAGTATTAAAAAAACATATTTAACAAATAGAAAAAACTAAAATCAGCGATCAATTCCCCCATTCCATCCTCTCTAAATCCTTATGGACATATTTGAGAGATCCTAGGAATGTGACAATAAGAGAAATCAAAATGATAAGATCATAAAAAAATTAAAACTATTGTAGTATCACTGTCCATAGTTTTTTTGATGTTTCCTGATGTAACCCATTGATGATGTATATCATCAGAATGTTTTGTCTATTAAGACTCATGTAAGAATTGTTGATAATGATTTTCAAAAGGCAGGGTAGTTCATACTTAAGCATTGTTTTAGTCTAGTGATGATCCAGTTGTTTCAATCTTTACTTTGGAAGTATCCCAATTTAAGCATTTTTTTTCTTGTTGGTTATGATTTTCAAAGGTTGAATGCGATGATTTTTTATTATGGATGGAAATTTTATTGCAAGTAGGGGATGATGGGGATATGAATTTTGATATTTTCTGAATTATTTGATGTTGTTTTTGAAAGATTTAGAGACAAATAGGGGGACCTAAAGGGATTGACCTCGTGCCTTGGGGGATCGTTGGTGATGGCCTTTCCTATGTGACAAATGTAGAGAAATCATAGTTTTACTGTATTGACTAACACTACTTTTGAAATTTTTAAACTTTCTATGAATCTTTTTGGATTTTTTATAAGATATTTGAATATTTTTATTTTGGGAGACCAACCTAAGGCCACAGGGGCTCATCAATGATGGCCTTACCTATGTTATACATGTAGAGGCTGATAGTTCACTTATTTTGACCCAATGCGGCTCATTCAGGGATGACCTACAATGTTCTTTTGGGATTTAGATGTTTTGAACTTTGGTTTGGATTTTATTTGCTTTCTAAATTTTTATTTTATTTTTGATAGATTTTTTATAGTGATGGGATGAATAAGGATCTAATCCACTAGTAGTTTTAGGAGGTTTCAAGATTATGTTTATTAGGGTAGATGGATTTTGATGATGTAACAAGGTTCAACACTTGATTAGTTATCTAGCCATAGTTGGATACACGTTTTACTATGATGGGATAGATGGGATAGATGCAATAGATAGTGTTAATAGATATAGATATATGAATTATTCAAATGTTGCACCTATTTACTACGTTTTCACTACAATATCAGTCTTGGAAGTGCCATAACGTGACTTTAATTTAAAGGATGTTTTATTTCTCTTTACTATTTTCATGATTTTATTTTATTTTTCTTTTTTTAGGTTTTTTGCTTCAGATAATCTGATGCATTCAAGTGTAAAACCTTTCAAGATGACTTCTATTGTGATTTTTGGCTAAAGGTTCTCCTTCAGGAGTAGCTAACTGATATCTTCCAAAGCCATAGCTTATTGTTATGATAAAAGGACCTAGCTAGTTTGGTTCAAACTTACTCTTCCCCTCCTGATTTAGTTGGATCATTTGATTTCATTTTAGTACCAAGTCACCAAATTGAAAGTTTCTATTCTTTATCTTCTTATTATAGATTCACTTGGGGTGATCCTACAATAGTGGTTTACAATTTTTGGCCAAACTCGACACTGAAATTATTATTTTTAACTAAATATTCACATTCAGGCACCTATAATGACAAAAATGTGAGGAATTTGAAGATGATGCAAACTAGAGTCTCATCATATTTTGTCTCTAGATTCTAAAAATATTTTTTTCAAAATTTTTGGAATCAGATTGCACTTCTTTTTCCATCTCCCATGAAAACTGGTTTTTTTCATAAAACAACATTTTAAAAAAGTGATGCACACCATATAACGCATAACCTTTTTTTGTATAAAGGATAAAATTCTAATTCTTTCAAATTTATATTTGTAACTCTGATATCTAGTGCTTCCACTTGGTTAGATAGTTTTTAATTGAATATTTTTTCTCTAATCAAGTTTCAAAGTCAAACCAATTACAGTTCAGACATAGCGTGACCATATAACGTGTAACCTTTTTTGTATATATCGAAATTCCTTTTGTTTTTATTTTTGTTGGATCAAGGACTTCAATCTTTGGTGCACTCATATTTTTCAGTTTTTATTTTATAATATGCTATTTTTTCGCATGTGTAGAACAAAGACCTTCATTTTTGATGAAAAACTAAAAAAAAAATACATAATAAAACCAAAATATATTAAAATTATATTTGTTGGATAGCTTGTTCTGAGGACTACCACAGTAATTTCAAATAAATTTTAAATGAATTCATTTGATCCCCCAAAAGGTAAATCAAAAGTGATTTTTTATCAACATTTTGATAGGTGTAAAGGAGACTCATTTATAGGTATGGTTTAAAACTAGCAAGGTTCTATCCAAGGGAGTTTGATCTAAGGCAGTTTGATCAAACCCTATTCAATTACAATCCTTAAATGGAAATTTGTAAGGCTTAACTCATTATATTTTCTAAAAATATGTGATTTCAGGAAAAAATAATTCCTCTTAGAAATTGTAAACCAGCTTTGTGGGATCACCCCTTGATCTGATTCTTATAAAACTGGTGATGGTTTAACATGCTTAAATGCCTTTCATCTAGGAGTTATAGTTCATTAAGTCTAGTTATCTGATATTCCTTATTGATAACCATGCCTTTTAGGGATACTCACAATAACGGTATCTCGAATTTGATAGGGAGGATTGCTTGAAATCCATAGACCAAAGAAAAAGGTGTCACACTCGTGGGTGTGTGAATTCTAGTTCAATACACCCATAAGGTAGGATTTAGCTACAAGTGCCAATCATGGCTAGCATCATTGACCATATTTTTTAGCATTTTTAGAATGGTTTTATTAGATGCTTTGGATTGAAAATTTCCTCGGGGATAGTATGGGGTTGAGAATCACTGTTGGATAAATAAATTTGAATAAAGTTCACGAAAATATTGGTTTTTAAATTGATTTTCATTATATATTATGATAGTTTTCAGAATTATATACCGATAGATCAAATAATTCAAGATAAACTTGGATATTTGTTTCCCTATGATGTAGGTTAGAGGAATAGCCCCTATCCATTTTGTAAAGTATTATGCTTCTATTATGATGAACTCATGCCTATTGGATGAACTAGGTGATATATTTCCTATCAAGTCAAGTCCCTACTTCAGGAAAGTCCATTGTGTAATTATAGGTCGTAGCTCCTATACTAGTGTGTGAACAAGATCATTGTACTATTGAAATTAGTGACACTTCCTTGAGTAATGAATGTATAATTACACCATTGAGGGTCAATAATACCTTATTCTTAGAAATTTTTTACTAGATTAGGTCCACTAGAGTGAGACCCATAAACACATTCATGCACTTCTTGTAAGGTGGTTTGTGCTTTGTTTGTGTTGATATATTGGAGTAATGTACCATCTAGACTTTGATGGTATAGGGTATCTCCTAGGATAGTGAGTTAGTAATTTATACACACAAAGGTTTTCTTTTGATTTGTCATTAAGTTAGGGGGTATTATCCCATGTTGGATATAATAAAACATGTCTTTGTACCAAGGCGAGTTAGGACCGACAACATCACATACAAGTTCTGATTCTGGGATATCAAATGCTAGTATGAGTATTTTCTCCATGAGGAATTAGTATCTGGGAATTTTTTGTGGTCTGTCCAGGAGTGAACCTATTATTGCTATAACATCAGCTGATCTATTATTAACTAGGAACTTGTTCAAAAGTGATGACTAAAAAGTCTTGTTTGAAGTTTTCCACCATTCTTTTGTATGGCATGAGCTTTTCATCCTTTGATTTGTTAAGATCTATGATGAAAGTTGCTTAGAGAATTCTAATTTATGTAAAAATAATTTAATGTCTTAAAATTAATTTAAAGTTCATTTAAAAGGCATTAAATGATTAAAATAATGTAAATAGGGAATCATAGGTATAAGAGAAGACACGAGACAACAGTTTGATAAAGGATTTCGCCAAATGGCTACGTCTCTAGGTCCCTCTCCAATGGAGTGACCAATCCTTGATTATGCTCCAAGTTTATTTTATAAGGCACTTCAATGTGTTAAAAAGCCTCCACAAGTCTCCTCAGATAATAATGAAATGCAAAAAAATTACCCTCCTTCAAGTACAAATTAACTTGGCTTATAGCCTTTATCTGCATAGAGTTAAACCATTTCACTATCCAAATCCTAATTTCCTATCATTCCTTGTACCAACCTTTAAATACATTTTCAAAGCCTATTTATGGGGTTGAGAATATAATAAAAAATATTCTTATATATTCTATAGTTAGCACCAAGGATGTGGCACAATGATTATTTTTGGTGCATTATTATATTGGGGGTTGGCAGTTCAAACCAGTGGCCCCCATTTTATATTAAATTTGAGTTACCTTATATTTCAAATATGATTCATTGTCTTCCTATCCCACTACACACATGGGGCATAGTGGTATGTATGGTGGTTGTTTTATTGGGGGTCGACAGTTCAAACCATTGCCCTCCCTATTTTTCCTTTATGAGGAATTTTGTTGCACTTTATATGAGACTTGATGCCAAAATATTCAAGAAAACACACATCATACATTGATAAGCATTGGAAGTTGGAGGGGGATGGTCGGTGGTTAAAAATGCTACCCCCCTCAAATAGACTTTGTTTCTTAATAAATAGAAATCGACATGCATAGTATCTCGAGAATGTTGCATGATTTAATAGTGGTGGTTGAAACTTGCAACGGGGAGGTCAAAGGCTCCAACCCCCTCAAATTATTTTTTCTTAAAAAAACTTGATCGGTGTTCCATAGAGGTACCACATGGCACCATTTCATTGGTCCACATGGTACTACCTGATTCATCATCTTCACCACATCACTTTCCACATCGGTTGCCACATGTTAGAATACCATTGGTCCACATCATCATCACATCACCTGCACCTACCATGTCATCCACTCTTACCACGTTAGCATGTTGACATCGACATCTATACTGTCTTGGTCAACCTTTTTCCTATGAACTTTGACCAATCATAACTTTTGCATATAGACTCCAATTGACATAATTCAAGTGGCATTGGAATTGGCTGAATGAGAACTTCAAAATGGCACAATTTTCTCAAGCATTTAAAACAATCATTTTTTCAGTGAACATCATATCTACCTAGATCAATCCTCCCCACTAGAGATATTTTGGACCTACAAAAGCTTGATTACACAAAAATTAAGTGAGGGTTGAACTCCCTAACTTTTCCAACCACCATCCATTTTGCTTTGCTAGGATTCATCCCTTTTAGTCCCGCTCTAAGGTACTCAAGAGCACCCCTTCCTAAAGTTCTGACATTTCTGTTGAGGATGACATCTTCCTACAACTCGGTCATGTACTTAGGTGATATATCATCAACAAAAGGAACTTCAACATCTTCCTCCTCATCCAATATCATAGGAGGTTCATACAATTTCAAATTCTCAACATCAAGCACTGAGTAGATATGCATATAAGGAGGTAGATTTAGGGGAAAGGAATTTCTACCAATCTTTTCTTGAATCTCAAAGGGTCCATATCTGATCGGCTTGAGCTTCTTTCCTTCACCTTGCATTCTCCCCTTATTGATGTGTAACCAAACTCTTTCACCAACTTGAAATTGATGATCAACATGATACTTATCATGTTAGGCTTTGTACTTTGGTTGGCTCTTCTCCCGCTATGCTTCAACTACTTTATGGACTGCTTGGATCTTGTAGATGAATTTCAAGGCCTTGTTTGCATCATGATGTCCATATTTCACATCTTCCTTCCTAAAGGAAAAATCCATAGGTTTCCTTGGTAGATAACCAGAATAAGTCTCAAAAGGAGATCTTTGAGTAGAAGAGTGTGTTGCATGGTTGTAAGCATGTTACACATAATGTAGACTTTCATCTCTTCTATGTTGTTTCATAAAAAAATTTAGTAGACATGCATGGAAAATTTGGTAGCATATACAAGGCAATTGATTGTTTGAAAAAATACACATCACCATGAGACCACATTTCTTTGAGGCATTTTTTGAAACAATTGATTGCCTTTTCTATGCTATTTGATAAAATGCTTTGGTAGACATGTATGGAAAATTTGGTAGCATAGACAAGGCAATCAGTTGCTTGGTACAACTATTTGAAAAAATGTCTCAATGAGATTGTCCTCATGGACTAGAATGATTGTGGGATATGCACAAAGTGGATTTGTTAAAAAGGCTTTATAAAATTTCATGAAAATGCAATTTCTAGGTGTAAAACCAAATTTCACTACATTTTCCAACATCCCCCTTGCCTATAACAAAATGAAAGCTTTGGAAAGGGGTATGCACATCCATAGAAAAGGATTAAGAAATTATGTATTATATTACATACTTATAACTACTCTCATATATATGGGTATACAAAATGTGGAAGCATACACAAGGTAGGTCAATTGTTTAACAAAATGCCTCAAAGATATGTGGTTTCAAAATGTTATCGGTAAGTGTAAATAATTGTGTCGTTTAAAATGTCCCAAGAGGGGATAAGGTTATAATTACAAACAAACAATGATGGACATGGAATATGATTAATAATAAAATCAAAGCAAGCCAAAATAGAATTAAGGAAAATGTAAAGAAAATGTGTAAAGACTTCACATACCTAAAAAATGGAGATTCAAATGGAGGAGTTCTACCTAATTATGTAACCTTTGTTTCTTCTTACATCAAACTCAATAATTTGAGTTTTTCACAAGATTTTTTCCTTTTCAATGTTCAAATATATATCACTTTGAATGAAATTGAGACTTGAATTTATATATATCAAATTTGAAGCTAAAAATTTGTTATTTCATGTAAAGGTGGTGGAAAGTTCAAAAAAATGTGGTAGAATGTGAAAATTTTGCATGTGTAAACTTCACAAAAGTATAAAAAGGATTATTTTTTGTCAGAGCATGTGCATAACTAGGAGAATATAGAGAATGTGGGCTTGGAGATCATGGGTGTGTTGAATTTTTTACTATTTTTAGAGCAAGAAAAAATATGCTCATGTTATAACATGTTTGAATTATAAAACGCTCGTGTTATAACAGACTCACATTATAACACACTCAGATTATAACATGCTTGCATTATAATATGCTCATGTTATAACACACTCACGTTATAGCACACTCACGTTATAACATGCTTGCATTATAACATGTTCGTGTTATAACATGCTCACATTATACCATGCATGTGTTATAATGCTAGAGAGTTTTTTCTTGCTATACAAACAACTACATCACAATTTCTTCAAAATATTCTCACATTTTGAAAATGTTGATTTTCTATAGGTTTCTTCTCTCTCTATGCTTAGCCATACATCCCCCCTTAGCCATTTAGGAATCTCACTTAACCCTAAACCCTATCCCTAAACCCTCAACCCTAGACACTATCCTTAAACCCTAATTCCTCAACCCTATACTGTAAAAATTCTAGATACGTCGACCCTTAAACCATAAAACATAATCTCTCTCTCTCTCTCTCTCAAGTATCTCCCTCCCACCCCATCTCCCTCTGTCATGTCTCTCTCTCACTTCCTATATCTCTCTCTCCCATCCCTCTATCTCCCACTCCCACTCTCTCCCACTCCCTCTCTCTCCCTCTCTCTCAACTATTAGATTCCAACACCGAAGTTGTTCTTAGAAATCTGGTGGCTTTCGAAGCTTTGGTAGCCCCTGGAGTGATGATCTTCACTCGCTACACTGATTTCATGAATGACATAATCGACATAGATGAAGATGTTCGACTGCTGACAAAGAGCGGGATTTTTTGCAATCACCTGGAAAACGATGAGCAAGTGGCAAGCCTATGGAATGGCATGGGGAAATGTGTAAAATTGACGAAAGTTAAATATCTAGACCTGGTTTTTGTAGGCGTCAATTAGCACTATAACATGAGATGGAGCGTTGCTGCAAAGAAGTACATAAACAAGTACATATTTGGTTCATGGCAGTTAATCACTCTTCTGGCTGGAGGCATATTTCTGCTTATCACTTGCTTACAAGGTTTTTGTTTTGTGTATGACTATAAACATTAGCGGAACAACATTACTGTTTTGTAGGACTAAGGGAAATGGAAGAGCTTCAGCTGATAAGGATACAATTGAAAGCGATTAAGCTATGAGAAATAAAACAGCAGATGCTTAAAGTATTCAATTACGCATACACTAGATTTATCCTGGTTCACCACAAATTGTGGCTACGTCCAGACTGCAGAGTATCTTATTAATTCAATAATCTTGTAATTTACAAATGAGCAGGAGCAGCAAATAAAAAGGGCTCCAGGAGAATATGTAAATGAAGAGTCATATAAATGAAGAGTCATAATAAAGTATTATGACTGTTGGCCTTCATTCCTCAACAAACTCCCACCTGAAGGACAACCATGCCGCAACTGATCACCCAATACCCTGCAGAAGTGTTGACTTATCTTTTCTTCACAAGGCCAAGAGAAGTCCTTGCACAATCGAACTTCTCTTTGGCGACAACCTTGGTGAATATATCTGCCGGATTGACCTTAGTATCAATCTTGACAACTTCTAGCTTTCCTTCTTCAACTGCATGACAAACAAAGTGAGCATGTGCTTCAACGTGCTTAGAGCGATGTTGTGAAGAGTGATTATGAGCCATGAAGATAGCACTGCGGCTGTCACAAAACAATTTATACTCATTTTGATGCACTTTCAAGTCACCAAGTAATCGCTGAAGCCAAATCATTTCCCTTGCACCTTCGGAAAGAGCCAAGTATTCAGCCTCAGCTGAAGAGAGAGCAATGCAATGTTGCAACCTTGAGGCCCAATTGATGGCAGCTCCAGCAAACATGAAGGTATATCCAGTGGTAGACCTTCGTTTGTCCAAGTCTCCGGCATGATTAGAATCAGTGTAACCTTGCAACTGAACCTTATTTCCTCCAAAGCATAATGCATAATCTGAAGTTCCTTTTAGATACCTTAGTATCCACTTAATTGCTTCCCAATGAGCCTTCTTGGGATTGCTCATGAATCTGCTCACAACTCCCACCGCATGAGCAATGTCGGGGCGAGTAGAGACCATTGCATACATAATGCTTCCAACTGCAGATTTATAAGGATTTTTCTCCATGAAGTCCCTATCTTCTTGTGTTTTTGGACACAATTCAGAACTTAAGCGAAAGTGACCAGCAAGAGGAAGAGGAGTAACTTTAGCATCAGCCATGCCAAACCTCTCAACAACTTTATCAATGTATTGTTTTTGAGATAATGTAATTTCCTTCTTCTTCCTGTCTCGTGTGATCGACATGCCAAGAATCTTCTTGGCTACCCCTAAGTCCTTCATGTCAAATTTTCTTGCCAATTTCTCCTTTAACTCATTAACTATTCTTTTGTTTGTGCTAGCTACTAACATGTCATCAACATAAAGAAGGAGAATGACGAATTCACCATTAGGAAGTCTCTTGAAGTAGACACATGGGTCTGACTCACATCTTGTGAAATTTTTTTCAGCCATGAAGTGATCAAATTTTATGTACCACTGTCTTGGAGCCTGTTTGAGGCCATATAAACTCCGATTTAGCTTGCAATGAAGGTGCTCTTGTCCCTTCTTGATGAATCCTTGAGGCTGCTCCATATATAACTCTTCTTCTACATCACCATGTAGGAATGTGGTTTTCACATCAAGCTGTTCCAGTTCAAGATCCCATGCTGCTGCTAATCCCAAGACTATTCGGATAGTTGTCATTTTGACAACCGGTGAGAAGATCTCATTGAAATCTATCCCCTTTTCTTGATCAAACCCCTTTACCACCAATTTGGCCTTGAAGCATTTTCTACCTTCACCTTCTTCTTTTAACCGGTATACCCACTTGTTTCTAAGTGGTCTTCGATCTGGCGGAAGGGATATAAGTCCCAGGTTTGATTTTTGAGTAAAGAGTCCATCTCCTCATGCATCACTTTTTGCCATTTATCACTATTAACATCTTTGAGAGCAGCTTTAAAAGTGGAAGGTTCTGTAAATTCTGAGACAAGAATTGAAGGCTCTGCTTCTTCAGCGAACAATAACTCATAATTAGAGTATTTAGCTGGCATTTTCTTTTGTCTGGTTGATCTTCTTAATTGAGGTTCTAAACCTTCTATTTGATCCTGAGCTAGATCGAATGGAGAGCCAGAAATTGTAGCTCTTGAGTGTTTGATTTTAATTTTTTGCCTCTCTATTTCATTCTCTCCATCATTTCCCAGATTATATACCTCCACAAAACTTGGCATTTCTTGTGTATGTATTGGTATATCTCCAGTAATTCGACCAGTAGCTCTGTCGAGCTCTTCTTCAACAGCTCTCCCATGTTGGAGAGAGGGCAGAGTATGTTCTCTGCCGAGAATCTTGAGAGTCATGTCACCTCTTTCATAGCTGGCGTGAATAGGTGTGAGACTCGCGTGAGGATGCAGATTTCTGTGTGGAAGGAGATTTGCATGAGACTGCAGATTTGCGTGGAGACTGGCGTGAGTGACTTCCCTGTTGCCGTGACTGTGCTCAGTTCCCTGTTGCCTTCCCTGTGGACTGTGCACAACAGTGTTAGCAGTGCCTTGTTTCCTTCCCTATGGACTGTGTGTGATAGAGTTTGTCGTGACTGGGCCGAAGACTATCTACCTTTCGCAATTACCAGGGGCGTCACTGTCGTGTGTTAGTAGAGGTTCTACAAACCGGCCAAGTGATGCTTGAAGGTAGTCATTAGAGGCTGCAGGCAATGACTGTTCCCTGCCATGTGTGGTTTCTTCACACCTGTCATGACTACCAAGAATGATGTCCATGTTGTCATGAACAGGGGATGTAAGAAAACAAGCTTTGGTGGAGTCAAAGGCAGATGGGAAGCAAGTGTCGTTTCCTCCAGAATCATAAAAATTTTCATTCATCAAGTTGTCTGTTGAAGAATTTTGTGATTGCTGAGGCATTGAGGGTAGAACAAAGATGGGAGAATTTGCTGTGGGATTAACATGTGAGTAGATGGGAGAATGAGGATTTCCATTTTTCATCATGTCAAATAGAGGAATGTATTCTCTCATAGGAGTTTCATCTTTAGAATGAGGAAATATGTTCTCATTAAAGACTACATCTCTGCTCCGTATAATTTTCTTATTGGTTAAACTCCAAAGTCTGAAGCCAAACTGTTCTTCTCCATATCCAACGAATATGCAAGGCTATGATTTAGGATCCAGTTTGCTTCGCTTCTCCTTAGGGACATGTACAAAAGCCTGAAGCCAAAAACTTTGAGATGAGAGTATGAAACTCTTCTTCCTTTCCATTCCTCTTCCGGAATTTCGAAGTTCAGCCTTGATGAAGGACTTCGATTTATTAAATAGACCACTGTATTGCATGCTTCAGCCCAAAATTCTTTTCCCAAACCTGCATTGGAAAGCATACACCGAGCTTTCTCAAGAATTGTTCTATTTAGCCTTTCCACTGCGCCATTTTCTTGAGGGGTGTAGGGGACAACTTTCACCCTATGAATACCATTATCTGCACAATAGTTATCAAACTCCAGCGAACAAAACTCCCCTCCGTTATCCATTTTCAAACATTTAATCTTGTGGCCTCTTTGGTTTTCAACAAGATTTTTGAAAACTTTAAATTTAGAAAAAACTTCTGATTTATTTGCCATCATGTATATCCAAACTTTCCTAGTACAATCATCAAGGAAAGTAACGAAATATTTAGCACCTCCTAAGGAGCTTACCTCGGTAGGACCAAAGACATCCGAGTGCACGAGCTCCAATGGTTTTGCCTTCATGTCATGCCCATCTTTCAAGAAGCTGACCCGCTTTTGCTTGCCGTAGAGACAATGTTCACAAAACTCCAACTTTGCTGATTGGAGACCCGGTAGTTGATCCCTCTTGAGCATTACCTCTAGGCTTTTCTTGCTCATGTGGCCTAATCTTTGATGCCAAAGTGCCGCATCGCTGCCTACAAGTGTCATAGCAGCTCCCACCTCATTGGTTGGTTTCACAATGTAGAGGCTACCGGTCTTCTCTCCTTTTGCAATAGCCAATGAACCTTTGACTATTTTCCATGTATCTGTGAGTTCTGTTTTAAACCCTTGGATATATAGTTGGCTGACAGAAATTAGATTCCTCTTTAATTGAGGAACATGTCTAACATCTTTGAGCAGCAATTTGGTTCTACCTTCTAGATGCAAGACAACATCACCTTTCCCAATGATTTTACATGCCTTGTTGTCACCCAAAAACACTTCTCCAAATTCGCCTTCTTGATAATTTTTAAAGTAATCTGTACATGAAGTTGCATGGAAGGAGGCTCCGGAATCTATCACCCAAGAATCTGATTTTGAGTCACTTGTAGAAAGAACTAGAGCAGCTTCATCTACTTCATAGGCTGTATTAGCTTCACTATTCTTCACTTTGTCTTGTGTTTTCTTGTAAGACCTGCAATTTGTTTTGAGTGGCCAGGTTTGCCACAAAACCAGCACTCTCCATTTCTACCTCTTGACTTTGATCGATTGGGTGATCTTGATTTTCTTTGATTGTAATTGTAATTATTATTATTACTTTTATGATGACTTCGTCCCCTTCTTTCAGTGCTGACCATGGTAAGAGCATCACCGAATGGGGTGTCTTTGTTACTTCTTCTCATATCTTCACTAAGTAAAGTAGCAACCACTTCATCGTAGACCAGCTTCTTCTTTGAGGAATTAGAAGTGCTAACAGCTGTAACTACGGGATCCCAACTGTCGGGTAAAGAACATAACAAGATGATGGCTTTGGCTTCGTCATCTTGAGTCATACCAACTGAGGTTGCTTGACATAGTAAAGTATTCAAATCATTTACATGATTTGACATCGCAGTCCCTTCTCTCATTTTTAGCTTGTAGAGCTTCTTCATAATGAAGATTTTGTTTGCAGTGGATGTCGTCTCATACATGCTCTGAAGTTTATTCCAGACTTCTTTTGTTGTTTTTTCGTTGAAGACATTCAACAACATGTTTTGTGACAGCGAAAGAAAGATTGATGCCATTGCTTTATCATCAATTTTCTTCCAATCTTCATCTGACATTGCTGCTGGTTTGCTAGATTTTCCATCGATTGCGATTGCAAAATCTTGCTTGATCAGCAAGGAACACATTTGCACTTTCCACAAGCTGAAGTTCTTGCCTGTGAATTTGTCTACTTTCGAATCATCCATCTTTCCAGAAATTCAACTCAGATTTCCAATCTGCACAACTTGTGCTCTGATACCAATTGAAAGTGATTAAGCTATGAGAAATAAAACAGCAGATGCTTAAAGTATTCAATTACGCATACACCAGATTTATCCTGGTTCACCACAAATTGTGGCAACGTCTAGACTGCAGAGTATCTTATTAATTCAATAATCTTGTAATTTACAAATGAGCAGGAGCAGCAAATAAAAAGGGCTCTAGGAGAATATGTAAATGAAGAGTCATATAAATGAAGAGTCATAATAAAGTATTATGACTGTTGGCCTTCATTCCTCAACAACAATGCTCGCTCTTTTTAGAAGGCTGAATTCCTGATACATTGTAACCTATTATAATTTTCATATAAACCAGTAAGGTATGCTATGATCTGAAATTATAGTACCCTTTCAAGGGACATGTTTTGTATTTTTCTTCCTATTTAGTCCAATACTTGGGAACTGCAATTATTCCTTAAAAACGCATGTACATTTTTTTCTTATCCGTAGAAAAGACACGTACTTTAGCTTCTTTATAAAATCCATTTCTTCCAGATTCTAATCATGGAATGGGAAAAAATGGTACCTTTGTTGGAAATGTTGAGCAGAACCTCCTGCATAGACAAAACTCAATAACGTATTATTAATTTGTGTATTTGAAAATTATTTTAGCGCTTATTAAATAGATTTTATTTTTATACTTTTATAAGAGAAAATAATATTATTAATTATTAATTTATATTTATAGGTAAGTGATATGAAGGTTTGTGTAATTTGAAATAATAAAAGTTGGAGCATGTAAATTATATGTAATAAAATAATTGTATGTATTTTCATATTTGAACAAGAATAATGATTTTTTTAATATATTGAAGTTATAGTGTTTCTCTTCCTTGAATGATACTAAATTATCATCATTTGTTTCTCATCTTCTTGATAGTTTTTAAGATACATCACAATATCATTTATATAATCAAGAAAAACGTATCCTTTATGTCTCTATTGGTGTGAACATGATGTTTTATCTAACTAGTTCACCACTAGGTCTTATTCACATTGATTTACTCAATTTTACTTAGGGCATGTTTAGGTTATTTATCATTTGTACCTAAGGTGATATGAATAAGATACTTGTTATTATCTTATGCTTTCCTATCTCATCACTTTGTCTATATAAGAAAGGCCCCTCGTGTACTTTATGCATTCTTCATTATTAGATTATTGATCTATTTGATCATTAATACTATTTTGCATCTATTAGATCAAGAGATCCATCCTCTTACCTCTCTATTATAGAAGGTTAATCTTTGATTTTGTAAGTGAGTATGGGAGGTTGAGTCTATCATCAACTCTATCATGGTATTAGAGCTAGGCTAGGTTAGGAGCCTCATGCACCTATAATATGACTTAATTGGGGGTGTCCAAAAATAGGCCACACATGGACTAATGATGGATTGGCCACAAAGGGCCCAATAGCTCATTAGTAGAGGACTTGTAATGTCCCTAACATTAATTTTTAACATAGAGAATGATTTTCAAGTTGGATTTAATAAATGACACATGAACACAAAGATCACTTTGATATATTGATAAAAATTAGAATTTCATCCACATATACGATATATCAAATATAATTCACTAATATTGATCTGAAATGATACACAATGCTACCAGAAATTAACAACAATACTACTAATTTCCTTGCAGAATCCAAGAAGCTCAGATGCATTCCCTGAATGAGAATTCTCTCAAGAAGAAAAAGGGTTTCATCTTCTGGTCCTAGTGTTTTCTAGGTTTTGAACCAATGATCACAAAATCCTATGGGTTTTTATCAACAAAATGAATTAGAACACAAGTGTGCAAAAGTACAAAAGATGACATAGTAATTGGATGCCTATTACAACGATTGACTCCCTACATTTATATAATAACAATTTCCCTTAGAAAAAAGTCCATCTTGAGCCAAAATGGCTCCAACCCTTAGAATTTGAATTTCCATATGCTACACTAGGTCAGCCTCAAGGGAAAAGTATATTCTTTAGGAGTTAGTGTGTCACCCTGTGGACCTATCCACATGATTCCTTGGCCTCTTTCTTGTTCTATATACTTCACAATCGACATGTTTCAAAGTGATTAGTTGAAAAATGGGTGTTCTTATGGTTTAAAATATAGAACATCACTTTTCTCCAGCTAACATTCATGGATGTCGTAGAGATCTCAATCCAATAAAGAGTGAAGGAAGATATCTAATAGTAAGGTATCTTAGGGTATGATTTCATATTAGAAGAGGGGTTCACCACCAAGCTAGGGCTTGGAAAAATGTATGACATGCAAGATGAAAGTAAAAACCTAGTTTGATGCAATTCTTTACTAAATGACTTAGAAATGCAAACAAAGAAAAATAGAAAACTATAAAATAGAAAGTATACACCTGGGAACTTGTAGATACTTCAATGGAGATTGGAAATGCTATTAATTTTAAAATTTTGGCCTATTGGGACTCATACGCCATTCGGGGAAAATCAGTCTGAGATCTGGATTTTTGCACAAGAGCAAGTTTTGGGAAAATGGGAATTCTAATATGCAAAGATCTCTAAGAAAACCTATAGTGGGACTCATTCGCCACTTGTGGTGAATGAGTCTATTTTGGATTTTCTAGAAATTCAATGCCTAGATCTACTCTTCTCAATACCTGAATCTGAAACTCTGATTTCGGGGATGTAGATGACCTTTTAGTGAATATTTTGACCTTGCAAATGGGGAGACAACTCCAACAAGCTTGTAACCTAATATTCAAGTCTTCAAATTACCTAGATCTATAATTAAAAAAGAAAGAGAGAAAAAGTGTTGATTGTTAGGGAATAGGGGTTTGCCTTGGTCAAACCCATTTTAGGTATTTAAACCAAATGATGAAGCATTAAAACAAGGAAATAGAACATGAAAATTGATACCTTAAATGATGTCTTGTAAATTTGTAACTCAACATGAAATGGCGATGAAGGATGTAGATCTTGATCTTTAACAATAGGTGTAGAATAATGGTTGATCTTGGATCTTCAATGCTACATCACAACACTAGCTCAATAACATGCTTGATGCTTGATATACTTGACATGATTATGGATATTGAATTCTTGCAACAATGGTTGAAGAATTTTTCCCTTGAATGCCTTAGAAAATGATCTTGAATATTATTATCTTGGTGATCTTGGAATGCTTAACACTTTCTTGCTTGACTTGATAATATGAATCCATGATGAAATAATGATTTGAGAACTTATTTATATAGGTAATCCACTCAAATGTCCATTAATTTTATCCTTAATTTTGATGTGGGAAAAATTTAAATTAAAAACCTAGCTTTCCTAATCAGAACCTCAAAAATAGGCCAAATGGGACTCATTTTCCCAAGGTGGCGAATGGGTCCCACAGGGGATATTTTTGGTCCTAAAGTGTCATGGAGTGAAGAAGTTGAGCTTATATGTTGATCTTCTCCATTTTTTGATTAAAATATGCCTTGGCATGCACAATATGGGGTCATAGAGGCCTATTAGTGAGTTTATAAAAGTCATAAATTTAATATGGCCCAAAATTCAATGTGAAAATATAAATAAATGTACTTTACAACATTAAATTAAGGAAAAATTGAGTCTCTTTAGCTTAGAACGGCCCTAAATCCCATGTGAATGTATAAAAAACATTAAAACACTAGATTAGGTCCACTTTAATTTATAAGCATCCTAAATTTAATGTGAAGATGTAAATAAATACATTTTACAATGTTAAATTAAGGTAGAGTTAAGTTAATTTAGCTTAAAGAGGGCCCAAGACCTAATGTGGATGTGTAAAACACCTCACAACACTAGACCAAGGTGATATCAGGTCCAATTCATCATTAAACATTCCCAAATTAAGAAAGGGATACTTTTTTCTACACTACATTTAGCCCCCACTTTAGTGAGAGGATGAACTTTCTTCAAACTCACACTAAAGTAGACATTCAAGAGGCGTCAAATCATACCAACGCAAATGGTCTGGGATAATAAAGATCAAGGAGCTAGTCAAACCCATAGGATCCAATATCCTACGTCAAAACTAACATAAGCACAAAAGGACACACCTAAGGTGTATGATATGCAGAAAAAAAAAATACACAAACATGCAATATACATAGAGAAGAAAAGAAGGATGAAGATATGTGCTTGCTTAAAATGTGCTCACTTTGGGGCCATAGAACTGTAAGTCATCTGTAGGGTGAGTAATCCAAAATAGTGAGAAACATACAGTCATGGTTGGTATGTACTAACATACACACACGAGTGGCTATAGCGAAAGTGATGCCTCGGTTCGGCTTCCCACTCAAACCATACCAAGTTTATACCTCCTGATAAATTTGATAAGATGCCACACAAAAATGATCTTCAAGCTCCATGAGGCAAGACAAACTTTGTATGCGTGAAACTAATGTAAAATAGTGTAAGGTATGTGCAAAGGGATTTTTCTTAGTTCGTTCAAGGTCTTTTCTTAGGGAACATTGTGCCTAATGTCTCCAAGAGACCACAAGTGAAATAAATATCACACTCTTGAAGGGAATCAAACCCAATGAGACCATCACAAATAGGATAGATCACAAGAAGAAAGAAAATCACACAATGAAACATGAGTATCAATGTATGCCCCCACTTTAAAGGGGTTTCTAACATCATTACTGTGAGAAATTTCTTTAAAGTAGAAGAAGAAATGAGAGCTTATTCAAAAAGCCCTATGCCAAGTCATATGTTTCCGATGAGATATGTCATGAAAAAGGTAGTATGTCACATGCGATCCAACTTAAGGAATTTCATCCACATCCCAAGTTTTCTCTTATATATACATGAAAGGTGGTCAACTAGCCAAAAGGAAACAATGAAAGTGACATACAAGGATAAGGCTATCTAACCCCTTGCCCCCTATTAGTGTAGGACAAGAATGAGCCAACTAGGATGGAATTAAGTATTAGTTAGAGGAATTAGGTGCTTCAACACAAGGAAGAGAACCACACTCCTTCAGATGTTGAATTTAATTACTCAAAGCCTTACATTCATTAGTGGCATGACCATGAACTCTATGATATGCACAAAGTGAATTCTTGTAGTAGAATTTCTTTTGTATTCTTGGAGGAGTCTTGACAAGATACCTTCTTGATCCAAAGTATAAGATGTTCCTTTATTTTGCGACAAAGATATGGGTTCTAGAAAGAAGTTGAGTCCACTTTTTGGCCCTTTAGTGGAAGTGTTTTCCCCAATTTTAAATTTTTTACACATTTTACCTTAAAATTTGAAGCACTTAAAGATGGAACCTTAAAAAAGTCACTAATCATAAAATGTAGTACTCGGAGTCTAGTTTCCAAATATGTAATTTATTTCAATACCGAGATGATAAAAAATTATTTTCAATAGGCATATTTCTAAAAACCACTATTTAAAAGTCACTTTTTTTTTACCATACCATCCACGTGTACTTCATCCATATTTTGACCTAAATAGTCATATTTTTCTAAATCCTTTTGGGAAAAGATTTGTAACTCACTGCAGCACGCTTTCCATATTTTTGTGTAAGTTTTTATTGAATTTTTTTTTTTGTTAATTTTTTAGTGGCTTAGGTTTGGGTCCCCAAGAATTTTCCTAAACTAAAAAACAAAGCAAAAACCCGACCAAAAATCAAAATTTTAAAAAATAGTTTCCCATTCTAAAATGAGATCCTGTTTCATAAAAAATATAATTTTTTTATACTTGAATGGAACGAGATCCCATTTGTTCTATAAAGTAAGATCACATTTTGCAAAATGGGATCCTATTTCTTAAAAGTAAATTTATTTATTTTTGTTATGAAATGGTTCATTAAAAAACAGGATCCTGTTTTAAAACACCTCATTACAAAATATGATCCCATTTTGAAAAAAGCCGCTAAAAAATGGGTTGTTAAAAAATGGGATCTCAGTTCTTAAGAACAAGATCCAATTTTTAAATGCCCCATGTTTTAGAGGGTCATTTTAAAGCGGGATCCCAATTTTTAAGAAATGGGATCTCGTTCTTAGGAAACAAGATCCTGTTTTTTTTAAAATGGGATCCAATTTGCGACTCGGGACCTTGAACCTAAATGGGATCCAATTTTCCTGAGGCTGATTTTAGAGTTGTTTTAAAGGAAAAAACTTGCACGTTTCATGGACTCATCTTCTTGCTTTTACCCATATCTCTTTCTTAGATGTACAATGTGTGATAACTTCACAAGACTCTTTAGAAACTTGCGAGATTTTTTTCTCTCCTTTATAGGAGGGGGTAAAATCTAAAATAATCAAATCATTAGTGTTTTGTGTGATGACATTGACTTTAAGCGAAGATTTATTTGTTTGTTTCATTTCTTGCAAACGATAAAGACCACTAGTGTCTATTAGTTCAGGATGCAGTATTGTTAAAGTCGGCTTAGAAGAATCTTTTGTAAGAGTGATGATATTGAGTGAAGGTTTGTTTGATGGTTTGATTTCCATGAAAGGATAGTAACCAAGATCATGAGTTGTTTCTTGTTTGTTAGGCTCTATAGGGTTACAGATACCTTGTTCTCTAGCACCACATCCTTTTCCACTATACCCAAGTTATTTCATAATTTCATAACCTTTTCCATAAATCTTTTTCATTGCTTTTGGAACTAGTGTTTGCTCATTATTGAGTTCATAAAATTTTGTTGTGTAATGTGTTGTGTTTTGTTCTAAAGTAGTTTAGGTGGATTCTTTTGAAGGGTCTTCTGAGTTTTGTGTTTCCATTACCTCTTTTTCTTTTCCCTTTTCAAATTCTTTGTGTATGATCTTGTATTCTCTGATGAATTTTGGTTTGAAGTCTAAGGAACCGCAATCATCTTCAAATATTTTCATGACTTCTTAAATGTATTTTTCTTTGTCTTTTTATTGTGCGGGTTCCACTTGTGTATTTGGTGTTAATGTTGCCAAAGGATTTCCTTGCCTTTCTGAATGGTCAAACAACTATTTGGGTCGGGCTCAACTTCAGGTGTGTACACTTTGTTGTTGTAAATATACTTCATTTTGTGATGAAGAGTAGAAGGAACCCCATTAATTGCATGAATCCACAACTTACCTAGAAGGATATTATATAAAGGATCATGAGGCATAACATGGAACAATGTTTCTAATGTGGCCTTTCTAGCTGTAATAGGTAAAGTGATCACACTAAGGGATTATTTTTCTACATTGTCAAATCTTGTAATAGATAAAGAATCGGGTTCAATGTTTGATTTATCAATGCCAAGCCTATCCACAAGTGACACACTACACACATTAAGGAAAAAAAATTTATCCACAAGGGCTCCCTTTATCCCTTTTATTTTGTATTGAGATATTATTATGAAAGCTTCATTTTTTTTTTCTACTTCCAAAGGGGCGAGTTCACTTTGATGGAAAACTGTGTCAACATTTATTCCACGAATCATGGTTGTTATGTCATTCAGTTGTGCATTAGAAGGGAAAGGAACTTGTTGTAAGGCATTTTTAATCATGTTGTGGTAGTGAGGGGATGAAGTAATAAGGTCCCATAAGGATATCTTAGCAAGAGTATTCTTTAGTTGTTTGAAAACATCATACTCCTTTCCATGAGGAGCACGTAGTAAGATAGGGTTAGGTATGATAGGATTAGGCAATGGGAGGGATTTTGAAGGTGTTTGTCTTAGTTGTGGATTGTTCCTAGTGTTATATGTATGAGCAATGATATTATGACTCATCTACTACAAAACATTATTCTAAGATGGGTAAAGGATACGTTCGGGTTTGCTTTGAGTTTGAGGTTTGTCTGAAGGGGGGTAAAGGATGAGTTGAGGTTGAATAATATTAGCATCCCTCAATGAGTGAGATTCTAATATTACTTCAACATCTTCATCTAAGGGAATAATATCATTATTTTCAATGTTTTCCTTTTCCCGCACCATGGTATTCTCCCTAGGAGGAGAGTTTTTAGGAGAAATACAAAGAAAATGTTCTTAAAATTAAACGATTGGTTCTTCCAAAATGAATTCATCGCAAGTAAGGGAGTTATCAATGGCTGGATTGTCTTGTTTATCAATAGTGGTGTGTCACCAAAAAGTGTAGTCTTTAGCACTTTTTCACTCATTTTGGCCTTTTCCCTTGGATTTTGGCATTGTTTTACTTTGATTCAGTCTTGAAAGCTTGCAATTCAAAAATCTAATAGTGTTTTACTAAGGGGTTGTGAAGTGTTGTAGCACATTTTCTCACTTTTCTAAGACCCTTTCAACATAATTCACTTAAATAACACCCTTTTACACCTTCCCAAGCCTTGTGCCAAGGTGTTGTAAAGTGTTGTAAAGAATTTTCACATCTTCCTAGGCTTATCATCCACTAATTAACCCTTTTCTTATGCAAAGTTTTCCTCTTAATGTAATTTTAGTCCTAACTTAAGTGTGTTTCGAGAGGCAAAGCTGATAAACTTTATTAGACACTATTTAATTCCCGACCACCACTTGAAATTGCCCAAGTGGACTAGATAACCACCTTGGGTGACCTATTCCCTTTTGCCATAAAATTCAAATTTAAGACAAAAGCCTAATGGGAATCTTCCTCCAAAACCCTACTTTCAGCCTTTCATTTTGCATTTTGAGAAAATTATGGCATATGTTGTGTAAATAAGGGTTTTTACCTTCATTTTCATCTCTCCCAAGCTCATTTTTAGATCTGTTCACAAGTACTCTTGCACTCAAGCTTCCCAAGCAAGAAATAAAGCACAAGGGCATCACAAGAAACCTCCATTGGAGTTGTTCTTGCATTTTGTAGACCATCAATAATAAAGGATTTGGTGAGCATTTACATTGTTTATCATTCAAACATATTTTCTTTGTTTTTATCTCATTTGGGTTTGAGTTACCATCAAAGGGGTTTGACTTAGACAAACCCCTATATACTAACCCACAGAATCAGACCCTAAGTCTTCCAACAACACCAAGAGGACTAGATAGCCGCTATTGGCAACCTTGTCCTTGTGGTAAACCTGAAACGGGTTTTTTGTATTTCTAGGTACCCTTTTCCTTGAAACCTAGTCCGAAAAAGTTTCCCAATAGAAGGACTAGGTCGACTAACTTGGTGTAAGTGTCCCTCTACTGATTTTAGACAATTTGTAGAATATTCTAGGGCCTCTCACCTAAAAGTTTCCATTTCTAGGTGCACAAGTTCTTAATTTTCTTGTTTACTTTATGTATTGCATAGATTTAGGTCATATAGATTAGCTTGCACATTGGTTTACATTTTCTTTATTTAAATTCCATATATTAGATTAGAATCATCTCAATTCAAGTTTTTAGCCACACTTATGACACACATATTCAAAAACTTCATCAATCCATCCTCCCTTTGAATGCAACCACCAAAAACCAAGTAAAAACCAAGTGGAAAGATAGCCATTCCTACACTAAGTGCTCCTAGGTGAAAAAACCTAGGGGCATAGTAAAGGGAATCCTCTTTCCCTCTTAGTGTTACATTTTTGGTGGTTCATTTTGGTGAACTCGACTGTAGACCACTTATTAACTTTTTGATTTAGCATTTCATCTTAGGAAATAGCTTGCATTACATTAAAAACTTGTATTGTTTGCATCCCAGGGTTTGTAAAAAAGTGAATTAATAAAATTTCATGCTAGATTGCACTTTTCATTACATTTTTATTGGAAAAACCACAAAAAAATTGCATTTTTATTGTGTACCTGCATTGCAAAAAACATAAAAATCATAAAAAACATTAATTTTTTTTATAATTCTCTTAAAAAAATTTGTCAAGACTAAGTCACCACACTGGGCAACCTAGTCCTCCTGTACATTTTGCATAGAAGTTTCTATCATTTTCAACACATTGTCTACATTGCTGCTTTCTATAATTCTCTTTCTATTCTTGTTTCTTGATTTGTTATTTTAGTCATTTTCTTGTCATTCCTTTGCTTACATCATGGCCTTGTCTTTCAAGAAGTTTTAGACATCCATCAAATCCTTAATGGATATGTCAAACTACACCTTTTCCACTAACCCTAATGACCTTGAACCTAATCCTACTCCATCAGCTCCTCATGAGTGTCCTCAGGAGATTGACATCATTGGTGATGATGACGCTAGCATGAACTAGTTCGTTAATGAGTGCCTTGACTATCTTAAAGCCAATGCAGCCTTTTACCTATCCATGCACCCACCCCCATTGCCTGACATGTCATCCTAAGATTAGTTTTCTTACCTCCATCCGGAAACCAATACGGAACCTAAGCTACCTATACAAGGTGAGCCTAGCTCCTCTAATCTTGTAACTACCCCAGCCTCCCATTAATCTTCAAAAAAATTATGGAAAAGGGTTTGCCATCCTATGCAAACAAGGTGGTGACATAAAAAATGAATGTGCAATTCATTAATTTTATGAGCAATTGTCACCTGATGAACAAACAATAGGCATTGGTTATGAAGATCCCCCTTGTGATAGGGTGCCTCGTAGAGAAATCTCTTAGGCTCCATAATGATGGCACAGTGATCTTCGATTCCCCTCCTGATTTGCAAGTTCTCCTTCCTAATGATAAGTCACCACCCCCTCACAACAACACTGTTAAACCTCTAGTCATCTCAGGACCTCCTACTCCCATACCCTCTTTTGAAGTTGGAGAATCGAACCATTGCAAAAGTCCATATAAATTACATAAACTTAAGTTTCCTCTCCATCCACCACCTAAATGCGAGATAAAATTATACATCCTCTTAAATAAAGGGATCATCACCTTACCTTATCATAATAGGTTGGTAATTTGTCCTAAAGATTCTAATGTACCACATTATGCTTACCATTGTGTTCTTGACCATAGAAGTGATGAATGTCATCGTTTGCGTTAGATATTGAGTATCACTTTGTTGGTACTGAGTGCTACCTTGAACCTTAACCTAATCTCATGCCCCTTTCTCATGTAATAGTTGTAGAACATCCCCTTCTCATTATTACATGTTCTTTCTTATCACCTATCTCAGTTCACTCCAACCCTGCACTCAGTGGGGGCAAGAGGTTGATAGCCTTGTCCCTTAGCTTCGTTGTTCACCTCCCACTTTTTTTCCACCAAGATTGGGAGGCGGATAACTTGCTTCAATTTTGACTTACACTTTCCTTACTATTATTATATTTGTTTGCATGTGGTGTTTTCCCACTCTTTGTGAGCTTTTATATGTCCCTCCATTCTTCTATATGTCGTGCATCCTTTTTTGCTTTTCGCTTTCCCTTTTTGCTTTCATTTGGGGATGATGTAAGGCATTGAGACCGCAATGTCTCCGTCATGTTGACCCAAATGAACCTATTTTCCTTTTTTGTTTTTTCCTTTCATTTGGGGATGATGCAAGGCATTGAGACCGCAATGTCTCCTTCATGTTGACCCAAATTAACCTCTTTTCCTTTTTTTGTTTTTTCCTTTCATTTGGGGATGACACAAGAAATTGATACCACAATGTCTCCTTCATGTTGACTGAAATGAACCTCTTTTCCTTCTTATTTTTTCCTTTCATTTGAGGATGATGCAAGGAATTGAGACCGTAATGTCACCTTCATGTTGACTAAAAAAAAATCTCTTTTTCATTTTCCTTTTTCTTTTTCTTTTGTTATCCTTTTGGGGATGATGCAAAGCATTGAGACACCCTACATCTCTTCCATGTTGACCCAAAATGAATCTTTCTTTTCATTTTTTTTCACTCCCTTTGTGTCCTTCTCCCAGTTCTATGTATTTGGGGGAATGATGATAGTTCCATGCTCTCTAAACAAACATTGCAACAATGAACATACTAACCACAAATCCATAGATACCTTATGTTTTTGGTTTTTTTTTTCTTTTTGGGGGAAACCCCCTTTCATTTTCTTTTTCTTCTTCCATTTATTTTAACATTGCTTGACATAGGGCTTTTTAGGTTGGATCTCATGTCATTTTTTGCACTTTCTTTTCTTTGTTATTGCTTCCTAGTGCAGCCTTTTCACTTCACATGATGCGTTTCTCACTTTGTGGATGACATTCAGTGTAATTTCCTTGATAAGTGCAACTTATCTTAGCATATTACATTCCTCTTAGTGGCCTAATGTGATGCACTGTATCCCCTAAGTTGTGAATCTTCTATCCTTTGATTGCTCCTCTTTTGGAGACATTAGATGCAATGTTCCCCTAGAGTCAAAGACCTCATATGAACTAAACAAGACTCCTTCGAATACTCTTTTTTTCATTTTACATTTTTACAGTTTTTACTTTTGCATTTTGCATTTTTGCATTTGTGCATACATGGCCACCTTTCATAACACAACTTTCATGCCTGTGGTGCCATCTTGCACTTGTTCATGAGTTCTAAGAATCCAAGGCTTTTCTTGTCTCACGAACCATACCCTTGTCTTTGTGGAACCTTATCAAAGTTATCAGGAGGGATAGCTTTGGTATGGTTGAGCTAGAAGCCCAACTAGCGGCATAACTTTCCCCATAGCCACCTTTTTGTGTGTGAATGCATACCAATCATGTGTATGTATCTCACCACCCTTTTGACATTCTCACCTGATGAACAACCAAAAGTCTCATTGGCCTAGATTGAGTACCATCATTTCCTTTTGGACAAACAACCTAGATCTGATCCACATCTAGTTGGACAAATGGTCGAAGCTTGATTTAACTTTTTCACTCTCTTCACTCTTTCACATCACTCCTTGTGTGATCTTTCATGCTTATGTTTCATTTTTCCATGCGATCATGATCCTGGGGGCTTAATCATCCCTGTTGATCATAGTCATCTCACCTTACTAGCATGATTACATGAGATCCCGCTTGACACACATGATTCAACTACTTTACTGTGAGATCAAAACAAGTTCATCCTCTCACT
The DNA here is from genome assembly GCA_007115665.2 of Sequoiadendron giganteum. Taxonomy (NCBI): domain Eukaryota; kingdom Viridiplantae; phylum Streptophyta; class Pinopsida; order Cupressales; family Cupressaceae; genus Sequoiadendron; species Sequoiadendron giganteum. The sequence goes on along the minus strand of CM021100.1, from coordinate 481,918,202 downwards.
AAAGTGTGGGCTAAATGTGTCACCAAAAAGTGTACTCTTTGGCACTTTTTCATTCATTTTGGCCTTTAACCTTGGATTTTGGCCTTGTTTTACCTTGATTCAGTCTTGAAAGCTTGCAATTCAACAATCTAATAATTTTTTACTAAGGTTTTGTGAAGTGTTGTAACACATTTCCTCACTTTTCTAAGACCCTTTCAACATAATTCACTTAAATAGCACCCTTTTACCCCTTCCCAAGCCTTGTGCCAAGGTGTTGTAAAGTGTTGTAAGGAATTTTCACATCTTCCTAGGCTTATCATCGACTAGTTAACCCTTTTCTTATGCTAATTTTTCCCCTTAATGTAATTTTAGTCTCGAATAAAGTGTGTTTTCAGAGGCAAAGTTGATAAACTTTATTAAACACTATTTAATTCTTGACCACAACTTGAAATTTCCCAAGTGGACTAGGTTGCCACCTTGGGTGACCTAGTCCCTTTTGGCATAAAATTCAAATTTAAGATAGAAACCTAACAGGAATTTGCCTCGAAAACCCTAGTGTCGGCCTATCATGTTGCATTTTAGGAAAATTAGGGCATATGTTATATAAATAAGGGTTTTAACCTTCATTTTCATCTCTCCGAAGCTTATTTTTACGTCTCTTCACAAGTACTCTTATAGTCAAGCTTCCCAAGCATGCAATCAAGCACAAGGGCATCACAAAAAACCTCCATTGGATCTATTCTTGCATGTTACAGACCATCAACAACAAAGGATTTGGTGAGAATTTATATTGTTTATCATTCAAACATCTTCCTTTGATTTGATCTCATTTGGGTTTTAGTTACCATCAGAGGGGTTTGACTTAGGAAAACCCCTATTTCCTAACCTTAACATTCTCTTGGTATTTGCATGTGCTTTGCAAGTTGTACTCAAATTTATCAAGGTACAAAGTGTTACAGAAATTACAAACATTCCACTCAAGTCACATCAAGGCATCAAACCCTAGAAGGAGCAAAAGGACAAGTTACAGGTCATTTTCAGGAGTTTTAGACATAGAATATTGTAGAGAAGGAAAGTACCAAGTGGGACCCACAAAATCAAACCATAAGTCTTCCAAAATCACCAGGAGGACTAGATTTCCACTATTGGTGACCTTGTCCCTGTGGTAAACCTGAAACAGGGTTTTTATATTTATGGGTACCCTTTTCCCTAAAACCCAATCCGACAAAGTTTCTCGACAGGAGGACTACGTCACCCAACTTGGCGTAAATATCCCTCTATTGATTTCAAACAATTTCTAGAATACTTTGGGGCCTCTTATCTATAATTTTCCATTTCTAGGTGCACATGTTCTTAACTTTCTCATTTACTTTATGTATTGCATGTAGATTTAGGTCATATAGACTATCTTGCATTAGTTTACATTTGATTTATTTACATTCCATAGATTAGATTAGTATCATCTCATTTCAAGTTTTCAACCACACTTATCACACACATATTCACAACCTTCATCAATCCATCCTCCCTTTGAATGCAACCACCAAAAACAAAGTAATGACCAAGCGAAAAGAGAGTCATTCCTACACCAAGTGCTCCTATGTGAAAAACCCTAGAAAAGTGAGGAAATGTGTTACAACACTTCACAAAAGCTTTGTAAGACATTATTAGGTTTTTTTTCTAGCATTCAAGGCCTAATGTGAATGTGTTGGCCACATTACAACACTATATCTAAGAAAATTCAGGACAAAATCCAAGGGAAAAGGCCCAAATAAGTGAAAAGTGTCAAGGCTACACTTTTTTGTGACATCTTTAGCCCCCACTTTAGTGAGATGATAAACTTGCTTCAAACACACACTCAAGTAGCCAAGACATGAATATTGAGAGGGATCCAAATGTACTCATGCTAGTGAGATGACACAACTATAATCAAGTTGGATGATCAAGCCTTTAGTATCAAGATCCCATGAAAAAAAAAATTAGTACAAAAGATTGCACAGGGAAGTAATATGGAAGAGTGAAGAGAGAGGGAAAGTAAGATCAAGATTTGATCATTTGTCTAGCTATTTGTGGATCAGATCTAGGTTGTTTTTCTGAAATGAAGTGTAATTACTCTAGGGTGATGAAACTTTTGGTTGTCCATCAAGTGAGAGCCCAAAAGGTGAGAAGCATACACCCATGGTTGGTATGCACTCACACACACACATGTAGCTATGGGGAAAGTCATGCCGCTAGTTGGGATTCTCACTTAACCATACCAAAGTTATAAATCTTGATAACTTTGATAAGGTGTCACAAAAGACAAGGGTTTTGAGGTTCATGAGGCAAGCAATCTTAGTATGCTTGGAACTCATGAACAAGTGCAAGATGGCATGACACCAAAGGCATGCAAGTTGTGTTATGCAAGATGGCATATATACAAAATGTAAAATGCAACATGTAAAATGCAAAAGGATGCTCAAAGGAGTCTTATTTAGTTCATGTGCATTCTTCAACTTAGGGAACATTGTGTCTAATGTTTGCAAGGTAGGACCCATAAATGAATAGAAAATTCTCAACTTAGTGGATGAAGTGTGTTGCATTAGGCCACTAAGAGGAATGCAATATTCTTAGATAGATTACTTTCATGAAGGAAATTACACCCAATGTCATCCACAAGGTGACAAACACATCGTATGAAGTAATAAGGCTACACTAAGAACCAAGAAAAAGATAAAGATAAATGTAAAAGGAAATAATGCTAGTGTATGCTCCAGCTTTAAAGGAATTGTGAAACACCATACTGTGAGAAATTACTTTAAAGTAGAATAGTAGAAAATGAAAAAAAGAAAGCAAGGAAATGAGAGCCAACTTGGAAAGCCCTATGCAAAGTGATATGTTTCCATGTAAGGTTGCGTCATGCAAAGAAAAGAGAAAAAGAAAGGGAAAGTGGGTTACCCCCAAAATGAAAAACACCAAACACATAATGGATCTATGGATTTGGGGTCGGTATGTTCATTGCTACAATGTTTGTTTATAGAGCTCAGAATTGTCATCATCTCCCCAAAAGCATAGAACTAGGACACAAAGAGAGTGAAAAAAAATAAAAAGAAAGAGTCATTTTGGGTCAACATGGAAGATACTTAGAGTGTATCGACGCTTTGCATCATCCCCAAAATGACAACAAAAGCAAAAGAAAAATTAAAAAGAGCGTTTTGGGTCAACGTGAAAGAGACATTGTGGTTTTAATGCCTTGCATCATCCCCAAAAGGAAAGCGAAAAAGAAAAAGGAAAGGAAAAGAAAAAGAGCCTTTTGGGTCAACATGAAGGAGATATTGTGATCTTTATGCCTTGCATCATCCCCAAAAGGAAAGGGAAAAATCAAAAGGAAAGGAAAAGAAAAAGAACCTTTTGGGTCAACATGAAGGAGACATTGTGGTCTCAATGCCTTGCATCATCCCCAAAAGGAAAGGAAAAGAAAAAGAGGCTTTTGGGTCAAAATGAAGGAGACATTGTGATCCCAATACCTTGCATCATCCCTAAAAGGAAATAAAAAAAACAAAGCAAAAAAGAAAAAGCAAAGTCACAACATATAGAAGAATGTCACGAAGAGAGAGAACATGAAACAAAATAGTACAGGGGGAACACATTACACACAAGAAATCATGTGAAAGAAAGATAAAAGACTAGTAAGGAAAATGTGCTTCAACCATCAAGCAAGTCATCTGCCTCCCAATCTTATTCATTGTAAAGTTTGGGTGGGCAACTAGCTAGAGGGATAGCAGTAATTGTAGAACTAGAGTCAAGGTCAATTCTCATCTGAGGAGATTTATCATGTAAGCTCATGGAAGAGGAAAATAGTGTATTCAAATTGTTATGCACCTCTTCAACTATTTTAGCAATATCCTCCTCATCATCATCCAAATTAATGAAAATAGGAGGGTGAATGACAATATCAATTGAGGCATGTAATTCTGGCTATGATGGGGCTATAGGATTAGGTTGCGGTGGTGGGGGAGGAGGGTTGTCATGCCTTTCTTCTAGGAAGTGTGGATTATGATTTTTAGTATTTTCTTTGTCACATGACTTGCGAGAAAGAGCACAACAGTTGCACCTATGTTCCCTAGCTCCTCGATTTCTTTTTATTCTATTATCAAGTTGCATCTGAGAAGGAGCGAGCTGGTCAACCATAGGTTGCTTGTCATCCCTAGGGGAGAAACAAAAGGAACCATAGGTGCATCATCCACTTTCTCCTTTTATTTATAAACTTGTTTGATGTGAGGAGGCAGGATGGAATTACTATCATGATATTTAGGTCTCTTTTACAATGTAGAGGAGGTTTCAGGTGTCATCTAGTTTGGTAGGTCTAATTCAACTTAGAGGATGGTTTCATCAAGGATGGGAGTTTTAGAATTGGAGGGGGACATTTTGTGAAGAGATATTTCAGATATTTTCTTAGCTATGAATTTCTAATAAGCAATGAAAAAGAAATCTCTTCGGGGGGTGATGGGTTCCATGGGCTTAGGCCAAAAGGATTCTAAGGAAAATTTTCCTATGGAAGATAAGGGATTGAAGCCACTATGGTAGATAGTGAATATATCATTGTCAAAGGGAAACTTCAAGCATTTGTGAAGAACTAAGGGGATCACTTTCAATGAGCGAAGCCATGGGTGGCCTAGTTGCAAACAAAATTGGTTTGACTGCGAGATAATAGAGAATGTAACATCTAATTTATTGGGGCCTATTTCCAATGGGAGGTCGATCAATCCAATCATAGGGCAAGAAAAACCATTGTGTGTTTTGATCAATGCATTAGGTTTATCATAAACATCTTGATAAAGATCATGTAGTACCAAAAATTCTTTTGTGATCACATTCTCACCACAAGAAGGATCTATTAGTATCCCATTAGTGGGCTTGTCATAGATACAATTGACAATGTAGAGAGGAGCATCGGGAATATTTTTGAGCATTTCCTGAGGGGAAAAGGTAATATCAAGAGATGTTTTAGTTTGGCCCTTACAAGGGATACCATCTATTCCACCTACTATTTCGCCCACAGGCTTGACATGGGTCGCATTTGAACAAAGATCAAAATGTTCATCTTGGGTATCAGCATTCATAACATCATTTTGTGGAGTTTCAATAGCTTTAACAAATGAAATATTATATTTAGGCATAGGATTAGTGAAAATTTGTAAATTTTGGTTGAGGAGAGTGACAGACTAATTTCCTTTATCCTTAATACCAACAACAAATAGATGACCCAGATCAGTGAGGTCTTGAACAAGGTCATTAAGACACTTACATTGTTTGGATTGATGTACATTTTTTCTATGAAAATAGCAATAAGTGTTGGAGTTAAAGGATGAGGTAAAGGCTTATTAGGATCGATTGCATGGACACTAGGTAAGGTAATCATTTGTTGTTATAAAATTTAAGTTATTGTATTATGGAGGGTATTAGGTAAAGGCGTGAAGTTTCATTTTGGACAGCTACTATTTGATTATTGATAGGTGGAGGGGTTTGTGAAGGAGGGTTAAATTACAAAAACCCTATATTTGGCTTTCGAAATGGCTAAGAATTGGTTTGGTTGGTAGGATCAGATTTCTCAATTCGACTACAAGTGGATTGCATATCACAACTGCTAGTTGAATTGTGATAATCACAAAGCATTGTGCATAAATGCATGAAGGAAGGAAATTTCATCATGGTGAGTTTGTCTTGAGGGTGTGTTAGCAAGGTTTTAGTAAACATCTTTTGAAGATGTGTATCGGGGATCTTTACATCAATTTGGGAATAAAGCAACTAATAATGTGACATAAAGTCTATTATCTGTTCATCATTTTTTTTCTTACATCTCATCAAACTATCCAAGGTTTTTTTAAGGGTCATGTCCACTTGGAAATGGTTGATAAAGAAAACTAATCCAAGGTAGTTTCTTTCAATGTCCCCAGAAATAGTTTAGCTAACAATTTATCATCAAGAGAAAAATCACTACACAAAGCAGTGTAAGCATTAATATAGCTAGAAGGATCTCCCTTCCCTCCATACTTCTAAAATCTAGGTATTTCTATGCCTTGTATCATTGGGGTTTGCAATATTTACAAGGACAAAGGATTGCTTTGAACATATTATGTGGGTGAACCATTTTGGTTTTGGTTGATCCTAGAGATTTTTTGTTGCATAGATGAAATGGTGTGGAGAACTTGTGTGATGAGAGGATCGGTATAAGTGGTGTTAGGTGGAAGAGAAAGTCTTAATGGGGTGAATGTAGTAGTAGGGCAAGTGAATGGAATGGTAAGAGGTAGTATGGTGGAAGAGGATAAAGCATGTGATTCCACATAGGAGGTAGGAATACTAGTAGGAATACCAAGGGAAGGAATCACATTGCAAACTGGCTACATTGTAGTTGTGACATTAATGTTGGATGTGTCCTGGTTGTGCTACTAATATGTGGTTGTCATTTATGTCAACACTATTAGCATTTAGTTTTCTAAAGGTTGTATATGTTGAGGAAATTGAGAAAATTAGAATAAATATGTTGTAGGCAGTCTGTGATGTTGTGAAGATCTAAGTGATGATAAATTGTGCACGTTGATTTTAAAGTGTTGCACTCTAATGAGTTTGTTGCTAAGTCTATTTAGCCTAAGTATATTTAGCTTGTAACCTAGAATTTTCAGTGGTATGCATCAATATTTGTGTAGGTTGTGTGTTTCGGTGTTCCTATAGTCATTTTACTACTGTAGCAGTTGATATTAAAAGAAGAGGATGAAATTCTGGCAATTCCAATTGTTGCATATATTTGTGTGACATTTGTGGATGATTCTATATTGTGTTCTATCTTTGTTGCACATCCACGTTATTTTGTGTGATCGTGATTGGCGATTTTTCTAATGTGTGTTGAAGTTTTCATGCTCTGTGCCGACATGATGGTTGTAGCATGTTGCAGATCCTAATGGATTAATTTCTTATTGCTTGGCGTGTTTGAGGGTTTTGTTTTGGGTAATTATTATATCATGACCCACTTGAGTTTGTGTGCATTAATATTTGTTCATTCATTAAGGCCAAAAGTTTGTAATTCATTTATTATTTGTGGCCGATAGAGTTGTTGATGTGAATCCTTGTATCAGATATATTTAAGAGCGATTGTTTTCCTCATTTGATGTATGCTCGGTGTATGTATGTGAAGTATATGTGCGAATAAATTTCAGATCATTTAAGTGCAGAGAAGAGTGTGAAGAAGTTTGAGCGAAGGGTGAAGAAGTGTATATGTGCCTAATCGGAACTATCATCAAGATTTTGTAGAAGATAATTTCTTAGTTCAACCTCATCAGATGGATTTAATCTGATTATTTTATGTAAGGCTTGAGGCTTCCTTTGAGTAGTGAGCTCTAGGCAATGTGCCTGAATGCAAGTGCATTCCCTATTCATTTTTCATTATACTTTTAACAGGGTATAATTGTGGATTAACCTCCACCGTGGTTGTTTCCCTTAACAGGGTTTCCACACAAAAATATTGGTGTTGTGTTTTTTCGTTGTGTTTCTTGCATTTTTTATTATAATATCTGAGATTAAAGGTTGATTAAAGTTGAATAAGTTTAAATTTTGTAACAACTAATTCACCCCCCTCTCATTTGTCTATCCTTTTCTTGCCAAAAATTGGTATCAGAGCTTATGTACCTTTTCCATTGATGTCAAAGGGGGAGGAGAGTAATGTGAAAAAACATAGAAGATCAGTGTGAACTAAGGGGGAGAAGAGCACTGTATAAAGGGGAGATTGTTGGAAGAAGAGTTAGTTGCGTTTATGATATTTTTCACATCATATGTTTCCATCAATGCCAAAGGGGGAGATTGTTGGATGTTATGGTTATGCTGCTGATATGTGGTTGTCATTGATGTCAACACTATTATCATTTATTGTTCTGAAGGCTATATATGTTAAGGAAATTTAGAAAATTAGGTACTAATGGAGGCTATCGTTGAGGGAGGAGTTTAAGGTCCTCCTTGGCTAACGATAGGGGTGGTTGGTTGAGATGCCATATATGTGGAAGGGACATGTTTTTTATATATCTCAACTATTTTCTTCACAACATATAAACCTTCATCACTGTCAAGCATGTGGTGGATATTCTCTATAGTGGGAATAGCAGTGGCGAAAATGTTTTCTAAGATCACTTGATGTTGGAGGTCTACTAGTTTTGCATGAATTTGAAATATATTTTCATGTGGAAGATCATCAAGTTTATTGTAAACATTCATGTTTCCTAAATGTAGAGAGTTACTAAGGGTATTTTCTAGGCCTAGTGTACTAATATCAATACTAGGAGTGGAAGTTTGAGATAACCCAAGATCTACAACAGTCGTGTTGTCACGAGATGCCATGAGTATTGAACTTCTTCTCACTAAAGTATCAACAATAGGACACCAAACACTCATGAAAATTTTCCTAAATGTAGGGTGGATGTAGATGCAATGCAAACAAAGGATACTAAAATGCTTATAACTAAAATTCTGGAAAACAATAGAGAAATTTAGAAATAGAAAATAGAAGTGCAGAAAATGCTCCCAAAATACCATAAATTATAGTGCAAATTGTGCAGGTGGACTAAGTCACCCAGTGTGGCGAATTAGTCCCAATAGTGATATTTGTTACACTTTTCAAAAAAATTGACTATTTTTTATTATTTTAAGGCTTTTCTAATGCAAATATAGAATGAAAATGCAGATTTTTTTGTACTTTATCAATGAAAATAGAATGTAAAATGCTAGCTAATATGCACTTTTCAATAATGCACTTTTAAGAGCCTTAGAATGCAAGCTAATTCAAAACCCTAATGAAATGCAAGATTTTTCCTAGAATGCAAATGCAAAATCACAAATGAAAAATAAGTGTTCTAAGGATGAGTTCACCAAAAAGAGCCACCAAAAATGAAATGGGGAAAGAGGATTCCCGCAAGGGCTCCTAGGGTTTTTCACCTAGAAGCTAATGAGAGGAATTCCTCTTTCCCACTCAAGTATTCTTGGTGTTCATTCAAGATTAGGGGTTTGAATAAGTGTGATTTGTATGCCTAAGTGTTGCAAAGTAATGAAATGATTTAACTAGGAAATGTAAACTAATAGAATGCAAATGTAGTATAATGACGTAAGAATGACGTAAGAATGACCTAAAATGCATGCAACCTGTAACAAAACTTAAAGAGGTAGAAGTGGTGCACCTAGAAATTGAAGGTTGATGAAGAGGAACTTTGGAATATTTCAAAATCTTTTGAAAATACTGACTAGGACACTTACACGAAGTTGGGTGACTTAGTCCTTCTCTTGAAAAAACTTTGTCGGAACAAGTTTCTAGAAAATGGGTATCCAAAAACATAGAAACCACTTTTCAGGCCAAGTACTATGACTAATTTTCCAATGATGGTAACTTAGTCCACCTGGGGCTTTCAAGAGTCTCGAAGCTAGAATTTGTAGGTACCCACTTGTACTTTTGTTTCTATTAGAGACCTATGTCTGAATCTTCAAAATTTGACCTATAAGTTGTCTTCAAGCTCCTTTTAGGGTTTGTGGACTTGGAGTGATGTGAATGGAATGATGACACCTTTTAGCACCTTAATCTTTGACTAATTTTCATACAATCCTACAAAGCACACATGCAAAGAGGGGAAAAAGGTTAGAGTTAGAGAATAGGGGTTTTCTTTAGTCAAACCCCATGTTCATAATCAAACCCAAGATAATGAAATAAAATGTAAAGGGAAAGATGATTGAATAACATGCAAGTACAACAACTCACCAAGTGCTTATTGAAGAAGTCTAAAGATATGCAAGTGATCAACTCCAATGGATGTTGTTTGAAGTGCTTAGTGCTTGAATTCTTGCTTGAGAAGATAGAGTGCTTGATTGCTTGTGAAGATGAAGATTGTACAAGGATGCAAAATGAGGAGAAAAACCCTTATTTATACATGTGATGCCCTAATTCCCCAAAAATAACACATCAAAGATTGACCTTAGGGTTTTGGAGACAAAATCCCATAAGCAATTTGATTTCATTTTTATTTTTATGCCACATGGGACTAAGTCACCCAAGGTGGTGACTTAGTCCACCTGGGCTATTTTAAGTGGATGTCAAGAATCAAAAGGTGATTAATGTTAATTTTTTGGATTGTCCTCTAAAACACCCTTAAGTAGGACCTATAAGTGCATTAAGGGGCCATTTTATCATAAGAAAGGGTTAATTTAGTTATGAAAAGCTTAGGAAAGTGTGAGGGTTGGTTACAACACCTTACAACACTTTGAAATAAAGCTTGGAAAGGGGTTATTTAGGTGAATTATTATAGAAAAGTCCTAGAAAAGTGATTAAATGTGTTACAAAACTTCACCAACACCTTTGTAAGACATTATTAGGTTTTTGTTGATTTGTGAGCATTCAAGGCCAAATGTGAATGTGTTGGCTACATTACAACATTAGATCTAAGAAAATTTAGGCCAAAATCCAAGGGAGAAGGACCAAATGAGTGAAAAGTGTCAAGGCTACACATTTTTGTGACATAGTAATATTAAGGATTGTGTCAATGGTTTGATCTAGTCGCTCTAGGATGTTCTCATAATTATGAAAGATAGGAAAATAATAAATAACATGTTTCTTAATGACCTCACTGGTGTAATCTAAATTGAACTCATAAAAAGGGATGTTGTACTTATGCAATCCATTTTTAACCATATCAAAGCCACATCTGTTGAAAGAAAACATGCTATTATGGAAAAGCGAAGTGCAATGCTATGCCCTAAAGTGAAGTGGTTAAATACAATTTTTAGATTTGAAACAAGGTAATTTTTTTATTACACTATACCCTAATTTGAAAATGAAATGTTGTAAATGCAAATTTTGAATTGAGCAATGAATGAAATTGACTAAATTAAGCTAGATTTTGTGAAATGCATGTAATAGAAACTCAACCAACTAAAATAGATAGTTAATGGCAGAAAACAAAATTGAAAAAACAAGGTTTAGAGTGTTGTAAAAGTTTGTTTCAAATCTATTCTAGGACTGGTTTTCTCAAGGTGGCGAATGAGTCCCAATAGGGATTTTTTCAAAATTTTCAATGGATTTTAATTCTTTTTATGGTATATGATGTTTATCCTAAATGCAAATGCAGTTTTTAGATTATTTTCAATGATTTGAGATGCAAAAATGCAACCTATATGCACTTTCATTAATGCAAAATTTTGAAACCTTAGATGCAAATTAACTAATGCAAAACCTAATGCAAAGTTAATGCAAGCTAGATCTAGGATGATAATGCACTCCAAATCAAAATTATGATGTTATAAATGCAGGTTCACCAAAATGATTAGTTGAAAAATGGGTGTTCTTATGGTTTAAGAGATAGAACATCGCTTTTCTCCAACTAACATTCAAGGATGTCCTATAGATCTCAATCTAGTGAAGAGTGAAGGGAGAGATCTAACAATAAGGTATCTTAGAGTATGATTTTATATTAGAAGAGGGGTTCACCACCAAGCTAGGGCCTAGAAAAATGTATGACATGGGTGTGTCCAAGAAGTTGAGTTTACTTTTTGGCCAAAAAGTGGAAGTGTTTTCCCTGATTATCAAAATATGTCACATTTGACCTTAAAATTTGAGGCACTTAGAGATGGAATCTTGGAAAAAGTCATTGATCAAAAAATGTAGTACTCGGAGTCTAGTTTCCAAATATGTAATTTATTTCAATAAATAGATGATAAAAAATTATTTTCAATAGGAATTTCTAAAAACCATTGTTTAAAGTCACATTTTCTTACGATACCATGCATGTGTGCATCATCCATATTTTGACCTAAATAACCATATTTTTCTAAATCCTTTTGGGAAAAGATTTGTAACTCATTGAAGCACGTTTTCGATATTTTTTTGTAATTTTTTAATGAATATTTTTTTTTTGTTAAATTTTTACTGGCCATATTTGTTGTTTTGAAAAATCGTTGTGTACATCATGCATAATATGACCTAAACTTATCATTTTTTGTTTTTTTTTTTCAAATTGAAAAGAATTGTCTGAAGTATGTTTCAGTGCAATTCATTTTTTTTTGTATTAATAAACGTATATACAAATTACAAAAGAAGCTTCAACGATACTAGTATAGGCTTATATGTAGACCACACAGGGTCTTAATAACCTAATATGTTTATGGATTAGTAACTTATACAACCAACCATATAGTATGATAGTTTTTTTTTTGCATAGATCTATAAAAAATTTAGAAGTAAGAGTAACAATAGTTACAAAGATTAACAAATCTAGTTCACAAATGTATAAATAATCTATTGATCATAGGTTCCCGCATTCACCATTAGACTCTAATTCATTCCATATTTGTTTAGTTTTTGATCTATTCTCATTGGATCTTGATCTTATCTGAAGCTAAACATCATTTTCCATTATCTGAGTTGTGTGTTTCCTGTTATGCTTTTTTTGAAATTATAAAAATCTTTTCATATATGGAGTACTCTCATTTTCATTGAAGGGCCAGTGCCTTCCCTATTTGACCCCTGCCTTATTGTTTTCCACTTCTTCTTCCTTTATCATCTTTGAAAACTTGTCATTAGAGCTCTCCATTGTGGTCGTTACAAGCTTCCAAATCCCTCCAACCTGCAAGAGTGTTAATGACTTCTATCTCCTCATTTGAGTAGACTTCTTCAATTTTGTAGTTACCATTAGAATGCAGTCTGGGGTCCTTTAGAGCCTGATCCTTTTCTTTCCCTATAAATTTCCATTAAATTCTTTTTGGAAAGCCTCAAGAGCTTTCATGAAAATGGCTAAGCTTGGTTGACTATGCTGCCAAGAGTAGCCAAAGTTGCCATCGTTTTGCATGATGGGCACAACTCCATCCTTTAGACGTCTTAAGAATTTTACATTGGGTATCTCCATGGTAGCAAAAAATTTCAAAGAAACATTGAAAAGCGTGAATCTTTTTGTAGACTCGGTAATTTTCCTCTATACACCATTAAATTTATCTTCATTTCTTGCCTTCCTAATAAACCATAAGATTTGAGTAGATAAGGAGTACCAAAAGAGCTTCAATTCTTTGATTAATTTAATGTCATGGCCCATTAGAATCCTTTTCTAGTTTACTTTTCTAGTGTCATTCTAGATTTTCAGTTCATTGCAAAGAAGATTCTAGATTTCATTAGCAAACAGACAATCAAAAAAGATATAGATAATAGTTTCAGGGACTCTACATATGTTGCAAATATCTATATCAGCATGATTTAATTTGAATGGAATTTTTTGTAAAAGAGTGAGCCATCTAAAACAATCTTTCTTGGAATCTACAACATTATGCTAGAGAGAGAGGAAAACTAAAATCCAATCTTTTCTTTGAAAATTTAGATTCCAACATTTGTTTAGGTAATTAGTTGGGGGAGTAGACATGATTAATTCTTTATAGATTGTTTTTTATTTTACTTCAATTAGGGGGGTGGAGCCTTGCCAGCTATAGGTAATTGAATTATTCTCATTATCTTTATAATTAAGGTTAGACAAGAATTCCTTACATGCCTCTTTTAAGATCGAGTAGGTTCTCATACTAGCTTCGGGTACTCCAACCTCTTCTTTCAGAAGCTCCCAGTCCTTCAACACCCCATTTTTAACAATATTGCTAAAGTTTTTTACTCCAACTTGGGCCCACATTTTAGCAGAGCATCCCTGTAAGAGAGCTAGGGGTTTCCCCTGGTGTTCCAAGTTCCACCAGATGGATCTACTGGGGTGAATTAGGTAATTTTTATGTTCCAAAAAGAGTGGGACTTGGACATTACCTCTAATAGCTTCCCATGCTCTCCAGATACTTCTAAAGACCATAGAGCCTGCAAGCATAATTTGGTTCTTGGTAATGAGGTCATTGAAAGGGAGCGACTTCTAGGATCTAGCCAATTTAGGAACAACTTGTTGTATGTTATTCCTTATCAAAAATTTCCAAGTCTCATTACCATCTAGTGCATGGATGATCCATTTGGCAATAAGAGCAGTATTGTGTTTTTTCAGATCCTTGAGTGCAAGGCCACCATGAGCTTTTTCCAAACAACACCATTCCCACCTCATTGACTATGTCTTCCTCTTTCCTTTACGCTCAGACTAGAGGAAGCTTCCGATTTTTTTTTGCACCTCATTGACCTGGTAGCTATTAAAGAACCAAATAGAAGCAAAATAGATAGTGTACGAAGACAATATCTTCTAACATACTTGAATTATGTCAGCAATCGATAAGTAATGTCTATTCCAATTATCAAACTTGTTTTCAATATTCCCTTTGCCACATAGCCACATCTCTTTAAGGTTGGGGCATATAGAAAAGGGAATCCCAAGGTATCTAACTTGCTTTTGTGGGCCACCCCACTAAAATTCATTTTTTGTAACTAGCTAGGAGGGGAGTCTGACCACCCTAGCATTATAGATTTTTCCTTTGAGACCTTTTCAGCTAAGGCTAGGCATAATGTATTAAGTTTATTCATCAGTTTATCAACATTATTCTCCTTTAGGTTGACAAAAAGAGTAGTGTCATCAGGAAATTTTTTCTTGACTAGTTCATTTTGGTTAGGTAGTACAATACCTTTAACCTTGCTGGAGCTACAACCTTCTCTTAGCAAGTAGTGAAGAGCATCAAAAGCAATAACGAAATATGAAGGAGTAATGGGGAACGATCTCTCTAGAGTGAACACCTCCAACAGTGAACCATTAACCTCAACCTGAGAAACTACATCCTTTAACAACATGTCAAACATGTTGTAGATGGCTACTGGAAAACCAAAAGCCTCAAGGGTAATTTTGATGAAGGCCCACTCCACCCTATCATAAGCCTTCTCAAATTCAAGCAACAACATGGCAAGATTCTGCTTCGAAGATCTGGCCCATTCCATACCTTCCCATCTTGTAATCAAGTTTTCTAGGATATACCTCCCTTTGATGAATCATGTTTGGGTGTTTCTTATAAATTTAGAGAGGATATTGGTTAGCCTTAGAGCTAGTATTTTTCCCAAGATCTTGTACGAAACATTCAATCGGGTGATTGGCCTCCAATTTTTTATCAAGGTCTTATCCCCCTCTTTGGGGAGGAGCTTAATGAGTCCCTTATTAATGGATTTCCCAAGAGACCCTTTGGATAAAGCATCCATGTAAAGGGTATGTGCAGGATCATGATGGGCCAAAAAGTGGCGATATGTAAGTGATATGACGGCCCATGTGGTTGACGACTTTTTTTTTACCCAAAATTGATGAAACGAAAAGGGTTTTAAAAGGAGATTTTCAACTTTTTACCAATATAAATTATTCTTTACTTTGAATTTAATAAATAATTATTATTCATTTTCTATTTGAATTATGAGTAAAGTCCCGATTGATAGGATGATTGAAAAAAATCTATAGATTTCAAATGGTATCACTTTTTTTGAATCCAAAACATGCATCAAATTATATGCTTCACATACTATAGGATTAGAAAAAAAAAATGAATTTCATGAATTTTTGACCAAGTTAAGGTGGTTAGACATACGAGTTTTTATATTTTTTAAAAGTTGTAATAAAAAAATCATAATTAATTATTTACTTTGAAAAAAAATACAAAAAAATATGCATCACATCAGTACATGAGTCCTCTAATTATATCTAAAATATTATTATTTTATTGTGGTAAGGGTGGTCAGACAGACACCTACTTCTTATTTTTTCCCTCAAATTTAAGTACTACTGCATTGAAATTTCAAATTTTCACCAAATAGATTTTTATTTTTTTTAAATAAACATAGTAGTTTAGAAACTACATTCAATTTTCTATAGATTCTATTCTTACATATTTTTGAAATAATATAGATAACTTTTTCAAATTTTTACATCAAGTTTCCTAACTCTAATTTTTCTAAATTTTATCGCCACTTAAGGGAATGTTTTTTCCATGAGGATCCTACACATATCCTAAACTTGGAGTAGGTCTCCACAGATCCAGTCACTGAAGGTCTTGTAAAACTCAACTGATAATCTATCCGCCACTGGATATTTGTCATTTCCCATAGAATTGATGGTTGTCTTAATTTCTTCATCATTAATTGCTCTTGACAAACCAATTAAGTCATCCTTAGAGATCTTAGTAGGGATCAAGCATTTGATTGATAGTCTGGAATTATGAAATTCCTCCCTATTCCCTTTAGATTTAAATAGATCCTTGTAAAATAAGAAGAAATGGAGTAAGATTTCATCCTGGCTTGAAATGATGGCACCATTATGACGTATTTGATCAACTTGTTCTTTCATCCCCTTTTCCTTGATATATCTAAAGAGGAATTTGGAGCCTTTGTCTCCATTACTTAGACAGTTTAACTTGGCTCTTATTTTTAGCCCTTGGACTTTGTATGCCTGCAACATCCTTAGAGAGGATTTGGTTCTATTGAGGTCCTCATAGAGTTCTTCGTTTGAGGGCTCATTCGTTATTTTTCTTTCAACATCAAACATCTTATCTTGGAGGCCATTATCCTCTCTTCTTAGGTCCATAGCTCTTTTCTTTCCAATGGTTTGGAAATGTATTTTCCAACTTTTGACATTATGAAATTTCCATCTATCAATAGGGCAGAGGACCTTGAGCATCCATTTGTTAATATTCCTAAGCCTGGTAATAGCATCCTTGCAATCCTCATCCCCAAGTAGCCTAGTATTAAGGATGAAATTTCCTTTGTTCTTGGCTTCTATTTTCCCCATGTTGTTTATAACAATATTGGCCTTGATCGGATGATGGTCTGAGAGGGTGTAGGGGTACACCATCACCTTGTTTCCATCACTTAGGAGATCAAAATTGAAAAAGTCCCTGTTGACATATAATCTATCAAGTCTGCAATATATTCTTCTACCACCTTTCTGGGCATTACACTAGGTATACCAGATGTTATTGGAGTTGTTTTTGGGTATGTCCAAGATCATCATGGCAAAAACATGCCCTTAAGTGGTGAAAAATTCAGAAAAATCAGAGTTAGGCAACTTGACATAAAAATTTAAATAATTTATCTATATTATTTAAAAAATATTTTAGAATAGAATTTGTAGAAAATTGAATGTAGTTTCTAAATTACAAGGTTTATTTACAAAAAAATAAAATCTATTTGGTGAAAATTTGAAATTTCAATATAGTAGTACTTAAATTTCAGGGGAAAAATAAGAAGTGGGTGTTTGTTTGACCACCCTAACCATATTAAAATGATAAAAAAAAATTATAATATTTTAGATATAAGTAGAGGACTCATGTCCCGATGTGATGCATATTTTTTTGTAATTTTTTTCCAAGTAAATAATTAATTATAATTTTTTTATGAAAATTTTAAAAAAATATAAAGACTTGTATGTCTGACCACCTTAACTTGGTCAAAAATTCATGAAATTCAATTTTTTATTTTTTAATCTTATAGTATTTGAATCATAGAATGTGATGCATGTTTTGGATTCAAAAAATATGATACCGTTTGAAAGATATAGATGTTTTTCAATCAGCATAAAAATCAAAACTTTAGTTGTAATTCAATAGAAAATGAATAATAATTATTTATTAAATTCAAACTAAAGCATAACTTATATTGGTTGAAAGCTAAGAATATCCTTTAAAAACTCTTCGTTTTATCAATTTTGGGTTAAAAAAAATTTCATAAACCACATACCCATCATATTGCCACTTTTTGGCCCATCATGATCCAACACATACCCTTTTCATCCCCTCAAGAGGGTCAATGAGACTGAGTTTAGCCTTCAGCCTCAACCAGAAGTGATTTTCACTTCCCTTCCATTCCATATTGAGTACAACCGTTTTGTCCTCCTGGTTTTCAATCATGTTAAAATCTCCTCCCACGATACATGGGACATCAAGTAGATTGAGCAGCCATTTCCATAGCTCAATTCTTTCATTGTAATCATTTGAGGCATATATTGAGCAAACAATGAATTTGAAGTTCCCCCTTTCAAATGTAGCCCATACTACCCGATTACAGGGGGAGACACCAGAACTGGTTAGGTGTTTGGACCATTTTCAAGCCATTAGGATGGCAGCTCCTCCTTTTCCTTTATCATGCTTGGAGGCAATATATGAGGAGTTATTCCAAATAAATTTCATATTGGTTTCAACAGTAAATGCCACAACTTTGACATCTTGGAGGAGAACAAAGTCCTTACATTTTTCCAAATTAAGAAATCTGTGCACTATGTATTTCCTGTTTGGGGACTCTAAACCCCTCACATTCCAAGAAGTACAGTTGAGCATCATTGGAAACCAAAATGGGGGAGGGATCTTTACTATTCTTAAAAAGATCAAAATATTTGGGACCACTGGTGTCACCTTCCACCCTTTTGGAGGTAGGAGAGGGGAGAATGGTGCTTGTCTTTTTCCTTTTTCCCCTTGGAAATTCTTATGCTGCCTCTAATGAGGGAAATAGAGCCTTTTTTTCCACCTTTGTTTTTGGGCACTTTAGGGGGCTGGGGGGTAGAATCCAAGCTACCACCTTTGGTTACATCTTGTTCAAGTTCTTTAACAGTAATAACATGCTCTAGAGCTTTTTGGAATTCCTCAGTTTCACACATGCTACTCCTAGGATCGCCATCCTTTATGGGGCACACTTTACTAACAATGGCCTCCTCACTACCAGGGCACCTAATAGGATCAGTAGGTTGCAATGAAGGGTTACAATATTTGTTAAGCCACCCTTCATTCTTGGTCTTGTCAACTAACCACCTATTGATAATTTCAGTTAGGGAGTCTAAGCTTTCCTTTATTAGTTGAGTGATGCTATCACCACACACCAGGTTGGATTGCAACTCATGATCTTTCTTCTCATTATTTATGTTTTCATTAACACTTATTTGTTCCTTGGCATTATACTTTTGATTTATTAACTGTTTCTTACTGGGGTGAACATTATCTTGGTAGACAGTTGGACTAGTAAGAGTCCTCAAAATATTGGTCACCACTAGGTTCACAACTTGGGCATGGTTGAGGATCCTTTTTGGATGATTGTCATTGGTCATGGTGCTAGAATCCATGTGAGAACCAATATCCTAGGGGCTCCTATCACTCAAGTCTCTACCTTCAAATTTAGAAATTAAATTTTTCATCGAAGAATCTTTCCTTTTACATTCCTCTAATTCTGCACCAACATGCAACAAGCCGTTGGAATTACGAGTGGACATTTCCACATTGTGACATAATTTAATTTCTTCTGATTTATCTTTTCTCTCTTCATGATTTTTTTTTGTTTAAATTTAACTGTTCAATATTTTTTCTTAATTCAACCATCACAATCTGTTGAGAATTTATTTTAGGTTGCACTGAATCGACAACCAAATTAGAAGGTGCACCGACTAGAACACCAGAGTGGGGTTCAAAAGGGCTGGGTGCAAAGACCACAGGGTGGGTGATATCAGGTGGGGAAGAAATAATTTGGGAGCCCCGCGGGGTAGAGGGAGAGGGACTGGAAAGGGGAACCAAAAAAGAGGGGACAGGGGAAGGGTTTCCAACCAACGAAATGGCCTCAGAGGGCACAAAAAATGACTTAGAGACCCCCACAATTGGGACAGCATCAACAACATTTCCATCACCACCAAGGTACTTATCTTGAAGGTTTCTAGCATCAGGCTCTTTTCTAGAATTGGACCAAATGATGGGACAATCTTTCCTGATATGACCCTCCCTCCTACAAAGAAAGCATGCATTGAGGCCTCCCAGAATTTCAATAGGGCAGAATTGGATTGAGCCATCGATTTTGATGCCCATATGTCCAAGGACTTCAACCCCAGGGAAAAGAGATACCAGCAATTAGGCATTCAAATTGGGTAGAGAGACCCTGGGATTATCAATTCTTAAGACCTTGCTAAAGGTCGACAAGAATTGGGGAAGAAAGGCCCATAGATCTAGAGGAACCCCTTTGATAAGGAGCCACCTAGGGCACGAGAGTGCCAAAATCTCATTGCAGTTAGCCCCGTGGTTCTAGGCGAGAGCCCTAAATATGCTCTTCCCAATGCTCCAATAGGGATTTTTTAGTATTTTCTCTTGCATCTCATGATTTTTTAAAAAAAATTAGAATAAACCATGTTGTATCATTCTACAGAAGGAAATATGTACTTTTATTTTTTTCTGCCAGACATTGTTTAACCAATTGTCTAAGAATTTTCTAGCAGGCACATTCAAGGAATCAACGACAACAAAAAAATTAGCCACATCAAAGAGTCTATTTTGTTTAGCATAGATAGCCTTCACCATTTCTTGGTTGGGAGAAATGAATATAGTGTCGATATGATTGGAGGGGCACTTACCTTGCCACTCCCCATCACCAATTGAATCATCCTGGCTATTGTTGGGTAGAATGCAGAAACGTGCGTTCGCGAGTAGGGAATGGGGTCGTCTGCCACGGCGTCACAAAAGGACTTACTTTTCCACTTACTATTTTTCCCTCCCTGTGAAGAATTTTCAGAGGGGGTGGGGAGGTTCATAAACCCCTTAGTGGGGGAGGGCAGCGCCTCCCCTACTGCCATTAGCCAAAAAGTGAAAGTGTTTTCCCTGATTTTCAAAATATGTCACATTTGACCTTAAAATTTGAGGCACTTAGAGATGGAATCTTAAAAAACATTGTTACTCATAAAATGTAGTACTCGAAGTCTAGTTTCCAAATATGTAATTTATTTCAATACCCAAATGATAAAAATTTATTTGAAATAGGCATTTGTAAAAACCATTGTTTAAGAGTCACTTTTTTTTACCATACCATGCACATGTGAGTCATCCATATTTTGACCTAAATAATTATATTTTTCTAAATCCTTTTGGGAAAATATTTGTAACTCATTGAAGCACATTTTCAATATTTTTTGTAATTTTTTAATAATTTATTTTTTTGTTAAATTTCTATTGGCCATATTTGTTGTTTCGAAAAATCGTTGTGTATGTCATGCATAAGATGACCTAAACTTATCAATTTTTAATTTTTTTTTCAAATTGAAAAGAATTGTCTAAAGTATGTTTTGGTGTAATTCATTTTACAAAAAAATATTTTAATAAAAAGTTATTAAAATAGTAAGAAACCCTAATAATTCAATTTTATGGACCAGTTTCATTAGAAATTAATTGAAAAATACAAAAAATAATCAAATTCTAAAAAAAATTACATATTTGGAATCTGCACTGTCTCATCTATATTCAGTTTTAATTTTGTGAAAACAATTATGCAAAATAGGTCTTTAGATATATGTCCAAAGTCACTATTTTTTTGTGACATTAACATGACCTTCAAGTTGTAGGTCAAACTAGGTCCAAAGCTTAGGTTCAGGTCCCCAAGCCATTTCCTAAACCAAAAAACAAGGCAAAAATTCATATTTTAAAAAATGGGATAACATTTTAAAACGAGATCCCGTCTCATAAAAAAATATTTTTCAATGGTTCTACAAAACGGGATCCCATTTTGAAAATTGCCAAAAATATAAATTTTCAAAAAATGGAAAGTTTTCAAAACAAGATCCCAGTTTGAAAAATTGCCAAAAAGGAAAATTTTCAAAATAGAAAGTTTTCAAAATGGCATCTCGCTTTTGAAAACTTTTAAATTTGAAAATTTCCATTTTTGGAAAATTTTCAAAATGCGATCCTGTTTTTGAAATTTTCTCATTTTAAAATTTTTTCAAAAATGGATTTTTTTTCAAAACTAGATCCCATTTTTTACATTTAGGCTCGGTATCTCGAAGCTAAATGGGATCATGTTTATTAAAAAGAGGGAACCTATTTTTGTAACCCAATTTCATTTTTTTGCCAAAGGCAAAAACTTCCACGTTTCATGGACTCATCTTTGTGCTTTTACCCACATGCAAGATGAAAGGAAAAACCTAGTTTGATGCAATGCTTTACTAAATGACATAGAAATGCAAACAAAGCAAAACAAAAAATTGTTAAAAAAAAAGTTTGCACTTGGAAACTTGTAGAGACTTAAATGGAGATTGGAAATGCTACTGATTTTGAAATTTTGGCCTACTCGGACTCATTTTCCATTTTGGGTGAATGAATCCTAGATATAGATTTTTGCATGGGAGCAGGTTTCGGGAAAATGGGTATCCAAATATGCAAAGATATCTTAAAATAACCTACAGTGGGACTCATTCACCACTTGTGGCGAATGAGTCAAGTTTGGATTTTCTGGAAATTCAAAGTCTGAATCTACTCTTCTCAGTTTGCTCAATCTGTTCCTCTAGGTTCCCGGATCCGAATCTCTAATTTTGGGGTTGTAGATGACCTTTTAGTGAATATTATGACCTTGAAAATGGAGAGACAACTCCAACAAGCTTGTAACCTAATCTTGAATGATCTTCAAGTATTGAAAGCACCTAGATCTATAATTACACAAAGAAAGAGAGAAAAAATATTGATTATTAGGGAATAGGGGTTTGCCTTGGTCAAACCCCTTTTAAGTAATTAAACTAAATGATGAAAAAATGAAACAAGGAAATGAAACATGAACTATGATACCTTGAATGATGTCTTGTAAATCTGCAACTCAACATGAAATGGCTATGAACAATGTAGATCTTGATCTTTGACAATAGGTGTGGAATAATGCTTGATCTTGGATCTTCAATGCTACAACACAACACTAGCTCAATAACATGCTTGACATGATGATGGGTCTTGAAATTCTACAATAATGGATGAAGAATTATGCCCTTGAATGCCTTAGAAAATTATCTTGAATGCTATCTTGATGATCTTAGAATGCTTAGCCCTTGGTTGCTTGACTTGATAATATGAATCCATGATGAAATAATGATTTGAGAGTTTTTTATATAGGAAATCCATTGAAATGTCCATTAATTTGATCCCCAAGGCTAACATACGATAAATTTGAATTAAAAACCCACTTTTTCCACTGAGAACCTAAAAAATAGGCCAAATAGGACTCGTTCACCATCCTCGATGAATGAGCCACACCTGGATGGGACTCATTTTTCCAAGGTGGTGAATGGGTCCCACAAGGGATATTTTTGGTCTTAAAGTGTTTGGGAGTGAAGAAATTAAGCTTATATGTTGATCTTGTCAATTTTTTGATCAAAATATGCCTTGGGATGCACAATATGGGGTCATAGAGGCATTTAGCCATGATATGAAGGTCATAAGTGAAATAGGGACCAAAATTCAATGTGAAAGTATAAATAAATATACTTTACAACAATAAATAAAGGAAAATTTGAGTCCTTTTAGCTTAGAAGGGCCCTAAATCCCATGTGAATGTGTAAAACATATTACAACACTAGATTAGGTCCACTTTAGTTTACAAGCATCCTAAATTTAATGTGAAGATTTAAATAAATACATATTACAACATTAAATTAAGGTAGAGTTAAGTTAATTTAGCTTCAAGAGGGCCCAAGACCTAATGTGGATGTCTAAAACACCTCACAACACTAGACCAAGGTGATATCAAGTCCAATTCATCATTAAACATTCCCAAATTAAGCAAGGGATACCTTTTTCTACAGTACACAAAGATGACCCATTCAAATCACCTAAGGGACTAGCTTTTGAGAAGCTAACACAACCATCTTCTAATAACGATATATTTCCAAAAAAATTTCCATTATTCATGAGTTTTGATTATGATGTTCACATGCCTTCGTGGAGGATATGTTCTAATCCATAGCTTGAGATATGCTCTTACAAAGGGATGTAGAGCATTGTTCAGATCTTCCCTAGCACTAAGGAGGTGAAACTAGGCAATTTCTCATAGTGATCTTCATTTAATGATACCTTTATGTAAATTGATCCTTTCCTCATGAAATTTGGGTAGTATGTACATGGTTCTTTGATGATATTAGTTCCTTGGTTGTGTGTTGGTTGGCTCTTTTGTGGTTGAATGTCGAATGTTTTCTTAGATGCCACTCTATAACTATCTTTTTTCAAAAAAAGGGGATATCAAAAATCCTCCCTTCCCGAAATTTCTTATCCTCGAGAAATAAATATTGGGATTCTCTAGAACATCAGATCCTTCCCAAGTAGCGTATTCAAGTGGAAAATTCTTCCAACAGACAAGATACTTAGTTATATCCCAGTTCATTAGATTTTTTATTCCAGTATCAATCATAATTTCTAGAATAAGGATGAGTTTCCCCTCATCATCTAGTGCTAGTAACTCGACTATAAGAGTTATAATAAATGCCAAGGCCTTGTTTAGACATGAAACATGGAACAAGTTTTTGATTCTATTATCAGCTAAAAGTTCCACCTCAAAAGTGGCTTCTCCAACACTTCTAGTTATCTTGTATGTCGCATAGAACTTAGGCTTGAGCTTTTCTACCCCTCCATTATTGATGGAATACTATCTATATGGTTGTAACCTTATGAATACCATATCTCCAACCTCAAATGATCTCTTTGTGCACTTCATATCTGCATATATATTTTTCTAATTTTGGGTAGCATGCAGATGATCCTTGAGAGTTCTCAAAATATCTCAACTTTGATTTAACATTGAATTTCTCACTCTCAGAACTCCAAGTTACTAACTCTGCAAAGTTTAAGGAATCATATATGTAGAATTCTTTGAATGGTGATATTCTAATGCACATGTGATGAGTTGTGTTGTAGTAATACTCTCATAAATGTAGCCATTTGATCCAAGCCACTTGTTGATTAGTGGCATAATTCATCAAGTATCCTTCTATCCACTTGTTTACAATTTTAGTTTATCCACCAATTTGCAGATGATAGCTTGTTCTAGGAGTGAGCTTAGTTTTTATCAAATTGAATAATTCCTTCAAAAATTTACTAAGGAATTGGTTGTCTCTATCACTGACAACATTCTTTGGTAGCCCATGCAACCAAAAAACTTCTTCGAAGAATAAATCAACTTGTGGAGATTTGCATTCACTAGAGATCAAATATAAAAGAGTATATTTATTGAACCTATAAACTACAACACAAATGTATTCTTTCCCTTGCACCTTGGGGGTGTTGTCAAGAAGTTGAGTCCACTTTTTGGCCATTTAGTGGAAGTGTTTTCCCTGATTTTTAGAATTTGACACATTTGAACTTAAAATTTGAAGGACTTGGAGATGGAATTTTGAAAAAGGTCACTAATCTTAAAATGTATTACTCGGAGTCTAGTTTCCAAATACATAATTTATTTCTATACCTAGATGATAGAAGTTAATCTTCAATATGCATTTCTAAAAACCACAATTTAAAAGTCACTCTTTTTTACCATACCATGCACGTGTACGTCATCCATATTTTGACCTAAATAATCATATTTTCCTAAATCCTTTTTGGAAAATATTCGTAACTCACTGAAGCACGCTTTCCATATTTTTTTGTAATTTTTTATTGAATATTTTTTTCGGTTAATTTTTTAGTAGCCATATTTGGTGTTTTGAAAAATCGTCCTGTACGTCATGCATAATATGACCTAAACTTATCATTTAAAAAAAAATAAAAAAATTGAAAAGCATTGTCTATAGTACACTTTTGTACAATTGATTTTTCAAAAATTTAGTTTAATAAAAAGTTATTAAAATACTAAAAAACTCCCATATTTCAAAATATGGACTAGTTTCATCAAAAATTAATTAAAAAATAGAAAAAATAATCCAATTATAAAAAAATGTTACATATTTAGAATCTACACTATCTCATCTATAATGGGTTTTAGTTTCGTCAAAAAATTCTCCAGAAAAGGTCTTCAGATATATGTCCAAAGTCACTATTTTCTTCTGACATTGCTAGGACCTCCAACTTGCAAGTCAAACTAGGTCTAGGGCTTAGGTTCACACCCCCAAGCCTTTTCCTGAACTAGAAAAAATAAAAAACCTAATCAAAATTTTTTTTTAAAAAAAATGAGATCTTGTTTCATAAAAATATAATATTTTGTACTTAAATGAAAAGGGATCACATTTCACAAAATGGGATCCTATTTCTAAAAGTACAAAACAATTTTTTTTTTATGAAATTGTTCATTATAAAATAGGATTCCATTTTAAAACGGGCCGTTAAAAAAAAGGATTTCGTTTTAAAATGGGTCATTAAAAAACAAGATTTTGTTTTTTAATGACCTGTTTTAAAACGGAATATTGTTTTTTAGTGGTCTGGTTTTTAATGGGCCATTTTAAAATAGGATCCCATTTGTAAAAGCAGGATCTCATTTTTCAAAAAGTGGGATCCCGTTTTTTCCCATTTTCGGCTCGAGACCCCGAACCTAAACAAGATCCCATTTATTAAAAAGCAGGATCCCGTTTTTTGCAAGTCGATTTCATTTTTTTCCTATGGAAATAACTTCCATGTTTCATAGACTCATCTTCTTGCTCCTACCCTTGGGAAATTCAATAATAAAATCCATGGAAATACTTTCCCATTTTTTATCCAAAATGGGTAGAGGTTGTATCAATCTAGCTACAAACTCTTTCTCTCCTTTGTTGTGGTTACATGTGATATTTTACGTAATATGTGTGGGAACATCCTCCTTAAGACCCTTCCAAGAGAACATTTATCAAATTTTTTAGTAAGTTTTGCAAAACTAGAGATGCCCTACCATAGATGCATTATGATAGGCTTCTAGTATCTTATCTTTCACCTTGGATCTAAGAACCAAGAACACTCTATTCTTGAATATAATTATACCTTCTAACACCACACACTAGGCATTCTTCTCTGCCCCATCTAGAATTTTGGTGGAAAAATAATCCTTGGCATATTCCTCCATGATTGAATACTTCTGGTCTGTTGATGTGAAGGATGCATGACATAGATTGGGTCTCTTAGAGAGCGCATCCACCAAAACATTATTTTTCCCTTTGACATATTCAATATAAAAATCATATGCTTGAAGTTTTCTTACCTAGTTCTATTGCCTATCATTAAAATTCTATTGGCTTAGGAATAATTTTAGATTGTTGTGATCACATTTAACCACAAATCTTCCACCCACTAGTTATTATTGAAACTTCTCCAAGGAATGCATTATGGATAGAATCTCTTTATCATATATGGAGTATCCTCTTTCATTGGCTCTCAACTTCCTACTTTCAAATGCTATGGGGTTTCCATTTTTAGAGAGAGCAACTCCAATTACTTCACTGGAAGTATCACATTCTACAACAAATATAATTATGAAATCAAGAATGCAAGAATTAGAAAATAACTCATTACCTCTTTTAGCTTGTTGAATGTTCTTTGTTCTTCTTCTATCCATTTAAAGGCTCTTTCTTTAGTAAGATTGGTGAGAGGTTTTTCAAACTAAGAAAAACCTCTGAAAAACCTCTGGTAATAGCTACACAATCCAAAAAAAAAGTCTTAATTGAGATAAGTTTGTAAGATCTGGTCCATCTAGAATGGATTGGATCTTCTAATGATCAAATTGAACTCCTTTAGCACTTATGACATGTCCCAAATAGAATATCTATGTTGACTCAAATTCACATTTGTACATCTTTGCAAAGAGATAGTATTGTTCTAGAATTCCAACTTTACTAGATCCAAATGTTTTAAATCTTCTTCTCATGTTTGTTATATATCATAATACCATCAAGGAAAAATAACATAAATTTCCTCAAGTGCTTACCAAAAACATGATTCATGCATAATTAGAAAGTTTTCAAAGAATTAGTGAGACCAAAGGACATAACCAAGAACTCAAAATGCATATAGTGTCATCAAAAAGCAACCTATTGAACATCTTCTTCCCTCATGTATATCTAATCATACCTTTACCATGAATCAATCTTTGAAAAGTACAATGCACCATTTAGATAATGAATCAACTCATCTATCTGTGATATTAGGTACTGGTTCTTAACTATCTTCTTATACAATGCTCAGTATTCAATGCACATCTACAAAGTGCCACCCTTCTTCTTTACTAGCACTAAAGAAGATGTGAAAGGACTAGAGCTTGGTCTGATGTATCTCATAACCAACAACTCCTTGATTTCTTTCTCCATCCCCTCATACATCTAAGGTTGGTGGTAAGGATTGGTCACAACCAACTTTGATCCCAATTCAATTTCTATGATATGAAGGAAACCTTTATCCAATGGCAATTTGGGATGCATATGATTGAAAACCAAACTATTTGTATCTAAGCTATTATGTATATCAATATGAACTTGAACATTCTTACCTTCAAAATATTCTTTTTAAATTCCCAAACAACTAGCAGTCCAAGCAACTTGGCTCTTCCAAAAAATCCTTTCCATTTGTTTGGTTAATACTACTTGTAGACCTTCATTATCCATTTCCTTTAGAACCACATCCTTCCTATTGTCTTTGAACCTAATTTTCATTGTTTGGTAGTTTTTGGTATACTCACCCAATAAATGTAGCCATTGTATACTAAAAAATACATACATTTTATGCAAAAAAATAACATTGAAGTCATCACAAACATTTTGATCTCAAAATGTTATGTCAAGTTTCCAAAATTTCTCCTTGGAGGGTAAGTTATATTCATCCACTATAGTGATGATAAATCCTTAAAAAAAAATTGTGTTTAGTGTTCTTCTCTTCACAAGTCCATTAGAAAAGTTATGGGTAGCTCTTCCATCAATCAAAATAGTTACTATTTATTTGTCAAGAACTCCTCAAACCTTCAAGGAGTGGTATCTATGTGTGTTGGATAGGGATGGTAGTATACCACCATTATCTTGCTCTGTATCTTCCTCCCTTGGAAGAGTGTCTTTCGAATCGAAAATCTTCGAACCCATTTGATTTTGATTCTTTTTTAGAGAGGACTTCTATATAGTGAAATTTCCCCTTAGCTTCACATATGTGTCCTCCAACCTATGACTCTCTGCAAGAGAAAATAAATTCTTCCTTGAAATCTCATTCTTAGTCTCTTCATCTACATTTTTCACCACATTAGGAGTTGCATATTTGGGTGTTAGTGTCAAATCATGTAGTGGTATTTTCTAAAAACTACCCTTATGGTGCCATTTACTAAGAGATGTTGTCTAATCATGGCCAACTTTCTAAAATATTCTTCTTCATCCTTCTACTCAAATCTATCAAGAATCCTCCTTTTGAATTAATCAAATCTATGTATTTGATGATGGCCTTGAGTGGTATGGCCATAAAACAACCATTCATAGGCTTCTTCTTCAAGATGCAAAGAATAAAATTGAACTACATCTTTCTTTGTATTAGTTTTGAGAAAGAATTGAGTTTCCATTTTTTGTACGCATGCTCTAGTTGAGATCTTATTACTCCAATCAAAACAAGTTGTTGCAAGATTTCCCAACTTATGCTTCAGATCCTTGCTTTTATATAACTTGTTAGATGTAGAGGACAAATGAGAGGGGGATGAATTAGTTGTATACTTTTAAAAACATCAAAAACCCTCATTAACATTCAAATTTTCATTTGTCCTTAAACCCTTATCCACCATTAAACAATTATCATGCATTAACAAAATGTAAACATGTAAAATAGTAATGCAAACACATGAAAAATATAAGAACACTAGATTTATGCAAGAAACCTAATAAGAGAAAAACTAGAGTGAGGATTATATCTCTAACATATGAATTGCAACACCAAATACAATAAGACTCACTACCTAGAAATATAAGAAAGGATCACTATAGATGGCTCACTGCTAGAGGACTCACTATCTAGAAGAAAGAAGAAAGATGGGGTGGCTAACTACTAGTTTGAACTTCTAACAATGCATCTCTCATATGCCAAAGGTATAGTTCAATGAAAGTACAAAAAACTCATCAAACAAGCTAAAATGTAGACACCTTCTACTCACTACATTAGAAAGTCACAGGCATTAAGTTTCACACTTAGATCTTCACACAATCACTTTATCATATTTGACATCACGCAGTCTTCTCTTAATCCACACAATAACTTGCCTTGCATTTATACCCTCTATGACCTAAAAAAATCTCAATGAGGTCAATCTTAAGGAAACATATACACTTCAACCATGTAATATCATATATGTCGACACCAAACACTTCCACAATATAAAGAAGTGAATCCAAACCATGACACTACTTAATTGGGACCCAAATCTACACTGACACACTTCTCAACATTTCCTCAAGCAACAATTATCCTCCACAATTAGCACTAGCAACCCAAGTTGACCAAACCTGCACTAACACTTATAAGTGACTCCAAACATACCTCTCAAGGTCAAAAGACATCTCACAGACCAAACAAAAAACCTCCACAATATCCATACAAAATATCAAAATATTCCACATCATCAAAATAATCACCACAACTACTGCAACTACATGTATCTCAAGAACGCCTTGATTTTATGCAACCAAACATACTGGCATAGACATCCAGCACAACAAACAACTTTTCTAAACAAATCAACACCTGAAACTTTAGTGAAAGGTAGATACAAACATTATAAGCATTTTCACAAATCCACAACACCAAAAACTTCACTGTAGAGAAATGTGGAGAAATCTCATTTCCCTTAGACACCTTGTTTCACCATACAAACATACAACCAAACACATATTCCAGTCCAATACGATCCAAAACCTGAAACTCTAGTTATAACATCTTTGATTATAAAATCTAAACCACATGGGAATTTATTCAAACATGAAGAAATGTGAAGAAAAATATAGAACACTAGTCACTTTGTTACAATGAACTCTCTTTTATTCAAATTTTCTCAAAAGCACTTAGAGACCAAGTGACCCAAACACATTTGCATCATCATTATTAACATCTCTGCAACACACCTGCAACATATACAACATGCAAAATCTCCAACTACATATTAATCTCCTCAAATATAATTTAGAATAACAACCTCTATAATTGAAGTAAGACATCAATGACAACACCAACAATATTATGTTGACATCAATACCAAAAACTCCAAACTTCAAACAACTCCAATGCTAGGGCTTGACATCATCAACACCAACAACATTCCAACATGTTCTTCACACAATGGGTTGACATGAATGACAACAAAACACCCAAGCAACTCAAAAACAATTGAAGCTTCCAAACTTTCAACAATCTCCCCCTTTGTCATTGATTGAAATGCCTGTGTTTTGAAAAACCATCAATAACCAAAAAAACCAGCAATAATACTAAAATAAGTACTCCCCCTAATAGGGACAAATCTTATTCTTTATCTTCTCTCTTCATAGATTTATTTTCCTACAACACCTCAGATTCTCTCTCCCCTTATGGTCTCTAGACCATATTAACTTTTGCACTACTCTTTATCCATGTTTTTAAGATTATTTATCCCCCTTTGACATCAATGCAAAAGGGCCATAAACTCATCCAGCTATCTTGCTCTCCCGCTTGGAAAACATATAAAGGGAAACACCTCCATACACCACTTGAAACACCAACTAACAACTATAGTCATTCTTTTGCACTCTCTTCCTACACGCTCACCCTTAGGAGTTGAACCACAAATTTTGGGTGTTAAAGGAGGATTCCGCAAGGGCTTTTAGGATTTTCACCTAGAAGAAAGGGGGTCTCTCACCTAAAACTTGGGGTTTCATTCAATATTAGGGGTTTAATATGATTGAAGTATCTATATGAAGTATACTAAAGGCAATGGATTGTAACTAAAATGAACTAACTGGTGCAGGAGCACCCAATAGGTCATCATAGGAAGGTTGTCTAGAAGGTCATGTTTGGCCAACTTTGTCTAGGTCAACTTATCATCATCTTCTTGTTCCTTTGTGATTGTGCCTTAGTGTCATTTGAGTTCATGTATTGTGTTGGTAAAGGTCTTGTTGACCATTTGACAGGTTGAGGTTTTGGCTACATGAAAGGCTTAAGACCTTTTTAGACCTATTTAGGTATTAGTTTCCTAAATTTTGAAATAAGGCTTAAAGGAAGCCACAAGTGGCCAAGGAAGGGTTAAGGCCAAGCTTAACTACTTTAGTGACCCTATATAAGGGTGACCTCGGCATGGAATTGAGGTTGGGGAGCTTTTACATTGGTTTGTAATTTTGAATTCAAAGTAAAAAAACAGGGATTCTTAATGTGAATTTTTGGTTTTGGTTCAAAAGAGAGCTTTAATGGATTGAATTTGATTCTGTAGGTGGTGTAGGATGTAATGTGAGTGTTAACTAAGCATTGTGTGGTAGTAGCTTAGATTCCTAATTCGGTTTCAAATTATTTTTGTAGATAGTTTTGTTTTCTTTCATAGTTGTTGATCTGACAGACTGTTAGTTGCAAATGGAGGTTTAGATCACATTCCCTCTATACATAACATATGGCCTCTTGTGAATTGTGACTAGACTCCATGATTGTATATATGGTAGGTGTAGGAGTCTTTAACAATTCAAGAAACACCATGGAAGTCTTCTCCTAGGTGAGTCAGGAAGTGTCCGGCTAGGAAAGACAAGGAGTGCATGGCACTTCATTTGCATGGGTGATCATTCTCTATCAAGTCACAGTGTGGAGAGGGAAATTAGATGCCTTAAAAATAATTGGCATGAAGGAGGAAGCTTCATCAATCAATTTGGTGAGAGAAACTCATGACAGTCTACTGTGTGTTCAAGGAAAGGGCTCAAAAAGGCCAAATTTGCTAGATTGAAGGTCCAACCGGTGTACAGACAGTTGAAGGTAAGCATGAGGACTTTGTAGTTCTAAATTGTTTTCTCGGAGAAGGAGGCCTAATTGGAATTCCTAAAACTAGTGGACTAAAACCCTAGATGAGGGTTTGGTGAAAGAAGCTAGTAAATGGAGTTCGGTGGACCTTCAAAAACCCTAGGAGGATGGATTGAAGCTATTGGAAACATCTCCACCCCCTACAAAGCTAAGTTTTAGTTCTTGGAGTATGTTAGCCTTTAGGGTGGATTAAGGGCTAAGGAAGAGTTGGAACATTGCACCAAGGTTGACTTGGTAGGTAGAATTTTTCATGGTAGTTGGGTGGGCAAGCTGAATGAGGGGAACCTAAAAAAGAAATAGGTCCTATAGGTTAAGGTGGTGGAGTGAGACACCATAGAGATCTTCCAAGTAAGACCTAGAGCATGAAACAATGATTTTTTCATCCAACCTCCCTATCAAATTAGTATTAGAGTAGAAAAATATTTGGGATAGAATCTTGTATGTCAAATCTTGAGTCTAGTGGTTCTACAATCATGGTGACAAAAATTGAGTTGGCCAAGAAGTTCGAAGATCAAGAGGAAGACAACAAGAGACTGAGGGAAAGATTAGCCCAACTTGAGGAGACACTGAGTAATGTGCAAAACAAGGTCGATGAGGTCAGTGATAGATTGGAAGGCAGGGTACCAAAGAGTGAAGAGGTTGCAGAGGAAGACAAGATCCCTGAACCTGACCCTATTCTACAAGAAGAACCTTTCTTGAAAGCATTGAAAGCTTTGAGTGGGAAAGAACTTGAAGGCATACCACTGTTTAGTGGCAAATTGGAAGCTGATCTAGTCATGGATTGGATAGAGGGTATGGCAAACCATTTTGAGTGTGATGGTGTTATTGAAGCACAGAGGGTGAAGGTGGCCAAGTCTATATTGAGAGGATCTGCCTTGACATGGTGGAAATTCATTCAAACAGAGAGGGGAAAAGAAGGCAAGAAACCTATTTCAACTTGGAAGGGTATGGTTGCCAAAGTAAGAGAAGCATACATGCTAGATGATTATGAGATCCAGTTGCATAAGAAGAGACAAAGCTTGAGACAAAGAGACCAAGATGTGAACACCTACATTGAGGAGTTTCAAAAAATTTGTATGAGGTCTAATGTTTCAGAAGATGAAATTCTCAAGGTGGCTAGGTATCTTAATGACTTGAAGTGGAACATTCAAAAGGAAATGACTCTTTTAAGCCCCAAGAAAGTACACCAATGTTACCAACTAGCTATAAAAATTAAGGAAAGAAGCAAGAGGAAACAAGATCAGGCAACTAAGAGTAGAGGCAAAGGTAAAGACCAACAAGGACATAGAGGTGGCTACCAAGGTAGAGGAACTGAACAAAGAAACCAAGGAGAGTCTAAACTCACAGAGCATGGAAGTGAAACACTTTCTAGAGGAGGTTATGGAAGAGGAGAAGGAAGAAGCAACTCATACTTTGCTAGTATGAAGTGCTATGATTGTGGTCAAGTAGGACATCTAGCTTATAGGTGCCTAGAGAAAGAATCTTCATCAAACACTGAGAAGAGAGTAGCATATGCTCAAGAGGACACCGTGAGTACCATATCACCAGAGGTTAGTCACATTGAATCAAAGATGGGGGACAACCTAATTTTTAGAAAAGTTTTGATTAGACAACCGGTCAAGGAAGAGCCAAAGCAAAGGAGAGCCTTATTCAGGGTAAGATACAAAATCCTTGGAAAGGTGTGTAAGGTTATAGTGGACTCAGGGTCTACTGATAACATAATCTCAGAAGAGGCAATAAGGAAGTTGAAATTGGAGAAGGTACCCCACACTAACCCTTACAAAGTAACATGGTTGAACAAAGGGCAAAGTGTTCTTGTCAATGAGCAGACAACGGTGGAGTTCTCCATTGGAGGTTACAAGGATAAGTTGTTATGTGATGTGTTACCCATGGATGCATGCCATCTTCTATTTTCTAGACCATGGCAGTATGATAGAGGTGCCATATATGATGGAAACGAGAACACCATTTCTTTCAAGAAGGATGGAAAGACATTCAAATTGCAGTCACTATCAGATGAGGAAGAAGGATAGTCAAAGACCCCGAGTGTCTTATTAAGCAGTGGTAAGGATTTCATTAACAACCTACATCAAGGAGGTGATGGATATGTGGTTATGGTGCAACCTAAAGAAGAAGACAAGGCCAAGAAAACAGTCATACTAGAAGTAGTCCAGAATTCGTTAGAAAAGTTCAAGGACATAGTTAGTGATGGTACACCTACAACCTTACCTCCAAAGAGAGCCATTAGTCATCAAATTGACTTCATACCCGGAGCCTCATTTCCAAACAAAGCAGCTTATAAGCTTACAATGGATCAGAATTGAGAGGTAGCTAGACAAGTGCAGGAGTTGCTAGATCAAGGATTGATTAGGAAGAGTATAAGCCCATGTGTAGTACCAGTGGTCTTAGCAACCAAGAAATGTGGCAAGTGGAGATTATGCACTAATTCTAGAGCTATAAATAGAATCACAATTATGTATAGGTTCCCTATTCCTAGGATTGAGGACTTAATGGATTGTCTTGGAGGAGCTCAGTACTTTACCAAGTTAGATCTCAAAAGTGGATACCATCAGATCAGAATTAAGGATGGAGATGAGTGGAAGACAACCTTTAAGACAATTGATGGGTTGTATGAGTGGAGAGTTATGCCATTTGGCCTCTCTAATGCCCCTAGCACATTCATGAGGCTCATGAATGAAGTGCACAAAGACTTTATAGGGATATTTTTGGTGGTGTATCTTGATGATATACTCATCTTTAGCAAGACAGCAGAAGAACATCTAAAGCATGTGGAGTTGGTTCTTAGAAGATTGCAAGAAGAGAAGTTAGCCATTAACCTAGAGAAATGTGAGTTCTTCAAACAAGAGCTTGTGTATTTGGGGTTTGTAGTATCCCAAGGATCATTGAAGATGGATCCAAGCAAGGTGGAAGCTATCCTAAATTGGCCTTCACCAACCACGGGGATAGAGGTAAGAATTTTTCATGGATTGGCTCAATTTTATAGGAAATTCATAAGGAACTTTAGTGGCATATGTGCACAATTCCTTGATACAATCAAAGGTGGTCTAAAAACTAAGTTCAAGTGGACTCTAGAAGCTGAGAAGGGTTTTGAGAAATTGAAACAAGAAGTGGCAACTCAACCCATCCTTTTGTTACCTAGTTTTGATAAGCTGTTTACTGTGGAATATGATGTTATTGGAATTGCAGTAGGAGGAGTACTAAGCCAAGAAGGCAGGCCTATAGCTTTCTTTAGTGAAAATCTCAATGAAGCTAAGAAGAAGTATTCTACCTATGACCTAGAACTCTATGCTTTAGTACAGTCACTTCGAAAATGGAGGCATTATCTTCTACCTAAGGAGTTTGTAGTGTTCACTTATAAACAGGAACTTAGCTACATCAACACACAAGAGAAGGTGAGCAATAGACATCTAAAATGGATGGAGTACCTCCAAGCTTTCACTTTCACCATCAAGCACAAGAAGGGACAGTTGAACAAGGTGGCAGATGCACTAAGTAGGAGATTGTTGACAGTGCAAGAGATACATATCAAAAGCATTGGGATAGAGAGTTTCAAGGATCTCTATGGGGAAGATGAAGACTTCTCAGAGGCCTACAAGGTATGTTCTAACTTTGAGAATCACTTTCATAGTCAGTACTCAGAGTATACATTGCAAAGTGAATTGTTATTCAAGGGGAATTAGTTATGTGTTCCAAGAGGATCAATGAGAGAGAATCTCATCCAGGAGAAGCACAACGGTAGTCTTAGTGGACATTTTGGCATCAACAAGACAATGGAACTAGTGCAAAGGTTCTACTATTGGCCTAAGTTGTCAAGGGATGTCAGGAGGTATGTGGAGCAGTGTGTAGTATGTATGAAAGCCAAGGGAGGAGCTAGTAATGCAATTTTATATCAACCCCTAACCATTCCTAATAGACCATGGGAGTGTGTTAGCATGGACTTTGTGGTAGAACTCCCTAAGACTAAGACAGGGTTTGATAGTGTCTATGTGGTGGTAGATAGATTCAGTAAGATGTGTCACTTTATCCCTTGCAATACCACCCATGATGCTATATTTATTGCTACCTTTTCTTCAAATAAATTGTAAGGATCCATGGATTTCCTTTGAGCATTGTCTCGAATAGGGATGTGAAGTTCGTGAGTCATTTTTGGAAGAATCTATGGAGCAGATTAGGTACCAACCTGTCTTTTGGATCAACTTACCATCCTCAAACTGATGGAAAAATAGAGATGGTTAATAGGGTGTTATGTAACCTTCTAAGATGCCTAACCAAGGAGTATGGAGAGACATGGGACTTGGTCATATAACAAGCTGAATATGCCTACAATGACAGTGTGAACCGGACCACAGGGAAGAGTCCTTTTGAAATAGTGTATGGAATGCACCCAAGAGGTGTGTGTGAGCTCAGGGATCTAGGAGCTATGCAGCATAGGAGTGGTCAGGCTGAGGATTTCTCTTAGACCATGAAGGAGATTTAGGAGCAGGTGAAGAAAACAGTCACCAAGGCTACTCAAAAGTTGAAAATTAAGGTGGATATGTCTAGGAAAGATATCCAATTTGCAGTAGGAGACTATGTTATGGTCCACCTCAACAAATCCAGATTTAAGAAGGGAACATCAACTAAGTTGAAAATGAAAAGAGTGGTACCATGTAAGGTATTATCTAAGTATGGGAAGAATTCCTACAAGGTGGAGCTACCTGCAGATTTAGGTATTTCACCAGTGTTCAATGTAGCTGATTTGATCAAATACAAGGGACCAGTCATTGACATGGATCAGAACAATATAGATATATTAAATGATTTCAGTAACATAGCCTTACCTACTCAAGACAAGCTACAAGCAGAGAAGATCTTGGAGTCAAGGGTGAAGAAGTGTACCCAGCATAAGGAATACATGGAACATCTCATCAAATGCAGGGACAAACCAGACTCGAAGGCTACATGGGTGGATGGAGCTCAGTTCAAGAAGCAGGGTATTAACCCATATCTAATCTCTCCCCACATTCCTACATGTTTGTGTAGAGGGGGGGAGAATGGTGCAGGAGCACCCAATAGGTCATCATAGGAAGGTTGTCTAGAAGGTCATTTTGGCCAACTTTGTCTAGGTCAACTTATCTTCATCTTCTTGTTCCTTTGTGATTGTGCCTTAGTGGAATTTGAGTTCATGTATTGTGTTGGTAAAGGTCTTGTTGACCATTTGATAGGTTGAGGTTTTGGCTACATGAAAGGCTTAAGACCCTTTTAGACCTATTTAGGTATTAGTTTCCTAAATTTTGAAATAAGGCTTAAAGGAAGCCACA
Source organism: Sequoiadendron giganteum (assembly GCA_007115665.2). Taxonomy (NCBI): domain Eukaryota; kingdom Viridiplantae; phylum Streptophyta; class Pinopsida; order Cupressales; family Cupressaceae; genus Sequoiadendron; species Sequoiadendron giganteum. The sequence goes on along the minus strand of CM021100.1, from coordinate 481,880,265 downwards.
AGTGACCAAGGAAGGGTTAAGGCTGAGCTTAAATACTTTAGTGACCCTATATAAGGGTGAACTCGGTATGGAATTGAGGTTTGGGAGCTTTTACATTGGTTTGCAATTTTGAATTCAAAGTAAAAAAACAAGGGGTTCTTAATGTGAATTTCTGGTTTTGGTTCAAAAGAGAGCTTTAATGGATTGAATTTGATTCTATAGGTGGTGTAGGATGTAATGTGAGTGTTAACTAAGCATTGTGTGGTAGTATCTTAGATTCCTAATTCAGTTTCAAATTCTGTTTGTAGATAGTTTTGTTTTCTTTCAAAGTTGTTGATCTGATAGACTGTTAATTGCAAATAGAGGTTTAGATCACATTCCCTCTATACATAATGTACGGCCTCTTGGGAATTGTGAATAGACTCCATTATTGTATATATGGTAGGTGTAGGCATCATTAACAGTTCAGGAAACACCATGAAAGCCTTCTCCTAGGTGAGTCAGGAAGTGTCCGGCTAGGAAAGACAAGGAGTGCATGGCACTTGATTTGCAAGGGTGATCATTCCCTGTCAAGTCACATTGTGGAGAGGGCAATCAGATGCCTTACAAATAACTGGCATGAAGGAGGAAGCTTCATCAATCAATTTGGTGAGAGAAACTCATGACAGTCTACTGTGTGGTCAGGGAAAGGGCTCAAAAAGCCCAAATTTGCTAAATTGAAGGTCCAACCGGTGTACAGACAATTGAGGGTCAAGACCACCAAAATATTAAAGTGGTAGGCATGAGGACTAGGAACCCCCAAGAAAGATCCTATGTTCTTTGGAGAACATTGGAGTTCTAACTTGTTTTCTCGGAGAAGGAGGCCTAATTGGAATTCCTAGAACTAGTGGACTAAAACCCTAGATGAGGGTTTGGTTGAAGCAGCTAGTAAATGAATTTTGGTGGACCCTCAAGAACCCTAGGAGGATGGGTTGAAGCTATTGGAAACATCTCCACACCCCTGCAAATCTAAGTTTTAGTTCTTGGAGTATGTTAGCCTTTAGGGTGGATTAAGTGCTAAGGAAGAGTTGGAACATTGCACCAAGGTTGACTTGGTAGGTAGAATGTGTCATGGTAGTTGGGTTGGCAAGGTGAACCAGGGGAACCTAAACAAAAAATAGGTCCTATAGGTTAAGGCGGTGGAGTGAGACACCATAGAGGTCTTCCAAGTAAGACCTAGAGCATGAAACAGTGATTGTTTCATCCAACCTCCTTATCAGTAAGTATTGAATACAAGCTAATGAGATCTACATTGTTTGAAAACACATGATGATATACAAAGTGATATAATAAAGACTGCACAAGACAAGATAATAGAACAAATAAGACAAGTGCAGTTGAAAACTAACAAGGGCTGAAGTGGAGACTACAAAATCCTATTATAATATCAGAAATATGCTTTTTATGCCAACTCGGATACTTACGCCAAGTTGGGCGACTTAGTCCCAGTTCTAGTAAACTGCTCTGGGCTCCATTCCAGCCAATTGGGTGTCTGAATCTCCATAAATCTCTGACATAATTATACAATGGGACTAAGTCATGATTATTTCCGACTTACTCCATTCCAAATTTTTTGAGAATCAAGAAGTGTGAACGGAAGCCTATTGTCTGCAATCTGCTTTCTCACCAAAATTTGGGTCTAGATCCACAAAATGACCTATAAAACATAATATATTTTGATTTCTAATGTGGGGTTTTCCTTGGTCAAACCCCTAGTTGGTATTTAAACCTTGAAAGAGATAAGAAATCTGCATAAACCCTAGCCCTAAGTGTGTCTAAGACTAGGAAATATGAAGTATGATGCAACCCTATTCTAATGTGTAAGAATAAGATGCATAAATCAAACAAGAACAATGCAAGACTCATTCTAAGATACCTAGATCACACTAAAAGTGAGTCTTAGGTACATGCAAACCTTCCTTAGGCTAATGATTGAGAGAAAATGGAAGATGGAACCACTTTGAAAATAAGTCTTTAGATTGATTTGATGGCTAGTTGCATCTCCTCAACCTAGATTTCTACATGATTCTCCATAGGAATCCATGATAAACCCTTTGTAATGTGAGATCTTGAGTGAGAAGTGAGCTTGAAGACCTACAAAAACCCTATTTTACTACCCTCAGCTTCAACCTTGTTGTAGAAAGTGTAATGAATCTTCTTGTGGAAGATGTTCAACACTTGATTCTTGAGATTTTCTTTTGAAAATGACTAAAAGATCCTAAAATAGGACCTAAAAACATGTATTTATAAGCAAAAATACTTAATTTTAGGTTATTTTGACCTAAGAAGCCGACACCCAACGGGAATTTTTATCAAGTCAGAGATTTTCTCACTCAAAAATGCAAATAACCCTAAAAAGGATTAAGTCACCACCATGGGCGACTTAGTCCCACCAGAGGTTTTTGAGGTGGGATTTATGATATTTGAGTGATTTTGATGATCTTTGTTAGGACTTGTATGATTTCTTAGGTTAAATAGGCCTCAAATTCAAATATAATGAGTCTTAGGGGCCTATAAATGTTGTTTTAGGAGGGTGATTGATGCAAGGGTGTCTAAAGTAGGACCAAATTAGGCACAAAAGTGTCATTTTCTTCAAAGGTATACATTTTTTGGTGACACAAGAGAAAACAATATGCTTTATTAGACTATACCATCCAACATGCATTACTACCTACTCCCCTTGAGAGGTAGTCTTCAACATCAGTCCAAGACCAAGAGATATATCTTGAAGTACTCCGTGGATAGATGCACATATTAATGCATCTAGTTGGAAGAAGGGAAAATAACCCCTAACTTATCTCAAAGATACTCAAAAGTATCTTTTAAAAGAGACTGAAAATATTAGCAACTTGGTCCTTAGTAGGCACATTCTCCAACTTCACCTCATTCTTTGTAACTTTCTCTCTCAAGAAGTGATACCAGATTGAGATATATTGTGTTCTTGAGTTTGTACTACCAAATTCTTTGAAATATTTATTGTACTTTTATTGTCACATAAAATAGGGAAAGGTTCATTATATGAAACTTTGATATCCTTCAGTGTTTGCTTCATCCATAACACCTATGTATTACATAATGTTGCTGCAATATATTTTGCTTCTATAATAGATAATGATCTAGAATCCTACCACTTAACCATGAAAGCAATATACTTGCAAGAAAGAAAGCATCACCACTTGTACTTTTCCTATCATCTGCACACCCAACCAAACCTTTATTTGTACCATGCACTCAAAGAGAATTCAATATCCATAGTATACCACAAACAATAATCTAGAGTGCCCTTCAAATATTTGAATATCCTCTTCATTGATACAACATGAGATTCTCTGAGATCTTCTTGAAATGTCGTAACAATACAAACTGAACGTATGATATTTGATTTAGTAGAAGTAAGGTACAATAGTTAACCAATCATTGATCTATACTTTCTTTGATCTATCTCAGGAGATTCATCATTCTTGCTCAACTTACAACCAATAACCATAGGAGTATATACCAGTTTAGAGTCGTCCATTCCAAAATTCTTCAACTATTCCTTAACATACTTAGATTGTGCTATGAATATACCTTTATTTCATTGACGGATCTACAAACCAAGGAAGAAACTCATTGTTAGAGTAATAGGTTAATTACTCAATTAATTTTATCATGTTGATTAATTAATTAAGTCACCTTTACTTTATTTTTAACTTAAACTAAACTTTGAACCCATTATTAATTATTAATTACTCACCTTTAAGTTTTTGATCTCCTTTCATAAGGATTGATCTTATTGTAATTATTCAATTCTTGTTTATGCATTTTTTACTTCATGACTTGCAGAGCACCATTATTGTGTTTTCATTATCTCTTCTACGTGACAATTTTTTACTTGTATGTGTTCACTAGGTTCTGTGCTCAGTTGTATTTATCAACTTCAACATGGTATCAGAGCTTCATATCTACTGCTTCCTAATCATTGTTTGATGGTTCATGTCTTGAAAGTGACATTTGAATGCATTTTGAGTCAATTTTGACCTCACCATTACGTTTGAAACACTTGAATCAATCAATATTTCCTTTCATTTTATCAAAAAAGGCCTTCATTTTTCATATTTGTGAGGGTTTAAAGCTACATTAGTTTTTTGCCAGATCAAAGGGTTTTTCAATCATTTGTTTAAGAAATTTTAACCTTGATCTCTCAAACCATGTAGGATGGTGCAAAATGGACATCATAGATGCACTCAAAAGGCCCAAAAAGCCCTATTTTCATATAAAATATGATAGGGTTTTCTAAAAATTGTTCTTTTAGTGTTTTTGGGGATTTTCAAAAAACACTGCCAAAAAAATTCATATGGCTGTATAGATCCATATGGATGCCTTGATTTTTGTGCCATATTTTTTGGGTTCCTAGATCACTTTTGAGCAACCCCAACTTTTGTGCCATTTTGCCTCAATTTTTGTGCCCTCACAATTTCTATCCTGCATCGATTTTTGTGCCATGAAGGTACAACTGAATATTTTATTTACTTTTCAATCTTTAAATTATTAAAACATTTGGTTTAAAGCCTAAATGAGCACTTTTGTAAAATGGTCATATCTTGAGCATACGGAGTCTATTTTTTCGAAAATGAGATATCACTAAAAAGTTGCTTCTGAGCATGACATAGTGGCAAGGGTTTCATCAATTTTTTTTGCTATTTTGCAACCTTTTTTGCCAGTCAAAGTTTGAGCATGCCTTTTACACTTTTGGGCATGTAAATTTTGCATACGGACTCCAATTTTCATAAATGAATAGGTGTTAGAAAGGTGTTTGAATGATATTTCTAGATCTGAAATTTATTTCATCAGAAAATTGACCAGGTACATAGAGAATAGTCTAAAGTAAATTTTTCTTTTTCACGCTTTCCAGCTTTAAAATTTTTACTAGGGTTTAGTTTTTTGTGTTGTGGGGCGTGTTTTTTTTCTTTCTTTTTGTATACACACATCAGAAATCAGAAACCTCTATCATTAAACACATTTAAAAACCATAAACATCATGACAGACACCTCTTCAATTGAATTTATTTTCCCACACGATTATCACACCTGGAAGGCACAAATGACTAGATTTCTAATGTCAAAGGGGTTATGGTCCTATTTGGATGAGAATCAACCTCCTTTGACACATCCATTTAAGGTTATACAACATATAAATAGGATGGATGAGGCTATGGGTTTGCTATCATTACATGTTTCAGATAGTCTTATTTTTCACTTGGAGGGTTGCACAACTCCTCAGACTATGTGGTCTAAGTTTCATGATATTTTTGGCACCATTAATCAGTTCGAGGAACTTCAGATTGAGGTAGAATTGACAAATTTGGTACCTAATTCTTTTCCATCTATTGAGGATTTCTTGATTAAATTCAAATCACTCAGATCATTGTTACAAGGTTGTGGTAAGAACAAAATAGACACCGAGTGTATATACCTTATTCTATCTAAGTCTCGAGGTTCCTTTGATATATTCTCTTCTACATTATACTCCACCATGGATGCTTTGGGTCCACGATTTACCATGCCTACCATTGAGGTATTCTATAATTATTTGGCACGTGAGCAAGCCAAGCTAACATAATTGGATGCTCTTCCAAGATCAATGAACCAAGCATTGGTAGCTCAAAAATATTAGGGGAAGCAAAAGCATAAACAAAGGCCAAAGATAGATTCAATAAGAAATGAGATTTCCTCCAAGCCACTACCTAAGTCTAATTCCAAACCACAATACAACCCTAAATAGGGTAAATATTCTAAGTTTAGTGAGTCTTCCTCCAACACTAAGAAGAAATTAGGTGATCCTTGCAGTTTATGTGGCAAGGAAGTTCATCTAGTTTCCAGGTGTTGGAAGTGATTAGAGACTTTACAGGAGGTCATGAGTAGCATAATATCACCTCACCTCAGTCACCTTCTCCACACATACGGAAAGGTCATGCTCTTTTTGCATGATCATTACCTTCAGGATCCACTTGGATTCTAGATTATGGTGCTTCTCACCATATGACACACACTCCAGAGTCTATCACGACACTTTCCCATTGTGGCACTTCACAGATTGCTATTGGTGACTCTACACAAGTTACAATTATGGGTTCAAGTTATGTTTCCTTGAATGGTGGTTGTCTTTAAAACATAATTTTTGTTCTCAAAATTTTGATAAACCTCCTTTTCATTTATCAGATTTTCCATTCTGGGACTGGTAAGATAGTTGAGTTCTCACCACATGATGTGGTTATTTGAGACCTACGTGATTCTGATTTGGTTGTGGCTATTTGAAGTGTTTATTTTGCATCCTGCTTGTATAGATTTGATGGCTTTAGAGTACATATGGTTTAGGTTCATCTCTTATAGCACATGCAGACACAGTGAGTAGGCTTTGGCATGAGCTTTTTGGCCATGTCAATTATAGATATCTACATTAAATGAGTACATGGGCACTTATGATTGGGCTCCCATAGATTTCCTATATTGATGGTGTTTGTCAATGTTTTGTACCTAGAAAAAATCACTGGGATTCTTTTCTGGGTAGAGCCATATGTGCTAAGGCACCCTTGGAGTTGGTACATAGTGACCTCATGTCCTTTCCAATTTCTTCATTTTCAAGGGCCAAATATGTGCTCACATTTATTGATGACTTCTTCAAATGTACATGGGTGTACTTTCTTAAGTACAAGTCTGATGTCTTTGATTCATTCAAGATCTTTAAGACAATTTTGGAGAAGAAATTTGGTCTTTCTATCAGGAGGATACACACAAATAATGGGGGTGAGTTTTTTAATCATAATTTAAGGGAATTTTGCACTGATCATGGTTTACAACATCAGTTTATAGTACCTTACAGCCCTCAATAGAATGGTATTGCCGAGAGAAAGAACAAGACTATAGGGGAGATGGCCAATTCTATGATACAGTCACAGTCTATGGATTCTTCATTTTGGGTTGAGGTAGTCAATTGTGTATATTATATTCAGAATTGGATGCCTCATAAGGAATTACAAAACATGACTCTTGATGAGGCTTGGACCCATGCCATGCTCGATCTTTCTACATTTTGAGTTTTTGGTAGTGAGGCTTGGGAATTTATTCTTGATGCTTAGTAGAAAGCCATGGAGAGGAAAAGATGACCACTCCTATTTGTTGGCTACTATGAGGATGTTAAGGTGTATAGGTTGTTTGATCCTAATTCTAGAGAGGTCTTGTTTCAGTGAGATGTCCAGTTTGATGAGCACTTTCCTCTGATGGATTCTTCATCACTAGCTTCTCCCTCACTACCGACTCCTCCCTCTTCATCTCTTGAGGATTTTTTATCTCTTGAGGATGATGCATATGATGATCCACCATCCACACCACCACCAAATACACAACATTTTCCCAAGTGGACCGGCTTAACTGTAGAGGTAGCTAGATCTTTCCCAAGTGATCTTTTAGATTCCTATCATACATGTGCACAAATATCAAGTGCTAGTATTTTGAGTCTTTCCATTTCAAATGATCCTCAGAGGTTTTTGGATGCGAAAGGTCACCCTAAGTGGGATAAGGCTATGGTGGAGGAGTATTCTCCATTGATGAAGAATAATACTTGGGATCTTTGTCATCTTCCTAAGGGAATAAAGTTGATTCGGTGCAAGTGGGTGTACCATACCAAGTTTTCTGTAGATGGTTGGATAGATAATTACAAAGCATGTCTTATTGTGAAGGGGTTTTCTCAGGTTGAGAGTATTGATTATTGAGAGACTTTTGCTCCTATTTCCAAGATGAATTCTATTCACTTTGTACTATCACTAGTAGCTTCACAAGGATGGATATCTTTTCAGAAGGATGTGAAGAGTGCTTTCTTGCATGGGGACCTACATGAGGAGATCTATATGGAGCATCCTCAAGGATTTGTGTCGGACACTTACTTTTTTGTAGAATTTTGCATTCATTGTATGCTCTTAAACAAGCCCCTCGAGCTTGGTATGAGAAGATGGACTCTTTTTTGCTTTCCTCTTACTTCACACACTATCATTATGATCCTACAATTTACTTTGTGTCATTAGGGTGATATTTTGATCTTTGTTCTATATGTTGATGATCTCATTCTTATAGTTAGCTCACCTTCTATGATTCAGAGTGTTCAATGAGTGTTAATGGAGCAGTTTGAGATGATAGATGTTAGTATTTTGCACTATTTTCTTGGTCTACAAGTTATTCAGTCTTTGGATGGGATTTCCATATATTAGCAAACGTATGCTCTTGATATTCTCAAGAGATTTGGCATGCTTGATTACAAGCCCGCCCCCACACCATTTCAGTCAGGTGTTGCTATGTCTTCCACTTGCTCTACACCTTCAATAGACTCTACATTATATAGGTAGTTTGTAGGCAGTTTGTTGTACTTGACACATTTGCTTCCTGATCTTTCCTTTGCAGTTGGTCTTGTCTCTAGGTTCTCCCAAGATCCACATGAGAGACATTGAAAAGATACCAAACATATCTTGAGGTACATTTAGGGCACCACACAATATGGAATTCACTACACATTAGGAGCCCCTCACATTGTTGACTTCATTGACTCAGATTGGGATGGTGATGTGAATGACCAGAAGTCCAGTCCTAGCATTGTTTTTTCCTTGGTTCTAGTTCTATCACATGGTCTTGTAAGAAAAAGTATGCTATTGCATTATCATCTATAGAGGTTGAGTACCAAGTAGTGGTGTTAGCTAGTGAAGATATTTTATGGCTTCGATAGTTGATGAAAGAGTTTGGGTTTCCCCCTGATAGTCCCACAGTTCTTTGGTGTGACAATCAAAGTGCTATACACATTTCCCACAATCAAGTGGAGCATCAATGGATGAAGCACATTAAGATCAACATGCACTTCACCAAGAAGTTGATTCAGAATGGTTCTCTCATCTTGGATTACATTCCTACTGAGGTGCAGGTGGGTAAGTGCACCAATCTGTGACACAATTTTCACTCTTAAGATGCCAATTTTTTTTGAAATCAGGAAAATCTGATTTTCAGGAGAAAATGAGGATAGTTACACTCAAAATTTCAAGATGCAGCAAGAAAAAAAGTTGAAGTGCTCTGAGTCTATTTTATAAGATACTATTGTTTTTTGAAATTAATGAAGATTAAGGGTCTGAAAAAGGGGGGGGCCTAAAACAGGTCCTGTTTTTATCAAAAAAAATAGCATAGCGTCTACGGGTTCCCCCCCTTTTGGTTAACTTTTTTTTAGAATTTCAAAAATCCCAATGATGAGGAATTAGCTAACAACACGTAGTTTATCCTCCTTATTTCAGATAATTATTTTAATGAATATATAATATTTTATGAATTTTCAAAGTGGACACATCCTGAAAAGCTAAAATTTGAGCATGCTCGTCCCGAATATTTTTGCAAACTAATCGAATTTTTTTTTTTTTTTCATCATGTGTAGAATGGAGTCTAGTTTCAAAAAATGTAATTTGTTTCACCTTCTGATGAACGTGTAAAAATCTATCCTAAACCTAGCACATGTTGGTTTTTGACCAAAAACGAAGGCATTTACAATAGAAGCCATGGATCAAAACCTTAACTAGATCAAAATGAAAAAAGAATTATATATTTAGATAGCTAAGATAGAGGTTAATGTTATCATGGTTTTTTTTATAAACTTGAATTGAAATATGTGCAAATGAGATGGGGAGCAAGGTCAAAAATATGAGAAAATTTAGCAAATCCTGTTAATTAACACGTCTAAAATAGGCCTTTTGGTGAGCACCAAATGACTCATCATGTTTGGCGTGCGCCAAATGTGATGAGTCATTTGGTGAGCACCAAATGGATTGCTTTGTATAGAACTAGATTTTTGCTTTAGTGGTTTCAGATCTTTAAGAGTTATAATGCAAATTCTAGTTTTTGGAAGATCCTAAAAATTTCAGACTTAGTCAAATTTCAGTAATCAACATGTCAAATTTCAATAATCAAGAGGTCAAATTTTAGTACTCAGGAGGTCGAATTTCATCTATCTCACTCATTTTCATCTCTTATTCTCTATACCTCTCTCTCTCTCACTATCTCCATCCCTTTATCTAACAATATCTTCCTTGAGCTCAAGAACTATGTCTCTAGATGTCCATCTCTCTCTCCTTCTCTCTCCAATATCTATCTCCCTCCCCCTTCCCTCTCTACATTTTTCTATCTCTCATCCCTCTCCTTTAATCTCTATATATATCTCTCTACTCTCTACACCTACCTATCCCTCCCTCTCCTCTCTTTCTCTCTCTCTTTGCTTCCCTCGCTCTCTCCTCCCCTCTCTACTCTCTAGCTTGTCATTCTCTCTCTCCTTCCCTCTCTAGTTCTCTCTATCTCACTTCTCTCTCCTTCCCTCCCTCCCTCTCTAATTTTCTCTATCTCCCTCTCTCTCTCTTTCCCTTTATACTTCTCTTTATCTCACCTCTCTTTCTCCCCCTCTCTCTCTCCCTCTCTCTTCCTTTCACCCACCTTTTCTCTCTACTTCTCTCTTTCTAACCTATCCCTCTATACATCTCTCTTTCTCCCCCCTCCTTCCATCTCAATATCTCCACTTTCCTCCTTATCTCTCTAATTTTAAGCTCCATCACACATTTCTATCACCTATCTCACTTCTCTCTTTCCCCTTCCCTCTCTACTCTCTTTCTCTCTATCTCACCCCTCCTCTCTCTTATCTCTCTCACCTCTGTCTCTCCATCCCTACCTCTTCCTCCCTCTCTCCTTCCCTCTATTTTTCTCTTTATCTCCTCCTCCCTCTATCTACCTAGACCTCTCTCTATTTTTGTCTCACCTCTCTCTCCATCCCTACCTCTCCCTATATCTCACCTTTCATATCTACTTCTCTCTACCTAGTTGTCCCTCTATGCCTATTTCTCTCTCCCTCCTTGCCTCCTCTCTCTCAATATCTCCACCTTCTTTCCCTCTCTAATTCTCTCTCTATCACCTCTCTCTATCTCTCTCCTACCTCTCTACTCTCTCTATCTCTCCCTCTCTCTCCCTCTTTCTATCTCTCCTCTCTCCCTCCCCCTCTTTCTATATCTCTTTTCCCTCTCTCTACCTATATCTCTCTCCTTCTATCTATCTCAACTATCCATCTTTACCTATCCCTCCCTCCTCTCTCTCTTCCACCAAAATTCACTCTACATCTCTCTATCTAGCCTACCCCTATATACCTCATTTTCTCTCCCTCTCTCTTTCCCTCTCTCAATATATCTACCTTTCTCATTATGCCTCTACTTCTCTCTATCACCTCTCTCTCTCTCCCTCTTCCCTCTTTACTTTCTTTCTCTCTATCTCACCCCTCTCTCCTTAAATATCCCTCCCTCCCTCCTCTCTCTCTATCTCACCTATATCTCCCTCCCTACCTCTTTTTCCCTCTCTCCTCCATTCTCTACTTCCCTTTATCTCCCCTCCCTCTCCTTACCTACCTCTCTCTCTCTCTCTATTTCACTCTCTCACCTCTCTCTAAATCCTTATCTCTTCCTCGATCCCTACCTCTCCTTCCCTCTCCACTTCTCTATATCTCCCTTTACTCTCTCTACCTACCTCTCTCTCTCCATCCCTACATCTCCCTCCAACTCTCCTTACCTCTCTACTTATCTCTACCTACCTATCCCTCTATACCTCATTCTCTCTCTCTCCCTCTCTCCATCCTTCCCTCTCTCAATAGATATATCCACCTTACTTCTCCTCTCTCTAACTTCTCCCTCCCTTCCCCTATCTCCTTACCTCTCTACTCTATCTCTATCTCAACTCTCTCTCTACCTACATATATATCATTCCCTCATCTCTCTCTCTCCTACCCTCTCTCCCTCTCTCAAGTCTCTCTATCTCTCTCCCGTCTACCCTTAACCCT
>CM021100.1:481641300-481868275 GCA_007115665.2 Sequoiadendron giganteum | reverse complement strand
CCTCTCTCTCTCAATTCTCTCCCTTCTACCCCCTCTCCCTCTCTCAAGTCTCTCTCAACCCTCACCCCAATACCCTCTACTTTAAACCCAGTACCCTCTACCATCAACCCTATACCCTCAAACCTTAAACCCTTAAACCTAAGTAAACTCTATACCCTAATCCCTCAACCATCAACCCTTAAACCCTCTACCCTCTACCCTCAACCCTCAACCCTCAACCCTCAACCCTCAACCCTCAACCCTTAAACCCTCTACTCTCTACCCTCTACCCTATAAATTAAACCCTCAACCCTCAGTTATCAACCCGTGACCCTTAATACATCAACCCTAGGTAGGTAGGGGAATATAGGTAAGATATAAAGTGATGAAGGGAGAGGTGGGTAAAAAAAGGGATAGGGGAGATAAATATAGGTAGAGAGGGTAGGAGATGTAGAGAGAGGAGAGATAGAGATAATTAGAGAGGGGAGGGAAGGAAAATTAGGGAGCAGATAGAGGTGTGTGTGTGTGCACGAGAGAGAGAGAGAGAGAGAGAGAGAGAGAGGAGACACAGTTGTGATATAGTGATGGAGGGAGAAGTGGGTAAAGAGAGGGGGAGGGGAGATAAAGATAAATATAGAGGGAAGGAGATGTAGAGAGAGATGATAGATAGAGAGAAGTGGAGAGTGGAGGGATGGTGGGAGAGGAAAGGAGGAGATTGAGGTGAGTGTGTGTGAGAGGGAGAGAGAGTGAGAGGAGAGAAAATGAGGGGACAGAGGAAGGAGAGAGAGAAATAGATTAGATAGGGAAGGGGGGAGAGATATAGAGTAGAGAGGGAAGGAGAGAGTAAGAGAGAAAGATGGGTGAGGGAGAGAGTGGTAGGTAGTGGAGTGAGAGGTAGGTAGAGATGGAAGGAGAGAGGGATGGATAGGAGGGAGAGAGGGAAGGAGGGAGAGTGAGATGGAGAGAGTGGTGAGATAGAGAGTAGAGAGGTAAGGAGAGAGAAATAGGTATAGAGGGACAACTAGGTAGAGAGAACTAGAGAGGGAATCTTAGGTCTCTCACTCACTCACTCACTCCCTCTCTCTATCTTAGGTCTCTCTTTCTCACACACTCACTCACTCCCTCTATCTCTCTCCCCTCTACCCTAAACCCTAAACCCTAAACCCATAAACCATAAACCATTAAACCCTCTACCCTCTACCCTCTACCCTCCCTCCCTTTGTCTCTCTCCCACTCCCTCCCTCTCTCTCTCTTTCAAGTCTCTCCATACCACCCCCTCTCCCTCTCTCAGGTCTCTCTCTCACTCACTCAATCCATCTATCTCTCTCCCATCTCCCTCCCACTCTCTCTCTCCCTCTATCTCATGTATCTCCCCCCACCCCCTCCATCTCTCTTGAATCCCTCTATCTTGAGTACTCCCTCTCCCTCTCCCTCCCACCCCCTCTCTATCTCTCAAGTCTCTCTCTCTCTCTCACTCCCTCTCTCTCCTACTCTCTTAGGTATCTATTTCCCACCCCCTCTCTCCCACTTTGTCTCCCTCCCTCTCTCTATCTCTATGAATTGGGGTTTAAGAGTTGAGGGATTAAGCCTCACTTATGTCACAATGCCTCTCTGTCAGGCCACACTTACCTCCCACCCTACTTTCTTAGGTCTCTCCTTCCCACCCCCTATCTCCCACTTTGACTCCCTCTCTCTGAAGTCTCTCCTTTTCAGAGGAACATATTTGGCGAATTTGGCGCTCTCCAAATTTGGTGAGCGCCAAATGGGTTTTACCTTGAAATGGTAAAAATAAGGGTTGACCCCATGATTGAAGCCCACATTCTCCTGTGTTTGTCTAGTTCAATGCTTTATCTGAGTCAGAAACACCTTTTCTTCTGTAGTTGACTTCACATTGTACCAATCTATGCTTGATCCATCACCTTTTTACCACCAATCTGCATGGTAGACAACGTAGAAGAAGATATTTTGAAGTTTCTACATCATTTTACATTATCTAAGGTAATATATTCATTTTGATAAATTTAAATGTTTGTCTTTATTATATTTGTTTGTTTTTGACAATATAAACTAAATTTCCTTAATGAATTTATTAATCATAACAATTGGACTTAGAATTGAACATTGAATTAGATGGGATTTGCATAAAAAAGTTCAATTTTTATGAGTTTGAAGAACAAAAAAAATCAAAAACATGACATTTACTTAACATAAATTTACTTATGAATTCTATTTGCATTGCTTATAGTAGTCCATTTCTAGCATGGCTAGTGGAATTCATTGTATTTCATTCTTTTTCCAACTAATTTGGAAAACCTCATTGCCAAATAAATAGTGAATAATGATAAGATATAGCATCACAAACCCTTCTTTGAATCCATATTCTCTATGACTTTGTTGACAATCAAAAATTTGGTTTTGAGAAAAATAAACACAAGAGTCTCTAGTTTTCATTTAGGTGGCAGCAATGTATACCCTAGGTTTGTGATTCTCATTGATTTGTTGTATTGAATGGTTTCCACCCCTCTCTGGATCAATTTTTTTGTAAAATGCATTACTTACTTTTGTTCTATGTGTGTTTGTGGACATGTAGCATTTAAGGTCATTCCAAGGAAATGACCAAAGCCTCTAACACCAGAAGAGCGTGCAGTTAAAAATGCAAGGAGAAGAGAATCAAAAAATGTAGCTTGTGAAGCAAAGGAATTACAGCCCATACAACCACAAACTTATGTGCAATCTAAGAGAGATGTCAAATTGGAAAAACAAAGGGCATGAATGAGGAAATTTCGTGGAAGGACAGGAATGAATACAGAAGTTGGGGGAAAATCATCAACCATAGGTGAAGCTCAATGCACATCTCTAGTTGAAGACACATTGACAACAACATGTGGTTTTCCAAGTACATCAGAAATCACATCTCCAATTGAAGACACACCATCAAAAACATTGCGTTTTGAAAGTACATCAGAAAACATATCTCTATTTGAAGGAACTTCACAAACGACAGATCAAGTTGGAGGTACAACATCATTTACATGTCAATCTCAAGGTATGTCATCAATTGCACCTCTAATTGAAGGTACATGATCTATCCTCGATGTTGTTGACCTTCCCAATATTGACACAAATTTACATTTGAGAACTCCTCCTAGAGTTTTGCATAGAAAACATATATTTTTGATTGATATTGATTCCAATGTTTTGAAATGGATGCCTAATAAGATTCCAAAATGTACATGTCAAAGATATGCAGAAAGGATATGGAGTTTGTTTTTTGCGAAGCTAAGTGAGGGTGGAAGATGCCAACTATTTGTTGAAATGATGAGGCAACTCAAATTTAGGCCCACCATGAAGGCTCTTGGGCTAAGAGTTTTGAATGAATCAAGTGAAAATTCCATTGTAAGGAACTTGATGAGTGCATACGAGAGCGTGGGTTCCACCTCATGCACGAAGGATAGTTGTGCCACACGACGTGTGATGAAAACAACACTATTAAGAAGTCAAACAAGGAACAAGGTGAACCTTACAAAGGAAAGTAAGTCTTCGAAAATAAGTAGATCATATCTAATGAGATCCAAAGGAAGGCGTGAAAGAGTGGAGGATCCAAATAGCAATGAGTTATGGGCATTTTCGGGTAGAGTGCCATGGAAAGACACAAAAATTGCTCAAGGCTTGAGATCTTTAATTGTGAATTATTAGAAGGATAACACAAGGACCTCTCCTAATCAAAGAGATGTTGTAAGAAGGAGAATTGGAAGTATAAATTGTGAGCCACATCCAATGCATTGTTTGGATACCATTGAAACCCTATTTTTTGCTGATTTTGTACAAAAGTTTCCTGAAATTAAAATATGTCAAAGGTATTTTGAAATGATAAAGCCTTTTTATGTCAAAATAAATCACACACGCACTACTTTTTGTTGTAGGGTTCATATTGAGTTTTCTAACCATTATGATGTTTATTGACATATATGTGTAGATATGCATACTAACAATGTTTTGCAGGAATGTAACATAATGCCTCCACCTAAATCATTGAGGAAATTTTTGTCTTCCATTTTATGTGAAAGAGAGGATGGTCAATTTTTTTACAAATAATCATGTTTAGATGGCACATGTGATCATTGTGGTGGCATGCAACGTTTTCCAATTTTCCAACACATGGCTAGTACACACACAATTGGAGACAAAATTGTGGAATTTGGCAAATATATGATAGTGGCATATAGTCTAAAAGATGGGAAAGAAGCAAAGAAGTGTGAATTGGTTAGTGATAAGATTCCAGTGTATCAGTTTATGGGCATTTTTTGTGATCGGGTGGTTTATGATTATGCAATGCATACACATAGAGCACAATGGTTGGACTCATAGCTCAAGTTATGCAAGGACACATTTCAACTTCGTCATATCATTTTAGTTGTCGACTTCGTTGAGAACTATAGACTACAACCACAGAACGAGGTACAATCAAAGTACTACAACTCTATGCAGGTTTCTATATTTATACATATAGCATTCATTCATGCAAATGATAGTATAGAGGGAAATAGGAAAGTATTGAGGGAGTATCACTTTGACAGCAGTGATGATCGCACACATTCTGCAAATTTTGTTCAAGGTTGCTTTCATATGTTCTATGTCGATCTAGCTAGCGGGGGCATACCATTTAGTCAACATATCATATGGTCAGATAATTGTGCATCACAATTCAAGAATGCCTGAATGTTTTACTGGTTGAGTAGGATGCATAGGATTAGTGGTGGTCAACATATGTGGAACTTCTCAGAGGCTAGGCATGGAAAGGGGGAGGATGATGGAGTAGGTGCATGTATCAAAAGAGCCCTAGCATGAGAAGAGTTAAAGTACACAAACAATGTAAAGTTGACAGATGCAAGATCAATTGTCCAGTGGTGCAATGGTTCAATTGGTCTAGGTAGTGAAGGCAATCTTTAGTTCGTAGATTTTTTCATTTAGTAGATGATACTAACATTGCAAAATATGAGAATTTTTGTACACTAACAGGATCGAGCGAGCTACACTCTTTTAGAAGCTCCAATGCAGGTACATGGACTATCCATACAAGGAAGATGGCATGTTATTTTTATGCATGTACACTTTAATCATGGAATGATTGCGAGCCAACAGAGTGAGGTTGATGAATGGTATGTAAGAAGTCTAACCCCACTTGACACTTATCAGCTCCCGATGGCTCTACAAATCATAGAGATGCAATCATACATTGACTTTGATCCTGTATCAAACCTACTAGAACCAAGTAATATATCTTACTTACAAGTTTTATTATGTTGCATAGTAAATAGATCTAACAAGATGAACATATAAATGCAGGGCACATTTATGCGGTAATTGCAAATGAAGACAATGAAGAGGGTACAAATTATTACCTGTGTTGTTGTATCGAGGCCAAAAAGAAGTTGGAGGCCCTAGTTATAGACGGAGAAAAAATAGAATATCCTACAGGTTCAATGGTTGTTACTGGAACATTTCTTCAAAGGTATCCAGTTAAGAATGTTGCAGTTTGGTTGCTTGAAGAATTTGACACGCATCAAAAAATTATTTAGTATTTCAACCTTGTCGTTGCCACCAACATTCATTTGATCAAATATAAGGGTAAACCTGTGAACAAGAACTCGTGGAAAGTGTGTGAGTCTGACCACGAGGCAATACTCGACACAATAAAGACTAGAGCATACCTAGATGGTTCCCTAGATTGATTTGTAAGTATGCACATTGAATTTGTAAAGCCATGTTATTGATCACTCTTTTGGACCAACACCTTGCAATAAGGATTTTTCACGATTATTGTTTGATGTCATATGCATTTACGACTGTCATTGATCCTTTTCTGATTGTGACTGTAGGTAATATTGAAGTTTGTCAAAGTATATAAGAAAAGAACAACATCGGTTGCTGGTGCAAGTGCTCAATGGTATGAGAAACATCAATTGCTGGTGCATTTCTAGTTGTCAATCTTCTCTTTCTTTTCCATCTCCTAGATTTATCGGATTTTATATGCTACATGTTTTATGTTAAGCCTCTTAGTGATATATTTGAAATTTATACGTAGGGTCATCAAGAGATGATAAAGTAGCGAAGGGGCACATCACCATTGTAGGACCTTCAATCAACCTCCTTATCTAGCATGCATGAAGTTGATAGTAGGTCTCGTCAGCTGTATGACTGACATGATTTAGTTATTTCTCTTTTAATGATTTTTATGTGAGTCTATGTCTAAGATTAGGAGGCTTTTGTTGGTTTTTTATGGACCAAATTCCTATGATACTACACAACCGCAGAGAGGCTACTACCCATGTGTTTCGTAGGGAGCAGGTGATGTACATGTTTTGAACCATTTTGGAATGCAAATAGTTGGGCCAGCTGAGGTGGAATGGAAAAAAGAAATTGGGCAACAACTCCTTTTGTCCTTTTCTCAAGTACAATATATTTCATGATTTGTGTTGGAAATGGGAGGATTATTTCCCTACATGTATTGCTATAAGTATTGACAAATCAGAGGATTTTCAAGATGTTCTTCCATCACTATTGTAATATTTTTTATTAACTTACTATATTTTTTGAGGACTCCACATTCAGAAGGACCTATTACTGCATACAAAACCATAGCTCTTGGAGTCTTTAGACACTGACTGACATAGACTTGACAGTCATAGGACTTTGACTATGGTGAGTGAATTTGATTGTCAAGCACTTTATAATCATACACTCACTATACTTAACAACTGATCACTACTCATTTCTAATCTGTCCTTTTCATTTGCACATTGCCATGTACAGTGACCCTTCACAGTTCCATTATGTTCATACATTCATGATGCTTGTCTTAATGAATAACCTTCCTTTAAATCTATTGTCCTTTAATGAAGTGACAAGGTAGGGGCAGTCTATGCCTCAAAGAAATCGATGCAACCTAGGTCATCTCTAACATACCTTAGGGTATGAAATTCAACAAAACAACTACTATGGTTCAACCGACTCAATCCCTTAAGCGTGCAAAGTGTAAAAGGGCAACAATATTTGACAGGGTATTACTCGTAAACCATGGTGATTACGAAATCTCTGTCTAAACCTATGAGTTCATGTTGGGCCCCTCTACAATAACCTTTCTCAGTTTTCGCTATCTCGGAGGCTTTTTCCTATGGTGGCGAATTTTCACTCGAGGAAAGAGTTGTCAAATGCAAGTAGTTGAAAGTTGCAAAGTGGTGCAACTTTCATTCTGCAGCTCGTGTGACCAAAAAAATTGTTCCAATGCATCTGGGTGGGTACTTTTATGCTATGAATGGTCCTCTTTCACACCTAAACACATGGAATCGCTCTAAGCTATGTTCAACTAGATCGATCCCTTAACGGTCCAAAGTATAAAATGGTTGTGAAATTCAACATGCTATTACTTGGACACCATGATGCTTAGAGAATTCTCATCTAAACCTATGAGTTCATGTTGGGCCCATCTGAAATAACCTCTCTTAGTTTTTGCTATCTCGAAGGAATTTTCCTGTGCTAGTGAATTTTCACTCGGGGAAAAAGTTGTCAAATGCAAGTAGTTGAAAGTTACAAAGTGGTGCAACTTTCGTTATGCAGCTCGTGTGACGAAAAAATTGTTCCAACGCATCTGCGTGGGTACGTTTACGCTACGAATAGTCATCTTTCACACCTGAACACATGGAATCACTCTGAGCTACATTCAACTAGATCGATCCCTTAATGGTCCAAACTGTAAAATGGCTACAAAATTGAGCATGCTATTACTCAGACACCGTGACGCTTAGAAAATTCTTTTCTAAACCAACAAAATCATGTTGGGCCAATCTACAATAAGCTCTCTCGGTTCTCACTATCTCGAAGGCATTTTCCTGTGCTGGTGAATTTTCACTCTGGAAAAAAGTTGTCAAATGCAAGTAGTTGAAAGTTGCACAGTGGTGCAACTTTTGTTCTGTAGCTCGTGCGACCAAATGGACTATTTAGACGCATCTAAATAGGTATGTTTACGCTAGGCATGGTCCTCTTTTGCACCTAAACACGTGGAATCGCACCAAGCTACGTTCAATTAGATCGATCCCTTAAGGGTCCAAGGCGCAAAATGGCTACGAAATTTAGCATGCTATTACTTGGACACCATGATTCTTAGAAACTTATCATCTGATCCTACAAGATCATGTTGGGCCCATCTAAAATAACCTCTCTCATTTTTTTCTATCTTTAAGGCATTTTCCTGTGCCGGCGAATTTTCACTCGGGGAAAAAGTTGTCAAATGCAAGTAGTTGAAAGTTGTAAAGTGGTGCAACTTTTGTTCTATAGCTCGTGTGCCCAAACAGACTATTCCAACGCATCCAAATAGGTATGTTTATGCTAGGCATGGTCCTCTTTTGCACCTAAACACGCAGAATCGCTTCGACCTACGTTCAACCAGATCGATCCCTTAAGGGTCCAAATTGCAAAATGGCTGCGAAATTCAACATGCTATTACTCAGACACCGTGATGCTTAGAAAATTATAGTATGATCATACAAGATCCCATTACGCCCATATACAATAATCTCTCTTGGTTTTCGCTATCTCGAAGGCATTTTCCTGTGCTAGTGAATTTTCACTCAGGAAAAAAGTTGTCAAATGCAAGTAGTTGAAAATTGCAAAGTGGTGCAACTTTCGTTTTGCAGCTCGTGCAACCAAATGTACTATTCCAACACATCTAAATAGGTATGTTTATGCTAGGCATGGTCCTTTTTGGCACCTAAACACATGGAATAGCTTTGAGCTACGTTCAACCGGATCGATCCCTTAAGGGTTCAAACTGCAAAATGGCTGTGAAATTTAGCATTCTATTACTTAGACATCGTGACTCTTAGAAAATTCTCATCTGATCCAAAAAGATCATGTTGGGTCCATCCACAATAACCTCTCTTGTTTTTTGCTAACTCGAAGGAATTTTCCAGTGCTAGCGAATTTTCACTCAGGGAAAAAGTTGTCAAATGCAAGTAGTTGAAAGTTGTAAAGTGGTGCAACTTTTGTTCTGCAGCTCGTGTGACCAAACAGAATGTTCCAACACATCCAAATAGGTATGTTTACACTAGGCAAGGTCCTCTTTTTCACCTAAACACGCGGAATCACTTTGAGCTACGTTCAACCGGTTCGATCCCTTAAGGGTCCAAAGTGCAAAATGGCTACAAAATTCAGCATGCTATTAATCGGACACCATGACGTTTAGAAACTTCTTGTCTAATTCTAAAAGATCATGTTAGGCCCATCTACAATAACCTCTCTCGGTTTTCTCTATCTCGAAGGCATTTTCCTGTGCTAGCGAATTTTCACTCGGGGAAAAAGTTGTCAAATGCATGTAGTTGAAAGTTACAAAGTGGTGCAACTTTCGTTCTACAGCTTGTGTGACCAAACAAACTATTCCAACGAATCTGAATAGGTATTTTTACACTATGCATGGTCCTTTTTTGCACCTAAACATGCGGAATCGCTCCGACCTATGTTCAACCGAATCGATCCCTTAAGGGTCCAAAGTGCAAAATGGCTACGAAATTCAGTATGCTATTACTCAGACATCGTGATTCTTAGAAACATCTCGTTTGATCCTACAAGAACACATGGGGCCCATCTAAAATAATCTCTCTCAATTTTTGCTATCTCGAAGAGATTTTCCTGTGCTAGCGAATTTTCACTCGAGGAAAAAGTTGTCAAATGCAAGTAGTTGAAAGTTGCAAAGAGGTCCAACTTTTGTTATGCAGCTCGTGTGACCAAATAGACTATTCCAACACATCTGAATAGGTATTTTAATGCTAGCGATGGTCCTCTTTTGCACCTATACACATGGAATCGCTGCGAGCTACGCTCAATAGGATCGATCCCTTAATGGTCCAAAGTGCAAAATGGCTGTGAAATTCAGCATACTATTACTCGGACACCGTGATGGTTAGAAACTTCTTGTTTGATCCTACAAGATCATGTTGAGCCCATCTACAATAACCTCTCTCGATTTTTTCTATGTCGAAGGCATTTTCCGATGTTGGTGAATTTTCACTCAGGGAAAAAGTTGTCAAATGCAAGTAGTTGAAAGTTGCAAAGTGGTGCAACTTTCATTCTGCAACTTGTGTGACCAAATAGACTGTTCCAACGCATCTGAATAGGTATGTTTATGCTAGGAATGGTCTTCTTTTGCACCTAAACATATGGAATCACTCCGAGCTATGTTCAACCGGATCAATCCCTTAAGGGTCGAAAGTGCAAAATGGCTTTGAAATTCAGCATGCTATTACTCAGACACCGTGATGCTTAGAAACTTCTTGTTTGATCCAATAAGATCATGTTGGGCCCATCTACAATAACCTCTCTCATTTTTTGCTATCTCGAAGGCATTTTCCTGTGCTGGCAAATATTCACTCGGGGAAAAAGTTGTCAAATGCAAGTTGTTGAAAGTTGTAAAGTGGTGCACCTTTCACTCTGAAACTCATGTGACCAAATAGATTGTTCCAACACATCTAAATAGGTATTTTTACACTAGGCATGGTCCTATTTTTCACCTAAACACATGGAATCGCTCTGAGCTACATTCAACCGGATCGATCCCTTAAGGGTCCAAAGTGCAAAATGGCTACGAAATTCAGTATTCTATTACTCGGACACCATGATGCTTAGAAAATTCTCATATGAGCCTACAAGATCAAGTTGGGCCTATCTACAATAACCTCTCTCGGTTTTCGCTATCTCGAAGGTATTTTCTTGTGCTTGCAAATTTTCACTTGGGGAAAAAGTTGTCAAATGCAAGTAGTTGAAAGTTGCAAAGTGTTGCAACTTTTGTTTTGCAGCTCGTGTGACCAAACAGACTGCTCCAATGCATCCGAATAGGTATATTTACACTACTCATGGTCCTCTTTTGCACCTAAACATGCAGAATCGCTCTGAGCTACGTTCAACAAGATCGATCCCTTAAGCGTCCAAAGTGCAAAATGGCTGCGAAATTAAGCATGCTATTACTTGGACACCATGATGCTTAGAAAATTCTCATCTATCCAAAAAGATCATGTTGATCCCATCTACAATAACCTCTCCCATTTTTCACTACCTCGAAGGCATTTTCCTATGCTGGCGAATTTTCACTCGGGGAAAAAGTTGTCAAATGCAAGTAGTTGAAAGTTGCAAACTAGTGTAACTTTCATTTTGTAGCACGTGTGACCAAACAGACTATTCCAACGCATTCAAATAGTTATGCTTATGCTAGGACTGGTCCCCTTTTGCACCTAAACACAAGGAATCGCTCTGAGGTACGTTGAATCAGATCAATCCCTTAATGGTCCAAAGTGCAAAATGGCTGTGAAATTCAGCATGCTATTACTCAAACACCGTGATGCTTAGAAACTTTTTGTCTGATCTTACAAGATCATGTTCAGCCCATCTACAATAACCTCTCTCAATTTTCACTATCTCGAAGGCATTTTCCTGTGCTTGCAAATTTTCACTCGAGGAAAAAGTTGTCAAATGCAAGTAGTTGAAAGTTGCAAAGTGGTGCAACTTTTGTTCTGCAGCTCATGTGACCAAACGGACTATTCCAACGCTTCCAAATATGTATTTTTACGCTAGGAATGGTCCTCTTTTGCACCTAAACACACGAAATCACTCCGAGCTACGTTCAACCGAATCGATCCTTGAAGGTTCAAAAGTGCAAAATGGCTGCAAAATTGAGCATGCTATTACTCGAACACCGTGACGCTTAGAAACTTCTCGTCTGATCCTAAAAGATCACGTTGGGACCATGTACAATAAACTCTGTTGGTTTTCACTATCTGGAATGCATTTTCTTGTGCTGGAAAATTTTCACTCGAGGAAAAAGTTGTCAAATGCAAGTAGTTGAAAGTTGCAAAGTGGTGCAACTTTCGTTCTGCAGCTCGTGTGACCAAACGGACTATTCCAATGCATCTAAATAGGTATTTTTACACTAGGCATGGTCCTCTTTTGCACCTAAACATGCGGAATCGCTCTGAGCTACGTTCAACCTGATCGATCCCTAAAGGGTTCAAAGTGGAAAATGGCTACGAAATTCAGCATGCTATTACTCAGACACTGTGATGCTTAGAAAATTTTCATCTGATCCTACAACATCATGTTGGGCCCCTCTACAATAACCTCTCTCGGTTTTCGCTATCTCGAAGGAATTTTCTTGTGCTAGTGAATTTTCACTCGGGGAAAAATTTGTCAAATGCAAGTAGTTGAAAGTTGCAAAGTGGTGCAACTTTCGTTATATAGCTCGTGTGACCAAACAGACTGTTCCAACACATCCGAATAGGTATGTTTACACTAAGCATGGTCCTCTTTTGTACCTAAAAATGTAGAATCGCTCTGAGCTACATTCAACCGGATCGATCCGTTAAGGGTCCAAAGTGCAAAATGGCTGTGAACTTCAACATGCTATTACTCAGACATCATGATGCTTAAAAATTTCTCATTTGATCCTATGGGATCATGTTGGGCCCCTCTACATTAACCTTGCTCGATTTTTGCTATCTCAGAGGCTTTTTCCTATGGTGGCGAATTTTCACTCAAGAAAAAAGTTGTCAAATGCAAGTAGTTGAGGCATATTATCAAACAATTCACTGCCTTTTCTATGGCTTCTCATGGAATTCCATCACCATGAGACCACTTTTATTTGAGGCATTTTTTGAAAAAGTTCAATGGCTTGTCTATGCTATTGCTTACTATTATGCTTTCCTAGATTTTTCCCAAGCATCCATAGTTGTTCGAAACCATCTATTTTAGGCTTTTAGCCATAGCAAGAAGGCAATGAACTATTTGATAAAATGCTTTGGTAGAAATATATGAAAAATGTCATAGCATAGACAAGCAAATGAACTATTTGAAAAAATGCCTCAAAGAAATGTCGTCTCATGGAATGCCATGACAAGTTAAAGCAATTGGCAACTGCTTCTAGTTATTAGTTATGCAATGTGAAGTAATTGTATAACTGCTTAGGTTGACTTTGTCAAAAGCTATAATGTAATTGAAATTTTGTCATCTATCAACATCTAGTTATTCGTTATGCAATGTGAAGTTATGCTTTGAGTTTGAAAGATGTGCAATGGATGAATAAAAACTACAAAAATCTATTTTCTACATCTCATTAGTTAAACTCTTTATTTTATTTTCTCTCTATATCTCTATGCTATGGAAATGCCTTTTGATTTCAAAAAATATAGTTTTTATCTCTTGTTATACAATTTTTTATGTTTTTTTATCTCTTGTTATAAAAAGGAGTAGATATACAATGTTAAAGAAGAGTGAAAGCACAACTAAATTTATCATTTCAAAGCAATTTTTTTGATGCATTTTTTCAAATAGTTCACTACCTTCTCTATGCTATTTATTACTATTATGATTTTGATATATTTTTTGAAGCATCCATAGCTTGTTCAAAATCACTTGTTTTAGGATTTTAGCCATAGAAACAAGGTAGTGAACTATTTGAGAAGATGCTTTGGTAGACATGTATGAAGAATGTGGTAACATAGACAAGGCAGGGAACTATTTGAAAAAATATCTCAAAGAAATTTGGTCGCATAGAATGCCATGATAAGAAAATGCACTTGGCAGTTGCTCCTAGTTATTAGTTATGCAATGTGAATAAATTGCATAACTACTTAGGTTGACTTTGTTCAAACTATATTGTAATTAAATTTTTGGCATCTATCAGCATCTACTTATTAGTTATGCAAAGTGAAGTAATGCTTTGACTTTGAAAGATGTACAATGCAATGTAATCAATGACATGAATATAAACTACAAAAGTCCATTTTTTACAATTCATTAGTTAAAATATTTATTGTATTTTCTCTCTATATTTCTATATGCAATGTAAATACATTGCAATTGTATTTAAAAGGCCTAATAGGTCAATTAGGTAGTATTTGCAAAATCAAGTTGTGAATGAATGGTAATTAAGAGAAAATTTGGAAAATTGTCATCTTAGAATTCTAACAAAGGGTTGTTATGGTGGTTGATCGGCTCAAGGGGTAGTTGGAAGGTGGTATCAAGATATATTGCTGTAATACCCCGAGTTGAGGGTTGATTTTGTTCAGTTTCTAATAAACAAATATACTTGAAAATGTTGATCACTGGTTTTCTTTGTTTTCCTGAATTTTCTTTACCTTGCACAGGCCCATACAAGTCTATCATGACTTGAGGCTTTGGATACTCGATTGCATATGTTTTTACTCTCTTTGCATTTGTTCTAAAGATTTAAATCCACCGTTGGTGTGTGTGGGATCAACAAACTTGGTTACTGCTTTATTTTTTGTGTTAGGGGTTTTGAGGGCAACACCATGACACATTAGCCAATCCACCTATTGTTTTGACCCTGTTGCTCAGTGGATTGGACTATACCTTGATTAGTTTGGTGTATGAATACTTTGGAGGCCAAGAAAATGAATAAACTTAGTGGGGTGTGAAGTTCTAATGTTGTTCAGGGGTGTTTCCACCATGAAAGTAAGGCACTCAAGTACTGAATCTAAGAAATATTGAAAGGAATGGGATTGTGAGTGTCCTTTAAGTTAGGGCAGAGGTATTGTGGGGTGTTTGCACCTTGGGAAGGATTGGGGGAGGTCTGGAGTTATGAGTTTCTTTAAAACCCTTCTTTTTGTGAAGGTTTAGGACGGTTTGTGAGTAGAGAAATAGAACAAGTTCTTGGAGATCTTAAAATGGGAGAATCTTGAATTTGGTGAGTATCCCTAAGACTTTTTCAGGTTTCCTTGGTTTGGAGGTGAGTTTGTGAGGGGGTTTCTGTAATGCCCCGCCTTGCAACCTTAAAGGAAGTTGTAATTAACATCATAAGCGAACCAATTTTTTTTTATAAAGTGCATTTAACATACATATTCACTTACTAATTAACAATAACCTCTAAGACTACAAAGTTAGGATTACTTAAACCCACATATACATATTACATATAACCATAGCCTTATGAACTTTATGAAATCACCATCATACATCATAAGAATATCACATAACATAATAAGATAATCAACCGAGACACAATCTCATAAACATTATCTTAAACCAATAGTTACATCACTCATTCCCAGAATGAGGCAATAGTACTCAAGGTTATAATTACAAAATTTCACCTCATAATCATAAGAGGGATAAAATAACTTATACAAAAGTTAAAATATTACAATACAAGTAATTACAACAAGAACCGCGAGTTGTCCATCTGGATGTCTCGCCACCAAGTACTGAAGATTGATGGGGACCCAACGGTTTTGGTGCATGTTCCACCCTACCAATGTGGTACCCGAAGGACCACCCCCCATGCTAGGAGATAGTAACAAAGTAACATGGACAAAGATTCTACTACCTCTAACCAAAGGCAAACTCATACTGACTCATACTGTTATAACCAACCAAATGAATTAACAAGTACAACTCATTCACCATACAAGTACGAATTAGGTACAACTCAAGTACAATACAAGTACAAATCAAATACAATACAAGTACAATACAATTACAACTCCAACATCATTGACATAGGTCACATTGCTTCCAGATATAAAGTAGATCAAGTATGTTCAAATAACCATACACATAAAATAATAAACAACAGTTGTCATAGATAGAGTGTCATTCCAAGGTTTGTCATGAGATCTCCTCTAGGCATTCTTCATAGGCTCTGGCACAAGTAATCCTGGTGGCCTCAACCGAATCCCGGCACTCATACACACTCATGCGGAATCAACTACCTCTCGCAAGAGCAAGATAGTTGATCTTTCCATTCCAGGCCTTCTCACCCATCCCAAGTCTAAACAAGCCCTTACGTCTATGAGTGAGGATTAAATTATCTTGATTAATGTGAAGTTAGTCCTAATCTTCTAAGTACGTTACTTTAATTATCACTTGTTTAAATCACTCTTGAAGGTTATCCAGTTTACCTCTTTAGGCTCTGGCACCTAACAGAAGCCACTCTTCTATTCGACAACACACACCCAAACAATCCACCAAGGGAACCACAAGTGCATACCAACTAGGCATCATAATCCACTCCAACACAAGGAGGATACAAATAATAGAACTCACTCCAAACATGTTGGAGGCAACAATCACATAGTCCACTCCTTTCACAGGAGGTACAAAAGCTCTCACTCCAAACATCTTGGAGGCAACAACACATAGTCCACTCTTTTCATAGGAGGAAACAAGATGAAACCACATAACAAGGTCACTCCATACAAGGAGACATGGATCCCATAATCCGCTCCTAAACCAAGGAGGTGCAAACATCCTTGTTCATGAAAACTGGGTAAAACTGAAAAGACGCCATGCACTACCCAAGGGAAAACAACTGGATAAAGATTCAACAACCCTTATCATCTAAGTTCTTCTGGAAGACTTATAATTTAGGACTAACACTAAATCCCAAAACCAACAATGCAACTTGATGACATAGCAACAAAAGCATTGAAGTCATCAATCAAATCTAATATTTGGATTTCCTAAATCCATATTCATTTAATAGGTAGTGTAGAAAAGTTAAATTCATGATAACTAGATCATCTAAAATAATCATAACCCCTATTTCCCTTTTCATTATTGAAAATCTAAAACAATTAAACTTACTTCCCTTTACTGAATACAGAGAATTAAATCATTTAAGAAAGTCACGAGGAAGATACTACTTTTGGATATACTAAATCCATATCTTTTTCATAATCCAATCACAATGATTCAACTAATCTAAATAGAAATTAATAAATAACATAATTGATTGCCTCATCAATAAAACAACTTCTTAATTTACTTTTAAATTGACACAAATCCATGCAAGTAAACTCTTTCCATTTCTAAACCAATTTTGCATCTCATTCAATTTTCTACTTAAAACATTCAATCGCTTTAATATAATAACATATTGTTTCTCTATCCATTTTCCATATATACTAATCAATCCATTTTTAAATCTTTATTCAATAATACATTGCATGCATCTCATTAAAATAAAATACGATAATGAATTTTACACTGAATATATATATATGCTTCATATTATATAGACACCATTAATATTCCATTCACAATGACTAAATTACTCTATGGAACTAAATAAAACATAATAACTATTTGCCTTTTTCAATATAGTTAGTTCCTAAATTTACTTCTAATGCAACCTAACACTATTGCAAACAATTTTTTCCAATTTTCTATCCGGAGTCTATGTCTCATCAACTATCCATTTAAAAACATGCAATTTCATCAATGTATAAAAATATCTTATGGCTTGTCTATTTGGCCACGCATTCATATTGTTTCTAATTAAATCTCATTAATTAAAACAAACATTTAAATATAAATATTTTTATAATTCTTCAATATATTTAAATATCTTTTTCCTTATCAATTTTGCCCACACATTCAAAACTTATCTTTTAAACTCTTCATGCAAAGCTAAATTACACGCACTTAAATAAAATAGGGTAAATACTGATTGAAAATACTCATGGATATATATATACATCTCAATATATTTTCTTCAATCATATTAACAAAATAACCATTTCCTTTTTAAATCAAGTAATTATTTCTATTAAAAAATATTTTTCTCTATACATCTTCTACACATACTAATTATCTCTTTTAGAACACTAATAATACCCAATTTGCAAACAATAGAATAAAATAAGATAAAATATTATTTATTCTCCCAAATGGATATATATCTTCACTATATATATACTAAATATAAATTAATATATTTAAATATATTTAATCATTAACATATCTTCTATCCTTTGCAGAATATCAAATTGATTAATTCAAAATAAAATATCCTTTATCATCAATATTCTAAAATATAAATATATTTTTCCAATTAAATCAAATTAATAATTGGACCTTTTACATATGAATTTAAATTCCACAATTCAATTTTAAATTATGCATTCTTTAAATCAAATATTTAACTCCTTCAATTAAACTTTAACATGCCATTTTAAAATAAACAATAATTTCCCCATATGTTTATAATTTTAATTCCACTAATCTAATATACAAATTTTATTTAAAATAATATAAATAAATATAATACTTTAGTATTATAAATTATAATATAAAATATTATTAAATAATATTTTAATATTATAATAACAATACATAAAATATTAATATTTATAAATATCAATTTATTATTATTTTATTTTTCAGAACAGCCATGGGAAAATATCTTAACAGCAGTCTCATGTTTCAAGCATAACTCAAAACCTACGATCTGAGTATTTGAGATTTTTGGACAGCGGTTAGAAAATTGCAAAATGAAAAAACCCTTTAAATTTCTTGAAAATCCAGTTTGTGAAAGTAAAGTTATAGGCGACGCAATCAGACCATTTTACCATGAAAATATAATTATACTGCAGATTTTAAAATCCATTTTTTTTAATAACAAACAGAGGGTTTCATTTTCTACAAACATTCAAAATGCATTGTTCAATCTCTATGTTTGATTTCAATAACAACAAAATTTATTTCCCCAAATAATTTTAAATTCAACTAAGGTTTTCACAATTTTCACTCAAGAATTTTCACAAGCAAAGGCTGTAAATTTATTTAATTCCTTTCTTCTAATATCAAATTTATTTTCTAAAACAGATTTAACAAACAAATCTTTAATCATTACTATTTTAAAGAAAACAATCAAGAACAATAAAACAGAAAGAGGAAAACCTGGTACAAGAAGCTACAGGAAGAGATGAATTTCTGATGCAAGCCTCCTCCAAAGATTTCTTGAATTTTCTTCAATCTTTCAATGAATCCAATCCAAAATCCAACAAATGCAAACAATCTTTCCTTCAATCAATTCTACAATCAAACTTTCTTCAAACCCTTGTGCAAATTTTCCTAAATTTCTTCCCTGCTGTAAATATGTATTTTTTCTAAAAAAACTTTCTGCCCTAAAATTAAAACATGTATTCTTTATAAATCAAAAATACCTAATTCAACCCTAATTCACATTATATACAAATTAGATATTTCAATTTCAATTTCAATTTCAATATTTACAACCCTAATTCACATTACATGCAAATTAGATATTTCAATTTCAATTTCACTTTCAATTTCAAATAATAAATTAATTTCCAAAGTTGCAACCAATTTCTCAAATAAACATTTAATTACAATTTCTAATTTAATTCCCACACGTTGGAATTAAATTCCAAAATTAATTCTAATTCTTTTATTTCCTTTCATTCTCTTGCATCACGTTTAATTAATTAATTTAATTATTTAATAACTAAATTCAACCCCTTGGATCAAATTTAATTAATTAAATAAACTAAATATAATTAATTAATTTAAGTATAAAATTTTATCCACATTGCATTATTTAAATTAAATAACCATCAACATGATTTAAATGCAATTATTCTAAATATCTATTTCCAAATCAAGAATGCTTCAGAATTAAATAACATCAAAGCAAGACAAACAATGACTCGACACACACAACTGATGACACACTAAGGCTAGGGTATAGACTTGACACATGTTACCTAGCTACTATCTCCTGTTCAACTTAATCGTTGGATCGACACGCTCAAACCTGTGAAACCAGGTGGAGTCGATGTCATGTATCTGCAATCCTACAACCAAGTAAACAACATCATACAATATATCCAGCATATAATACACACCGTGAAGAAGAAATCACGGATTCGCAGGGCGCTCGCAAGCGAGTGATGCGAACTCGTCCTCTTCACCCATACACTCATTGAAACTGACACATCCATCATAATCCAGTAATCTCATAATACATCTCATGTTAGCCCTACAATATCATTAATCCATAATGCATGTGAAACAATAATAAGATAACTACATCCCACAATAATAGTTGCCGCTCAATAGTAGCGATCAAAAAATCATAAAAAAATGTATCTAGTATCAAAGTAATTGCAACCAACCATAGCATAAAGCAAACCAAACAAGAAGCGAAACAGAGGGGTATTACAGTTTCTTTGGAAATTAGGCCTAATTGTGAAGCTTGGAGCGAGGGAGGTGTATTGAAAGTTTATGTTGGTCCAAAAGAGTTACTATTTGTTTTCAAATATGTTGTGTAACCCTGAAAAGGGTATCTTAATCCACCTTTAAATGGTCAGGTGTTTTGGAAAGGTTAAGAAAATTAGGCTTGGACCGGGTTTTGAGGTTGGTGCAGGAGCACCTACACCACATCATCAAAAAAATTTTGTTTGAATACATCAATAGGGAAATGTTAGTGTCTTTAGGTTTATTTTGTATGATAAGATTTGAGAGATCAAACATAATGCAAATAAAGGGTGTTTTGTGTCTTAGAAGTCAATTAGAAATCATACAATTTGTAAAATGCTAACAAAGCAACTTTAACACAAACAAATGTAATTAAGGGACCAACTAATCCCAAGGTTGGTTATGGGAGTTAGGGAGAATATTGTTGTTGGAAAATTATTTAAAAATCCCTACCAAGGCTCGAATGAGAGAGTGGAAGAAGTTTTGTAATAATTTTACACAACAAACACCACAGTTTTGAGCAATTTTCTAGAAAAATACAATTTTCTTGATTTTTTTTAGTGTTGTGCGGGCACATACAGGTTCTTCATGGTCTAATAATTTTAGAGGATGTGTCTATATTTTTTCTAATTCATTTATTTTTTATTTGGTGTCTTAACTCTTTGTTTGTAGAGAGAACCAACACAAACAATGACTATCCCAGTGTTGTTGAATCAAGGGTTTGAGGGGAAATTTTGTGATGTAACAATCAATCCACCTCTTTTTTTTCTATTGTATCTTAGTGGATTGATTAAGAAAATGTTATAATAAGTGTGCCAACTAATTTTGGAATAAGGAGTCATAATTATGTAGTGTTTTTGTGACTGTTCTAAGACTGAACAAGGGTTTTCCAACATGGAAGTGAAGAACCAAAGAGAGGTTTTTAAGAATTAGTGCCTGTAAGGGTTATGTGAGGGTTTGATGAATCTGTGTAGAATTATTTTGAGGTTTTTGGGGCTTTGTAAGTGTTGAGAGAGGTTTGGAGTTGTATGTTTCTTTAAAACCCTTGATTTTGTGAAGGTTTAGGAGGGTTTCTTGGGTTTTGTGAGTTAGAGGCTCTATAGATACAAACTAATGAAAAAATTTGAGGTTTGGCACCATGACCTAAGACTGTCCAAGGCATTT
The DNA here is from genome assembly GCA_007115665.2 of Sequoiadendron giganteum. Taxonomy (NCBI): domain Eukaryota; kingdom Viridiplantae; phylum Streptophyta; class Pinopsida; order Cupressales; family Cupressaceae; genus Sequoiadendron; species Sequoiadendron giganteum. The sequence goes on along the minus strand of CM021100.1, from coordinate 481,847,071 downwards.
GGATAGATACCTAAAGTTGGAAGGGTGGTCCCTTTGGAAAAAAAAAGGGCTAATTGTGAAGCCAAAATTGAAGTAGGTGTGTTGAAAGTCTATGTCGGTCCAAAAGAGAGACCATTGATTCTTTGGTAAGTGTTGTAGCCCTGAAAAGGGTATCTCAATCCATCTTGTAATTTTCTAATGTTTTGGAAAGGTTGGGAGAAATTTGGCTAAAACCGAGTTTTGAGTACTACAAGAATAACTAGTCACAAATGTGAGTTTTGGAAACCTTGATGAATTTGACTTAGGGATTGTTGTCAATTGATTCAATTGTCATTGTATGAATGTTGATGGTCTTTGTAGGGCCTTGGTGGAGTTTTTTTGTTCATTTGCAAGGTTAAGGAGTTGAGACCCTTGAAGGTGGGTTGATACCTATTAGGCTGAATCATTATGAAGAAGAGTTCTTGATTGAGAATTGACATTTCGATTGTTGTGAGTCTTCTCCACCTTGGCTCTGCATCAGATTGATACAAGGGTGGATTGTTGGGTAAGGTGTTGAATGGAGAGCTTGGTTTGATGGGGCTTTGAGGTTGTGTAGATTGCTCAAAATAGGTTGTATTGATCTTGTTAGGAGCCCCTTGAAGGCAGGTTATCAAACTAATTGGGTTTGAGCCTCCTTGCCTCTGCATCGGTGAGGCACAAGTAATTGAAGCATTCCAAAGGATACAAACCACCATGAATGGAGCTTACTTATACAATATGCTTTAGATGGGGCTTATTGAGCATTCCATAGTAATTAATTAAGCATTAGATGTAAACAAAATCCATGCCTACAACATTCAAGCATACAAGTTACATGATACACATGTGATAACATCATTCAAGAATGATAGTAGCAAAATAAGAGTTTCTTTAATCAAAAATCCGAAAGGCTATACAATGATATATATTGATAAAAGTATATAAATATATCCAAAAAAACCATATAGGCTTAGTACAAAGGAGCCATTTCAACAAAATATCACGTATATATATATATCAATAGTACAAAACATATGTTCCAAAATGCCACATAGGCATACAACAAAAAACACTAATACATAGTCATTTCCCTCTAGGGGAAGGAAATAGATCCTGTGCTGCCTTTGAAATTCAACTGGATGGAGTGACTGTTGCTTGTCTTGTCTTTCGAACACACCCGCTACTCCTCCTCTCTTCACTCTGGACCTTCAACTGATACGATTAAAAGTAAAGATGTTAAAACATATAAATTGAATTATGAAATAGCATATAACAAAATATAATCACTTACCACATACATATAGTCATCATGCACATTTAAATCATCACCATATCCACGATTTTGAGTGACAACCACCTGTAGAAACCATGAAGATAGAAATTAAACTACATAAAATTATCATGAAAATTTTCTATAATAGACCATAAAAGAGAAAATATAATGTCAAATTGACTAATCTATTCCATACCTCTCTCAATGGATCAGAACTGGCTATTGCTGCAGCAACTCCATGGTCCATCATGCCACCAACATAACCAAGGCTATCTCTTGTCAACAACTACAAATAAAACAATATCTCAGGTATCATGTTGATATAGGAGAACATATTGTGACACGATCAAGGAATACTTGAATGCAATGTTTGTGTTTCTCATCAAAAAATTTAGATTTGTATATACGCAAAATTATGAAAACTAGCTAACATAGATTTACAACCCTATTAATGAATAAAGGCTACCTGAGTGTACATTTTTTGAGGATATGAATCACAAGGTGTGGAGGAAGAAGGTGCACTAGGAAACTATTTGAAATACGAAGCATGTTATGAGACAAACATTCAAATATAACATTCAACTATTCAAATGCAATAATAATATCTTTAATACTAGTTGCATACCTATGGACTCATCGTTGAGAATGTATAAGGGTCTGTAGGAATAGAGCATCCCTCATGAACAGTGCGACCCTGAAATTTCATCATATCAAAATTCTACTAATTTAGTTATTCTTAAATTTCAAAATATATTTTAATAAACAACATTAAAATAACTTGCTAAATTTTACCTAAGTGTCAATGCCGAATGTATCTTTCATAATATCATCTGTGAAATCCATCGCCTTTGCAATAGACATAGGCTGTGTAGCTGCATCATGAGCATCCTAATAATCATACATGAAAACAACACCACAAGCTCCACAATGGTGGGGTGGAGCTCGAGGCCTACATGTCTCCTCCATACCAGGCTCTACTAGAGGACTCACACACTGTAAAATGGTCTGAGTGAGTGAGCCATTCGACTTCATCGTGTCCACCTCTACACTATCCTTAACAATGGAAGGAACAACGACAAGCTCCACCATGAGTCTACCCAAGGCTCTCGATGCCAAGTATGGATTACATCGTGCAGCAGGTCTATTGTGTGTGGAGCCCCCACCTCTACCCTGAAAGTCTAAGATGTCAAAATAGTTTGGCATTTTATTCAGGACAAACTTGCAATAGAGTTTCCTCAAAAAGTATTACAGCACCTCATGGTTATTGCATGGAGGTTAGTCAAATACCATCCACCACCGCTCCCAAAATTTGTTTGTAATTAAATCATGATGGCACCAATGGTTGGGGAACCTCCTACATGCATGGGACAAAGGTTCATTGGTTTTTGGGTTTTTAAATAGGGCACACAACTCAGCATTGCTAATTTTTAGTTTTTTGACATCTGCATATGACACACCATTAGCATAAAATTGCCTCATCTCATCTATCTTTGTTGACCAAAAATTCATTTGCTCACTCATTTCTACTACATGAGTTAAAATTGACTTCAATAATTCAGCAATCCCTCTCCTATAAGGGTGGGTTTCGGCATGCTTGGTTAATCTTGCAATTAATTGTTGAATGTCTCTTTTATTGTTTTCAATTTGATTTTCAATATTTTTTTGTGTTCCTTGAGGATGCCTATGAATTGATGGAGGGGTTTCAGGTTGTTCTTGTATAGGAGGCTCTTGATGAGGGGTGATTGTGAATTCTCAATGTTTTGAGGTAGAGATTCATTCCCTGAGAATTAGAAAAAAAAATTATTATAAAAATATATTTAAAGTTGCATTCCAAATCAAATTCGAAATAAATAGAATAAAAATACACACCTCTTTGCAATCTTCAAGCTCTCCGACGTGTTGGCAGAATTATCGTGGAAAATGGAAAGCTAAGGATTCAAATAATGGAGGAGATTTAGCGAGCACGAGTTGGAGACCTAAAATCTTCCTTCTCAAGCAGTGGGTTGAAGACAAAATGAGCGTTCCAAACCCAACTTTTACATTTTATGTCTAGAAATACATTTGGCACGTGCTAAATTTGGCATGTGCCAAATGTATTTTTAGACATTTGGCATGCGCCAAAGGCCTTATTTCAGGGTCTTTTTGATCATTTTTTTAATTTGGCACCTAAATTGTGTCACAGATTGGTGCACTTACCCAGGTTATAAAATATTCACGAAACCTTTGGCATCACCACACTATCTTTAGTTGCGATCAATGCTTGGGGTGAAAAAAGTTCTCCTTGGGGGGTCTTTTTGAGGTCGTCCTTCCTTCATGTTTTTATTCACATGCTTTCATCTCTTTTTGGAGAGGAGCTTTTTCCCATTGGGTTTTATCCTTTTATCCGCTTTACAAGGATTTGGTTGTATTTGGGTACCTCATCAGGCCTTGTTGCCAAGACCCATCTTTTCTTTCATGCATCTTTCCTTAGTTTTCTAGCTTCTCCCTAAGTTTATCTTAAGGGAGGGTGTTAGAGAAATAGGTTAATTACTTAATTAATTTAATCATGTTGATTAATTAATTAAGTCACTTTTACTTTAGTTTTTACTTAAGCTAAACTTAGGCCCATTAATAATTAATTATTTATTAATTATTAATTACTCACCTTTAGGGTTTTGATCTACTTTCATAAGGATTGATCTTATTGTAATTATTCAATTCTTTCTTATGCATTTTTTTCTTCACGGCTTGTAGAGAACCATTGTTGTTTTTTTGTTATATCTTCTACGTGATAGGTTATTTGCTTGCAAGTATTCATTGGGTTCTATGAGGTTGTATTTCTCAACTTCAACACTCATCTCCCCACACATGGACATCTCAAATTATTTTTGCATTTCCTCTGTAAACATTTTTCACATGTCTTCATTTCCTCCAAAGATTATGCAATCAATATATACAACCATAATTAAAATTTGTTCTCCTTCGACTTTGAAATATAGATTGCTATCTACAGTACCTTTTTTGAATCAGGTTGTTGCAACAAGTACTTATCTAACCTCACATACCAAGCTCTAGGAGCTTTCTTCAATCCATACAATTATTTCTTCAATATATAGACCATATTTACATATTTTGACAACTGAAAAACCTTTTGGTTGTTCTATGTATACCTCTCTTTCCAATTCACCATTCAAGAATGTAGAATTCACATCCACCAAATAAAATTTGAAATATTTATGTGTTGAAAAATCTAAAAGCATCATGATGGATTCCATTCTTGCAATTGGAGCAAAATTTTCCTCAAAATCTATTCCTTTAATCTATGACTAACCCTTACACACAATTCTAGCCTTGTTTTAGACAAATTTTTCATCTTCATCCAACTTATCCTAGAATATCCACTTAGTACCAATCACATTCTTGTTTGCTAATCTTTGGACCAATTCCCAAGTTAGATTATTCTCTATTTGTTCTAACTTTTCCTTCATTTCTCTGGCCCAATTCTCATCTTTGCATGTCACAATCATTGTTAGTTTGTTACTCATGTTTGGTGTTGAGTTTGGAAAAAAATTAATTTGTCACGTGTCTTCCCATTCTTTGTACAATCTCTCTTTGAATCTTGGCCTACCTTACACTCAAAATCTTTGTTTGGATATATTTGGCATGTCATCCCATCTCTGGTTCCTTGGCATATTTGGAGAGAACAAAATTCTCAAGTATTTAAACATAAATCTAGCTCTTTGGATGCTATGATTCTTAAACTTGAATTAGCTATTTTAGAAATAGTATTGTTTGAGGTTATCAATTTGTCTCAAAATAATAACGGTTTCTCTTCTTGGGATTCCCAAACTCTTAAATATTGACCTTTGCTAAGAGCTCCACCAATTCATGGATCTATTTGTATTTAGATGAAGCCTTATATTAGAAAGAATGTTTCATGGATTCCTCCACTTCCTTTGTTAGTTAAGCTCAATTTTGATGGTACATCTAGGGGTAATCTTGGTGTTTGTGGGTTCAGTTGTGTAAGTCAATATTTGAAGGGCTTCATCATTGTGGCTACATAAAAAAAAACTCCAGAATGGTACTAACGATGTAGCTGAAACTCATGCTCTTTCTTTGGGCCTTCAGTTGGCAATTAATTGAAGATTTTGCAATATTACCATTGAGGGAGACTCAATGGTTCTTATGAATGCCATTGAAAATGAAAGTTCCTTAACTTCATGGAAGCTATTGTATTTAATGCAGAGTGTGTGGGATCTCTTGGAGAATATTTTTTATTTTGAATGTACTCATTGCTTTAGGGAGGTAAACTTTCTTAAGGATGGTTTGGCAAACTAGGACATTGACAATTGTTCCCCCATTTTGGTTGGATTTTCTCTTTCTGAATGGAGTGATGAAAGGTTACTTGGCTCTACAAGTAAGGATTAACGTGATCAAAATCAACTCCTTGTTCGTGGGGCAACTCATTCTTTGAGTTATTTTTTATCATGTTCTTTTGTTCTATTCCATTTTAGGAGTACAATTGCATCATTATTTTTCAGTGGTGTAAAATTAAGCCCAAAACAATATAAAAATTATGTAACAACTATTAAAAACATGACAAAACAGAGAAAAATAGAGATATAGTTGAAGAAACAATTAATCTATCTTTTATTATATTCAATCCAGAAGTTGTACCATCAGAGCTCTACAATCACATATATATAGATACAATGTGCTTAAAGCCTAGAAGCTTCTAGTTTTCTAGATAATTCTAAAACCTGGAATGTTCTTTTTTTACAACAGTTCTTAGAATTTTCTCTTCTAGAATAGCTCTAGGAATTTTCTAGCTTATGGAAGACTCTATAAACATTCTACCATTTCCTAGACAATCTTAATCCTTAACATCCCCCCTTAAGATTGGATAGAATATTACAAACAAGATACAAAGAAGAGGGGAATATACAAAGAGAGAGGAAGATACAAAGGAGAGGTAAAAATTATACTACCATCCCCTTTTAATGTTCACGTCTAACATACCAAGCATTCCCCGTAATTTCAAAAAAATTCTTTAGTCATACTCTTAGTAAATACATCAGCTATTTTTTCTTCACTTGGACAATATTATAGATTGACAATATGTTCTTGAACAAGATCTCATATGTAGTGAACATCAAGATCAATATGTTTTGTTTTAGCATGAAAAAATAGATTGTGTGCAACTTGTATATCACTTTGATTATCACAATACAAAGTAGTAGTTGGACTCTATGCAAAACCAAGATCAAATAAAAGATTTTGAATCCAAACTGCTTCCTTTCCAGCTTCTTTTTCTACTCTATATTCTACTTCACATGAAGACAATTATGTAGTTGTTTTTTTTTTTCTGCTCCATGTAATTGGCCCTAACCCAAGCTGAAAAATGTAACCACCAGTAGATTTATTGTCATTTATATCACCTCCCCAGTCTGAATCTGTAAAGCCAATCAAAGAAACGAAGGACTTAAAACTATAACGTATGCCATAGTAAAGTGTTCCATGAATGTAGCACAAAATCCTCTTGGCAGCAACCAATGAATTTCTTTTGGTTCCTGCATAAATCTAGATACCATATTGACTGCAAAACAAATGTCTAGTCTAGAATGTGTTAGATAAACCAAGCTACCAACAAGCTGTCTATATAAAGTAGCATCCACCTTTTTGGAGGTACATTCCTTAGAAAGCTTAACTCTAGATTGAAAAGGAGTAGGCGTTGGCTTGCATTCAAGCATTTTAAATTTTTCTATAAGATCCAAAGCATATTTTGTTTGAGAAATAAATAACCCATCATGAAGCCTACTAATTTACAAGCCAAGAAAATAATCGAGTTCACCTAAATCACTCATATGAAATGCCCCTTTAGATCTGATTTCAAATCACTAACTAACCCAATATTTGGTCTGGCTATGAGTAAATCATCCACATAAACTGCAATAAGAATAATTTCAGTTTGCACTCTCTTCAGATAAATATTTGGATCCGATTTACCTTTTTTAAACCCATGAAGCTCAAAATACATGTCAACCTTCTCATTCCATGCTCTTGGTGCTTGTTCAAGTCCATAAAGTGACTTCTTTAATCTGAAAACAAGATTAGGATGTTGCTGATCTACAAAACCTGGTGGTTGATCCATATATATTTCTTCATATAAATCTTCATTTAAGAAATAATTTTCGACATCCATTTGATGAACATGCCACCCAAGACTTGCAGCCAAAGAAAGAATAATTCTAACTATATTCATTTTAATGACACCTGAGTGAATGTTTCTTCATAATCAATACCCTCTTTTTGATTGAATCCCTTAGCAACCAATCTAACTTTAATTTTTTCTATGGCACCATCTGATTTAAATTTTGTTTAATAAACCCATTTGCAACCAATCACATTCCTACCTTTGGGAAGTGGCACAAGTTCCCAAGTTTTATTTTTCACCAAAGCATAATATTCTTCTTTCATAGTTTGCTCCCATTCTTTCTTCCCTCTAGCTTCCTCATATGAGTTTGGCTCATTAATCTGCAATACTTTGGCCATGAGAGCACTGCCATTCCTTGCTTGGTTCTTTGGGCCTTGAGTATAGATTTCTTCAACACTCCTTGTCTTTTGTCTAGCTGAAACGTCATCTTCTTCATCATCACTACCTGAAAAAGGAGGTTGCTCACAAGAATTAGTTATTTCATTAGTGCACACTTCATCTTCATTGATATAGGGAGCATTGGTTTTTGTAGAGTGAGAACAAGTGGATAGAATTTGCGAATGTTCATAAAAATTTATATCTCTACTAACAAAGATTTTATTTGTTGTCAAATCATATAACTTGTAAGCCTTTGATTCCTCACTATAACCCATAAACAAACATTTATGAATCTTTGATTCTAACTTCCCCTCCTTTCATTAGGAATGTGTGCCCAAGCAATACACCCAAATACTTTAAAATATCCAATGTGAGGTTTTCTACCACTCTATGCTTCTTTAGGGGTGATATTTGTGAGAGCTTTTGGAGGGGATTCTATTCAGAATATGTGCAGCACAAGAAACAACCAAACCATGCAAACTTTTAAAATGCAACATACAATGAGCCATTTCTAAAAGAGTTCTATTCATTTGTTCGGCCAGCCCATATTTTTGAGGAGTATAAGGAACTGTTCTTTGCACCTTAATACCATTATTTTCACAGAATGACTCAAATGCATAATTGCAATATTCACCCCCATTATTCATCCTTAAGCATTTAATTATTTTCCCACTTTTATTTTTAACTAATGCCTTGAACTTTTGAAAAACTTCAAATACTTCATTTTTCCTTTCAAGAAAATAAACCCATACTCTCCTATTGTAATCATCAATAAAAGTGAGAAGGTAAATGGCACCTGAAAGTGAAGGATAACTTGGTTCACATAAATCACTATGAATGAGTTGCAGTAGATGATTAGCTCTCCATTCTTTACCTGAATCAAAAGGATCTCGATGATGCTTCCCTAACACACATCCTTCACAAACACCTTCAGAAGCTGAAATTTTTGTTAATCCTCTCACCATATCCATTCTAATCATTGCTTGTAATTTTTTATAATTTATATGTCCAAGTCTAGCATGCCAAAGTTTTGACATATAATTAGTTGGAGCAATAAAAGCATGAGAGAGTGTGTATTCTTCATCAAAAAAACCCACAAATTTAAATAGACTCTCTTCATGATCAACTTTACCAATAGCAAGTATATTGCTTGGATCTTTTCTATCTCTAACAATAACTTGATCACCAGTGACAACAAACTCATATCTAGCTTGAACTATTTTATATACTAAAATAAGATTCACCCTTAATCCTCCAACCAGTAAATTTTTTTTCAAAGACCCATTTGTTACATTAACAATCCCTATTCCTAAAACTGGGAGTTTCATTTTATTGCCAATAGTAATTTCTTGATCTGAATTCTTCCCTTCATAAAAATAAATAAACAAAGATCTATCCCTAGTCATGTGAGATGATGCCCTTGAATCTAAAATCCATTCTTTATTAGAATATGAAGAAAAGTACCCCCCTTAACACTAGATTTACTCTTGGGTGTAGCAATTACCTCCTCATTTGATTTCTCCTTCCTTTTTAGGGAGATGGCTATGAAGCTATGTTTATCCTTCTTTCCATCCTTAAACCTTTCTTACTTGGGCTTGTATTGCTGCCTTTCATTGTCCCTCTTCTTCAAACAAAATTTCTCCATGTGATTCTCGTCTCCATAATACCTGCAAATAATGGGTTTTCTTCCAACTTGCTTTTCTACACCATCATTTCTAGAAAAATGGTTAGAACCTTCAATATTTCAAAATTTACTATTTCCTTTCCAATTCTTCTTTCCATCATTTCCATAAAATTTACTTTTAGTTGCATATGCATGATTCGTTTTAATATATCCTTCTTTAATAAGCTAAACTTCTTCATCTAAAACAGACTTGCAAAATTGATCAAAATTTTGCTGGGGGGTATTGGGATTTAGTTGAAGAACCCTTTTCCTTGATTCCTTGAATACCTTGTATGGCTAGGGAAGCTTGCTTTCAACCATTGCAATCAACTAAAAATATTTTTTTGCATAGTCAACACCTATTTTTTTAAGCTGAGCATTTAAAAAGGTAACTTCATTGAAGTAATGAGTCATTTTTTCAAAATCAGATGGATCTAAGTTCATCGATTTTTCTTCTATACTAAGCATGCTAGCAATATCTTCATCTTTATAATCTTTTTCTAAATTCTCCCACGGCTCTATTAGATTATCAACATCAACAAATCTTCTATTCAGATTGGGGCTCAAAGCTTTACCAATAATACCTCTTGCTTGCTCCAATTTGCATTTCCACAAATCCTTTTCTCTATCATTTTGTTGGGGTTCCCCAATTTCTTTATTCACTATCCTCCAAAAAATCCTTCTCTCTTAGAGAATTCTTGACTGCAATCTTCCAATCTGGAAAACCACTTCCATCAAATATTAACAAATTCTCATTTGTAGAGCCCATGTTAGTAAGAAAATAAACCTTCAAACAAATATCAATCTAGCAATACTCCAACAATATAACAGCCATGCAAACAAACCACTCTAACAATATTTTTCTAACTAAACCTCTAGATGTATCTCTAGCTGAACCTGGCTGGCTTTGATACCATGTAAAATCAGGCCCAAAACAATATAAAAAATTATGTAACAACTGCTGAAAACAGAGCAAAATAGAGATATAGCTGAAGAAACAATTAATCTATCTTTTATTATATTCAATCCAGAAGTTGTGCCATTAGAGCTCTACAATCACATATATATAGCTACAATGTCCTTGAATCCTGGAAGCTTCTAGTATTCTAGAAAATTCTAAAACCTAAAATGTTTTTTTTTTACAACAGTTCTTAGAATGTTCTCTTCTAGAACAACTCAAGGAATTTTCTAGCTTATGTAAGACTCTAGAAACATTCTACCATTTTCTAGATAGTCTTAATCCTTAACAAGTGGTAGCTACTTTCCTGCATGCAAAAGTGTTTTCTCACATGCTCTCCATTGCATTTCTAGCTCGCTTGGAATGGTTCTCATAATTTCCTTGGTTGCAGCGAAAAATTGCTACAATCTACTACGAATTATCCTTGGTCCTAGTTTCTTTTTTATTAACTTTTTCTTGTTGTTTATGTGCAGATCGTGGTACTTCTTACACTTAGTGTTTCTCATACTCCTCTATTCTTGTCACCTGCCCTTTTAAATGTGGGAATGCCTTAGTATTCCTTCTCAACACTTACATTTATTTTCCATTTTGGGATACACATTTGTGGCTAGCCGACATCATTTCTTCCTTCTCCACCTTCTATTTTCATATTTACAATATCTTGTTTCCCCATTTTTCTTTGTCTTAGCTTTACCATGGAGAGTCTGTGCCATATCAACGTTCCTCGATGCTTCTGGGAGTGTCGTGATCTGATGAAATTTGATAGGGAAAATCTTGATAAGATATTCCTTCTGCCATGTATTCATGTTGGGCTCTAGGAAAATTCCTAGCCAATAATTTATCGTAGGAAAATTCATCGTCAGCAATTTTATTAAAAGTATTAATGCGGTTAATTTTTTGTCATGGTGTATTGTTGGTGGTGAATTTTACTTGACGGTGAATTCTTTGTCAATGAATTTTCCATGGCGGTGAATTGGAGGCAGTGAATTTCCCTTTGATTAATTTTTCATGATGAATTTTCTGAATGCCATTCATGTTGAACTAGAAATTCACTCAATCAATGGGTAGGAGTGGCTTTGGAATAATCCAAATGCTTTGTTCACCGAGGTGGTGTCTCTGTTTCTTTCAAACTGTACGGATCTTTTTCTCAACCCTAGGATGATTCACATCATTGCTAACACATAATTTATCTATGGAAAATATACATCCTTTCATATGATTTTGGCCTTTTCCCATGATGTAACTCCTAATTTCTTTTTTAAATATACTAGCACTTGCACTCAGAGAAGGTTTACAGATTATTTCTATAGAAAATTATAGGTATGTTAATATGTTATAGAGTATGTGTTTGTGTATGGATGTGCTACGAATTCTAATTGCATGTTGTTGGATTAAATAATTAATAATGAGTATTAAATAATATAATGAAATAAACTTAGACAAATCTAGATTTTTTCCTCAAAGAAATTAAGTATTATATAATTATGCAATATTTTCAAACAGATTTAAAATATAAAGCAATGCAACTAAAATAAATAAAGTTGCCATCCAATTGAAAAAAAATACGAAAATGGAAATAGAATGTTCCCTTTCAGTTGTCAAATTAATACTTATCTAGCTTTTATGTGATAAGTCAGATTTTGGATGCTTTTACCATTATACGATAGCTGGTTTACCATTAAATGACAACTAAAGCTTGTTTTCTAATTACTAAATAGTGTTTTGCAAGCATGAGACTTATCTCAGACTCAAATCTCAAGCTATATGTAGCCTATCAACTAATTAACATATTGACAATGCCACTTTTTATCAAGAAGAAAAAAGAGTTGATATCGAATATAGATAGAGAGCGAGATAAATGAAACTTTAGATCAAAGGATACTAAGAATTTTAGGGTGTGCTAATAGGTCATGCAAAAAAAACTAGTTCCAACACTTTTACATTGCAATCATCCATAGTAAGATATAGACATCAATACCTACAAAATACTTTAGCTTGGATGTATATCTATGTTTGGTAAAGTGTGGTGTTAGAAAGTATCATTCATCTCTTAGTTTATCTTTTACGTTTTACATGTAGGGACATTAAAAAAATGGTTATAATGTGTCTTACCCTAATGGTTTCTCCTATTCTATAAGGAATTTAACTTAAGAAATCAAATATAATCATATCTTTAAAGGAGAATTGATTATATATTTTTTTGAATATGTAATAAAAATAAAAATCTTTCTCCTTTGGGGAGTTAATTGTAATTATTTGAGTTTCATAGATGAGTAGAGAGACTTTCTATGCTTATAGAACTAGATATCAATATATATATATATATATATATATATATATATATATATATATCACTTGTTTGATTTGTAAGGGGATAGATATGCATGGAATAAATAGAGGATGCATACTACAATATGAAGATTGAAATGTAGATTAGAAGTAGATATGCAGAAAAAGGTTTTCAAAGGCAACCTGTGAGAGATGGTTTGGAATCACATTCAAGCATGCTTTTGATATGCTCTCTAAAAAAATTTCACATGCACATTCATTATAAAATGTGTATATTAATAACTACTTTCTTCTCTAGGTTGTTCTTTTATTGTGCTTTGAATGGTTCTACATATAATTTATGTGAGCACACATGGTCTTCCAAATAATTAAACTTTTATTTTCTCTTACTTTTCTTTCAAAATAAATATTTCATATTATAGATTTTAAAACATTCAACCTATTTTATAGTTTAATTAAACAGGGGATTTGTAAATTTTTCTACTAGTATTGTATGCTCTTCGTATGTGTGACTGACATCTCTAAATATTTCTCTCATTACATCCTTTTTCTCCCTTTTTCTTTTTATTTCTCCCTCTTCTTGTTCGATATTTTTTATCAACTCATTGAATATCATTCTATAGGATTCAATATAGATTTATAAATTAATTAATCATTCAAATGAAACACTTAACTTGAAATTTTCATAATATTTTTGAACTTATCAATAAAAAAATATTTTTAATCAAAAACAAAACTCTAGCAACCATATGATTATTGGCCATAAAATTATTTAAAAAATAATAGCTTATATCCAAGGATACTAAATTTTTGAGGATCTTATACTTTTTTAAAAAGAGATTTTTATAATCATCTACATTAATGAGAATTTTGAATTTCTAATATTGTAGATGTGTGCACTTGATGCAAACCCTTGAATTACTCATTTTCAAAATGTACTAATATTTTTTCTATAACCTTGAATGAGTGAGGTATGCATGATGATATTCTTGATTCTATTTTTAATTCCACTATTCGTGTGAGGTATGCATGGTGATATTTTATTTTTATTTTTGTAATTACTATTGGTGTGGTGTATAGATGGTGATATTTTTTATTATGTTTATAATTCTACTATTGGTGTGAGATAGTATACTAAGTTTGGTAATAAAAAAATTAATTTCTTATTATTATGATACATAATCCTGAAGATGTGGTGTGCAATAGGTTATCATAGGCTTCTATATAAAATAACACAAAACATTTTGTAAAAGAAATATGCCCCATAGAAATATTACATACACAAATGATGTAAAATAGGTGTTTGTCCCAAATGAGTTGATGAGTATGGTCATGATTTGTAAAAGATGCAATCATGCATATAAGTACCTCCATCTATCCATTAATATTTGAATTAAAGCTTGCCGATAAGTCAAACAATATATTGAGTCTCTCCTACAAGGTCGACCAAAATGTACACTAATAAACCTTGGGTCATTATTACACACAATGAATAAATGTAGGCTAAAGTGTACCCAAATCTATAAATCGGATTAATGTTGATCTTGGCTACTTAGAATACTACAACATAAGGATGATACCTAATATATAAGGAACTAAGGGTGGGGTCCCATGGAGGGGGGCTTCCTGAAAAATTTCAGTGGGTGCTGCTAAGAGTTTTTGGATTATTTTAAAGTGGGCGGTCTCATGGATTTTATAGTATAGTTTAAGCTTAAAAATTTAAGCTCCTATATTCATGGAAGCTAGTGGTCTTACGCATATTCAATTTAGCTGAGTGCGTAAATATAAAATAATAAAAAAATTATTTGGCAAGAATTTTAAAGCTTCAAATGATTAACAAGTGGCAAAAAAAAGTCTAAGCTAGTGAGGCAATTTCTAGCCCCACCCCTTTTTGCACCCAGTTCAATTTTTGAGCTAAAAAGTAGGGGTTGCTATTGTTGAAGAAAATATTCTTATTTATCCTATAGCATTTTTTGTTTTGCTTCATGAGACCCCCTACTCCTTAAAAATAGATCCTGAAGCCCCCCTCATGGGATCCCACCCTAAGTAACTATCTTGAAATCTTACATGAATGGAATCAAAGAATCCAAAGGCATGACATCAGATAATGCACACCTAGTAGTCCTTCAACACCTTTGTGTCATGCTACCATCCACAAAATATGACCTTCAATACATACAATGTTTTTAATATTAGGTGTATATTTGTGTTTGATAAAGTGTTATTGTAAAGATCATCATTAAGAACCTATTTTTTAGTGAGGGTATGTAACTTTGATGGCAACATTGAGGCACCCAAGTCAATTTGATAATATTAAGAAAGAAATCGATGACAATTTGTCAATGTTTCATGCCAACTAAGAGTGGTGGAAGGTAAGCCTAATAAAAACTGAGATCGATTAAAATTGACATTAGTAATTCACTTTCTAGTGACCCTTTAAATATGAAGATCAATTGAGAGATTACTTGTGAAGATATATTTATGTATATCTTAGATAGATAGATAGATAGATAGATAGAGTGCTATATTAAATTTTCAGTGAGATTGAACTATAAATAATGCTAAATGAGAATAATGTGCATGATATTTAGAGTAAATTCATTTTGTATCATACGACTAAAAAGAAATCATTTTGTATCTATCTCAATAAAAATAAATAGTATTTCAGATTTTTAAATTATAAGTAGCTCACCAAAGACTGTCATATCTGGCAGGGCCTTTGTAGGATCAAGGATGTCGGACTTTTCTATTAAGAATGGGATCTACCTCAAGACTTCATCAAACTATCACCCACAAGGAAATGGATTAGCAGAGTCAACGAATAAAAACCTAATTAGATTAATCAAGCGCATTGGGTTTGAACGACAAAGAGAATGGCACAAGCATCTACACGCTGCTTTGTGGGCAGATCAGATCACGCCAAAGGAGATCCTAAAGACATCTCCCTATGAATTAGTGTATGGGAAAGAGGTAGTTTTACCTATTTCCATGGAACTCCCTGCTTTACAATAATAGAAAGCGCTAAAAATAGACTAAAGCAGCGGAATGGAGGAAGAAAGAGACAAGGCCTTTGGAGCCATTATTGGTTGCCAAGAAATAGTCAAATGATGGTTCAACAAGAAGACTTTCTTATTATCATTGAGGGAGACTCAATGGTTCTTATCAATGCCATTGAAAATGAAAGCTTCTTAACTTCAAGGAAGCTATTGTATTTAATAAAGAGTGTGTAGGATCTCTTGGAGAAATTTGTTTATTTTGAATGTACTCATTTCTTTAGGGAGGCAAACTTTCTTAAGGATGGTTTGGTAAACTAGGCCATTGACAATCCTTCCCTCATTTTGGTTGGCTTTTCTCTTTCTGAATGGAATGATTAAGTGTTACTTTGCTCTGCAAGTAACCATCGACGTGATCAGGCTTAACTCCTTGTTGGTGGGGCAACTCATTCTTTGAGTTAGTTTTTATCATGTGCTTTTGTTCTATTCCATTTTCGGAGTACAATTGTGTCATTATTTGTCAGCGGTAGGTACTTTCCTGCGTGCGAAAGTGTTTTTTCATATGCTCTCCATTGCGTTTCTAACGCGCTCTTGGAATGGTTCTCATAATTCCTTTGGTGGCAGCGAAAGATTGCTATAATCTATTGCGAATTATCCTTGATCCCAGTTTCTTTTTTATTAGCTTGTTCTTGTTGTTCATGTGCAGATCGTAGTACTTCTGCTTACACTTAGTGCTTCCCGTACTCCTCTATTCTTGTCACCTGCCCTTTCAAATGTGGGAATGCCTCATTATGCCTTCTCAACACTTCCATTTATTTGCCATTTTGTGATGCACATTTATGGCTAGCCGACATCATTTCTTCCTTCTGCACCTTCTATTTCTGTATTTATAATATCTTGTTTCCCCATTTGTCTTTGTCTTAGCTTTACCATGGAGAGTCTGTGGCGTATCAACCTTCCTCGATGCTTCTGGGAGCGTTGTGACCTGACGGAATTTGACAGGGGAAATCTTGATAAGTATTCTTCTGCAATGTATTCATGTTGAACTGGCAATTCACTCCATCAATGGGCGGGAGTGGCTTTGGAATAATCCAAATGCTCTGTTCACCGAGGTGGCCTCTCTGTTTCTTTCAAACTGTATGGATCTTCTGCTCAACCCTTGGATGGATGACGTCATTGCAACACGTAATTTATGTATGGAAAATCTACATCCGTCCATATGATTTTGGGCTTTGCCCGTGATGTAACTCCTGATTTCTTTTTTAAATATACTAGCACTTGCACTGTCCATAGAAAATTATAGGTATGTTAATATGTTATAATGTGTTTGTGTATGGATGTGCTACACATTCTAATTTCATGTGGCTGGTTTAAACAATTAATAATGAATGTTAAATAATAGAATGAAATAAATTTAGACAAATTTAATTTTTTTTCTTAAAGAAATTAAGTATTATATAATTATGAAATATTTGCATACAAATTTTAAAGTATAAAGCAATGCAAATAAAAAAACAGTTGCCATGAAATTGACAAAAAAACATGAAAAATTGAAATAGAATGTTTCCTTTCAGTTGTTAGATCAATATTTATCTAGCTTTTATGTGATAAGTGAGATTTTGGAATCTTTTACCATTAAACGATAGCTGGTTTACCATTAAATGGAAGCTAAAGATAGTTTTCAGACAAATAGTGTTTTGCAGTCGTGAGACATATTCCAGGCTCAAGTCTCAAGCTATATGCAGCCTATCAACTAATTAACATACTGATTATGCCACTTTTTATTAAAAAGAAAAAAAGTTGATATTCGATATATATATATATATATAGATAAACGAAACTTTAAGTCAAAGGATACTAAGAATTTTAGGGTGTACTAATAGATCATGCAAAAAAATCTAATTCAACACCTTTACATTGCAGACATCCACAGTAAGATATAGACATCAATACCTTCAAAATACTTTAGGTTGGATGTATATCTATGTTTGGTAAAGTGTGTTGCCAGAAAATATCAGTAGTCTCTTAATTTATCTTTTACATTTTACTTGTAGGAACATTAAAAAATGGTTATAATGTGTCTTATTCTAATGATTTCTCTTATTGTATAAGGAATTTAACTTAAGAAATAATATATAATCATATTGATCATATATTTTTTGAAATATTTAATACAAATATTTTTTCGTCTTCTTTAGGGAGTTAATTGTAATTATTTGAAATTAATAGATGAGTAGAGAAACTTGCTATACTTCTAGAACTAGATATCAATATATATATATTACTCATTTTATTTATAAGTGGGTAGATATGCATACAATAAGTAGAGGATACATATTATAATATGAATATTGAAATGTAGATTAGAAGTAGATTGGTTGAAGAAGGGTGTCAAAGGAAACCTCTGAGAGATGGTTTAGAATTTAAAATTTGCATATGCTATCTAAAAATATTTCACATACACATTCATTATGAAATATGAATATTAATAACGTTTTTCTTCTCTCAGTTGTTCTTTCATTGTTCTTTGAATGGTTCTATATATAATTTATGTGTGCACACATGGTCTTCTAAATAATTAAACTTTTATTTTCTCTTACTTTTCTTTGAAGATAAATATTTCATATTATAGATTTTATGACATTCAATCTATTTTATAGTCTAATTAAAGAAGGAATTTGTATTTTTTTCTAAAAATATTGTATTCTCATCTTATGTGTGACTCTCTTCTCTAAATTTTTATTTCATTACGTCCTTTTTCTCCCTTTTTTTTTTATTTCTCCCTCTTTTTGTTCAATCTTTTTTATCAACTCATTGAATACCATTCTATAAGATTCAATCTAGATTTATAAATTAATTAATAATTCAAATGAAACACTTAACTTGAACATTTCATAATATTTTTGAACTTAGCAATAATTTTTTTTATTTGTTATAAAAATAAAAGTCTAGCGACCTTATGATTATTGACCCTAAAAATATATTTTTTAAATACCTTTTATGCAAGGATCCTAAATTTTTGAGGATCATATACTTTTCTTAAAAGAGATTTTTATAATCATCTACATCAATGAGAATTTTGAATTTCTAATATTGTAGATGTGTGAGCTCTTGATGGAAATCCTTCAATTATTCATTTTCAATATGTAATAATATTTTGTCTTTAATCTTAAATGAGTGAGGTATGCATGATGATATTCTTGATTCTATTTGTAATTCTACTATTCGTGTGAGGTATGCAAGGTGATAATTTTTTATTCTTTTTGTAATTCTACTAATGATGTGGTGTATGTACATGGTGATATTTTTTATTATGTTTGTAATTCTAATATTGGTGTGAGATAGTATACTAAGTTTGGCAGTAAAAAAAATTAATTTGTACAAAAAAAATATATTTGTTTCTTATTATTATGATACATAATCCCTGAGATGTGGTGTGTAATAGGTTATCATAGGCTCCTATAAAAAATAACATAGAACATTTTGTAAAATAAATCTGCCCGATAGAAATATTACATGCATAAATGATGTAAAATAGGTGTTTGTGTCAAATGAGTTGATGAGTGTGGTCATGATTTGTAAAATATGCAGTCATTCATATGTACCTCCATCTATCCATTAATATTTGAATTAAAGCTTGTTGATAAATCAAACTGTATTTTGAGTCTCTCCTACAAGGTCTACTAAAATGCACACTAATAAACCTTGGGTCATTATCACATACAATGAATAAATGTAGGCTAAAATGTACCCAAATCTATAAATCAAATTAATGTTCATCTTGACTACTTAGAATACTACAAATACTACAATATAAAGATGATACCTAATATAAAAGGAACTAAGCAACTATCTTGAAATCTAAGATGAATGGAATCAAAGAATCTAAAGGCATGACATCAGATAATGCACACCTTATAGTCCTTCAACACCTTTGTTTCATGCCACCATCCACAAAATATGACCTTCAACATGTACAACATTTTTAATATTAGGTGTATATTTGTGTTTGATAAAGTGTTATTGTAAAGATCATCATTGAGAGCCTACTTTGCAGTGAGGGTATGTAACTTTGATGGCAACATCTAGGCACCTAAGTCAATTTGATAATATTGAGAAAGAAAATTAAGAAAGAAATCAATGGCAATTTGCCAATGTTTCATGCAAACTAAGAGTGATGGAAGGTGAGCCTAATACAAATTAAGATCAATTAAAATTTACATTAGTAATTGACTTTCTAGTGATCCTTTAAATATGAAGATCAATTGAGAGATTACTTGTGAAGATATATATGTATGTATTAGATAGTTAGATAGAGTGTTATATCATTTTGTGTCATATGCAATTTGAAACTTTTGATATCTATCTCAATAAATCTAATTAATATTTCAATTTTTTCAATTATAAAAATGAAAATTTTAAATTCTTAAATTAATCAGTAATTTAAAGATATAATCTAATCTGAAAAATACATAAACATATTCCAAAATAAAAATAATTTATATGTTCTAATATAAAATTTAAAAGTAAAACTTATTAATAAGAAACTAAACTAAACGTTACAGTCATTCATTAATAACATAGTTACATTTCGCTGCTCTACAATAGTAAACCTTGAAATAATACAGCATCAACATATTGTTTAATCGCCTAATGAGCTGTTTTGACTTATGTGGCTCAAATTTCAGAACGTGTAAGTTGCAGAATCACGCTGGGAAGGTTACATTGAATATGAACTGTATGTACAAATTCTGACAGGAAATTTGAGCAATTATTTAATTGCGTATAATGAACGCAAGAGAAGATCAAGTCGTATAGGAAACTGTGACCCGGAATCTTTCCAAGTCTCAGCTCATCTTTCACATTTTAACACTATTCGATTAGAATAAATTAAAGTTTTGCATTTTTTCAACGACCTCGATTTAAATTTCCTTTCTTTTCTCTTTTCAAATTCTATGTTTTCGAATTAGCCAATCAAGAAAAGCAGTGGACTGTTTTACAGGAGCCTGTCAATTTTAGGAAGGACGTGTAAAAGGCAAAAAAGATCGGTAAAAAATGATATTTCTCAAATATTAGAGGACACGAATCTGGAAAATTAAAATAGTACACAATAAAAAATTTAAAAAGTGAAATAAGGAAAGTATATGTTATCGGAATTCAATATTGTCAAAGCATGCTTGAATAATCACTTTAGAAAAGATAATGCTGAAGTTAAATTCATTTTAAATGTAAATAATCTAAAAACATGTACTTTACAAGATGGAAAACACTATACTAGTTTTTATTTTTATAATATTATTTAATTTTTTATTATTAATATAAACTTAAATTATTTTATATATAAATTAATATAATTTTGATATTTATGATTTATTTGATTTAACTAATTTTGAATGATCTGAATTTTTTGTCTAAATTAGTTGTCATCATATTGTAATTATTTTTTATTAAATTAAGTTAAAAATAAGGGTTCTAATTTTTTTTTAAAGTGTGTCAAGGCAAACCAAAAAGGATCAACACTAGCTCAAAAAATAAAGTCAATAGCATGAAAGAAATTTACCAAAGAAACAATAGCAAAGAGAAACAAGGACCAAAACTCTTTGGCAAAGTTGTTGGAGACTAGAAACCAACAAACAACTCAACTGAAAAATAGAAAAACTAGACCTAAATAGACGCATACCCCTAATTTGAACATGCAAAAGTGAAATATGCTTCACAAGACCTTTCTTCTTGCAATGAACAATAGTCCAAAACACATTATCCTAACCACCCAAGAAGGGAGAGGTGGGAGGAGAACATGTATCCATGACAGTAGAAGGAGAGAAGCAATGAGAGGGGAGCCAAAGCATAGGTGTAGACTGTTGAGGAGAAATCGAGCAAGCCATAGGAGGCTCACTCACAACACCTCTAGGAACTAACAAGGGATTGGAAATAAGATATGACAAAGGACGATCAGGAGCCAACTCTTAAATGACAAAAAGAGGGATGAAATTCATAGAATTAGTGTCAACCTTGAACCTTGCACCATCAAAAGTTCATGATTAGCATTCATTTACTAAGAGGAAGAATGTCAAGCCTTCAAGTGAGGACAATCTAATGTCAAGTGACTAGTAGCAAATCATCATTGATGCAAAAAATGGATGCCTTCATAATCTAGAGATTGACTCCATGAAGAATCCCCAACCAATAAAACAAACTCCTCTAAGAGAGGTGAAGGCATGTCCAATTCCATAAGAATACAAGCATAGGCTATGTGAGAGAACCTCGTAATAGCATTATCAACCATAATAAAATGTCCCACAGAATTACCAATGCGCATATAACAGGTATTACACAAGAAATGAACTTGAAGATTTGAGAGTTGAATACAAACGTAATGCTTGTTTAGAGATTGAGTGAGAGGTTTAAAAGAGGCCACACAAGGATTGTGGAGGAGGGTATGCTATCCCCAAACCCAAGAACGAGTATTATAGCATCAAGATCAAACCCTGAATCAAAAGCAACCACAAAAAGTCCCTTTGCACAAGGGTAATTGTTATTCAAAATTTTATTGTAATTGTTATATATACTTTCATTTAAGATTTTAATTGCAATTGTTATATATACTTCTCTTCAAAAATTTAATGTAAATTATATATATATTTTTATTCAACATTTTATTTTTATAATTTAAATATCTTTTTAAAAAAATTATTGACTTTTAAAAATTTATGATAATTATTCGTTAGATTGGATGTCTAATATTTAAAATTTAATATCTAAATTTGTGTATTTAAAACAAAAAATCATGAACGAGATTAACCAAGATTTGAAACTAAGATTAAAATGTATAAAAAATAACACTTTCATTTATTCTTCAAACATTTACAAATACGATACTCTCAAATATTTTATTTCTTTATTATTCTCGTCTAAATTATTAACCGATAAAATATTAATATGAACTATTAAAGGTAACGAATATTAATATGTGTGATAAAATATGATATAGTAAAACCCTTAATTCTTTACATATTTTAGGTTAGCTGGGCCTTATCATACGGCCCACTCACAGTCGTGTGCGAATTGTCCGTGAGTAACATGGCGTCTTCGGACTTTGAATGGATTCCTTTGTGGAAAGCATTTACCATGTGAACCTCCACGTATGGAAATTTCTGCCAAGCTAAAGTTTCTTTGTTCTTTGACGCTGAGGCCGTAGCTACATACACCACCGTTTGCCCGGTTGTTTCCCATATTTCAGCCTTCAATTATCAAATTTTCATCCCCTCTGTGTCTAGTTGCTTCCTGGGATCTTTCACCCGTTTTCCTCTTTGAACTATGGAAATAATGAACGCAGATGAAATAAAGATCGATGAAGATCAATGGGTTATTCAAATCAAGGAAGCCGTGAAAATACATGGCGACGAAGAAGAAGAAAATGAGATTTCTGTATCCATTTTTTGTGTGCCCAAGGAGTTGCTGGCAGTGAAACCCGAAGCATACATTCTCCAGTGCGTCTCCATCGGACCATATCACCATTGGAGATCAAAACTGTAGGGAATGGAGAGATATAAAGTTGCCGCTGCGCGAAGATTTCAGAAAGGAACCAGTGACTGTAAGTTCCAATCTGTAGTGGAAGAGGTGAAGAAGAATGACTGGCAGATCAGGAACTGCTACCACAAATATCTCGAATGCAAGGAGGATACCTTGGCATGGCTTATGGCCTTGGATGCTTCCTTCGTGCTCGAGTGCTTGCAGTTCTACGCTAAACAGGCGGACCAGGCCTCTTCACAAATATTGTCCAAAGTGAAGAGTTTTGGTGGATTTTTAGATCCATCTGCCAGGAGCGCAACGCACAATGCAATAATGAGAGATCTGCTGATGCTTGAAAATCAGTTACCCTTATTCCTCTTGAAGAAGTTGCTGGAGATACAATTGGGTTCTCCAGGCATGGCGGAAGAAAGGCTCTGCAATCTGGTATGCCTTGCTTGTGAAGAATGGTCTCCATTTATGTTCAAGATACCAGAAAGTTAAAAGGTTCGTATAAAAGAGGGCGTAAAAAAGAGGAAAAAGGATCCTCCTTTGTGCAGACGACTCCTACGCACGACGAACTGGCGATTCCGTCAGTCTCCGATTTGTACTCAGCAGGAGTTAAATTCCTTCCAACCGATGGGGACCTCACTAGTGTTTAGATTATCACTTGATTACAAGGTTTTTGTTCTGTGTATGACTGTAAACATTGGCGGAACAACACTAGTGTTTTGTAGGACTAAGGGAAACGGAAGAGCTTCAACTGATAAGGATATAACGCTCGCTCTTTTCACAAGGCTAAATTCCTGATACATTGTAACCTATTATAATTTTCATATAAACCAGTAAGGTATGCTATGATCTTAAATTACAGTACCCTTACAAGGGACGTGATTTGTTTTTTTCTTCCTATTTAGTCCAATACTTGGGCACTGCAATTATTCCTTAAAAACGCATGTACATTTTTTCCTTATCCGTAGAAAAGACACGTACTTTAGCTTCTTTATAAAATCCATTTCTTCGAGATTCTAATCATGGAATGGAAAGAAATAGGAGCTTTGGTGGAAATTTTTGGGAATATGTCTTTGTAAGGGAAAATAGGTGTTTTAATAAATCAATTAAAATAATTTATTGTGCAAGTGGATGAGACATGGGTTAGTTTTGGCATTAATTAGAGATTTAACTAATTAAATTAGTGCTTAATTGATTGTGACATTTTGAATTAAATTTGTGGGTGAGGATAAATCAAAGTGAGAGGATATTAGATATTTAATTAAATATATCTGATTTAATTAAATCAAGACTTTAGGAGGTTTAATTAATTAATTTGATTTAATTAATTAAGCAAAAGAATGATCAAATGTGATGTTTAATCAATAATATTAATTTCGTATGCTGACAAAAAGTTTCGTTTTGAAAATAACATAGAATGTTTGCAA
Source organism: Sequoiadendron giganteum (assembly GCA_007115665.2). NCBI lineage: Eukaryota > Viridiplantae > Streptophyta > Pinopsida > Cupressales > Cupressaceae > Sequoiadendron > Sequoiadendron giganteum. Next base: position 481,822,379 of record CM021100.1, on the reverse strand, counting down.
ATTCGTATTAACTTTTTGTTTGAAGGCATGAATATTAATAACAAAGACTTTTTCGGTTCAATACTAATCCGATAGATGAAGTTTTCTTTTTATACCATCGCTTTTAATTCAACTTGAAGTGTATACACGAATAACATACCCAAAATTTACAACTATAACAAAACAAACACACGACACACCAGAGTACCATGTATTGATCTACCACAACAACAAAAATGTGTGAAAAAGAACAAAGTGGAAAAATACATAAGTCTTACCTGCTACTCATTCGTAGCTCGCGTAGTTGGGGTGGCATAGGTATGACGATGAATAGTGATTGAAAATATTTTAACATCCTTAATGCAGCTTCCTTAGTCAAAATCTCCTTTGCAAAGAATTTTTATGCTTCCCTCACTAGCTTCATTTCATGAGAATTTATTCCATGACTTACATGGGGCTTATGTTTTGTACGTATATACAGGTGTAAAGTGAATCACCATTCCTCTATTTTACTTGCTTTTTAAAAATAAATTTTACAAATTCTTGACTCTTCAGTTTTACATATTTTTCTTCTCGAGTAATATTGGAATTAATATTTAATTTGTATAATCACAATAATAAATGGAATTAGTTAATAATGTTCCCGCCTTCAAATAATCATTGTAGTTCTATATAAAAAATATGAATTGTCTGAAAATTGCACAACATAGTCTAAATTATTATATTATATAATAAGATATTTTCTAGAATTTAGTTTGATACTTTGATTTTATTTTATATTGAAAACCAATCTAAGATAAATAATATTTTTAAATAAAGAAAAAATTTCATAGTAAGATAAGATAAAAAAATTATGTTAAATTACTACACATTAATAAAGGTTAAAATTTATAAAATTGATTACAAAACTTTCCTAAATTTACTATGATTTTTATTACAAAGATTTTCCTAAATTAACATTGGTAGTATCATTTTTATTATGGTGCTTATACATCTTATAAATTTAAGTTTGATAATACTAAATCTTCATCTTCAAAATATTCCATAATTAAAGGTTAAATATTATTTATATTTAGAGTAAGTGGATCCTCACAGTGACTCATTACTTCACAAGGTGGATAGAGGCTATTGCCCTAAAAAATGCTATAGAGGGCGAGATTGTTAACTTCCTCAAGGAGCTGGTGACTAGGTTTGGTTCACCAAAGATTGTCATATCTGATAGGGCCTTTGTAGGATCAAGGATGTCGGACTTTTCTATTAAGAATGGGATCTACCTCAAGACTTCATCAAACTATCACCCACAAGGAAATGGATTAGCGGAGTCAATGAATAAAAACCTAATTAGATTAATCAAGCGCATTGGGTTTGAATGACAAAGAGAATAGCCCAAGCATCTAAAAGTTGCTTTGTGGGCAAATCAGATCATGCCGGAGGAGATCCTAAAGACATCTCCTTATGAATTAGTGTATGGGAAAGAGGTAGTTTTACCTATTTTCATGGAACTCCCTATTTTACAATTATAGAAAGCCCTAAAAATAGAAGAGAGCAGCGGAATGGAGGTACGGATGGAAAAACTCCTCAAGCTTGAGGAAGAAAGAGACAAGGCCTTTGGAGCCATGATTGGTTGCCAAAAAATAGTCAAATGATGGTTCGACAAGAAGACTTTCTTATTATCATTGAGGGAGACTCAATGATTCTTATCAATGCCATTGAAAATGAAAGCTCCTTAACTTCAAGGAAGCTATTGTATTTAATGCAGAGTGTGTAGGATCTCTTGGAGAAATTTGTTTATTTTGAATGTACTCATTGCTTTAGGGAGGCAAACTTTCTTAAGGATGGTTTGGCAAACTAGGCCATTGACAATCCTTCCCTCATTTTGGTTGGCTTTTCTCTTTCCGAATGGAATGATGAAGTGTTAATTGGCTCTGCAAGTAACGATCGACGTGATCAGGCTTAACTCCTTGTTGGTGGGGCAGCTCATTTTTTGAGTTAGTTTTTATCATGTGCTTTTGTTCTATTCCATTTTCGGAGTACAATTGTGTCATTATTTGTCAGTGGTAGCTACTTTCCTGCGTGCGAAAGTGTTTTTTCATATGCTCTCCATTGCAATTCTAACTCGCTCTTGGAATGGTTCTCATAATTCCTTTGGCGGCAGCGAAAGATTGCTATAATCTATTGCGAATTATCCTTGATCCCGGTTTCTTTTTTATTAGCTTGTTCTTGTTGTTCATGTGCAGATCGTAGTACTTCTGCTTACACTTAGTGCTTCCCGAACTCCTCTATTTTTGTCACCTGCCCTTTGAAATGTGGGAATGCCTCATTATGCCTTCTCGACACTTCCATTTATTTGCCATTTTGTGATGCACATTTATGGCTAGCCGACATCATTTCTTCCTTCTCCACCTTCTATTTCTGTATTTATAATATCTTGTTTCCCCATTTGTCTTTGTCTTAGCTTTACCATGGAGAGTCTGTGGCGTATCAACCTTCCTCGATGCTTCTGGGAGCCTCGTGACCTGACGGAATTTGACAGGGGAAATCTTGATAAGTATTCTTCTGCCATGTATTCATGTTGAACTGTCAATTCACTCCATCAATGGGCGGGAGTGGCTTTGGAATAATCCAAATGCTCTGTTCACCGAGGTGGCCTCTCTGTTTCTTTCAAATTGTATGGATCTTCTGCTCAACCCTTGGATGGATAACGTCATCGCTAACACGTAATTTATGTATGGAAAGTCTACATCCTTTTCCATATGATTTTGGCCTTTGCCCGTGATGTAACTCCTGATTTATTTTTAAATATACTAGCACTTGCACTATCCATAGAAAATTATAGGTATGCTAATATGTTATAATGTGTTTGTGTATGGATATGCTATACATTTTAGTTTCACATGATTGGATTAAACAATTAATAATGAATATTAAATAATAGAATGAATTAAACTTAGATAAATTTAAATTTTTTCCTTAAAGAAATTAAGTATTATATAATTATGAAATATTTGTATACAGATTTAAAATATAAAGCAATGCAAATAAAAAAAGAAAGTTGCCATCAAATTGACAAAAAACCATGAAAATTTGAAATAGAATGTTTCCTTTCAATTGTCAAATCAATATTTATCTAGCTTTTATGTAATAAGTGAGATTTTGGAGTCTTTTACCATTAAACGATATCTGGTTTACCATTAAATGGGAGTTAAAGCTTGTTTTCTGACAACTCAATAGTGTTTTGCAGTCGTGAGACTTATTCTAGACTCAAGTCTCAAACTATATGCAGCCTATCAACTAATTAACATACTGACTATGCCACTTTTTGTCAAAAATGAAAAAAAAAATGATATTCAATATATATATAACTAGATAAATGAAACTTTAAGTCAAAGGATACTAAGAATTTTAGGTTGTGCTAATAGATCATGCAAAATAGTATCAGTAGTCTCTTAGTTTATCTTTTACATTTTACATGTAGGAACACTAAAAAATATTTATAATGTGTCTTACTCTAATGATTTCTCCTATTGTATAAGGAATTTAAGTTAAGAAATAATATATAATCGTAGATTTAAAGGAGAACTGAACATATATTTTTTGGAATATTTAATACAAATAAAAATATTTCTTCTTTAGGGAGTTAATTGTAATTATCTGAGACTAATAGATGAGTAGAGAGACTTGCTATGCTTCTAGAACTAGATATCAATATATGTATAACTCATTTGATTTATAAGGGGTAGATAAGCATACAATAAATAGAGGATACATATTATAATTTGAAGATTGAAATATAGATTAGAAGTAGATTGGTTGAAGAAGGGTTTCAAAGGAAATCTTTGAGAGATGGTTTGGAATTAAAAATTTGCATATTCTCTCTAAAAACATACACATTCATTATGAAATATGAATATTAATAATGTTTTTCTTCTTTCAGTTGTTCTTTCATTATTCTTTGAATGGTCCTATAAATAATTTATGTGTGCACACATGGTCTTCTAAATAATTAAACTTTTATTTTTTCTTACTTTTCTTTGAAGATAAATATTTAATATTATAGATTTTATGACATTCAATCTATTTTATAGTCTAATTAAAGAGTGAATTTGTAAATTTTTCTAAAAATATTGTATACTCTTCGTATGTGTGACTCGCTTCTCTAAAATTTTCTTTCATTACGTACTTTTTCTCGCTTTTTCTTTTTATTTCTCCCTCTTTTTGTTCAACATTTTTATCAATTCATTGATTATCATTCTATAGCATTCAATCTAGATTTAAAAATTAATTAATCATTCAAATGAAACACTTAACTTGAACATTTCATAATACTTTTGAACTTAGCAATAAAAAAATGTATTTTTTATCAAAAAAAAAAGTCTAGCAACCTCATGATTATTGGCACTAAAAATATTTTTAAAAATAGCTTATATGCAAGGATCCTAAATTTTTGAGGATCAAATACTTTTCTTAAAAGAGACTTTTATAATCATCTACATTAATGAGGATTTTGAATTTCTAATATTGTAGATGTGTGAGCTCTTGATGCAAATCTTTGAATTATTCATTTTCAATATGTAATAATATTTTTTCTTTAATCTAGAATGAGTGAGGTATGCATGATAATATTGTTGATTCTATTTGTAATTCTACTATCCGTGTGAGGTATGCATGGTGATATTTTGTTTATTCTTTTTGTAATTCTACTATTGATGTGGTGTATGTACATGGTGATATTTTTTATTATGTTTGTAATTCTACTATTGGTGTCAGATAGTATACTAAGTTTGGTAGTAAAAAAATTTAATCTGTTGCAAAAAAAAATTATTCGTTTCTTATTATTATGATACATAATCCCCAAGATGTGGTGTGTAATAGGTTATCATAGGCTCCTATAAAAAATAACACACAACATTTTGTAAAAGAAATCTGCCCGATAGAAATATTACATGTATAAATGATGTAAAATAGATGTTTGTGTCAAATGAGTTGATGAGTAGGGTCATGATCTGTAAAATATGTAATCATTCATATGTACCTCCATCTATCCATTAATATTTGAATTAAAGCTTGTTGATAAATCAAACTGTATTTTGAGTCTCTCCTACAAGGTCTACTAAAATGCACACTAATAAACCTTGGGTCATTATCACATACAATGAATAAATGTAGGCTAAAATGTACCCAAATCTATAAATCAAATTAATGTTCATCTTGACTACTTAGAATACTACAAATACTACAATATAAAGATGATACCTAATATAAAAGGAACTAAGCAACTATCTTGAAATCTAAGATGAATGGAATCAAAGAATCTAAAGGCATGACATCAGATAATATACACCTTATAGTTCTTCAACACCTTTGTTTCATGCCACCATCCACAAAATATGACCTTCAACATGTACAACATTTTAATATTAGGTGTATATTTGTGTTTGATAAAGTGTTATTGTAAAGATCATCATTGAGAGCCTACTTTTCACTGAGGGTATGTAACTTTGATGGCAACATCTAGGCACCTAAGTCAATTTGATAATATTGAGAAAGAAAAATAAGAAAGAAATCAACGGAAATTTGCCAATGTTTCATGCAAACTAAGAGTGATGGAAGGTGAGCCTAATATAAATTAAGATCAATTAAAATTGACATTGGTAATTGACTTTCTAGTGATCCTTTAAATATGAAGATCAATTGAGAAATTACTTGTGAAAATATATATGTATATATTAGATAGTTAGATAGAGTGTTATATCATTTTGTGTCGTATGCAATTTGAAACTTTTGATATCTATCTCAATAAATCTAATTAATATTTCAGTTTTTTCAATTATAAAAAATGACAGTTTGAAATTCTTAAATTAATCAGTAATTTAAAGATATAATCTAATCTGAAAAATACATAAACATATTCCAAAATAAAAATAATTTATATGTTCTAATATAAAATTTAAAAGTAAAACTTATTAATAAGAAACTAAACTAAACGGGGAATAAAAATAATTTATATGTTCTAATATAAAATTTAAAAGTAAAACTTATTAATAAGAAACTAAACTAAACGTTACAGTCATTCATTAATAACATAGTTACATTTCGCTGTTCTACAATAGTAAACCTTGAAATAATAGAGCTATTTTTGACTTTTGTGGCTGAAATTTCCAAACGTGTAAGTTGCAGAATCATGCTGGGAAGGTGACATTGAATGTGAACTGTATGTACAAATTTTGACAGGAAATTTGAGCAATTATTTAATTGCGTATAATGAACGCAAAGAGAAGATCAGGTCGTATAGGAAACTGTGACCCGGAATCTTTCCAAGTCTCAGCTCATCTTTCACATTTTAACACTATTCGATTAGAATACATTAAAGTTTGCATTTTTTTCAACGACCTCGATTTAAATTTCTTTTCTTTTCTATTTTCAAATTCTATGTTTTTTTAATTAGCGAATCAAGAAAAGCCGTGGACTGTTTTACAGGAGCCTGTCAATTTTAGAAAGGACGTGTAAAAGGAGAAAAAGATCGGAAAAAAAATGATATTTCTCAAATATTAGCGGACACGAATCTGGAAAATTAAAATAGTCCAGAATAAAAAATTAATAAAATGAAATAAGGAAAGTATAGGTTATCGCAATTCAATATTGTGAAAGCATGCTTGAATAATCTCTTTAAAATAGATAATGCTGAAGTTAAATTCATTGTGTATTTTTTATATATATTAATGTAAATAATGTAAAACCATGTAGTTTAGAAGATGGAAAACATTATACTACTTTTTTTTTATCATTATATTATTATTATTGTTTTTTATTATCGATATATATTTAATTTGAATTATTTAATGTATATATTAATATAATTTTGATTTATTTGATTTAAGTAGTTTTTAATGGTTTTAATTTGTTTTCATTATATTGTAATTGTTTTTTATTAAAATAAGTGGAGAACAAAGGTTTTAATTGTTTAAAAAAATCAAAGCAAACAAAAAAAGATCAACACTGATCTTAAAAATAAAGTAAATAGCACAAAAGGATCTTATGAAAGCAACAATAGAAAAAGGAAAATAAAGATCAAAAACCTTCGTAAAAATTGTTGTTGACTAGTAGCCAACAAATAACACAACTAAAGAATACCAAAACTAGACCTAAATAGACATTCACCCCTAATTTGAGCATCCAAATGTGAAACATGCTTCAAAAGATATTTCTTCCTATAATGAACAATAGTCCAAAACACATTATCCTCACCACCCAAGAAAGGAGAGGTGAGAGAAGAATATGTATCCATGATACTAGAAGGAGACAAGCAACAAGAGGGGAGCCAAATAAAAGATGTAGGCTATTGAGGAGAAATCAAGCAAGCCATAGAAGGCTCACTCACAACACCCCTATGAACTAATGAGGGATTTGAAATAAGATATGGAAAAGGAGGATCAAGAGTCAACTCCTAAATGACAACACAAGGGATAAAATTCATAGAATGATTGTAAACCTTGAACCTTGCACCATCGAAAGTTCATGATTAGCATTCTTCCTCTAGGAGGAAGAATGTGAGGCCTTCAAGTGAGGATGATTTGATGCCAAGTGACTTGTAGCAAAGCATCATTGATGCTGAAAGTGGATGCCTTCATAGTCTAGATATTGACTGAGCCATGAGCAATCCCCAACCTATAAAACAACTTCCTCTAAGAGAGGTGAAGACAAGTCCAATTCCATAAGAATACAACCATAGGTTGTGTGAGAGAACATGGTAATAGCATTATCAACCATAATGAAATGCCTCAAAAAATTACCAATGGCCATATAACAGGAATTGCACAAAAAATCAAGTAAAAGATTTGGGAATCGAATCCAAACTAGCTACCTGTTTAAAGATTTGTTGAGAGGATTATAAGTGACCATGCAGGGATTGAGGATGATGGTATGCTAACCACAAGCCCAAAATCTAGTATTAAGTATGACATCAAGATCAATGTTTGAATCAAAAGCAACCACAAAAGGACCCTTTCCACAAGGGTAATTGTTCCTCAAAATTTTAGTGTAATTGTTTTAATTAGGTAAGAAGGGTTTTGAAAGGGTCCTATGCCTTGTACAAGGAGAGAGATAAAGCATTAGGCACAACCTAACATCATAGAACAACCAAGAAGAGCAACAAATAGACTACAAAATATGAAACTTATCAATACTTGAAACACCAGCCAACCAACAGAAAGCTATGATTACATATACTTTTATTTAAGATTTTATTTTAACTGTTATGTACTTATCTTCAAGATTTTATTGTAATTTTTATCTATACTTTTACTCAAGATTTTACTATCACAATTTAAATATTTTTATTAGTTTTAATTAACTTTTTAAAATTTCCGATCATTATTCGTTAGATTAGATGTCTAATATTTTGAATCTAATATCTAAAATTGTGTATTTAGAAAACACAATGAATAAGATTAACAAAAAAATATCTAAAAGATTTAAAAATGATATTATAATGTATAGAAAGTAACACTTCCACTTATTCTTCAAACATTTACAAATACGATACTCGTTTCAAATACTTTTCATCTTCATTATTCTCGTTTAAATTAATTTGAGCTGATTATTATTTTCTCGTCTAAATTAATTTTAACTGATTATTATTTTCGTTTATTGACAAGGTGTGTTTTATGTGAATTAGTAAAGGTTACGAATATTAATGTGTGATAAAATATTATATAGTAAAACCCTTTAAATCTTTACATATTTTTAAGTTAGATGGGCCTTATCATACGGCCTTCTCACCACCGTGTGCGAATTGTATGTTAGTAACATGGCATCTTCGGACTTTGAATGGAATCCTTTGTGGAAAGCATTTACCATGTGAAGCTGCACGTATGGATATTTCTACCAAACTAAAATTTCTTTGTTCTTTGACGCGGAGGCCGAAGCTACATATACCACCGTCTGCCCAGTTGTTTCCCGTATTTCAGCCTTCAATTATCAAATTTTCATCTCCTCTGCGTCTAGTTGGTTTCTGAGATCTTTCACCCGTTTTCATTTTCTAACTATGGAAATAATGAACGCAGATGAAATAAAGATCGATGAAGATCGATGGGTTATTCAAATCAAGGAAACCCTGCAAATACATGGCGACCAAGAAGAAGAAAATGCGATTTCTGTATCCATTTTTTCTGTGCCCAAGGAGTTGCTGGCAGTCAAACCAGAAGCATATATTCCGCAGTGCGTCTCCATCGGACCATATCACCATTGGAGATCAAAACTATACGGAACGGAGAGATATAAAGTTGCCGCTGCGAGAAGATTTCAGAAGACAACCGGTGACTGTAAGTTCCAATCTGTAGTGGAAGAGGTGAAGAAGAATGACTGGCAGATCAGGAACTGCTACCACAAATATCTCGAATGCAAGGATGATACCTTGGCATGGCTTATGGCTTTGGACGCCTCCTTCGTGCTCGAGTGCTTGCAGTTCTACGCCAAACAGGCGGACCAGGCCTCTTCACAAGTATTGTCCAAAGTGAAGAGTTTCGGTGGACTTTTAGATCCATCTGGCAGGAGCGCATCGCACAATGGAATAACGAGAGATCTGGTGATGCTTGAAAATCAGTTGCCCTTATTCCTCTTGCAGAAGCTGCTGGAGATACAATTGGGTTCTCAAGACATGGCGGAAGAAAGGCTCTGTAATCTGGTAAGCCTTGCTTGTGAAGAATGGTCTCCATTTATGTTCAACATAGAAGAAAGTTCAAAGTTGCGTATAAAAGAGAGCGGTCACATACTGGAGGTTCTCTATTACTCAATTGTCCCTGCAGCGGCCATGCACGATACCATTTCTAACAAGAATGAGAGCGAGAAGATGCAGTTGCCGGATTTCACCTGCGTAACACGTCTTCTGAAAGCGTTACGCAAGGCTCTTTCCTCGTTAAACATTGGCCTTCCTAAATTTCTCTCGGCACTCCCTCAGCGTCTCATAAAAGGAAGGTCTGTCCAGTCAACAATACAGTTACCCACCGGCCTTTATTCGACTTTTCAAAATCTCTCATCTCAGCCGAAAGATGAAGGGAAAAAAGAGGAAAAAGCATCCTCCTTTGTGCAGACGACTCCTACGCGCGGCGAACTGGCGATTCCGTCCGTCTCCGATTTGTACTCAGCAGGAGTTAAATTCCTTCCAACCAGTGGAGACCTCACCACAATTCGCTTCGACCCCAACACTGCCACTCTTTATCTTCCCAAATTGAGGTTGGATTCCAACACCGAAGTTGTTCTCAGAAATCTGGTTGCTTTCGAAGCTTCGGCAGCCCCTGGAGCGATGATCTTCACTCGCTACACTGATTTCATGAACGGCATAATCGACACAGATGAAGATGTTCGGCTGCTGACAAAGAGCGGGATTGTTTGCAATCACCTGGAAAACGACGGGCAAGTGGCAAGCCTATGGAATGGCATGGGGAAATGTGTAAAATTGACGGAAGTTAAATATCTGGACCTGGTTATTGCAGACGTCAATAAGCACTATAATATGAGATGGAGCGTTGCTGCGAAGAAGTACATAAACAAGTACATATTTGGTTCATGGCAGTTCATCACTCTTCTGGCTGGAGGCATATTTCTGCTTATCACTTGCTTACAAGGTTTTTGTTCTGTGTATGACTGTAAAAATTTGCGGAACACCACTAGTGTTTTGTAGGACTAAGGGAAACGGAAGAGCTTCAACTGATAAGGATACAACGCTCGCTCTTTTCACCTGGCTGAATTCCTAGTGCATTGTAACCTATTATAGTTCTCATATAACCCAGTAAGGTATGCTATGATCTTAAATTACAGTACCCTTCAAAGAGACGTGATTTGTTTTTTTCTTCCTATATAGTCCAATACTTGGGCACTGCAACTATTCTTTACAAACACGTACAATTTTTCCTTATCCCCAGAAAAGACATGTACTTTAGCTTCTTTACAAAATTCATTACTTCCGGATTCTAATCATGGAATGGAAACATGCAGGAGCTTTGTTTTAGAAATGTTTAAACTGTGCATAGAAAGATAGAGATTTAAAAGTATCATTGAGTTGTATTATTGTTAAATTTGTTTAGTGTTTGTTGAATATATTTTATTTTTCTTTCATTTGTAAGAGAACTTTTACACATTTGTAAGAGAAAATAATTTTTTTTAAAAATTTAGTGTATGTTGATTAAATTAAATGAATAAATGAAAAAACTACTAAATTAGATTGATAAGTGTTTAGTGTAATTTGAAGTAATAAAAGTTGATGATACAACTTCTATGTAATGAAATAATCGTATGTTTTTTTATATCTGAAGAAGAATAACAATTATTTTAGTACATTTAATTTTTCTTTTTTTCTTGTTCCATCAAATGTTACAAAATTATTATGAAGTATTTCTCATGCTTTCGATAATTTTTAAAATATATCAAACATCATTTATATAATCAAGATGAATTTATCCAATTTATCTCTATTGGTGTGATTAGGTTGTTTCACCTAACTGGTTAACCACCTAGGTCCTATTCACACTAGTTTACTTATACTTACATAGGACATCTTTAGGTTATTTACCCTCTGTATCTCAATTCATATGATTAAGATACTTAACATAATTTGATGTTGTCCTATATTTTCACCTTGATTATATAAGCAAGGCCCCTCATGTATTTTATGTATCTTTGATAGTTATATTATTGATCTATTTGATCATAATATCATTTTGCATCCATTATCAATCAATACATAATCTTTCCATGTATTGTATACAAGGTTAATATTTTGTTTTACAAGTGATCTTAGGAGCATAAACCTATCACCGACTCGAACATGACCTTCATAGTGAGGTTGGGCTAGAAGTTCCAAGCACCTACAATATATATTATAAAGAGTTGTTGGAAATAAGCCATAATTAGAGTAATGTTGGATTAGCCACAAAGGGACCAATACCTTAATGGTAGAACACTTCACTAGAAATTTGAAATTCCTAGGTTTGAGTCCTTATTGATCCATGAGTAGAAACTTGACATGGATTTATTTTAGTGTTCACAATATTATGTGTCTTGTATCAAACATTGATTTTCCCCAGACACTTTGCAATAAATTTTGACAGATATTTGAAGACCCTCATATCTCTATGTCAACAAATGATGCTTATATAGATTGTATCATTCCCCTTGATGGTGTAGATAATATACACTTTGATGATGATACCCTAGAGGATCTTGAATATATCATAGGTTTTTAATGTCTAGATGACACAAAGAATCCTCTTGCTTCTTTACTACTCTTATCAATATTGCATATCTATTTATTTTTTCTCTTTACCGATTTGTTTCACTAAATCCATGGTGTCTATTGATTCAGTGAAATATTAAATTCACTTATTCCAAATACAACTACATAAGATTCCTATCTATTAGGCATTTCATCTATATTTTTGGAGTCTCACATTTTTATTTGGAAGATTCATTTGGGGTAATCCATATCCCCTCTAATGGTAGTTATATCACATTTATTATCATAACATCCTTGTCTTTGGAAATTTTTCTTCATTAGTCTCTATAGGATTCTAAATTAATATAACTAGATTTTGGTATATGGATATTTGAGCAAATTTTAGAGCCACTTATCTGTAAATTTTCCCTCATCACTCTTCTAAGAGATAGAGTTTCTTCAACATATAATATAGGATTTTTTTCTTCCTATGGGGATAAATTTTTCTTGTTGGTAGTGGACTATTTTATGACTCTAAACATTAATTATTAGAATAGGAAAATTGGTACACTCTTTCTCTCCTATGGGGAATTATTGATTATATAAATTTGTTTTGATTGTATTCCTTGGGGGTCATTTTGAGTCCCCTTTCCATAACCTCGTCATGGATTATTTCTTTTGGAGAGAGGTTTATTCCTATGATTTTTTATGCTCTACAATGTTTGTAAGAGATCATTTGTACTTGGGTATTTAATATTTCCTTATATTGGGGACCCATCTTTCATCCATTCAACATAATTAAATGTTATCTTTTCTCCCTAAGTTACACTTAAAGGAGGTATTGGTGTGAGTATAATGTCTTACATAAGCTTTTTGCCACCTATCTCCTATTCACATTAGCTTACTTCATTTTAGATAGGAAATCTTAATGTTATTTACTTATTTTGTCTCAAGGACCATATGAATTAGACACATTTAGTAATCCTATGCTGTTAAATCTTGCCATACTTCCTATATAACCAAGATACCTTAGATAATGTATGTATCATTGAATATTATATCATTAATCTATTTGATCATTGAAGAAACCAATGATCTCAAACAATATTGATCAAGCACAATAAACATGAATTTTCTCAAAGCCAACTTGTGAATTAGATGAAAGAGATGTACATAATATAGGAGAGAATTGAGAATCCAATCTCCATGAATTGAGGATAGAACTCCTCAATCAAGTTGTCAATCTCCATGAATTAGGGAAAGGACTCCTCAATCAAGTAGTCAATCTCCATAATTACTGACTAAGTGTATGATTAAAACTATACACTAACACCCCCCCTTAAGTATGACTTAGGTGGGCACAAAAAATAATGGAAATTTGAGTCCTGACAACAAGGCCTGATAAGGTAATCATTTACAATGCAAACTCTCAAATAAAGTGGAGAAAGATAGAAAACCCAATGGGAAAAAAACTATCCTCCAAAAAGAGAGTAATAACAAACATTTTACAAAACAATAGAATAAATACACTAGATCTTGCAATCACTCATAGAGCATGTCCTTTTGACTTCTCTTTTGTCTTTTTAGTGTCTGTAGATGATGAAGATCCAAAATTTACAATCTTACTTTCCTTAATGATTTGAGTAAGATCATTTATTTGTTTCCTCATTCAGTCAAGTTCATTATGCCCCAACTTTTTACAAAAGGAACACTTGACATATTTTTTAGTATTTTCCTCATTCTATGATTTTCCCCTTTATATTTCCTTATTTTTTGTTTCTTCATTTTTGTTTGTCAATCCTTCAGTTTTTACACTTTCTACTACTAAAGCATGTGGCTTGTTGGATACTATGGCCCCCATCTGGATGCGTTTATCTTGTTCTCTGACCAAATCAACAATAAAGTCATCTATATTTGGCATAGAACAATTAGAACCCAAAGCCCTTTTCGTAGAGTAGACTGTTGACACAAAAACTGAATAAGAAGATCCCAACTTGGAAAGAGTTGATAAGATGAGTTGATTATCTTTCTTCTCAATTCCACATTCCTTAAGTTTTTGGTGAAGTGACTTAAATTTGGTGAAATATTCTTGTAATGTTGGGTAATTACTTGGAATTAAGCTAATTAATTCATTTTCTAGCTCATGGCCTTTAATATCATCAACTTTCCCAAATAAATTTTCAAGAGTTGACCATACTTCATGTGGGGTTTTCAATGCCTCCACATGAAATATAAGTTCTTTTGAAAGACATAAACACAAAAAATCCAAAGGCTTGGTCACACTTATTGAATCACTATTCCTTGTCCTTGGTAGCATTTGGTTCCTTTTCAGTACCCATTGTAACTGTATACAAACCTTTGTTCTTGAGTGTAAGTTGTACATGCAACTTTCACTCATGGTAGTTAAAAGGTGTAAGAGGGTTAATTATATGATTGGACTCCATGCTTTTTCAGGTTTACAACTTTTTAGGATTTTGAGAAAAGAAATTTTGGCATATTCTAATCACAACTTTCTCTAATAGACCACCCTTTTTTTAATATTTTTGATTTCCCCCCTATTTGACACTTTATTTTAGTGCAAAATCACCATCATTGAATAGAATTTGAAAAATAAGCACTTTAGGAAAAACACTTTTAAATTTTCATTCTATTGCAAATTCACACCAATAAAATTTTGCATTTACAAAAATGATAAAAATCAAATCTTAAAAGAAGCTAGAGAGTTAACTTTAGAGGAAAATTAACCCCTCATGGGTTGGGAAAAAAATAGGGATTAAAACCCCATATGACCACAACAAATGGTGAAGAGTGCATCCCTTTGGCGCTTGATCATGACGGTTGTCAAAGGTTTGAGGCAGGTTTGAATCCCTAAATCATGCAAAAAAAATTCTCTTACCTTCCACCTATCAATCCACCCCTTTCAACTGGTTGTATTGTGCCTCTAATGGCGCCTCTACTCAGCAAGATTGCGTCTCTGCATAGTGAAATTTCTATTTAAGTAAAACAACACAAGAAAACCTCAAACTCCTTATTTCCACCTTGGCAGCACTGGAAAATGAAGATGATTAAGCCCAAATCAAGGCCACGTATCAAAATGCCCCTGGGAGGACTCTGGCGCCAAGTTCCAACACAGATCTAAGAGCCAAAATGAACCTAGATTTGCTCCATCCCTGATTTTAAAAGCTGATCTTTACATCCTTCCACCTCTGATCTGCCTTGACCAGTTGGGCAGAATTTCGCATCCCTCAAATAGAGGCGTGCAATGATTCCAAAACCCGCCCTTCACACTTGTGGTTTGGTTTAATCTTGGCCTCCCCAAATGCCACCAAGCCTCGAACAACAAATTAAATGCCAGAAAACGGTGAGAAAAGATGAATCAGCATCCAGATCATGCTTCCAAACTAGAGATGCATGCCTTTACCACAGCAAGTCGGACCTCCACTTGATGCGTCAGCCCTATCCACAGCATATCACGCCTCCTGTAGCTAATCTTGTCGGTTTGTGGCTTGGATCGACCCCCAAAAAAGAGGTGTCTCCTCCATGCACACCCAACCTACAGTGATGAGGAAAAATGGAAAGTCGATTTAGAGAATAGCAATTTTGAGCACCTGCTTGGAGATTTCCAAATGCCAAAACAGTGATTTGCAAACGTTCAAATCTTCACACTATCACCCAATTGCTATTCCAGCATTCGCCTATGGCCTGAAAACCTATTTGAATGGCTTGATACCATGAAGAAACAAATGATCACAAAGAATATTGATCAAGCACAATAAAAATGAATTTGCTCAAATCCAACTTGTGAATTAGATGAAAGAGATGTACATAATATAGGAGAGAATTGAGAATCCAATCTCCGTGAATTGAGGATAGAACTCCTCAATCAAGTTGTAAATATTAATGAATTAAGGATAGGACTCCTTAATCAAGTGGTCAATCTCCATAATTATTTGTCTAGGTGTATGATTAAAACTATACACTAACAATCATAAAATTATTTTTATCCCTTGTCAGTAAATTCATTCTCTTTCCAAGGTTAATCAATTGTTTTGTAGGTGATGCTAGAAGGTTTATACCTATAAGGGGGAAAATAAGAATAAGGAAATAGCAATTGAATCAAACAAAAGAGATCAAAGTAAAGACAAATTCCAACTTACTCACAAAATGAAATTATAAAGAAATGAATCAAGCGATACAATCATGAAAGAGAACATAAATGGAATTCACAAATTACAACGTTAACATCCCATGTCGAAGTATATTCGTATCAATGTTTGATCACTTGGATCAATACGATTTCCTGATCAAAGACTTCGATGTTCAGATCAAGATTTGAAAAATTTAATATGCCCCACTATGCCCCACTAATCAACAGAAAGATAATATGATGTTGGGCTACCCCGTTGAGAGGTTAGCCAAAAAATCACTTTTCTAGTTGACCTCACGAAAATATTTTGTTGTAGTTTAGATGCACAGAGGATGAAAATTAGGCTATAAGGCCCATGCTTATGGTTTTAGATATTCTTGGGTACTCAAAATTTAAACATAAAAGGGTTTCCAAGGTTAAAAATAGGAAATTAGGGTTTCATTTTTCCTCATTTGTACTCTAAGTCTTAGGAAGTTCTTACCTCTAGAGATCTTGCTGCTATGATTGTCGATTTGTAATGGTGAAGATTTTAGGTGCCCCACAACAAGTAGATGTGGCTCATTCATTCAAAAGGCTAGCTAGCATAGGCATCGTAGTACGTAGCCCTTCCTTTCTTGTTTTCATGATTTCACATTTGCATAATTAATGCTCAATTGTTTTTAGGATGATAGCAGTGGTTTTTTGGTTTTCATTCTATTGTTTTGATTTCATGGCTAGTGTACTAGGTTAGTTTACCACTATCGTAGAAAGCCCATGTTATAGTTTAATTGGACCACTAGTGTAAAACCCATTCGCTATTGTTGATCACTTTTGTTAAAAGTTCCCACTAATGTAAAAACCATATGCTATCATTCTAGGTGATTGATATCATATTGAACCACCAAAAATTATGAGGGGAAAGTTGCACTCTTACACCTCTAGGGTTTTGCACCTAAGAGGAAAGAGGTCTTCCTTTCACACCTTTTCACTTTAGGGTTCATTCAAAGAGTTGGATTGGGGGTTGTGAGGTGTGTGTAAATGTGTCTAAGTGTTGGAAATGAATAAAAGAAACTAAATTTGAATGTAAAACCTAAGAATACAACTATGTTTGAAAACACATAATGATATGCAAGTATGTACAAGATAACCTAAGAAATATACATTAAACTAAAATAAAAGGTTGGAGATGAAAGGGGTGTGCACCTCGAAACTTGTAGGGGTTGGAAATGCTAGTCAATTTGATGTAGAATCCAAAAGGGACATTTGTGCCAATCTGGGTGATCTAGTCCTTTATATGGAGAACTTCACTGAAGCCTGTCTTAGTGAAAAGTGTTGGTATGTGGCGACTGATCATTCTATACTTTTTCGCGGCATTACTGAAAAAGGGAAAAATCACTGGAAAGGGAAAAAACCTCGATTTTGTATAACCCTAATTTATAATGGGTTTGGGATATAGTTACAGTATGATAAGAAACATGTGATTATTCATGATATTGTAATAGGGTTTTTCACTGGTTAATAATATCATTGGATGGCTGCGGTTTGGTGGATGTAGCCCATATTGGGTGAACCATGTTAAATTCTCTGTGTGTTTTATTTCCTAGTTTATGTGATAAAATCTGCATTTTGCTTTTAGATAGTTGCCTTCAAAACCTAACAAGTGGTATTAGAGCGGGTTGTTTTTTATTATCGTTTACAGGAAAGTCTCACGGTTAAGTGGGAGCAATGGCAGACGAGGGTAAGTTGAAGGTTGAGAAGTTAAATGGGAAAAACTATTAGTTATGGAAGATGCAAATGGAGGACTATCTCTATCAGAAGGATTTATGGTGGCCATTGGAAGGGAAAACCAAGAAACCCACAACAATGTCATATGAGGACTGGGATATTTTGGGCAGAAAGGCACTTGGTAGTATTCATTTATTCCTGACACAATCAGTAGCGTTCAATATTACAACAACAAAGACAACACTAGAGTTGATGGAAACCCTAACGAAGTTATATGAAAAGCCTTCCGCTTCGAATAAGGTATTTCTTATGAAGCATTTATTTAATATGAAAATGGTAGAAGGTGGGTCAGTTACTGATCATTTAAATGAGTTTAATAGAGTTACCAGTCAATTAACTTCTGTAAAAGTAAACTTTGATGAAGAAGTTAGGGCTCTTTTGATTTTGTGTTCTTTGCTTGAAAGCTGGAATAACTTGGTAATGGTTGTTAGCAATTCTATTTCTAGTTCAAATACATTGAATTTTGATGATGTTGTTGGTGTTATTTTGAGCGAGGAAATTCATAGGAAAAGCTCAGGTGGAGCATCCACATCAGGCAGTGTTTTGAATGCAGAAAGCAGGGGTAGAACAAAGGAGAGAAGAAATAATTTTGGAAACCGTAGGAAGTCATGAGGAAAATCAAGTTACAGAAGGTCCCAATCTAGAGACAAGAGGGATTGCTGGTATTGTGGTAAGCTAGGTCATTTAAAGAAAGATTGTTGGTCTCAGAAAAATAAAGAGGCAAATGTGGTAAATAATAAATCTGATGAGGATGTTGATGATTCTTGGGTGTTAGATTCAGGGGCTTCATTTCATGCTACGCCCCATAGAAATTATTTTCTTGATTATGTCCAAGGGGATTTTGGGCTGGTTTATTTGGGAGATAATGAACCCTAACAGATTGTTGGAAAGGGAACCATCGAGATTAAGTTGCAGAATGGGAATCATTGGCTACTACATGAGGTAAGGCACGTTCCAAAGCTAAAAAGAAATTTAATTTCAGCAGGGCAACTAGATGATGAAGGTTGTGTTGTTACATTTAGTGATAAAAATTGGAAGGTTACAAAAGGTACCTTAGTGGTAGAAAAAGGTGTGAAAGTAGGCACCTTATATTTTTATATAGGTCATACTGTTCCTTCTACTTTAGCTATTGCAGATAAAAATCAATGTTCAAGAACAATTGATGCAGTCCAGTATGAAGAAAATCATGTAGTTGCTGTGAATTTTGAATCAACTCTATGGCATAACAGACTTGGGCATATGAGTGCAAAAGGTATGAAAGTACTTCATTCAAAGAATGTTTTACCAGGTCTAAAATGTGTTAATATGGATTTATGTGAAAGTTGTGTGTATGGCAAATAAAAGAGAGTTACTTTTCTCAAGGATGGGAAACAAAAGAAAGATGAGAAACTGGAGCTTGAGCATACAGATGTATGGGGACCAGCTCAGTTATCTTCTCTTGGTGGCTCTCATTACTATGTCACATTCATTGATGATGCAACTAGGAAGGTATGGATTTATTTCATTAGGCAGAAATCTGATGTATTTGAAACTTTTAAAAAATGGAGAAGCTTGGTTGAGAATGAGACGGGTAAAAAGTTAAAATGTCTCAGATCTGATAATGGTGGTGAGTATTGCAGTAAAGAGTTTGAAGATTATTTTTCCTTTAATGGTATTCGTAGGCAGAAAATGGTTCCAAGGACTCCACAGGAAAATGGAGTGGCTGAGCGCATGAATAGAACAATAATGGAGCGTGCACGGACTGTGAGATTTCATGTTGGGTTGCCTTTAAACATGTGGGAAAAGGCTATAAACACTGTTGTTTATTCAATTAATAGAGGTCCATCTAATCCTTTGGCTTGTGGTATTCCAGAGGAAGCATGGATAGGTCAGAAGGTGAGTTATTCTTTTCTGAAAACCTTTGGTTGTGAAGCATTTGCACATGTAGATTCTAAAAATAGAACCAAGATTGATGCAAAATCAAGGAAATATATATTTGTTGGATATGGCATTGATGAATTTGGTTATAGGCTTTGGGATTTTGAAAATAAGAAAATTGTGAGAAGCAGGGATGTTATATTCAATGAGAAAGTGTTGTACAAAAATCAGTTACAGTAGCATGAGAAGAAAGAAAATGATTATACAGTGCTGGATGATACTCCAAACAATGAAGTTTCAGTGGATCCTCATGCTCCGCAACAATAACAACAACAAATACCACAAAATCTAGTGAATGTTAGATGATCTTCAAGGTTAAGTAGACCTCCAGAAAGATTTTCTCCCTCCTTGTACTCTATTTTATTGACTGATGCTAGTGAACCAGAATGTTACCATGAAGCTATGCAGGTGGATACCAAGGTTCAGTGGGAGCATGGAATGGAAGAAGAAATGGACTCCTTTCTGAAAAATCAGACTTGGGAATTATGCAAGTTGCCTGTAGGTAAAAAGGCTTTAGCAAACAAATGGGTTTATAGGATGAAAGAGGAGGATGGAAGTAAGAAAAGATTTAAATCCAGATTAGTTGTAAAGGGATTTGCATAGAAACGGGGTATTGATTTTGATGAAATATTTTATCTAGTTGTTAAAATGACCTCTATTCGTACTATTTTAAGTATTGTGGCTATTGAAGATTTGCATTTAGAACAACTTGATATTAAAACTTCCTTTCTCCATGGTGATTTGGAAGAGGAAATATATATGGAATAGCCACAAGGATTTGAGGTCAGAGGTAAGGAGAAACTAGTGTGTAGATTGAAGAAAAGTTTATATGGCTTGAAGCAAGCACCTCGACAATGGTATCTTTAATTTGATAGTGTTATGGTTGAGCAAGGCTACAACAGGTGTAATTCAGACCATTGTGTTTATTTTAAGATGTTAGGTGAAGATAGCTACATTATTTTATGTTTATATGTTGATGATATGCTTGTAGTGGGGTCTAACATGGATCACATAAAGGAGTTTAAACAACAGTTAGCAAATTTATTTGCTATGAAGGATTTGTGGGTAGCAAAAAAAATCCTTGGTATGAAGATTACAAGAGATAGGAAAAATATAAAATTATTTTTATCTCAGGCTGATTATGTTAAAAAGGTATTGCAGAGATTTCATATAGAGAATGCAAAAGATGTTAGCACACCTTTGCCCAGTCATGTCAAATTGACTAAGGATATGTGTCCAAAGACAGAAGAGGAGGAAGAAAAAATGTCCAAGGTCCCATATGCTTCAGCTATAGGTAGTTTAATGTATGCCATGGTATGCACGAGACTAGATATTGCACATGTTGTAGGAGTTGTTAGCAGGTATATGAGAAATCCAGGAATTGAGCATTGGAATGTAGTGAAATGGATTCTCAGGTATTTGAGAGGTACATCGAATAAATATTTATGTTTTGAGGGCTCTAATATAGATTTAAAAGGCTATGTTGACTCAGATTTGGCAGGGGATATCGATACCAAGCGGAGTACCACAAGTTATGTATTTACCGTTGGTGGGACAGCAGTAAGTTGGATTTCTCGGTTGCAAAAGGTGGCTGCTTTATCCACCATAGAGGCAAAGTATGTGGCTGCAATAGAAGCAGCAAAGGAGATGATATATATGCAAATTTTCATGGAAGAGTTGGGAAAAAAATAGGCTAAAAATTACTTGTTCATAGACAACCAGACTGCTATACATCTTGAAAAGAATTTTGCCTTGCACTCTAAAACCAAACACATACAGTTGAGGTATCATTTCATTCGGTCAGTGTTGGAGGATGGACAGGTAAAGCTAGAAAAGATACATACAGATGTAAATCCAGCGAATATGTTTACTAAGGCAGTGATAAGCGAGAAACTGAGCTCCTCTTCAACTTTTGTTGGCCTTCAAGGTTGAATTAAAGTATAACAAAGTAGTAGGGTCCAAGGTGCTTATTTCTAGTTGGAGCTGTAAGTATAGCGGTGTTGTCCAGGTTCAGTCTCCAAGTGGGAGATTGTTTGGTGTGGAGCCTGATCAGTCTCCAAGTGGGAGATTGTTGGTATGTGGCGACTGATCATTCTATATTGTACACTCTTCACGGATGGCATTACCAAAAAAGGGAAAAATCACTGAAAAGGGAAAAAACCTCGATTTTGTATAACCCTAATTTATAAGGGGTTTGGGATATAGTTACAGTATGATAAGAAACAGGCGATTATTCATGATATTGTAATAGGGTTTTGCACTGGTTAATAATATCATTGGATGGCTGCGGTTTGGTGGATGTAGCCCATATTGGGTGAACCACGTTAAATTCTCTGTGTGTTTTTTCTGTGTTTTATTTCCTGGTTTATGTGATAAAATTTGCATTTAGCTTTTAGATAGCTGCCTTCAAAACCTAACAAAAAGGGTATCTAGATCTATAAAAATCTATGAAAAATAGCTCTAGTGGGAGTAGGCCACCCAAGGTGGCGACCTAGTCCTCTTCTGAATTTCTAAAGATCAGAAGATGGAATTTGAAGTCCTCGGTCTGTGTTTTCTACTCCTCTAGGTATTCAGTCCCAAAAGTGATGATTATGTTCTATGGGTGTTCTCCAAGATTGAACTAGCGTTTCTACAACCTTGAAGAGCATGGACAAGTTGTTGAATGATCTTTGAACTTGGTCCTTTGCCAAATCTTCCTACAAGATGTGCAAACCACACTAAGAGGGAAAACTTGTTGATTGTTAGGGATTAGGGGTTTACCTTAGCCAAACCCCTTTTGAGTAATCAAACCAAAATGATGAAACAAAGTAAAGAAGCATGAAACAAAGGAGTGATATATTCTACCTTTCCATGATGTTTGATCTTGAGTTTCAACAATGGAGATTCAACCCTTGAATGCTTCTTGAGATATGTCTTGTTGGCTTAGAGTACTCAAAACCCTAGCTTGCTTGAGAATAAGGAGAGACGAGAGATTGAGAAGAGAGCAAAAAAAAATGAGAGGGAAGAAAGTCTTAGAAGGGGAAAAATGAGGGGGGAAACCCTTACTTATAGAATTTATATCCTAATTTTCTTGAAATAACACAACACAGGCCGACCTTAGGGTTTTAGAGACAAAATATCAAAAGAAAATTAAGTTAAATTTAAACTTTAAGCCTAATGGGACTAGGTCACCCAAGGTGGCGACCTAGTCCACCTAGGAAAATTTCATTGGTTTTTGGGGATTAAAGTGTGATTATTTATGTTTATCGGGATTGTCTCATGAAAACACACTAAGATAGGAATTATATGTGTATAAATGGGTCATTATAACATAAGAAAGGGTTGATTAAGGGATGAAAATCCTAGGGAAGTGTGAAATTCTTTTACAACACCTTGGCACAAAGCTTGGAAAGGGGTAAAAAGAGGTTGAAAAAGGTTCAAAATTAACAGGAAAAAGTCCAAATGAGTGAAAAGTGTCAAAGGCTAAACATTTTGGTGACACATTTAGCCCCCACTTTAGTGAGAGGATGAACTTGCTTCAAACTCACACTAAAGTAGCCCAATGGAGATGGCAAAGAATGGTGAAGAAGAAGGAGGTAGTCAAGCCCCCAAGGATTTGAGATTCTAAGTCAAAATGACATCAACTCAAGAAGACACATTCAAGGGTGAATGTAATGTGGTGAAATGAGATACATGATCATGCAATGACGAGGATTAGAATGAAGAGAAGAAGTAATGGTGAAAATATGTGCTCACTCTAGGGCTACAGAACATCAGGTCATCCATGGGGTGAGTAGTCCTAGAAGGAAGTGAGAAACATACACATGGCTGGTATGTACTCACACACACAAAGATGGCTACGGGGAAATTCATGCCACTAGTTGGGCTTCCCACTCAAACCATACCGAAGATTCCTCTTAGTCGGATGAAGCTGATACCAACATCTCTGAGTGCTGTGCTGACCCTTTGCCGGACATACACATTGTTGATAATTCCCCTATTAACACTGGTAAAGAGCCCTCTCTTGATTATCTCTACCTTGTTAAAACCAATTATGAGTCCCATTCTAAACTCTTGGATTGGACCTTCTCTGAAATCAATGAGCTGAAAATTAAAAACTGGGCCCTACAAAGTAAGATCGAGGAAATGGGTGCAAAGATTGCTGAGATGGGTAAGAAAGAAGCGACTCATAGTAACAGGAACATTGATAACAATGTCGAGAGTCTAAGGAATACCATCAGAACTATCGCAGAACAAAACAACTGTATAGCAAGACATAATGCTATAATTATTAATGTGATGACTGAAAAGCTTGACAAAGCCCAACAGGGATCACTAGTGGTTGATCTGGAAGATACTAAAGATATAAGCCAGGACACGGAAGGTGGCATTTCCAGAAGAACCCGTGCCAACTTGAAGCGCAAGGCCCCCCTTACTCCGAAAATGGTTCAAATCTTTAAAAAGGGGGTTAAAGATATGCAGGATATGGAGGCGGAGACAGAGACTGTCCTTAGGTCTCTGAAGTAATGGCTGGGGCTTCCTGTGTTCTTTCTCTGATGTCGCTTCTTTCTTGACCCTTCTGGTCCTTTTTGCTTGGTTGTTGCTAGTTTTTTCTCAGGCAGCTATTTTTTTTGGTGGAACTTTGGTGTTCTCTTTGCTATTTTGTAAACTTTGTGTTTTCGGGTCCCTGTAAAACCCGTTTTACCCTTTTATCAAAAACATTGATCAAGCACCACAAAAAGAAATGTGATGTTTGAGATGATGATGTAAAGAATGTTTCAAAATAATTTTTCTTTTGTTTATGTGATGTCTCAACCTAGGGAACATTATGTGCAATGTCGCTAAGAGAGGAAAAGTGCAAATTTACTCATATTGTATCCAAGAGAGGCGACGTCTCATCTTGTATGCAAAAGAGGAAAAATGAAAATGTCTCATCCTGAGAAACATTATACCTAATGTTTCCAAGAGAGGGAATCACAAGAAAAAGGAAAATCATACAATGAGATGTGAGTGGTGATGTATGCCCCCACTTTAAAGGAATTACTACACAGTTTTCTATGAGCAATTGCTTCAAAGTAGAAGAGGAAGAGGACATGTGAGCTTTTTCGAAAATCCCTATGTCAAGTCATATGTTTCTGATAAGCTACATCATGAAGAAGGGATGTATGTCACACGTGATTCAACATAAGATATGTCTTCCACATCCTGAGCTTGCTCTTATATGTTCATGAAATGTTAATGAGTAGTTGAAAGAGACAACAATAAGTGACATATGAGGGAAAATGTTAACTAACCTCTTGTCCCCACTTAGTGCAAGACAAGAGTGAGCCAAAAGGAGTGAGGGAATGCAAGGTAGAGTGAAAATTGATATCAATTAGAGGAATGAGGTGGCCCCATAGAAGAAATAACAACAAAATCCTTAAGATGTTGGATTTTTCTACTCAAGGCCTTACACTCATTGGTGTGGTGACCATGAAATTGGTGGTAGGCACAAAAGGAATGTTTGGTGGAAAATTTCTTGTGGGTTTTGGGAGGAAGGGATATCAAGTGATCTTGGAGGATTCTCGACAAGATACCTTCTTGATCCAGGGTAGAAGCTGATTTTTTGGTTGGTAATAGGGAAGGATCATGATTAGGATAGGATGTCATACCTACACAAGGTGTTATGGATTATTAGATTTTGTATACTCATAGAGAGGAGTGTGTAAAATCTGAATCAGCAGTAGGTTGTGGGATGAC
Source organism: Sequoiadendron giganteum (assembly GCA_007115665.2). Lineage (NCBI taxonomy): Eukaryota > Viridiplantae > Streptophyta > Pinopsida > Cupressales > Cupressaceae > Sequoiadendron > Sequoiadendron giganteum. Next base: position 481,796,646 of record CM021100.1, on the reverse strand, counting down.
ATTGTCATTAAGCAAAGAGTCCTTTGTTGGTTTCAAAGGAGAACTTTTGAAGGTTAGGGTAGAAGGGTGATTTGGGATAGTGTTGATGGGAGGTGAAGGCTTGGTGGTTTCGATTAGAGGACAATAACCAAGACTGTGATGTGATATTCAGTTGATAGGCTCTATAGGGGTACGAATACCTTGTTCCTTAGTACCAAAAAATTTTCCACTATAGCCAAGTTGCTTCATGAGATCATAACCTTTTCCATAAAGCTTTTTCAGCTTTTTTGGATTGGGTGACTGTTCATTATGTGATTCAGTGGCTGAAGTAGTTGAGGTGGATGCTTGCAAAGTATTAGCTCAGTCTTGTGGGGACAAGACTACATATCCCTTTTCAGAGTTGTTGTCTATGATCTTGGATGCTCCCATTAAGCGAGGGGTGAAGTTTAAGGAACCCCAATCATCATCTAAGAGCTTGGTGATTTTCTCAAGATGTTGTTCGTTATTTGGGTGTTGGGCAAGTTCCACGTGGGTGGTTGGGGTTAAGGTGTGGAAGTGTTTCTCTTTGGATTTGTCAATGTTTAAGCAACTGTTTGGTTCAAGATGAGCATTGAGTGTGTACACTTTGTTGTTAAAGATGTACTTCATCTTTTGATGAAGAGTGGAAGGCACTCCATTCGTAGCATGAATCTATGTCTTGCCTAAGAGAAGATTATAGGACAGTTCATGAGGCATAACATGGATTTTTGTGTCCAATGTGGCCATTCCAACTGTAAGAGGGATAGTGATCACATCGAGTAGTTGCTTAGTGACATTGTCAAATCCTTAGGTAGAGAGATAAGCAAGTTTGATCTAGGATCTATCAATTTCAAGCCTATCTAGAAGGTACACACTACACACATTAAGAGTAGAGTGAGTATCTACAAGATTTCACTTGATCCCTTTTGTTTTTTATCGAGATATTATTACGAAAGCTTCATTTTTTTTTTGTACATCCAAAGAAGGAAGCTCACTTTGGTGAAAAATAATATCAACATTAATTTAGTGAATAATAGTTTATGTCATTTGATTGCTCATTAGAAGGGATAGGAACTTGTTGTAAGGTTTCTTGCATCATGTTATGGTAGTGAAGGGAGACTTGAATGACATCCCATAAGGAGATCTTGGTGGGAGTATTCCTTAGTTGGTCAACAAGGTCATACTCCCTAAGGAGGGAATTCAAGCAAGGTGCAGTAGGCAAGATAGGATTAGGTAAAGGAGTTGAGGGTGATGGTTCTGGTTGCAGATTATTATGGGTGTAATGTGTATGAGCTACCACACATTATTCTTAGGTAGGTAGAGGGTGAATTCAGGTTTAGGTTTTCTTGAAGGTGGGTAAAGGAAGAGTTGAGGTTGAATAATATTAACCTCCCCTAAGGAAGGAGAGTCTAATATAGGCTCCAGATCTTCTTGTAAGGGCATAATATTATTAGGGGAATGATCAATGGTGGGATGTTGAAGAGAGGGTTATATTTGATCAACAAAGGTCTCCTTTTCTTGTTCCATACTACCTATCCTAGTAGGAGAGCTTGGAAGAGGTTCATCACTAGCTTTATCATAAGGAGGGGAGGCTTCAAGATAAGGATCACTATGATTTTCAAATAGATAGAGAGGATCAAGAGTCTTACGACATGTAAGAGGTATATCTTCTAACAAAAACCTATCCTCTTTGCATCGACGAGGGATGTTAGTAGAAGGATAATTGTTATCGGCATTGTTATGGAGTCTAGGTAAGGTGATGTTTAGGAAAATGTCTATTATTTCATTTTCTTGTGCTAAAATATCTTCCCAAAGGGGATGAGGAGAAGAATAAGAAAGACCTTCATGATGCTCAATGATTGTACCTTCTTTTAGCAAGATACCTTTGTAACTAGAAGGAGAGGTATCAAGAGAGGAGAAATTATGATCATCATGATTTTCTATGTTTTTATTTTCTTCTAACACATCATCCTCATAAATAGGAGAGATAGAAGGTATCGTAGGTTCAAGAAAATTAGTAATGTTTTCATTCGCTAGACTTTCATAAGTGGGGAATGCATTGAATGAATTATTAACATGTTTATTTACTAAATTTTTCTTCGCAAATGTGGTAATAATTAAAACTAACATGTTTGAACAATTTAGAATGCAATGTAAAGATGTAAAAGGAAATGCAATTTTCAGATGTCAAACAAAGTAATTTTTTGATTACACTGTGCAAGAATCTGAAAATAAAATGTTGTGAATGCAAAATTTGAAAATGTACAATGCATGAAATGAGCTAAATTAAACTAGTTTTAATGAAATGCATTTAAAAAAAACACAACCTATTTACAAAAGGAGGTAATGGCACAAATAGAAGATGAAAACCGAGGTTTTCAACTTTGTAAAGGGCAGTTTCAAAAACTTGATGGGACTAGGTCACCCAAAGTGGTGACTTTCTTCTCCTAGTGAATTTTTTAATTTTTTGTAGATGTTTTGGATTGTTGTAGGTTGTTTTTGTGTAGTATGATACATACCTAAGAGAAAAATGTAGAATTTTGATAATTTTGAATGAAATGCAACGCAAAATGCCACCTATATGCACTTTCACTAATGCAAGTTTTAAAACCCTAGGATGCAATTTAACTAATGAAAAATGCAATTCAATGAAAAACTAGGATGATGAAGAAGTCCAAATTAGAAAAGAGGGTGTAGGAAGGTCAAGTTAACCAAAATGAACCACCAAAAATGATGAGGGGAAAGATGCACTCTTACACCTCAAGGGTTTTGCACCTAAGAGGAAATAGGTCTTCCTTTCACACCTTTTCACTTTTGGGTTCATTCAAAGATTTGTATTGGGGGTTGTGATGTGTGTGTAAATGTGTTTAAGTGCTAGAAATGAATAATAGAAACTAACTATGAATGTAAAACCTAAGAATACAACTATGTTTGAAAACACATAATGATATGCAAGTATGCACAAGATAACCTAAGAAATATACATTAAACTAAAACAAAATGTTGGAGATGAAAGGGGTGTGCACCTGGAAACTTGTAGGGGCTAGAAATGCTACTGAATTTGATGCAAATTCTGAAAGGGACATTTGTGCCAATCTGGGTGATCTAGTCTTTTTTCTAGAAAACTTCATCGAAGCTTGTTTCAGCCAAAAGGGTATCTAGATCTCTAAAAAAATATGAAAAATAGCTTTGAAGTGGGACTAGGCCACCCAAGGTGGCGACCTAGTCATCTTCTAAATTTCCAAAGATCATAAGATGGAATCTAAAGCCCTTGGTCTATGTTTTTTGCTCCTCTAGGTGTTTGGTCTCGAAAGTGAAGATTTTGGTCTGTGGGTGTTCTCCAATCTTAAACTAAGCTTTCTCCAACCTTGAAGAGCTTGGAAAAGTTTTTGAATGATCTTCCACCTTGGTTATTTTCCAAATCTACCTACAAGACCTGCAAATCACACAAAGAGGGAAAACTTGTTGATGGTTAGGGATTAGGGGTTTCCCTTAGTCAAACCCCTTTTGAGTAATCAAACCAAAATGATGAAACAAAGTAAAAAAGCATGAAACAAAGGAGTGATAGAGTTTAACTTTCCATGATGTTTGATCTAGAGTTGTAGCAATGTAGATTTATTCCTTGTATGCTTCTTGAGAGATGTCTTGGTTGCTTAGAGTACTTAAAACCCTAGCTTGATTGAGAAGAAGGAGAGATTAGAGATTGAGAAGAGAGGAGAAAAAAATGAGAGGGAAGAAAGTTTTAGAAGGGGAAAAATGAGAGGGAAAACCCTTATTTATAGAAGTTATTCCCTAATTTTCCTGAAATAACACCACACAAGCTGACCTTAGGGTTTTAGAGACAAAATCTCGAAATAATATTAACTTAAATTTAAACTTCAACCCTCATAGGACTAGGTCGCCCAAGGTGGTGACCTAGTCCACCTGGCAAAATTTCATTGGTTTTCGGGGATTAAAGTGTGATTATTTATGTTTATCAAGATTTTATCATGAAAAAATGCTGAGATAGGACTTATATGTGTATAAAGGGGTCATTGTAGCATAAGAAAGGGTTGATTAAGTGATGAAAAGCCTAGGGAAGTGTGAAAATGTTTTACAAAACCTTACAACACCTTGGAACAAGGCTTGGAAAGTGGTAAGAAGAGGTTGAAAAAGGTCTAAAATCCATAACAAAGGTCCAAATGAGTGAAAAGTGTCAAAGTCCACTTTTTGGTGACACACATATAAACTATCCGCAAGTGTAAAAAGTAACCGTTAGCATAGAAACTAACAACTATCATAGTAAAGAGGGCTACTTTTGTAAAAAAATGCTACTACCATCGAAAAAAGGCTTGCTATTATCAAAATTGACTTACTTATCTAGTTTTTTTGAAGTCTTAAGTTCGTGATTTGATTTTCTAGAAATTTTTTGATGTTGCGGGTTGAATTTTTGTAGGAAGTTCTAAAACTATTGTATCTCAAGGAGTGACAACCATGATAGGTTTTTATTTGACTATCAATTTTTTGGAGGTTGGGAGAGACTTCCTTGATGTTGTGGGTCTATGACACATCTGCTATATGCCCAAGATCTAATGGTATAGGGTGATGATGACCACACTTGTCCAAAGGTGGCACTTTGAGACTTCATCCTTCCATCTTCCTACTGGTGAGGTGATTATTACCCTCAAAAATGTGTGGAGGATTCTAAGGATCCCCATCCATAGTGAGTAGATTATATATGATGTTAGGTAGGGTACCCTTTCCATGTAGTGTGTACTTGGTGTGCGACATCTACAGGTAGTGGATTCTAATATTGACTTGTCTCCTTTCCTCAATAGTGTTGATCCTCTATCAATGGTACTAGTTTGTTTGATTATTGGACCTCTAACATCGGATCACAGAGGCAAGTTGTTTCCTATTGGTAGGGGCATCTACATATGCTAGATGATTAAGAACAAGACCAAATATGAATGGGGCCCATGTGTTTTGGCGCATTGGTATCAAGATATGTATGAGGTTGTAAATCAAGTTGGTAGTGCCATCTCAATAAGGATGAATATTTTACGTGTTTTGGCATAGGAGAGGATCCCAATGACCAAGCCATATGGTATCCTTGATTGGGATGCTGATGATCCATTTTCCTATTAGTATTCTATTTTTTTACATTACACCTAACCAAGGAGGTACACTATTGGACAAGTATTTTTGATGATATGACTGAGTTTACTTGGAGGCCTTGGGTAGCTTGAGAGGCTTGGAATAATGATATGGAGGAGCTACCTTTATGTAGATAAACATAGTGGCTCATAGGCCTCATGGACACTATTCTTGAGAGATATTTACTTGATACAATTCTCTGATAGTTTGGAGAGAGATAGACCTATTTTGTTGATGATTACCATGCATGCTTTAGGTGAATGGCCTAAGAGGTGAGGTTTTGGGGTTTGACAACCTCCTCTAGTGCAATAATGTTTGAATTCAAAGAACTTGGCCCATTCAGATGGCGATGGGTAGTTGGTCTTGTAGATCCTAGTATGACAAAATATTTTGATCAGTGGTGGGCCTATAGATAGCCATTATGATTTACAAATCATGCTAGCATTAGGCTAGTTTTATGGGGCAGGTTTAGAGGGTTTTCGGTGTTACTAGTAGAAGGGGTGATCTATAGAGGTTATGGATTGTAGTTAAGCACCTTGGCAGGGCCTAGGGTGGGCAGGATGATGTGCAAGATGGTTAGCAACATTAGGACCAACAACATCAAGACCAATAGCATCAAGACCATTAGGCACCACAAGGTTCTCCCCTATAGGGGGATGCAATTGATCAGATAGCACAACTTATAGCTGAGAGAGATACCTGAGTGATAAAGAGGGATCCCAAGATTGCTCGGTGATAGGTATTAGAGGGAGATTTTACTATCATTACTACAAATCAGGATGGTCTCCATTAGTATAGAGTCTCTTTAAGGTAGGAGCTGGTCACTGAGAGGTAGGAAAGGCTAGTAGCAATGATTTCATTACCCTCCTCCATTCCCCTATCTCAATATCAGGTTGAGTGAGATCGGCTTATGCGAGAGAGTACCTATTATTAGATCCTATATGAGGCTTTTGTACCCAAAGCATATATGCATCCTCATTTTAGTGAGCTGAGTAGTGTGACAGGTACCGAGTCAAGTGGACAGTAAGTCAAACAACCACATCCATCTCTGCAAATCGTGTGTCAACCTTCTCCTGCCCATTTTCAGCAGTAACATAGGTCCCCACCTTGAGACGACCAATAGGATTGATTTTGTTATTATCATTATTTATTGTATAAAATACTTTATGTAGACATGTTATTTTGTATATACATTCATTGGCACAATTGAGGCCTCAAATACATTTTGGTATATTTTAATATCATACCTGATATTTGATGATCTATTCTGATGATAAATATATGAGATACCATTTTTGATGTAGCTTGTTATGTGTTATGAGATGCTTATGGATGTTTGTGGATGCTTATATGTGGATGATTTATATATGCTCATTTTAATTTCTTTTCCAATGCATTTATAAGATATGGATGGATGTATGATTTATAATGCACGTAATGGATTATGATATATGATGTATGCGATGGATGATACCATATGATGTATGTGATGGATGATGATATATGACGTATGATATTTTTTTCTTTTATTGTTGTCATGATATGTATTGATGAATTTGTGGATGTAGGATGCGTGTGGTACTAATGATATTGTGATGTAGGATGGAGCTGTTAGTTAGTTTAATAATGCATTCTAATTATTACTTACTTATATTATTGTAAATGACAGTAAGAATATTTAGGATGATATTTTTTATCTTCTCGATGACAAAGAAAAAAAATAGGAGAACAAAATTTCCATGAAGAGTGTACAATATAACATGATCAGTCACCTCATACCAACAATTTCCATGATACTTCAATTTTCAGAAAACACATTCATTTCCAGTTATGAATCTTTTCTTGAAAATATTTGAAATATTTTTTCAAGAATGCAGATATCTATTTCCAATCATAGCAACACATGTCTAATTAAAATGTTAAATATATATATATATATATTCAATTTCAATGTCAATTACAATATCCAAGTTGACTTGGGTCATAGGGCCACAAATTCAATACAATATACCAATTTTGCATCAAGCATTACATCATAGACCAAGATATTCTTGAAAAAATCCAAGGTTTCTTGTTGACACTCACCTCCACTAGTGGACAAGTACATGGTTGAAGCACTTTACCACCCAACTACGAAGCTTACAATTCTCCATAATTCTTCCAACTTGAAGAATACCTAACCTTGCATGGAATGTTTAGCAAGAGAACAATTTGCAAGGTTGAATCTAGTGCATTCCCAAACATCAACATGCATCTCTATCTATGAGTTAGGAAAATACAAGATCTATGCTAGGAATGGTAGAGAGTGATATCAAAAATTCCATACATATATAATGGTCTAATTGCTTGACCAAGCATAAAAATTAGGTTGCAAAAAAAAAAAAGGTTTTGGATAAAGCAAAAACCTATACTCTCTGAACTCCATTTCGACACCCATCCTAGAAGGTGAATTTCAACAACAAGTTATCTCATAGAAACTATCTACCCTCTAGCAACATCTACCTCGAGGTGTGCTAGTCTATTTAGGTGTTGTTGTTCTATTCTAACACGAGAATATTCTTTACTCACATATCTGTGAAAAATTAATCTAGACTACTTATTTCCTCATCTTAATTAAAATCAAAAAAATAATTCAATGGAACTATTCATAACATTATCCATTCATTTCAAACACATGTCACATGATTACATTCAATGTAACTCAATATTCATTTAAGAATAAATAGATAACTAACAAAAGAAGGTATGTCACAAGTATGTGTGTATACATAGATGAAGGTCTATGTGCATACACATTGTAGACATGCAAAATTAACATTATTGATTAACATCATATTTGATCATTTTCTTCTCAATTAATTAAATAAAATTAATTAATTAACCTCCTAAAGTCTCTTCATTTAGTGAAATCAAATGTATTTAATTAAATGACTAATAATCATTATCCTCTCATTTTGATTTCTTCTAACCCACAAGTCTAAGTCAAAATGTCACAATAAACTAATCACTAGCTTAATTAATCAAATCCCTGATTAATGCTAAGCCTAACCCATGTCCCATCCTCTATCTTTTCCCACTTGCACAATAAATCATTTATTTTTATTTATTAAAAGCTCTATTGTCCTCACAAAGAATATTCCCTAGGAATATGCCCTCATTAACTCCCCTTGTTTGACTTTTTTGTCCAAACAAATTCCCCCCAAATCTCTCAACCACATGCATTTAATGCTATTTTCAAATTTCAAATGAGCACGTTGACCAAAAATTGCACAACCATGGCCCATTCACATAGTGACAAGTGGGTCTTTCCTATTTGCTAGGGATTAGTCCCACATTCTTCAACTTTTCCTCTTCTCTCTTAAATCTCACCTATAAATTCAAGGGGTTTTCTCCTTCATTTACATCTACAATTTGGGCATTTTCACTATAGGCAACTTGAGTTCATTTTGCATCTCTTTGTATATCATCATCTCAAGGCTTAACAAGGATTTGGAAAGGGCTACTTTCTACACAATAAAAGTGGCACCAATCCAATATGGGATAGGAATGATTCATGTTTTTTTCATTGTTTTCATTAGTTGCATTGTTTAACATGATTTTATATTTCATATGATGTTGAGTTTGTTGATTTAAACTAACTTATGCTAACACCATGGAATGGTTTAAGTCGCTCTTGTAGATTTTGACATCTACACACATATATGTGCCAACTTAAGTTATAAATTTGTGCATACATTCTGAAATAAAACCATTATATCAGATTGCTTCCATACAATAATATTACAAATTAACATATCATTTGTTAGAAATACAAGAAGTAGAAGAACTAAGAACAATTCAACTTGAAAAGTTCCCACATATTGATGTTTATAAAAATAAAATGTTGTTTGTAGCTTATAAAATACCATTTTTAAAAATTGATGTTGTTTGTAGCTAAGAAAACATTGTTTATAACAAAACAATGATGTTCACGACTAAACAAATATTTTTCATAACAAAATGATGTTTTCAGCTATACAAATACTGTTTATAGTAGAACGATGTTGTTTATAACAAAATAAATGTTATTTATAAAAAAAAATGTTTATAACAAAATAATGCTATTTAGAGCAAACTAAACACTGTTTATAGAAAAATATATATAGTTTACAGTAGTTTCCAAAATACTATGTCAATATGTCTTAATATAAGTTTCAAGTTATCTAGTTTATCATATGAGTAATCAATGTTCTATCTTTCTAAGTAATTAATCAACCAATACTATAGTCCTTTTTATACAACCAAGAAAATTGAATGAAAAGCTTGTCATATCCAATTACATACAAATTGAAAGTAGTTATATTACTGTTTTGGGTTAGAAGAGACCCAAGTCTTTTAAAAATAATTATAGTTGTGGATTTAAATTCGAGCTAATATCATTCTAGGAATGACTATCAGTCACCTGACTGTTTGATTTTTATACCATCATAATCATTGGTGGAATCTTGAAGAAAGTTCGATGATCGAATTACATGTTTGACAACCGATTGATGAATCATAATCTTAATATAATTTTGAGAGTGATTGGTGCAAGAAAACGGATTGGTAAAGTCATCTTATGAGTGAATTGCATGAATACAAAGAGAGTGGAGATATTTCTAGAGAAAAAATAAATTCATGAGCAACAATAAAATGTGATTGATCTTAAGGATTGATTCCCACAGAATGAAGAAAAAATATATATATTCATCATTCTAAGAATGATGAAAGAAACCTTCACACCAATTTCAGGTGTCCTAGCTACTTGGCCTAGCCGTTAGGAAGAACCATCAACAAATAAATCATATAATAGTAGAATAATTTTGATTTCCCTTTAAGGGGAAATGATGACAATTCCAAATCATTCAAAGTAAAACAATAATTTTGGTTATCTAAATTCATTCTATTAACCTTGAAAAGGTTAATATCTTATATTCATGGCATTAGGACTATGGTAATATAAGAAATTCATACAAGGAATAACTGAGATCGGTCAACAATGATAAAATAAAATGAAAAGTTATGGTGCATGCTCTAGTACAAAACAAGATGCGACTTGTAGAGAATGGGTATCATAAATTTTTCCAACTAAATCAAATGAAATCGACATTTAAGATGGAAAAATGATGGTTTCGAATAACTTGCATTGAAAAATCATTCATATTCAACAAAAAAAAATTATATTTACCTCTATTCATGGCTTTTCTTAGATCGTTCCAAGTTTTTCCCAGTGACTTGATGCCATTACTTTCCTTTTTCCTAATTTTCCTGACCCACTACTAGACCCCTACCAAATCTTCCCCAAGTATTTTGGTGTTTCTAAAATGGAAGAATGCATGTTGCCTTCTTGTTCATAGCGTTATGGGGTCATTTCATTCATAATTCTCATTAATTCAACTGCCTAACTATTTTAAATTCAAATATTTTCCTTAAATTCAATTACAAGCCGTGACCTCATGATATTTTCTCATAATTTTATTTGATTTTAAATTTAATTCTTAAGGAATATAAATATAAATATATATGTTAAATATTATATATATTTATATATACATATATTTGGACACATTGTACATTCTTTAATTAGCCGATAGGCTATTTTGTTTGAAGTTTCCATCAGGATTTTGATTAGCCCAGCTGTGAATTCGATTTTTCTATGTTGGAGATGTCCCGATTCACGGCGATTTCATCAAAAAAAAATTGCTGATGTTGGGCTTGCTAATTACATGGGTTGGTAGTGGTGGAGTTAGTGTCCTCAATACGCGAAAGGTGAATGGCAAGTGTTTTCTTGCAGGAGTGTTAATGCCTTTTTTTGTTGTTGTGCAATCACGACAGATGAAATAAATGTGAAGAGATGAAGTAAATGCAATATTGAGTGTTGCAATGTGGGAAAGTATACTTTAATTAAGTTTTATTTTCGAAATAACCATTGTGGTGTTGGTTTCATAGCAGAGTCGAGGGTTTTAAAATTGTTGTTCTTCATAATCTGTAAGTCGTTTTACATGGGTGTTTTGCATAAATAATTTATTTATTGTTTATGTTTGAAATTTTGTTCTCCAAAATATGTAATTCATTTTTCATGGGTGTTGCAGTGTGGGAAAGTATAGTCTGAAATGTGCCAGAAAATATATTGATTAAGTTGCATTTTCTGAAGAGCGATTGTGGTGTTTGTTTGATAGAAAACTATTCTGAAAATCATTGGCTTCGATTTTGTGGTTCTTTTGATAGGAAGCTATTGTAAAAATTGATGGCTTTGGCTCCATTTTATAGTATATTGGGGGGTTTCAAAGTTGTTGTTCTCTGACATCTATAAGTCATTTTACATGGGTGTTTTGAATAAATGGTTTATTTATTGCGTATGTGAAAACTATTGTTGTCTGTAATCTGTCATTTTACATTGGTGTTTCGTGTTGTGGTTTTGTATGGTGGAGAAATTGTAGCTAAATACTCTTTCTTTTATTAAAAAAATATGGTTAGGGTTAGTGATTTTTCTGTCCCTCATTTATTGTTTGTAGTTATCTCTATGCATCTTTGGCCTTATACCCATTACCATAGGAGAAATTGTAGCTAAATCTTGTTTCTTTCATTAAAAAATATGGTTAGGGTTAGTAATTTTATCATCCTTCATTTATTGTTTTAGTTATCTCTATGCATCTCATCGTTACACCCATTAACATAGGACCAATTGCATATTAACATAGGAGTGATTGCATATATATATACATATATACATATACATATGTATATATATATATATATACATATACATATATATACATATACATATATATATATATGTATATGTGTATATATATATATATATATACATATATATATATATATACATATACATATATATATATACATATACATATATATATATATATACATATACATATATATATATATATATATATATATACATATATATATATATATATATGGAGAGGGTTTGAATGCAAGCAAAAACATGATGGAGATAAAATTAGTTTGGTGGGTGTTAACTATTATTCTTTGTAATATATGTTTTATCTATTTCATTTATTTTTTTGAAATTTTCAACAAGATTTTTGTCAGGGGATCCATGAATAGCATTTGTCGTGTAATAGCTCTTTTACAATTTATCTATTTGTCTAGAATATTTAGTGCTAGGGAATGTAGCTTGAATTTTATCGATTAAGTTTGTGGTGTTATAGGAATTTTGTCGTCCTTCATTTATTGTTTCAGATCTTTGTGCATCTTACCATTACACCCATTAACATAGGAACAATTGAAAATTAATATAAGAGTGAATGCACACACACACACACACACATATATGTGTGTGTGTGTGTGTGTGTGTGTGTGTGTGGAGAGGGTTAGAATGAAAGAAAAAATATGTTGGAGATAAAATTAGTTTGGTGGGTGTTAATTGTTATTCTTTCTAATATCTATTTTATCTGTTCAATTTATTTGTTTGAATTTTATGATGGGATTTTCGTCAGGCGAGCCGTGAATAGCATTTTTTGTGTAATAGCTCTTTTACAATTTCTCTATTTTTCTAGAATATTTAGTGCTAGGGAATGTAGCTCAAATTTTATCGATTAAATTTTTGGTGTTATATGCATTTTGTACAGGTTATTGGTAATTATTGGCTTTATCAGTTCTATTTAATGTGGGTTTGATGCCAAAGAATGTAACTTGAATTTTGAATTGACAATCCAAATCTTGCACAGTCTGCTTGTCTTGTATGAATACGTTTAGTGTGGGTTTTGAATCATGTGTGATGAGTGTGTTTAGTGTGGGGTTTTGATCATCTATGCATTACATATGATACTTAAGTATTTATCTAATAGTTTTTTTACAATTCCCCTATTTTGTCCTGTCTATAATATTTAGTGGAAAATTATGTAGCTTGAATTTTGAATTGAGAAGCTAATTGTTACACAGAATTCATTGTTACACCTTGTGTTGATAGTGGTAAAATTTTAGGTAAACATGAATATGTTGTAAACTCAACTCTATACATGTATTTGACTTGAACTGGGTTCTTCAGTTTGAATATTATTTGTAAGTAATTTCACATACATAGATGTCCACACCTAAACTGTTTTATGGTCAAGGGAAATTGGAAAAGACCTATCAGAAAAATACTTCACAATCACAAGGAAATGATGGATGCTGGAAAACCTATATTAAATAGAACTTTAAAATATGAAGAATAAAATAGGAAAACTATGATAGTGAACAATTTGGTATGGGGAACTGGAAGAAAGAATATCATGAAGGACAGTTTGTTATGGGAAAGTTCAAACAATTGAGAAAAAAAAGAATATCTTGAAACATATTGATACAAGATTCAAGCTATGTTCTTTGTTAATGTATATTCAAGACAAATATATAAATTGTATAAGATCTATTATAATAACAATTATTTTCTACAAGTCATTTTACATGTGTATTTTGCATAAATGACTTGTCTAGAATATTTAATGTCAAGCAATGTAGTTTGAATTTACAATAAAACCTGTGGCATTATAAACATTTTTGTAGAGATATTTGCATCATATAATTATTGTCATAGCATAGAGAAAATAGGGATTGTCATAAAGAACCTGGTTTAAATAACTGATTTGGAAAGTTGAAAAGATATCTGTATAAGTGTGAAGAAATTCTAGTAGATTTTTTGTCTGTTCAACATTATATTTTTACTGATAGGCTATTTGTTTGAAGCTTCCACTAGGATTTTCATTAGCCCAGCCGTGAATAGGTTTTTTTTCTAATAGCTCTTTTACAATTTCTCTTTTTGGTTATAATATTTAGTGCAAGGCAATGTAGCTTGATAGGAAAATAGCTAAATTATAAAAGAACTATTAGGGATATACGTAAGAAGCATAGGGAAATAATAGATGATAAAAAAATCTTGAAAATATGGAGTATAAAAAAGGAAAACTAGCATAATGAACAACTTGCTATGGGGAACTGAGAAAAATAATACCATGAAGAACACTTTTTTATCAAAAAATTAAAACAGTTCAGTAAAAAATAAAACTATGATACATATTGATACATATTGATACAAGACATATAACATGTTTCATATTTTAAAAAATACATATAGGAAAAAATATATATCCATATATACGGACCATGATCACTATGGCTCGTTTGAGAATGCAACAACAATCTATATATGCTCATCTATATCTACGAAACTGTGAATGCTATCTTTATTTGTATTTAGGTGGACTTTCATTTAAAAAGAGTGAAAAACTAGCATAAGTAAGTAGTATTTATCTTTTGAGAAAATTGCTACAATACAACCATAGGATTAAATGATATAGCATTGAGATGTTGTTAATAACAGATAATTTAATGGTGTAGCATGTTCATAAGAAATTTGTAAAGTTGATAGCACTTTCAAAATGAATCTTGTTATTGATGTTGTTATGAAGTTTGATAGGGATAGTATTTCTTTGTACTATTTGGTATCCATATGTAATTGATTTGTCCTTCATGCTTCAGTACTTATTTATCTTTGATGATGTTCATCATGCTTTGACTCAAATCTTTCTTTTGATGTTGGTCCTAATTTATGGATGGGGTGATGGGTGGATGAAGATTCGTGATGTGGTGGGTCATAGTATTGGCATTGGTTTCATCATAAGGATCCTTTGTGCTCCCTATGTTGACATTTTCTTGAGATGAAGTTGCCCCTAGTTTTATAGAGGTATCACTGATATGTTTATATCCCTTGATTGTCGAATAACCAAGGCCTTGATGCTTAGGATTGCCAATAATTCACATTGGTTCTAAGATACCCTGTTCCTGCAGACTTAATCCTCTGCCTTAATAATTCATCTGTAGAAACATTTTGTTTGCAATAGGATATGATTTACCTTGGAAATGAGGTGATAATCTTTCTTTGCTTTGTCATGGACCTTCAAAAGTGTCAGCTTCTTTATTGATGAGGTAGCTTTCCCTAAGAAAGGTAAGTGATCCAAGTTTATAAGTGATAGGATCCTCCATATGTGGAATAAATTCTTGATTGATATATTTAGCTTGCTCTTGTGAGATATCAGATTGTAATGCTTCTCCAAGAGGTGTTGATGATCCACCATTCACATTAAAGTTCTCCTTATGATCCGTTTTTGACATGCCTTCACAGGATATTTTTGATTCACAACTTCTATATAAGCCTTATTCACGATCCATTTTTGATATGTCTATGGATTTTTCTATATCTTGATCAGGTGTACAAATGTTAAGAGTAGGAGAATCTTGTTCCTCAGTAAGAGTATAGGACTCTTGTTTTGAATGAAGATCATCTACGTGTCCATCCAAAGAAAGCATCTTGTGGGTAGATGGAAGAATATGTGCTATATGGATATGATCGTTATTTGTGATATCTTATATAGATAAGAGAGTTCCCATTAGACCATTGTAGTATCTTGGTGTAGATGTCAAAATCTACATGAGAGACTTAAACCATTTCATGTTGTTAGCACAAGTTAGTTTAAATCAGCAAACTCAACATCCCTATGAAATATAGAATCATGTTAAACAATACAACTAATGAAAATAGTGCAAAAACATGAATCATTCCCTTATCTCATAGTGGATTGGTGTCACTTTGTTGTGTAGGAAGCAACCATTTGCCAATCCCTGATAAGCAAGATTGCCAAGATGATAGTGATAATGCAAATGCATGTGATTGTGCTTCAATTTTTTGTTGTTCTCAAATTGTGTTGTAGTTGTGGTGTTGAAATACCTTGCTTTTATAGATTCAAGGTTAGGAGATTGAGGGATTTTTGATGAATGTGGGATCATTCATGAGCCAATGACAAGATGTCACTTGTCAAGATGTGAGAGGGTTAGGGTTGAGCACATTTTGGCCAATGTGCCAATTTAAAATTTGAATTTTGATGAAATGACATGTTTAGGGGGGATGATAGATGAATTAAATGCCAAGGTTGACTTTTGTAAGAGCATGTGGAAGAGAATTGAATGCTTTGTTGGATGGATAAGTCATGTGGAGGGAAGATTCAAATTTGCAGAATATTCCATCTTGATGCCCTTTTGAAAGTAATTGGAAGAAATAATAAATGAAAGCAATGATTTATTAGTGCAAGTGGAAGAATCTAGAGGATTTAGGTGATTAGGATTAAATTAATAAGGATTTGATTAATATAATAGGAGATTAGGTGATTTTGACTTTTGACTTATATTTTAGGATTAAAATAAATCAAAATGAGAAGAAAATGATTTTAGATTTAATTAAAATAAAGATCGTTTTGTTTAATCAAAGATGATGATGTTAATTTGAATGGATGACTTTAGGAGATTAATTAAATAAACCTAGTTTATTTAATTGATGGGTGCATACGATAATATGTGGAATGCATGATGTTAGTTTTGCATGTCTACATTTTTCCCCTCTTTGAAGTAATGTACTTGTTGCATTGGTTCAAAGAATGATGCCGCCGACATCGAAATTTAATATTTTTTTTGGTTTTTTGGATGCCTTAACGGAAAGTACATTGGTACATTGTTGCCCCCTCGAGAGATTGACCAAAAATTTCAATTTGAGGGTCGATCTCGTGATAAAGAGATTCAAAATAGATGTATGGATGGTTAGACTAATAGATCTATATGATAATGATGATGTAAATCAGATTTTTTTAAGATGCTTAGAATAACAAATCTATATTATTTTAAACAACTTAAATGATGATGCAAATGAGATGTTAGTAGGATGCTTAGAATAAAAAATCTATATTATTTTAAACATCTTAAATGATTATGCAATGCATGTGAGATGGATGAGATGAATGATGTTGTCCTATGATGATATGACGTGATTATGCAGAATGAAAGTGCGGAGGCAGGATGGATGCATTGATGTAATGATATTATGTTAGTGTGAAAGATGATAGAAGAATGAGAGGGAACAACCCTTGAATCCAAGAAAATGCAGAAGTCCAACAAGTCCACTAGCTATCGAGACTTTATTGGATATGATGATGAATGATGATGATGTATTTCTTATCCAGGGATGGGAGAGATAAAGAGCATAACTTTCCTTATGTTTGATAAGACACATAGGTGCGATGCATCAAGGTATAAAGAACTAGGATGGCGTTGCACCTAGTGTGATGGAATTGGACTTGAAAATCAGATAGGAGTGCTCTTGTTCATACTTGACATATGAAAACCTTCCTAGGACAGACCCAACAAAACAAGTATTCGCCAAGTTATTTTACAAGAACATCCAACAAGCACAAGAGACAAAAAGATAATGATAACTGCCCCATTCCTTTCTCTCTAAACCTGTTTTGTTTAGGCATCATCGAGAGGTCCTTGGAATAAGCTTAAAACAAGATAATTCAAAAAGACCAAATAAATTAAACAAAAAAGATAATGTTCTTCGTACCGCTAGCCAAAGAGTAAACTATGGTGATACCTGACGCTGATGTCCATCGCAGGAAGGTTGCATTCCTAGGACATGTTGTGATCAAGGTTTTTTATGAGATTGATTAGAATAGAAGCTATTGATACTCTAAGTTGACCAACTTGTTGATTCACTGATCTAGACTTGAGACTTTGACGATTGAGCGTTCACTTTAGAACGTATTAGGCTTGCTTCCGACTGACTTACCAAATGATGAAGGTGACGTTTGATTTATTATGAATGTTGATTATTGTGGGTGAAAGTGAGATGAGATGGGTGCACCATTTTGGGTTTTTCAGATATTTGGATGTTTTTGATGTTTTTAAAATATTTTGAGGCTATTTTTATTTTTGGATTTTCCAATGTTTTCTGGTATTTTCAAGATTTAAGACAGAGAGACTAACTTAAAGACCTATCCTAGGGGTTTGGGGAGCTAATCCATAGATTAGCCTTGCCTACGATATACACGTAGAGACCACGTAGTTCGACTGATGATAGACTCAATTGATAAGATAAAAGGGAAAATGGATTGCCATTACGACAGACGCCTAAAGGACTGACCTAAAATGTGAAATAGATGGGCAAACAGATTGTAAATGTGACGAGCACCTAAAAGACTGACCTAGGGTGTCTCAAGGGATGATTAAAGATCAACCTTGCCTACATTCAAGCTTAGAGATGCAATAGTTTGGTCGATGAATATTTTGATGTTTTCAATTTTTTTGAGATGTTTTTGAATTTTTAATATGTTTTGGATGTTTTTGGTGGTGGATAGGTGATGATATCAATGCTCTGTTTTGGGATTTTGTTGAAAACCAAGCTAGGTTTGATTGATCGGATTGATGGATTGATAGTTTGACTATGTGTGTTAAGTCAAACAAAAGTGATAATGAACTTGTAAACTCTAGGAAGTTGTGTTATCCTAGAGAAAACTTGTACATAAGAGGATGGTTTGACTAAGTGTGTTAAGTCAAACAAGGTGATAATTGATTGGATTCGATTGATCAAGATTGATGAAGCTTGATTTGAAACAAAATTGATTTAATGCTTTGATGTGACGCTGACATGTAAGTTAGATGTGACTAATATTGATGTTCTATGAAAGACAAAGCTTGATAAGGAATGTCGTCTTGTCAAAACATGTCATGGGCTAGTGATTTGGATTTTTGGTTCACAAGTTCCTTGATCAATTTGATTACATGTTTTCCATTGTTCGGATCATCACATAAGTTCCAGGATATAGATCAAGATTTATTCTCGAAGCAAGATGCAAATATCTGCCCCTAGTGTCTAGCAATGTTTGAACGACCATGGGTGGATTCTTAGATAGGTGTGTGAATGGATAGATACAAAAAGCATGCAAAGTATGCCAAGCATTATCTTGTGACAAGATAAGGTGTTCAAACAGAGGAATGCTTATTCGGATAATGCTTCAAGGCTCAGATAAGATTGGGTAGGATGGGATTAATGAAAATGACCCATGTCAAGATGTTTACCATAAACAAGTTTAAATTCTGCTCCAAAATTTTATCAAGATAATGTAGATAGATGGTAATGGGTTGGATAAACTGTTCATGAATGAAGGAATGATATGGCCAGGATCTTGGCTTTATTATGGATGCAATAAGATGCTTTCTCCTGAACTGGTGCACATAGCTGCTCAATTCTACACATGACACCTGTTTTCCATGTTTTCATCATGGTACTTGTCCAAAGCACCACCCATGTCGTTTTTAGTGGAGGGTGATTTTTCTCTTTACTATTTTCAATCATTTTTATGATTTTTTTGGATTTTTATATTTTTTGTTTTTTTTGTATTTCTGAGAGATTTTAAGCTCATGCTGAACCATCTGGTACTGTTGATGTTGATGATTCTACCATAATGAGCCATCAATATCTTGCTTGAAGAAGCTTCTTTGCCAAGGTACGTGCACTAGAAAGGAACTTTGGAGATTTCTGATCTGCTTTGCTAATACCAAGGTTAACTTTGTCTTTGTGCGCACATCACGATAGAGTGTCCTCTAAATCCTTATGATGAAGGGTCCTTGCCAATACATGGTCAATGTTATAATTGTATATCATGCATGCAGGTGCAGATGGAGTGTCTTTAGGAATAAAAGATGGATTGGTTGACAGTTTCGAACCTTTGACTCTCCAAACTTGGGAAGATGAGCAATGATGAGTGGATATAGAAGTGAGCATGGAATTAGGACCAACAACTTGATATACTTTGTGCATTGCTTAAGAAGTCTACTTTTTCTTTTGTGGACATATTTGATGGATACTTTTCCCTTTTTTATTCTGCCACATAATTTCTTTGACTAATGGAGTTTGATAGGGATCATCTTTCTTTGTATTCTTTGGTATCCATATGTATTTGATTTGTCCTTCATGCTTCAATACTTCTTTTTTTTTTATGATATTCTTCTTGCTTTGATTCACATCCTCCTTTTGATGTTGGTCCCAATTCATGGATGGGGTGATGGGTGGATGAAGATTCGTGATGTGGTGGTTGGTACTACTAGAATTTGTTTCATCATAAGGATCCTTCATGCTCCCTTTGTTGACATTTTCTTAAGACAAAATTGCCCCCAGTTTATAGAGGTATCATTGATATGTTTATATCCCTTGATTTTTGAATAACCAAGGCCTTGATGTTTAGGATTGCCAATAATTTGCACTCATTCTAGAATACCTTGTTCACGCAAACCTAATCCTCTGCCTTAATAATTCATCTGCTCAAATTTTTTATCTGCAACAGGATATTATTTACCTTGGAAACAAGGTACTAATCCTTCTCTGCTCTGTGGTGGATCTTTAAAAGTGACTTCTTTATTGATGAGATAGCTTGCTCTAAGAAAGGTAAGTGATCCAAGTTTATAAGTCATAGGATTCTCCATATGTGGGATGAATTCCTGATTGATACCTTTAGCTTGATCTTGTGACATATCGGATTTTAATTCTTCTTCAAGCGATGTTAAATATTCACTATAAAATTATTCCTCATGATTTATTCTTTATATGCTTTCATATGATGTCTTTTATTCACAACTTCTATAGAATCCTTCTTCATGATCTATTTTTCCTAGGTGTCCATAAGATGTTTATGATTCACAACTTCTATAGAAGCCTTCTTCATGATTTGTTTCTGCTATATCTCCAAATTTTTCTACATCTTGGTCTTGTGCACAAATGTTAAGAGTAGGAGACCCTTGTTCCTTGGTAATGATGTCAAGAGTATGAGACTCTTGTTTTGAATGAAGATCATCTATGTGTTCATCCAAAGAAAGCATCTCATTGGTAGGTAGAGGACTATGTGCTATATCAATATGATCATCATTTGTGACATCTTTTATAGATAGAAGAGTGCCCATTACATCATTGTAGTATCTTGGAGATACAAATTCTTGATCTTGATTAATTCTGGAATTTCTTTTAACATGTTTTGGATCAAGTTCTTGAAAAGGGTGAATTTTTTATTGACAAGGATGGATTGTTTATAGTGGGTTCTTGGACATCGTCGTTAGGCATGGGTAGTGGCTCAATATCCTTTTGATCTTTGAGGATTCCTTAATTATATATAATCATGAAGTCGAATGATGTCAATATTCCTTGGAAAGGACCATTGCTAGACCTTGGTGGTAGATGTTGATTAGGATTTGGAATAAATTCTTGAGATATGTTCTCAAAATCATAAGGTGATGTAGAGACATTTTCAATATGATAATTGGTCGATGGATAGTGGATTATGTCAATAGGATCAAATAATGTTAACACATCTTGAAATAGATCACTAAAGAGTGGCTCTTGAAGAATATTGATTTGATCAATGGATGGGTAGACATATCTTCACAGTGCTCATTGATGGATTGATTTTGATCATGGTTTTCAGTAGTTATGGTGGAGAGATTGTGAATGTTTTCAACCATAGAATCAAGTGATGTCAACATTTCTTCGATTGGATCATTGTTGAGTATTGTTGGTGAGTTTTGATCATGATTGAAAAGTGGCTCTTGGTGTGTGTTGATTTGATCATTGGTTGAGACGGAAAAATATTCAATGTACTCATTAATGGATAGATCTTGATCATTGTTTTCCCCAATTGTGGAGGATAGATTGTAAACGCTATCGCTAGTGGTTGAATTCTGATTGTTGTCCCCAATAGCTATTAGCTTTTGATCAATCAGGTCTTGGATGAGATTTTTGAGTTGAATACAATCAGATGTTGTGTGTCCCTTTACATTGTGAAAATTAAAAAAGTGATTTTCATCATACCCTAGTGGTTTCACCATGGGTTCTTGATAATTCTCATAAACGAGGATTTTAATGATATTTTCTCGGATTAGCCATTGCAAGACAGACCCAATTGGTTCCCGAAGTGGTGTGTATTTTTGTATGTTACCTTGTAGGATTGACACTTTAAATTGACCTTGTGGTGATTGATTGTAGATATGTGGTGATTGAGATTGTTGTTCATGTCGTTGATCCTAATATCCAATTTCTTGACATTGGAGATATTGTTCCTGATGTGATTGTAGAGACAACTCGATGCTTTGATGACATGGTTCAACCAAGGGAAGAGTGTATTTATTTTGGGGTGGAGATGACTCTTGTGCAATGGATCAACTACTTTGGAAAGTGAAGCAATTTGATCTTGAAAAATTTGATCTTGGTTTTGATCTTGACACCTTTGACATGGTTGATTTGGTTTTTATAGAGAAAGCAGATTTGGAATGCATCCTTGTGGTGTTTTCATAGGATCATGGACAAGTTGATTCTAGATAATTCTTTGATTTGGTGTGATGTTTAGATTTAGTATGATAGATTGAAGTTGAACATTGTTATGGTTGGGAATCATATTGCCTTGATTTAGGTAACTTTTATTTTGCATGGAGTTACCTTGACTGGGATCAATACATGGAGTTGCCAATAAACTGCTAGGATTTTGAACAACACTGGTTTGATTTGCAGGCATATCTACCCCAAATTTTACCAAGTGCGGATTTGATATGTTCACATTTTACAAACTTGTATTTGGCATGTATGGATTTGGTGGGATAATGTTGTTTAGAAGAGGACTCATGCATTGATTGTTCGGTTGATAGATTTGTAGGTTTGGACTTGGATTTAAATCTACCATCAGGAAAGGTGGTCCACAACTTAGATTGGGAATACTCACATTCATTATACTATTGAATTTTGGAGCAGATAATGATGTCATGCATAAATGTGAGTTTCGATAATCAATTGGCATTGTGACACTTGGATAGTTTGGTTGACTTGGATTACTCATGATGTATGAGTCAAGTTGATTTTCCATGTTTTTCTTGTGTTTTGACCTTGTTGACCTCTGTGGGGTTTAGGACCAATGATGAGATGAAGGATGAAAGGGGTGAATGATATGGGTGTTTAAACTTTAAGGAAATTTGGATCAATGCTAGACTTTAGGACTTGATTTGATTTGATTTTGATTGAGGATAGTTTGACTAAGTGTGTTAACTCAAACAAAATGATAAGTCACTTGTAAACTCTAGGAAGTTGTATTATCCTGGAGTAAACTCATACACAAGAGGGTAGTTTGAATAAGTGTGTTAAGTCAAACAAGGTGATAACGCACTTGTAAACTCTAGGAAGTTGTTTTATCCTGGAGTGAACCTATACACAAGAGTGTAGTTTGGGTAAGTGTGTTAAGTCAAACAAGATGATTATGGATTGGATAATTTGACTAAGTGTGTTATGTCAAACAAGATGATAATGAACTTGTAAACCCTAGGAAGTTGTGTTATCCTAGAGTAAACTCGTACAAAAAGGATAATTTGGCTAGATGTGTTAAGCCAAATAAGGTGATGTTGATTTTCCCTTAAAGTCTAGCATAAGTGATGTTTTTAAAGTTCCCCAGAGTTTGTTGGTGAAATGATGTTTGATTGATGTTTGAGATGGGTGAAATGTTTTACTTGATCCTAGATGAACCTAGGAGGGACTTATTTACAAGACCAAATTTTTGAAGAACATGCTTTTCCCTAAGACTGATTCAAACCAAAAGATCAATGTTTGCATGGAAAACCTTAAAACAAAAGATTGCAAGCACATGTGTGGGGTTCGATTGGAGTTAATCTTGATTAGATATGGTTCTTTTTACCACAAACACCTTCTTGATTATGTTTCAAATTGAATGTCCAATGTCCTAACTTCATTTTCATCCCATAAGGTCCAGTATATGGAAATCAAGGAAATTAAGGCAAAATTTTCCTAGTGTTGACTTTGTGAGAAACAAATTGAGATGTATGAATGTTTAGAAGCCTTATAGAGATAAGAACCCCTAGGGACAAGCAGTAAAATGTGGACACCTCCATATTATTTGTTCTTCCAAAGGGTTTGAAATTTTGATGATTCAATGAAAGTTTGTTTTCCACTGTTTTGGATCCAAGTAAAGTTTTTTTTATGCCAATAACATGCATAATCCTAGGATGAAAAGATAGTATTTGTTGGGATCCCACTTGGATAAATCCAGGTGCACATATTCAATGCAGATGATTAGATGCTCGACCACACAAGCTCTCCCTTATAGTGCCCTCACTTCTCGGGTCAGCCAAGCATCAGTACCCATGAATCTCCCATGGAATACTTGTCATCTCTACAATAGAACCACATGTATACGTGGGACAGCTTCAGAGGACATGACCTCTTGTACCAACAAATAGAAAGGATTCTTGGCTTCTAAATAAAAGCTTGTAGTAAGGGCATCCGGTTTAGGGGGTGCAATGATAAACTCCTTGTGAGAGATCTCCCAACCCTTAGAACAAGGGCTTTATGCATCGTAAAGAAGCTGGGGGAGAGTTATCATGCACCGCTTCCCATTGTCCATGGCTTTCACCATGAACACAAATTTATATAGCAGTTTGGAAGAGCTTCGCTTTAGCTCATTACCGCTTGAGTCGTTCCCTTAGGGTGAGTACTTTTTCCCACCAAGGCAGGCTCTCTAAAGGTGCACAATAGTGAGTAAGTGCATTTGTAGTTCGATCATCTTTGTTTGCATGAACAAAGAGAGAACACTCACAATTCTTTTTTCTCACACTAGACAAGTTTGTTTAATTTTAGATCCCAAAATAAAAATGTGAAGGTAATCTTTTAAACAACCTAATATCACCAAAAGAATTTTGATTCTCAAGATCATCGTGAAGCGTGAGAGAAGTGCATACGCCTTTTAAATGATATTAATTTGTGAAAAAGATTGCAAAGCATTAAAAAAACTTGTTCATTTTAAGTCCACAAAGAAATGATTTTGATTCGTTTTAAAGCACCAAAACGAGATGTGAAAATTGATTGCTAAGGTTTAGACCAAATTGAAATTCTAGTAAGTGTTTCTAAGGTTCAAATTTTAACCAATTTTGAAAAAATAAAAAATAAAAAACCAATCACCAATTACTTTTAAACCCAATAGATCTAGTTGGCGTAAAAGAGAAAAAAAAAACAGCAATTGGAGCCTCAAATTATTATAATAAGCATTAAAAAATGATTTTTCAAGTTCAATGCCCAATACTTGAACTCAAATCCGCTTACCTTTTGATTCTCATATGAGAGGGATCACCATTGTTTCTTGATGCGAATTTTGAAGTTCCAATCATATGCCATTTTTTGTAACCACCACTTGCATATTGTAAGCACAAAATCTTCGATAGTTTCTTCATTTGAGGAGTAGTTGTCCTATAGAAAGAAAGCATTGCACTTGTCTTCCCTAGAAAGGTACAAATTTCTTGAAGCTCAAATATCAGTTGTTTCACTATATTCACACTATTGATTTCCACACAAAAATGACCTTTAGCTTGTCATATTGTCACATTTATCACTGATGTCCTTGGTTTTTGAAAAGAAAAAAATATCTCCTCAAAAAGACTTTTCGAGTTAGTTAAAAGATCTCATAAAGCAAATATCACTTAATTTTCACAAATCGCAAAGTAGAACATCAAGCTAAAAGTTTGAGAGACATCACTTCAAGCAGGCCATTGAATTCTAATAAAATAGATTCTAGAACCATAAAAAGGCTACCAATCTCCTTGCTATCAATCTCACTTTCTGCCAGTGGGTTTCATGAATGCATATCCTGAAATAACTATCACAGAATACAATGATTTCATAGAGAATCCAGCACATCAAAAAAGAAAAGACTAAATGATCACCTCTATGAAGCTATCGAGCCTTGTGCCAAAGCAAAATTCAGAGTCGGGTAATTAATATTGACTTCATTAATAGAGCATTTATGAGGCCTATATCTGATGGTTTTAAAATCTGATGAGTTTTTTTTTTTTTTTTTGTCACATATCTCAAGAAACATTAAATATTTACTATGTAATGGAGGTAGATCAACTAATAGCCCAAAAATGCAAGCTCTGTGGAATGGATCTATACCCGACATGTTTAGAAATTTGTGCCACTCTAGATAAATTATAAATAAAACTCCTAGCCATAGCACGGTTGTGCAGCTATAAAATTCACTTACTTTTTAAAAATTTTGGACCAAAGTCGCTTAGCTGATTTGATGTCGAAGCTACATGAAATGACTTGATGCTCTATACTGGAAAATCAAGAAGCAGTTTCACCCCCTTATACCTTTGAAGCATCACAGAGGAAAGAATTTAAGATGGTTGTGGAATCATTATGAATACCGAGACACGTATGCAAAAGTGGAAGCATAGAACAGGTAAGTCAATTAAATACCTTACATCATGATTAAAAAATTAGTAAAAGAAAACATCCTCTATAGAATTCATGGAAGGTAGGAATTGCACGAGAAGACCTTAGGATTCTTAGAAAAAATCAAATGACAAGTGTGAAACTAAATTTCACAATATTTTTCAAAGTACTATGATTGCAAGGCCTTTGACCAGCATCCTCCCTTTTCCTACGACCATCCCTTCCTACACAAAAATGAAAGATTTAGTACAGGGTGTAGACATCCATCATGAAGAATTTCTCATACAGTGCAACAATTATATGATACATCCAAAATGGATCTGTTGAAAAGGCTTAAGAAACTTTTAAGAAAATCTTATTAGCAGGTGTAAAATAAATGCAATTAATAGGAGTAAAACCAAATCCCATAGCTTTTGATGCAGAAGCCCAGCCAAGGTTTGATAAATAAAAATCATTTGAGAGCCTAAGAAAAAAATTGAATGATTTTTTTGGAAAATAATGCAAGGATTTGAAACATATGTATGTTGTGCATGAATACATTCATTTTGGTGGATAAAGTCAAACCTGCATGTTGCACAACAGAAATTACACCTTGTGATTTTAGATTCAATAATGACACTCAACATTTAACATAGGTAGATAAGTATGTTGTGCCAACAAAGACGTCTATGGGAGAGAAAAAGTGAGTAGGTGTTGAAGCTAGAGGTAGGTATAATAACACTCTGACAAGCCCTAGATGCGCAGCCAACATATATTGATATTTACATGTAACCGTAAGCAATATAAGATTATTTCTAGCACGAATTTTAAAGTTGAGGGATCGATACTTACACTATCTTGGATGGTTGGATCAAAATATCATCTCCTCCATCTAGATCTTGGATAGTAAATAGAAGGAAGATAGATAAACCTTAGCTCACAAAATAAGATTTAGGAAATGTTACTTTTCCATTCATATGTTGATGTTGATATTCACAATATTATTTAGATCTTGCTTGCTTTCGCGTATGAGCTACTACTTATTGTTTGCTTCCACTAAAGTCAAATTCTACAACTTTCATATAAGTTAGGAGCCATTACTAGCGTAGTAAGATATCACAATTAATTCATGAAATGACCATATGGTGGGATCTTGATTGATTGCCTATTTTGTTGAATGTTGTCAAAGAAGCATGCAAAAAGCACGTGAAATTTTTGAAAAATGCATGTAAAATTTTGAAGCACAGAGAAGGCACATAAATTGTTAGACATAATGCCTCCGAGAAAACTTAAACAGATTGCTATGATTGCAGGCTATGCACAAAATGAATTTATTAAATGGAGTGTGCCATAGCTAGCGAGTGTAAAGTCTGACTCTGCAACCTCTACCAGCGTCTGTCCCGCTTGTGCAAAGAAAATGAGGGCTTTTGAATAGGTTGTAGATCAAATCATAATTGTAGGTAATTAGAAGCGCTGCTTTAGACATGCATGCAATGTGGACTCATGAAATTTTGAGAGGAGGCCTCTAAGACTAAATTTCATGGCCTTCGAGCAGCATCCTCCCAACCTTTGACCAACCTCCTTGCTAATTGTGCCAAAATGGAAGCATAAAGCAGGCGAGCTTTTTGAGAGAATGCCTGAAATGTTAGAAATCCTCAAGCACATATTATTGGTAGGTGTAAAGTCAAACCCACAACCTTTGCTAGTAGATAGGGAAGCTACGCATAATTTATAAGAAAAGCTTGCTAATAATGAGTAAGAGAAGCTTAAAATAATGACCGACCACAAGAGGATTGACACAACCTACATGGACCAGAGAAATATTCTACAGCAAGAACTGTATTTCTTGTGAAGCATAGGAAAACTTGACATTCCCTAAACATAATACAAACAGTATGCATTTGATATGAACAATAGCCTGTCTTGTAAGATTTCAAAATATACGTTGTAGACACATTAAGAATTAAACAACTTTGGTGTAAAGCTAAATGTACCCACTTCTAATAAACAAAATGCCCACTTGTATGAGGCTTCACATTAATCTTTGCTCTAGATTTAGATATTGAACAACCTCATTACATGGAATATTTTCTTTTCTTTTCTTCTCCGAGCACAAAATATCAAGAATATGAAACAAATCTAAAAACATAAATAGAAATTCCTTGCAAATTTAATTGGAAATGCCCTCCTTCTAGCGCCAGAGTTTAGATGTCAAAATCTCCATGAGATACTTAAACCATTTCATGTTGTTAGCACAAGTCAGTTTAAATCAGCAAACTCAACATCCCTATGAAATATAGAATCATGTTAAACAATGCAACTAATGAAAAAAATGCAAAAACACAAATCATTCCCTTATCTCATAGTGGGTCGGTGCCACTTTGTTGTGTAAGAAGCAACCCTTTCCCAATCCTTGATAAGCAAGATTTTCAAGATGATAGTGATAATGCAAATGCATGTGATTGTGCATCAATTTTATGTTGTTCTCAAATTGTGTTGTAGTTGTGGTGTTGAAATGCCTTACTTTTATAGATTCAAGGTTAGGAGATTGAGGGATTTTGAAGGGAAAATAGGGATGGATCTAATGACCCAACAGTGCAAAATACATTCCCTTAACACTAATACAACAAAGGAGAAGAGAAAAAAAATGTTTCTAATAACTTCTAAGACTACTTGAGATGAAAAACATACAACATAAAAGAGATAACAGATTATAAGCATTCACAATTGACACAGGTATTTACGTGCGAAAACCTTTTCAGGTAAAAAACCCACCACACCAAACAAAGACAATTGTATTACAGTAATAAACAATTACATACAATGTTCAGTCTTCACTCTCTGATCAGATCACAACAACACTCAGATATCTTTTTCTCTCTGTTACAATACTTCCTTGCAAAGTATACAATGTTCACCCACTTTCATCAACTTGCACTCATGCATACCTATCCATTAGCCTCACACTGAATTTTCAAGTCCTCATCGATTGTATCCACTCAACCAATCCCACGGCTTCAGGTTCATGCATCGAACTTCTAGTACACCATCGATATTCACTAATTGCATCGAGCCAGCAAGTAATAACTTCACCACCCAAATCGGGTTCCTGTCATCAGCTGAAATCGGCTTAGAATTACTCCTTTTACCACATTGGCCTATAGCCAATCAAGTTGTTGTCAAAATGCCACATGTCCACCAACTATTTGCTGATCTCATTTGACTCTGAGTCCAACTAGGTCAAAACTGGTCTGAGCGCATCCGAGCTCTCTAAGACTCTAACGTTCCATTGCTGAGTTGACTCTACCCCACCGAGGTAAAGCAGTGAGCTCTGTCGAGCTCACCCATGCTTCTCCGTACTACTGTCGAGCTTGTCTTCACCTGTCGTGGTATGGCGGTAAGCTCCTCCAAGCACTTCCCTGTCTTACCCATGCTACCGCTGCTCCATCTGAGTTGACCTACAGTAATGCAGTGAGCTCGTCCGAGCTCACCCTTCGACTCCACCAAGCTCTGCCAAAGATACCACATGCTACTGCTGAGTCCGACTGACCCATCTGCGATGTGGCAATATGACGATCTGAGCTCAGCCCTTGTCTGCACTGTGCTACCGCTACCCGGTTGGAGTTGACCTATGGTGTGGCAGAAACAACCAAGCTAAACGTTAGCAGTCAAACTGTGCTACCGTGGGAGTTGACCTACGGTGTGGCGGAAATGGCCGAGCTAAACGTTAGCAGTCAAACTGTGCTACCGTGGGGGCTGCCAGGCCATGCCCTAGTAGGGCGGTAACTGCCAGATAGACCACAGGTGGTCTCACCGCAATCACCACAGGGTAGAAGCACAAAGTTGTGTCACACTTTATGAAGGAAACAACTAATGTTGATCCAACTTTTAAACTTGAATGACTAAAAATTAGCATATATGTTTTGAATTTTTAGATATAAACTAGTAAAATATGTATTTCTTAGTATATTTTATGTTTGTATTTTTTATAAGAAATTAAAAAAGTATTTTAAACTAGTTTTTCATAAATTAACACTATAATTTAGTTGATGATAAAATGCTGAAAAATGAAGTTGCATAGGACGTCAAACTTTTTATAGTAAATTTTATTTTTTTTCTTTCAAATGTTTTGTGTGTATTTATAACTTGAAACTTTAGTGCATGGATATATTTTTTTCCAATTTTGATAAATATATATTTTTATATACATATTAAAATGTGCATGAATTAAAAATAACTGTTTCCATCAGACGTCAACATTCATATTAAATATTTATCTAAAATGGAAAAAAAATTATACCATCTTGAAATAGATTCTTTTATCTAGTGCATCATATTTTTTTCAATTTTTTTTAATAAGTTTTAGAGTATTTTTCCTTGTCATGGTAATCAACCTAATATTTTTTGTTGATAACCTACTTTTAGTATAAATAAAAATAAAATAATAATTAAATTATTAAAATAAATATATTTTTGAAAACTACACTTATGGATCTACAAAGCGGTATTTTTACATTTTAAAAAATATGTTATTTACATGAGGAGGAGTTATTAAAACTTCAAGTTTTTCAAATAATTTTTTTTTTTGCTAAATTGGACTCAAAGTGGTGCTCCATTTATTTTTATCCAACAATTTTAGTTGAATAAATTGTGGAAGTATCTAACTTAGCTAGAATGAATCTTACTAAGTCATATATTTGACCAAAATTGATTTTTAGTTAGAAATACTTAAATTCAGTTATGCTGATATGTTGGCTGAAACTGTGACACAACTTTGTGCTTTTACTCCGTGGTGAGTGGAGCCACCACCCGTGATATGGTGGTAACTGCCAGGGCGATTGCAGTCGGTCTCACTGCGGCCAGCGCGGTGAGTGGACCCACCACCTATGGTAAGGTGGTAACCGCCAAGGCAACTACAAGTGGTTTCACCACAACTACCACGGTGAGTGGACCCAACGCCCCCGATGAGGCGGTAATTGCCAAGCCTATCACCACGGTACCACCAAGGCAATGCCAGACCACTGCGGTAATGTAGTAAAGGGAAGAAGTGAATTTTTTTTTGCCAAGTCCATAATGTCTAAGGCTCAAAACTGGAAGTTGAGACACAATTTCTCAACAAGCTCCCACTTGGTGAAGACTTCCAGCTTTCTCCAAACTATGAAAAAAATTACTAATGGTCATACTCCCCAAGGCCCATAGATTCTACGCACCATCTGAACTTGTTTGTGCTCATGGGATTTGTCAAAGCATCTGCAACATTCTTCAAAGTGTCGACCTTTTCAAGACAGACTTTTCCATCTTCCACCATGTCCCTCAGAAAGTGAAACTGCACATCAATGTGCTTCATCCTAGCATGGAAAGTCGGGTTCTTTGCCAAACAAATGGCACTCTGACTGTCAGAGTAAATAGTGATCTTCCCTGAATTGAAACCATGTTTGAACACAAACGCCTCAGCCAAACTACTTCCTTACAAGCATGATTTTCTGCCATGTACTCTGCCTGTGATGTGCATAAAGAAACTACAACCTATTGCTTGCTCATCCAACTGATTGCTCCACCATTTAGCATGAATGTGTATCCACTAGTGGATCACCTGCTGTCAATGTCCCCTACCCAATTAGAATCAAAATATCATTGAATGCTAAGTGTTCTTTGTGATGCAACCAAACTGCCATTGTAACACAAAGCATAATTTGAAGTCCCCTACAAATACTTGAACACTCTCTTCACAGCATCCCAATGTAATCTTCTCGGATTTTCCATGAAATGACTTAGAACTCCCACTACTTGTGAAATGTCTGGTCTTGTACAGACCATAGCATACATCAAACTGCAAACAACACTTGGATAGGGCACATTGGTCATGTCCTCCATCTTAGTAGAAGACTTTGGATAATGTTTAATAGATAGTTTCGTTCCCTGCATGACTAGAACAACTAGCTACTTTCAATCATACCAAATCTCCCTAGAATGGTGTTCACATACTTACTCTAACTTACCCAAAGCTTTCTGCTTGTTCTGTCTGTGGTTATCTCCATTCCAAAAATGTACCTTGTTGCACCAAGATCCTTCATTTCGAACTTTGCAGACAACTGCGACTTCAGATCAAAAATCATAGTCTTGCTATTTCCTATGAATAACATATCATCCATGTACAATGTAATAACAAGCACACTATCATTCTCAGATTTATGATAAACACAGTGATCATATTTTGATCTTACAAATTCCATAGACAACACAAATGTGTCAAATTTATGGTACCACATTCAAGGAGATTGCTTCAAACCATACAAATATTTATTTAACTTACAGACCAGATTTTGTTTACCTTTCACAATGCAATGCTCAGGCTGGGACATATAAATTTCTTCTTCCAGCTCACCATAGAGAAATGTTCTCTTCACATCCATCTTTCCAATTTCAAAATCATACACAACTACCAGTGACAACAGAAATATGATAGATGTTAGCTTTGCTAAAGGGGAAAAGATCTCTCCATAATCAATTCCCTCAATTTGGGAAAATCCCTTTGCAACCAACCTTTCCTTATACTTCTCAACACTACCATCAAGGCTTGTCTTCCTTTTGAATATCCACTTATAGCCAATAGGCTTTCGCCCTTTCGAAAATAGTACCAAATCCTAGGTTTCATTCTTCTTCAATGAATCCATCTATTCATTCATGGCTTCTAGCCAAGAATTCGAATCAGTCATGCTAATTTATTCTTTTACAATCCTAGGCTCATCATTTGTAGTAATTAAATCATAGGCATAGTTCAAATCTAACATAGATAAACCATACCTTTCATATTTCCTGTTTTTCTTGTGTAGATCTCCTTACAACTGAGGTTGTGGTTCTTCATCATCAGAACTTCCAGAGCTGCTTGAGCTCTCCTCAGTCTGAGGTACACCATGCAGCTCTTCCCTTTCTGGAGTTTGGGGAATCTCAACTACATCCTTCTTCTTCTCACTCTGATCTGTCTCAAGCTGTTGATCACTTATTGAAGGTTTTAGCTCATGAAAAATCATGCTTTTGTTGTATAGAACCTTCTTAGTAATAGGGTTCCAAAGCTTGTATCCCTTCACACCAACTCTATAGTTGATGAGAATACATTTGACAACCTTGTTATCCAATTTAGATCTCTTTTCATTTGGAACATAAACATATGCCTCACAGCCAAAGACATAGACATGTCTCAAAGAGGGTTTCTTACCAAACCATGCTTCCAAACGTGTCTTATCAACAAGAGCAGAGCAAGGAGATCGGTTTACTAGATAAAATGCTATAGCCACAACCTCAACCCATAACTTCTACTCTAAACCAAAACCACTCAGCATACTCCTTGTATTTTCCATCAACGTCCTATTCAATCTTTCAGCAACTCCATTATATTGTGGAGTGTAAGGCGTTGTCTTATGCCTTTTAATTCCATGATCTATACAATACCTTTCAAAATATGCAGAACAAAATTCACTACCATTGTCTATCCTCAAACATTTAATTTTCCTTCCAATCTGATTTTATACCAAAGATTTAAATTCTTTAAACTGACTAAATACTTCTGATTTACTTTTAAGAAAGTATACAAATTCCCTTCTCGAACAGTCATCAATAAAAGAAACATAATATCTAGACTTCAATAATGAAGGAACATTAACTGGACCAAACACATATGAATGGACATAATCTAGTATACTAGAAGATTTATGAGGACTAAAATAAAGTGAAATACGGTGCTATTTTCCATCGATACAATGTTCACAAAAATTGAACTCAAGGTTACAATCATCAAGCCCTTCTACAATATTTTTATTCTTCAATGTTTTTAAACCTTTCTCACCTACGTGACCTAGTCTATGATGCCACAACATAGTCTTCTCTGCTGGGAGTTTTACCTCCAAAGCATGTGCAGACAGAAAAGTGTTTTCATCTTTCTCTACAAGGACTGATTTACATGACTCTACAGAGACATTGATACATTGAACAAGATGTGAATCCAACTTATACAGAGTGCTAGTATGAACACCCTTAGCCAACACCATTGCACCTCTAGCCATTTTACATCCTTTACTTGAGAAAGAAACTTCTACACCAACATCATTTAACTTACTGAAAAAAAGAAGACTTCAAGCCAGATCTAGTATATGCAGTACGCCACCAATACCTTTGACTCTCCTGCGAGGAAACTAAATTCTAACTCTTCCTCTGCCAACTATCTCCAATGTTGAATCACTTTCCAAGTACACCTTTCCACCATCGTACTTCTCATATTTAGAGAACCATTCTCTATTGGACGTCATGTGAAAGGACGCATCTGAGTCAACAACCAAATATCATCTAATGCCCGAGTTGTCAAGGCTACTGCAATGAAGGCGTCTACATCACTTTGAGAAGATTCATTGTCAGAAGCATTCTTCTTCTTCTTCTCCTTACAGTCCTTCCAGATATGACCAGGTTTCCCATAGTTACTTCATCTCACCTTGAACTTTTTACTAGGAGACTTTGATCTCCCTGTAGATTTGGATTTCAACTTCTTATCTTTCTTCTTGCCTTTCTCCTTTGGTTTACCTCAAATAGCAAGAGCCTCTTTGGCCATCTTAGAATACTTCCTTTGCATTTCTTCAGATAGAAGTGAAGAAACCACGTCATCCATCTTGAATGCAGTGGTTGTGCTTCCAATGGCCATCACAAGATGATCCCAATTATCAAATAACAAACACAATAGGAGCATGCAACGATCCTACTCCTCAGTATTTACACCTACAGATGCCAGGTGAGTAACACTCATGCTAAACAAGTTGAGATGATCTGCAACAGATGCACCTTCTTCCATTTTCAAGTAGTACAACTTCTTCCTCAGGAATAACTTATTTACCAGAGACTTTCCCTGATAAATATCACCAAGCTTCTTCCACAATGAAGCTGCAAACTACTCCTCATGGATGTTCAGGAGTAAAAAATTGGCTAGACTCAGTCTTATCAGACCTCTTTCTTTTCTATCAGCAAGATCCCAAGCCTCTTACATCACACTTTGTGGCTTAGTTCTAGACACTACTAACTAGAGGTCTCTATCCACTAGAAAGTCTTCCATTTTGCGTTTCCATAACTCAAAGTTGCTGCCATTAAAATTTTCAATATCTACTCTACCTGACGTACTCACCATCTCAAACAGAAACAAGTTTTAATAATACAAGACCCCCACATAAACAATATTAGCACAAAAATCTGAGCTTTCTCTCAAGGATAACACAACGGGCCAGGCTCTAATACCACTTGAAGGAAAAATAGGGATAGATCTAATGACCCAATAGTGCAGAATACATTCCCTTAACACTAATACAATAGAGGAGAAGAGAAAAAACTATTTCTAATAGATTCTAAAACTACTTGAGATGAAAAACATACAACATAAAAGAGATAACATATTATAAGCATTCACAGTTGACATAGGTATTTACATGAGAAAACCTTTTCAGGTAAAAAACTCACCACACCAAGCAAAGACAATTGCATTAAAGTAATAAAAAATTACACACAATGTTCAGTCTACACTCTATGATCTGCTCACAACAAGACTTAGATATATTTTTTTCTCTGTTACAATACTTCCTTGCAAACTATACAATTTCCACCCACTTTCATCGACTTGCACTCATCCATACCTATCCATCAGCCTCACACTGAATTTTCAAGTCTTCATCGCATTTACCCACTCAACAAATCCCATGGCTTCAGGTTCATGTAGTGAACTTCTAGTACACCATTGATCTTCATTGATTGCATCCAGCCACCTAGCAAAAACTTCACCACATAAATCGGGTTCCTGTCATCAGCTGAAATTGGCCTGCAATTCTTGCTTTTACCACATTGGCCTTTAGCCAACCAAGCTGCTATCAAACTGCCATGTGTCCACCAACTATTCATTGATCTCATTTGACTCTAAGTCCAACTCAGTCAAAACTGGTCGGAGCTCATCCAAGCTCTCTAAGACTCTATCGCTCCACCGTCGAGCTGACTCTACCCAACCGAGGTAAAGTGGTGAGTTGTACCGAGCTCACCCATGCTTTCTTGCACTACTACCGAGCTTGTCTTCACCCGTCATAGTATGGTGGTAAGCGCCTACAAGCTCTAGCTTGTCTTGCCCGTGCTACCACTACTCCATCCGAGTCAACCTGCGGTAATGTGGTGAGCTCACCCTTTGACTCCACCGAGCTCTGCCAAAGATGCCTCGTGCTACCGCTGAGTCCAACCAACCCGTCTATGATGTGGTAGTATGACCATCCGGGCTCTCCCCTTGTCTGCATCGTGCTACCGTTGCCTGGTTGGAGTTGACCCACGGTGTGGTGGTAACGTCCGAGCTAACCATTAGTGGTCAAACCGCGCTACTATCGGGGCTGCTAGGCCACCCTACGGTAGGGTGGTATTCGCTAGACAGACCACAGGAGGTCTCATCGTAGTCACCCTAGTGAGTGGACCCACTGCTCATGATATGGCAGTAACTGCAAGCAGTCTCGCCACGGCCACCGTGGTGAGTGGACCCACCGCCTGCTGTAGGCGGTCTCACCATGACTATTGCAGTGAGTGGACCCATCACCCGCGATAAGGTGGTAACCGCCAAGCCTATCACCATGGTACCACAAAGGCAATGCCAGACTGTCGTGATAAAGTAGTAAAGGGCATAAGTGATACATTTTTCGCCAAGTCCATAATGTTTGAGGCTCAAAACTAGAAGTTGAGACACAATTTCTCAATAGATTTTGGTTGAATGTGGGATCATTCATGAGCCAAAGACAAGATGCCACTTGTCAAGATCTTAGGGGGTTAGGGTTGAGTACATTTTGGCTAATGTCCCAAATTGAAATTTGAATTTTGATGAAATGACATGTTTAGGGGGGATGAAAGATGGATTAAATGCCAAGTTTGACTTGTGTAAGAGACATGTAAGAGCATGTGTAAGAGAATTTAATGCTTTGTTGGATGGACAAGTCATGTGGAGGGAAGATTCAAATTTGAAGAATATTTCATCTTGATGCCCTTTTGAAAGTAATTGGAAGAAATAATAAATCGAAGAAATGATTTATTGGTGCAAACAGGAAGAATCTAGAGGATTCAGGTGATTAGGATTAAATTAATCAGGATTTGATTAATCTAATAGGAGATTAGTTGATTTTGACTTTTTTCTTTTATTTTAGGATTAAAATAAATCAAAATGAGAAGAAAATGATTTTAGATTTAATTAAATAAAGATTTGTTTTATTTAATCAAAGATGATGATGTTAATTTGAATGGATGACTTTAGGAGATTAATTAAATAAACCTGGTTTATTTAATTGATGGGTGAATATGATAATATGTGGAATGCATGATGTTAGTTTTACATGTCTACACTTTGAGATAAAAATTCTTGATCTAGATTAATTTTCAAATTGTTTTCAACATGCTTTGGATCAAGTTCTTGACATGGGTCAATTTCAAAGGATGGATCATCTACAAGGGATTCTTTGACATTTTTATTAGGAATGGGAAGTGGCTTAATATCCACTTGTTCTTTGAATGGATTTGGATCAATTGTAGTGTCAAAGATTCTTTCACTATTTACAACCATGAGGTTGAAGGATGTCAATATGCCTTGGAAAGGACCATTGCTAGACCTTGGTGATAAATGTTGATTAGGATTTGGAATAAATTCTTGAGATATGTCCCCTAAATCATAAGGTGATGTAGAGACATTTTCAATATGATCACTGGCCGATGGATAATGGATTATGTCAATAGGATCAAATAATGTCAAAACATCTTGAAATAGATCACTAAAAAGTGGCTCTTGATGAATGTTGATTTGATCAATGGATGGGGTAGACATATCTTCACAGTGCTCATTGGTGGATTGAGTTTGATCATCGTCTTCAACAATTATGGTGGATAAATTGTCAATTTCTTCAACCATAGGGTAAAGTAATGCTGATATTTCTTGAATTGGATCATTGCTGGGCATCGTTGGTGAGTTTTGATCATGATTGAAAAGGGGCTCTTGGTGTGTGTTGATTTGATTTTTGGTTGAGGTGGAAACATCTTCAATGTGCTCATTGATGGATTGATCTCGATCACCATTTTCAACAATTATGGAGGAGAGATTGTTAAATCTATTAGTAGTGGTTGAATTATGATTATTGTCCCCAATAGCTATTAGCTTTTGATGGATTAGGTCTTGGATGAGTTGACTACAATCTGATGTTGTGTGTCCCTTTGTTTTGTGAAAATTAGAAAAGTGCTTCTCATTGTACCCTAGTGGTTTCACCATGGGCTCTTGATAATTCACATAAATGGGGATTTTAATGATATTTTCTTGTATTAGTCATTGCATGACCAATTCGATTGGTTCCCCAAGTGGTGTGTACTTTCGTTTGTTACCTTGTGAGATTTGCATTTTAAATTGACCTTGTGGCGATTGATTTTGGAGATGTGGTGATTGATTTTTTGGATGTGGTGATTGAGTTTGTTGTTGGTGTCATTGATCCAGATACCAAATTTCTTGACATTGGAGATATTGTTCCTGATTTGGTTGTGGACATAGCTCAATGCTTTTATGACATGGTTCAACCCATGGAAGAGTGTATTGATTTTGGGTTGGAGATATCTCTTGGTGATATGAATCGATGAGTTTTTGGAGTGTAGAAATTTTGTTTCACAAGAATTGACCTTGGTATTCTTGATATGGTTAACTTGGTTGTTTAGCAAGCATATTTAGAATACATCCTTGTGGTGTTTTCTTGGGATCATGGAGAAGTTGATTCTAGATAATGCTTTGATTCAGTGTGATGTTTTCATTTGGCATTATACGTTGACTTTGAACATTGTTGTGGTTAAGAATCACATTGCTTTGATTTAGGTAACTTTCATTTTGCATGGTGTTACCTTGACTTGGATCAATACATGGAGTTGTCAACATATTTCCTCGATTTTGAGCAACATTGATGGGATTTGTAAACATGTCTACCCCAAATTTTACCAAGAGTGGATTCGAAATGGTCATGTTTGGTAAAGTTGTACTTGGTATATTCCCATTTGGCATGTATGGATTCAGTGGGATAATGTTGTTTGCTTGAAGATTCATGCATTGATTGTTTGTTTGATAGATTTGTAGGTTTGGACTTTGCCTTGAATCTACCAAAGGGAAAGGTGTTCCAAAATTCAGATTGGGCATGCTCACATTTGTTTTACCATTGAGGTTTGGAGGAGATAATGATGCCATGTAGGGTTTGCATAAATGTAAGTTTCGATAATCAATTGGCATTATGACACTTGGATAGTTTGGTTGACTTGGATTACTCATGATGTATGAGTTGATTTTAAACTTCATTTTTTCTTGTGTTTTTCCCTTGTTGTGAAAGTAAACCTCTAAGGAATTCAAGACCAATGATGAGATGAAGGATGAAAGGGGTGAATGATATGGGTGTTTAAAATTTTAGGAACTTTGGATCAATGCTAGACTTTAGGAATTGATTTGATTTGATTTTAATTGAGGATATTTTGACTAAGTGTGTTAAGTAAAAAAAGGTGATTTTGAATTTGTAAACCTCTAGGAAGTTGTTTTATCTTGGAGTAAACTTGTACATGAGGGGGTAGTTTGACTAAGTGTGTTAAGCCAAACAAGGTGATTATGGATTTGATAATTTGACTAAGTGTGTTAAGCCAAACAAGATGATGAACTTGTAAACCCTAGGAAGTTGTGTTATCCTAGAGTAAACTCATAGATAAGAGGATAATTTTCTTGGGTGTGTTAAGCGAAACAAGGTGATGATTTTTTCTAAAAGTCTAGCATAAGTGATGTTTTCAAAGCTCCCAAGAGTTTGTTGGTCAGACGAGATTTGAGTGATGTTTAAGATGGGTGAAGTGTTTGACTTGATCCTAGACAAACCTAAGAGGGACTTGTTTACAAGACCAAGGTTTTGAAGAATTCTTGTTTTTCCCTAGGAGTAATTCAAACCAAAATACCAATGTTTGCATGAAAACAATATGACCCAAAAGATACCAAGCACATGTGTGGGGTCCAATTGATCTTTTATCTTGCTTACATTTGTTTCTTTTTACCACAAACACTTTCCTGATTATGTTTTTCAAACTGAATGTCCAATGTCCTAATTTTCTTTTATCCCACAAAGTGTATTATGTGGAAATCAAGGAAATCAAGGAAAAAGTTACCTATTGTTGACTTTGGGAGAAACAAATTGATATGTCTAAATGTTTAGAAGCCTTCTAGAGATAAGAACCCCTAGGGAAAATTAGTAACATGTGGACATCTCCAAGGTATTTTTTCTTCCAAAGGGTTTGAAATTTTGATGATTCGTTGAATGCTTTTTTTGCACTGTTTTAGATCCAAGCAAAGTGTTTTGATTCCAATAACATGCACAACCCCAGGCTGAAAAGACAATATTTGTTGGGTTCCCACTTGGATAAATCCAGGTGTGCATATTCAGTGTGGATGATTAGATGGTTGACCGCATAGGCTCCCCCTTACAGGGCACTCGCTTCTCGAGTCAACCAAGCACCAGTACCCATGAATCTCCCATGGCATACTTTTCATTCCTACAATAGAACCACATGTATATATGGGGCAGCTTCAAAGGACATGACCTTTTGCACCAACAAATAGATAGGATTTTGGCCTTTGCTAAACAAGGGATTTTAGTTCAGACTTTTCATTTGTTGGAGTTGACCCATGCGGTGAGAGACCATTGCTTCTCTTCTCGTCGGAGCCAACTGTGTGATACTAGCTTTTTTTCCAGTACCCACTTTTATATCCTGACTGGAAATACACTTGGCTTTAGTGTGTTACCGGTTGGGTCGTTCCCTTGGGTGATTACTTTTTCCCACAAGGAAGGCCCTCTAAAGGTGTACAATAGAAAGTAAGTGCATTCATAGTTTGATCATCTTTTTTTGTATGGACAAAGAGAGAACACTCACAATGCCTTTTTCTCAAACTAGACAAGTTTGTTCAATTTTTAACATAGATCAAAATGTGGAGGCAATCTTTTTAACAACTTAATATCATAAAAAGACTTTTGATTCTCAAGATCGTCGTGAGGTGCGAGAGAAATGCATACATCTTTTTGATGATATTAATTTGTGAAAAGGATTACAAAACACTTAAATGCACATGTTCATTTTAATTTCCCAAGGCAAAATTGAGTACGTTTTAAGCACCAAAATTCAAGTGTGAAGTTGATTGTTTAGTTTTAGACCAAATTGAAATTTAGTATGTTTCAAATATTCAGTTTTAGCCCAACTTTGAAAAAAAAAACCAATGATTAATTTTAAATCCAAATTGAAAGTGAGTTGTTCTAAAATAGAAAATGAAAGTGAGAAATGGATGTTTCGGGATTTTACAACGAGCATTTAAAAAATGCTTTTGTCAATTTTAAGTTTAATTCCCCAACTTGAATGTGCTTGATATTTTGACTCTTATGTGAGAGAGACCACCATTGTTTCCTTATGCAAACTTTAAACAAAATCCCATATGTTAGAGATATATACCATCAAATTGCAAAACCACTTTCAATACTAAGAAAAGAATGATATCAAAATCCCCCTTTTTGTTT
Organism: Sequoiadendron giganteum; assembly: GCA_007115665.2. Taxonomy (NCBI): domain Eukaryota; kingdom Viridiplantae; phylum Streptophyta; class Pinopsida; order Cupressales; family Cupressaceae; genus Sequoiadendron; species Sequoiadendron giganteum. The sequence goes on along the minus strand of CM021100.1, from coordinate 481,754,793 downwards.
TAACTCTACAAAAGAGTGTCCCTTTTACACATTCATATTAATCTATCTTTAAGCATAGTTCTCTAAATCTAGTTGGATAATAAAGCTACAATTATGATCAAATCTAACACCAAAGTGGTTGTATCGGCTATTCAATGTGTGCAAAAAAAGATGACCAAATCTTCATGATGAAGAAAATAAAAAGGCAATTGTAATCTGGTCTTTACTCCACCATAATGCTATAAATATACACATTTATTGAATAGGACTTTTCATGAACGAGTAGGAATTTTCAAACATTTACCTGCCATTGCTTGGAAAATAATAAATGCAATGATATTTATATTTGCAGCGATGATAAATGTAGGCTATGACTTTATGAATTTTTTTTATTGCTTATAAAATAATAAATGCAACAATATTAAATACTCCAGCTTAATGAGAAATAGCGATATAGCCTTTAATGCCTGCAAGGGTTGTTTATTCTATTGATACCATCATCTACTCTGATTTTCTTGTAGATTTTATTTACACAGTAAAGGTACAAGTACCTTCGCCAATAGAGATTGCATCAAATCTTGTGGGAGCAACAAAGTCAAATCCTAGACAATACCCAAGAATAATATCTAGACTGGCTTTGAAATTACACACTTAGCTTCTTTATGCCACCAACCAAATTTAAAATGACTGTTGACATCATCCTTAAATGCAAGAGTACATATTATCATCTGCCAGCTTGAGAAGTGCAGTAGGATTGGTCCTATGTATCACGTTACTACTTAAGGCCCATACTTACATGTACATACATGCCAACCTCTTAGACTGAGTTTGCATCTTTATTTTTTAGCAATTGGTGCATTGAAAGGTTTGTATTTTACCATCTAGGTAGAGAGGTTGATCTATCTTAAAAACTAATCATTTAGTTTTCCATTTATGTCATAGCTACTCACTATCCTATTAGGTACGAGTGTCTATGCTGGAACCCAACTCTTCTTCAAAAAATTGAGCAATTTACTCATGCCACTATATGTGGCTAGTTCTTGGCGTGAATTAAATTTAAAAGGGCTGCAAAAAAAAATGCCCTCAATCTTTCCCTTCCACCACATACCGCTATAACCAAACTGTTGTGCAACTAACAGGGTTTCTATCCACAAAGGAAAAAGAAGAGGAAAACCAAAGAGATTATTTTCTTGAGAGGAGCGACACTTTGAGTCTCTGTATTTTTGTAGTTTGGACATTTACGACTTTTCTAGGGAAGACACATATTTTCCCTGGTTTAGATCTTAAAGCGTAAAGGTGCAAGACATGGCATTTGAATCAATTGGCATCATGCTCTCAAAAGATGTGATTGATGCAGAGTTGATGATATTCTCAATTGAGAAGTTGGCCAATGATTCATCCAGATTGGCCTCCTACAATAAGAAGCTCACCATCACATCTCGGGAGATCCAGACTGCTGTGAGGCTTTTTCTTCCTAGAAAACTTCCAAAGTATGTTGTTTTAGAGGGGACTAAGACCGTCACCAAGTTCACAAGCGCTTAGTGGTTTCCCAATTGGAGTTCATTGATATTCTCAAAAGCTAGCCACTGTCATGCCTTCTAGAGGAAGTTTTGACTTATGCACGAGTTCTTTTATTTGACTAATCAGACTATTTTTTTTAACGCCAGACTAGTGTGTAATTTTTATAGAAAAATTCTTTGTGTAGATCTTTGAGAAATATTTCACTCCTATCTACTGTACTCAGTGAAATAAATGATGCCTATGAATAGAGAAAGTTGCAAGGAGAATCACACAAATCTATAGAAGCTTTTATGAAATCCAAACACATGCGGGTAGGATTAAATTTCTACCAAGAGCGTTGAATTCCTACCTAGATCGCTTATGAAATCCTAACAAAATCTCTGATATTACTCAGTACAAGACATGAGCTATTTAATAGACACGACATAGTTGCATTCTAATTCAAAGCCTCACGGATCTAACTACACAAGCTTTATCAATTCTTCAAATACTTGAGTAGTAGGTACACAGCCAAAGAACGCAATTTTACTACAACCAAACTGATAATTAGCAATGAAAAAAGGAAAGATTGAAAAAATATCAGTGATAATAAGCATATACTACAAGTGACAAGACAATCTAATGACATTTGATACATTCTTCATTTTATCATTGTACCAAACATTTATATACCAGTAACTTGCATCTTGAGGGAGTATGAGTAAAGGCCATTGTAGAACAACACAAGAAAATAGTGAATATAATCAGATATAGAAAATATAGTGATACTCACACACCTGCAAATAGAGATATCCACAAGGAGAAAAAAGGGAGATACACACATCAATCAAAATGTGTTATCCTATGGAATTCATTGATTCATGAAGGCGTCTGGTGATATCTAAAGCTCCACAAAATAGTGAATAATAAAAATTTATTAATGAAAAAGAAGTAAGAGTGAAGAAGTAATAACGATATGTGCAAAAGGGAGATTTATTGGAAAGACAAAAACAATAGTAATCTCATCTTCATAGCTGCACATATTAGAAACACAACATATTTTAGAAAGGTAAATAGATGTAGATATCAAAAATAAACACATTATCAATCAGTCAAGGCCCTCCTTCTAGCGCCAGAATGTAGATGTCAAAATTTGTATGAGAGACTTAAACCATTTCATGTTGTTAGCATAAGTTAGTTTAAATCAACAAACTCAACATCCCTATGAAATATAGAATCATGTTAAACAATGCAACTAATGAAAACAATGCGAAAACATGAATGATTCCTATCCCATATTGGATTGCTGCACCTTTGGTATGTGAAGGAGCCCTTTCCCAATCCTTGATAAGCTTGAATGAAGATGATAGAAAAGGAGAGGCAAATTGAACTCAAGTTTCCTATAGTGAACATGCTCAAATTATAGATGCAAATAAAGGAGAAAACCCATTGGATTTATAGGTGAGATTGAAGAGAGAAGATGAAAGGTTGAGGAATGTGGGACTAATCCTCAACCAATAGGAAGAAGCCACTTGTCACTATATGAATGGGCCATGATTGTACAAATTTTGGCTGATGTGCCCATTTGAAATTTGAAAATAGCATTAAATGCATGTAGTTGAAGGATTTGGGGGAGGAATTTGTTTCGACAAAAAAATCAAACAAGGGGAGTTAATGAGGGCATATTTCTTGGGAATATGCTTTGTGAGGAAAATAGGGGTTTTAATAAATCAAAATAAATGATTTATTGTGTAAGTGGGAAAAGCTAGAGGATGGGACATGGGTTAGGCTTAGCATTAATCAGGGATTTGACTAATTACGCTAGTGATTAGTTTGTGTGACATTTTGACTTAGATTTTTAGATTAGAATAAATCAAAATGAGAGGAAATAATGGATATTAGTCATTTAATTAAATACATATGATTTAATCAAATGAAGAGACTTTAGGAGGTTAATTAATTAATTTGATTTAATTAATTAAGAAGAAAATGATCATATATCATGTTAATCAATAATGTTAATTTTGCATGTCTACAGTATGCATATGTATATGTATATGTATATGTATATGTATGTATATGCATACGTATATACATATGTGTATGTATATGTATATGTATATGTATATGTATATGTAGATGCCCTTATCGGCAGTGACTCGATCAAGTTTTGTATGCCACAGTGGAGCTTCGCAATTATGTGGGTTTGTGGTGGTGGATTTGGTAGCCTCGATATGCGGAAGTTGGATTGAAAGTGTTTTCTCGCGTAAGGGTTGGTATACTCTATCGTTGTTGTTCACGTATATATATATGTATATGTATATGTATTGTATATGTATATATATATATGTATATGTATGTGTATGTATATGCATATGTATATGTATATGTATTGTATATGTATATGTATATGTATATGTATATGTATATGTATGTGTATGTATATGCATATGTATATTGAGGGATTTGAATGGTAAGTGTTTGCTCTTGCAAGGGTTATTGCATCTTGTCGTTGTTGTACGATGATGGGGGTCGAAGTAAATATGAAATTCAATGTTGTAGTTTGGTAAAGTATACTTTGATTAAGTTGTATTGTCGATAGAGTACAATATGATAGATCAGATACGAAGACAACAGATTCCCGCTTGCTTTGTTATTGTTTGATGTATTATTCAACTCAATGTAATTCCATGTCGATGTTCCATTATTTTCTTGGTCAGAGGTTTTTCTTGTCCCCGCAATTCTTCATGGCACATGAAACAAAAAATGGTGTGGAGGACGCTGAGCGTGGGTTGTGTGGTTTTGGTTTTAATGCCATTTATTTTTTCTTATGTAAATAAATGCCTACACAAATGCTTATATACACTTGGTTTCCACAAACATAACTTTCAACTAGTTGCGTGCATCCAATATTGTATTACTCTAAATGAGGGATGTAACAATTTTTGAATAGTGAAAATGGTTAATACGAAAAAAATATAAAATCCTTCTGTATATAATTTTATATATTGCAATGTTTGAACTATGCTATACGTTTTGTCATCATCCACATATATAGATTTATGTACACATGGATACACATATGTATTTTGTTACATGCTTATGTGTAATTAATACTTTAAATATATCTATGGTTATACATGTATATTCGTATATGCTAATATGGCTCAGCTAGTATGTATACTCCTAGGTTACGCAAGTACATTCAAATTCCACAGCCCGATCAATTGTTGAATTTAAGAAGGTGGAAAAAACCAACGAAACCATTTGTACTATAGCCAACATAGAGAAGAAATTTGTGTGAAGCACTCTAAAAAATACATCTAGAAAAGGCTAACTACATCAAGCACAAGTGCAAGTATGCCTCCTACCAATCTTCCCCCGCAACACCCATTGGTAATGGTAGATGCCACCCCTTATATACAATCTCAAAACAATCCACCTTTTGCACTAGGACAACAACAACACTTGAAGGAACCCACTGCTTCATCTATACCAATAGGATGGACCCAGGCCCACAACCATTGTTGTTAAAAAAGATAACACATATTGAAGAAATGCTTATTGCTAGGGTGGCTCTAGTTTTACCAGTGTACCATGCTAGAGGAGGTAAATTTAAATACAGTGGTCACATGATAAACTTTCCTCAAGATATCTCAAGAATATCAAAAAATTTTCCATTTCGATTGGAAGACCTTGACGTTGTGATCGTTCGGCAAACCACCATTGAAGGTAGTAATTATGATTTCTATGTTAATAAACACCATGTCATGGATCCATTGAAATAAAAAATTCAATATGAAAAATACTATAGCGATGTTGAGATTGATTTTGAGGCTCTTAATATGTTCCTGATGTAACTGTTGATGTCTCAAATTTATTGCATGCAATAGAGCAAGTTTTTGATGAAAACTAGTGCCATCAACCAGCTCAAAAGATGTTGCTCAAGATGAAAATGGCTCTTCAATTTTTTCATCATTTATCCCTTCCTTGCCAAATTCTAGACGGGAATTCTGAGAAATCAAACAAGTATTACAGATTGAAAGAAAAGAGAAAAATATTTTGTGTTGTCTTGAAATTAGATCTTCTCCTATTAATGAATACAACACTAAAGGTTTATTTAAAATGGTGTTTCCAACATTGTTTCCCACTGGAGAAGCATTTCCCCTCCAATCGAGGAATGCTCGAATTCACTTGCATGAGTATACCCTCAACTTAATGAGATATTTTGACCATAGATTTGGCAAATATGTCAGGTTTAGGTATTTCCTCTACAACTTGATAATGATACATTGTAGCCAGCAAAATATTTATGTCTTTGTTAGAGCTGATCTGAAAGAAAAAATCCCCAAGTCATTGTCTGCATTGTGTGAATGTCTTCAAGTTGCTCTAGATGGCCAAATAGCTGAGCATTTGATGCATTTTGGGGCATCATTGCATGGGACCCATTATTTTTAAAGCTATTGTAGGGCCCAACTATTTGCAATGATCGAACAACTTGGCATATCTACCCCTTTTTTCACTTTGAGTTGTGCAGATACAAAATGGGCTGATCTACAAAAAAAATTCTCTTCTATGGTCCGTTTGGTGATGGAGCCTTGAACAAAGACACTAATAGATAGTGTTGTTCATAATCCACATATAATGTCTTTATATCTGCATTAACTATTCTCAACTTTCTCTGAAGAGGTGATTGAAAATCTTTTGCATGCAAAAGATTTTTGGTATAGATATGAATGGAAGCATAATGGCTCTGCACATGTGCATAGTTTTTTATGGCTTCCAGAAGCCCCCAACATGGATACTCTTGATTGGCTGAATCAACATGATGTTACCATGGCAAGGCACTTTTTTGATAGATATGTTTCAGCTTGCAATCCACATTGCCCTGTACAAAGATTGCTCAAGATGTATCATTCTTTTGAAGAAAATTTGTGCTTGCTTTCAATGAGCTAGATTCTTTCTAGGGTAAGTGCACCAAGATGGTTCCCAAAAAGGGGACTTAAGTGGACAACTTTTTTCTAAAATCAGGAAATACTGACCTTAGACGTCAAATTGAGGATACTTAGACTTAAAATTTTGAGATGGAACAAAAATAAGGATTCAAGTGCTCCAAGTCTACTATCTAAACTACTAATTTATTTTGAAAATGGTTGAGATTAAGGGGTTCAAATGAGGGACATACACAAATTGGTGTTGTTTTTTTCAGAAAAACATAACATCGCAACTCTTGTACGACCCTCGTATGGTGAACTTTTCTTTTAGTATTTTTAAAATCGCAATAGTCAGAAGCTAGCTAACAGTATGTAGTTGATGTATGATTTTTCTAATAATTTTTTAATGAATATTTGATTTTTTACTAATTTGCAAAGTGGACATTTCCTGAAAATAGAATTCTGGCCATGCTACCCCTACAAATTTTGGAAACTAATTGATTTTTTTTATTTTTTATTTTTTAATTTTGTAGAATGGAGTCTAGTTTCTAAAAATGTAATTTATTTGAAAAATTGATGAACGGTTATTTTATAATGAAAAAAATACCAAACACTGCTTTTTGGAAAAAAAATACATATAGATAAAATAAATTATGGATGAAAGACAACATTTTCAGAAAGTGAAAAAAATTACATCGTTGGATAGCTAAGAGATAACCCAACATTGCCCATGTGTTTGATTTTTTCGATATTGAACCACGTGCAATCCTGATGGTGAGCATGAACTTGATTATGAGAAATATGGTGGATTTAAAAAAAAAATGTCTCTAGTCATTCGGGTTGGTATTCTGAGGAAAATACCAAGCCTAAGGCTTAGGAATTCCCAAAGCAAGATATAAAGCGAGCACGTTATAACTCGCTCGCATTATATCTTACTTTTCACATGGTTTTTGCTTCTGTGGGGAACATGTCAACTAGGACATAACGTGAGCGCGTTATAACACACTCATGTTATGTCTTCCTTTATGTTAAATGCCAATATATTGAATGTATGCTGATATATTTGTATGTTTCTATGTACATGTATGTATGTATGCTTGTATGGATGTAAGATTATATGTACATATGTATTATGCTTGTATGTATGCATTTATGTATGTCTTTAGATGAAGGGAGAATTTAGAGAGAGAGAGAGTCTAGAGAGATAGAGAGGGGGTGGAAGTGAGAGTTTAAGAGAGAGGGAAAGGGAGAGAATGGGTTGGACTGAGGTGGACTTAGCTAGGTAGGGTGGGAGGGATAGAGGGAGGGGGAGAGAGAGAAGGGGGCTGGGAGAGAGAGAATTGAGGGAGAGGGAGAGAGGGAGGTTGGAGAGAAGAATTGAGAGAGAGGAGGGGAGAGAGAGAGAGACTTATGTAGGTAGGGTGCCAAAGGGAGAGACTTGAGAATGTGAGGTGGGTGAGAGGGAGACACTTGAGAAATAGGTAGTGAGAGGGAGTGTGAGAGAGATGGAGTGTGAGAGAGATGGAGTGGGAGAGAGAGGGAGTGTGAGTGAGAGACCTGAGAGAGGGAGAGGGTGTGGGAGGGAGTGACCTGATAGAGGTAGAGAAAGAGGGGGGTGGAGTGAGAGGGACTTATCTCAGTAGGGTTGGAGGGATAGATAGAGGGTAGAGAGAAAAAGAGAGAGTTACCTAGGGAGTTTGCCAGAGGGAGAGACTTGAGAGAGAGAGGGGGTGGGAAGGAGAGACATGAGAGAGAGGGGGAGAGAGGTAGTGGGAGAGAGTGGGATGATGTGGGAGGGACATAAAGAGAGATGGATAGACGGAGCGAGAGAGGGTGGTAGGGATTGATTGAATGAGAGGTACATAGAAAGAGGGAGATGGTAGATAGAGACAATTAGAGAGGGTGGGAGGGAGGGAAGGACGGAGAGGTGAGATGTATAGATAGAGAGAAAGTGATAGGGGTTGAGGGTATAGGGTTGAGGGATTAGGGTGGAGGACCTATAGGGTTTAAGGTTTGAGGGTTGAGGGAATAGGGTTGATGGTAGAGGGTATTTGGTTGAGGGTATAGGGTATAAGGTTTAAGGGTTTAGGGTTGAAGGGTTTGGGGTTAAGGGTTTAGGGTTAAGGGTTTACTTGGTTGAGGGTAGAGTTTTTAGGGTATAGGTTTGAGGGTATATCGTTGAAGGATTAGGTTCAAGGTCCAATGTAAGAGGTAGAGGGTTTAGGGTTTAAGGATTGAGGGTTGAGGGATTAAAGGTTGAGGGTTGAGAATTGAGGGTTGAGCGTTTCATGTATAGGGTAAAGGGTAGAGGGTTTAAGGGTTGAGGGTTGAAGATTGAGGGTTTAAGGTATAGGGTTGAGGGATTAGGGTTGAGGGTCCAATATAGGGTAGAGGTTATAGAAGTTGAGAGATTAAGGGTGGAGGGTTTCAGGATTAGGCTAGAGAGTTTTATTGGATTTCATGGTATAAGGGTTGAGGGATCCATTTACAATAGAGAGTATTGGGTTGAGGGTAGAGGGTAGAGGGTAGAGGGTAGAGGGTTTAACAGTTTAGGGTTTAAGGGGTTAGGGTTGAGGGTTGAGAGTTTAGGGTTGAGTGTTTAACGGTTTAAGGGTTGAGGGTTTAAGAGTCAAGAGGGTTAAGGGATTAGGGTACAAAATTTACTAAGTGGGTTTAAGGGTTGGGGGATTAGGGTTGAGGGTAGAGGGTAGAGGGTAGAGGATTGACGAGAGAGGGTAGACGGTTTACGGGTTAAGGTTTAAGGGTTTAGGGTTTACTGGTGAGGGATTAATAGTTTATAGGGTAGAGGTTATAGGCATTGATGGTTGATGGATTTAGAGGGTATAGGGGTTGAGGGATTAAAGTTTAAGGGTTGAGGGGTTGAGGGATTAGAGTTTAAGGGTTGAGGGTTGTGGGTTCAAGGATTAAGAGGGTATAGGGGTAGAGGGATTAGGGTTAAAGGATTGAGGGTTGAGGGTTGAGGGATTAAGAGGGTATAGGGGTTGAGGGATTAGGGTTTAAGGGTTGAGGGTTCAAGGATTAAGAGGGTATAGGGGTTGAGGGATTAGGGTTTAAGGGTTGAGGGTTGAGGGTTTAAGGATTAAGAGGGTATAGGGGTAGATGGATTAGGGTTGAAGGGTTCAGGGTTCAGGGTTCAGGGATTAAGAGAGTATAGGGGTTGAGGGATTAGCGTTTAAGGGTTAAGGGTTGAGGGTTCAAGGATTAAGAGGGTATAGGGGTCAGGGATAAGGGTTTAAGGGTTGAGGGTTGAGGGTTCAAGGATTAAGAGGGTATAGGGGTAGAGGGAGTAGAGTTGAAGGGTTCAGGGTTTAGGGATTAAGAGGGTATAGGAGTTGAGGGATTAAGGTTTAAGGGTTAAGGGTTGAGGGTTGAGGGATTAAGAGGGTATAGGGGTTCAGGGATTAGGGTTTAAGGGTTGAGGGTTGAGGGTTCAAGGATTAAGAGGGTATAGGGGTAGAGGGATTAGGGTTGAAGGGTTCAGGGTTCAGGGTTCAGGGATTAAGAGAGTATAGGGGTTGAGGGATTAGCGTTTAAGGGTTAAGGGTTGAGGGTTCAAGGATTAAGAGGGTATAGGGGTCAGGGATAAGGGTTTAAGGGTTGAGGGTTGAGGGTTCAAGGATTAAGAGGGTATAGGGGTAGAGGGAGTAGAGTTGAAGGGTTCAGGGTTTAGGGATTAAGAGGGTATAGGAGTTGAGGGATTAAGGTTTAAGGGTTAAGGGTTGAGGGTTGAGGGATTAAGAGGGTATAGGGGTTCAGGGATTAGGGTTTAAGGGTTGAGGGTTGAGGGTTCAAGGATTAAGAGGGTATAGGGGTAGAAGGATTAGGGTTGAAGGGTTCAAGGTTCAGGGTTCAAGGATTAAGAGGGTATAGGGGTTTAGGGATTAGGGGTAAAGGGTTGATGGTTGAGGGATTAAAAGGGTATAGGGTTTGAGGGATTACGATTTTGACAGTTGAGGATTGAGGGTTCAAGGATTAAGAGGGTATAGGGGTAGAGGGATTAGGATTGAAGGGTTCAGGGTTCAGGGTTCAAGGATTAAGAGGTATAGGGGTTGAGGGATTAGGGTTTAAGGGTTGAGGGTTGAGGGATTAAGAGGGTATAGGGGTTGAGGGATTAGGGTTTAAGGGTTGAGGGTTGAGGGTTCAAGGATTAAGAGGGTATAGGGGTAGAGAAATTAGGGTTGAAGGGTTGAGGGTCGAGGGTTAAGGGATTAAGAGGGTATAGGGGTTGAGGGATTAGGGTTTAAGGGTTGAGGGTTTAGGGAGTGGGAGGGTATAGGGGTTGAGGGATTAGGGTTCAAGGGTTGAGGGTTCAAGGATTAAGAGGGTATAGGGGCTTAGGGATTAGGGTTTAAGGGTTGAGGGTTGACGGTTCAAGAATTAAGAGGGCATAGGGGTAGAGGGATTAGGGTTTAAGGGTTCAGGGTTCGGGGTTCGGGGATTAAGAGGGTATAGGGGTTGAGGGATTAGGTTTTAAGGGTTGAGGGTTATAGGTTCAAGGATTAAGAGGGTATAGGGGTACAAGGATTAGGGTTGAAGGTTTGAGGGTTGAGGGTTGAGGGATTACGAGGGTATAGGGGTTGAGGGATTAGGGTTTAAGGGTTGAGGGTTGAGGGATTAAGAGGGTATAGGGGTTGAGGGATTAGGGTTTAAGGTTTGAGGGTATAGGGGTAGAATGATTAGGGTTGAGGTTTCAAGGATTAATAGGGTATAGGGGTTGTGGGATTAGGGTTTAAGGGTTGAGGGTTGAGGGATTAAGAGGGTATAGGGGTTGAGGGATTAGGGTTTAAGGGTTGAGGGTTGAGGGATTAAGAGGGTATAGGGGTTGAGGGATTAGGGTTTAAGGGTTGAGGGTTGAGGGATTAAGAGGGTATAGGGGTTCAAGGATTAAGGTTTAAGGGTTGAGGGTTGAGGGTTCAAGGATTAAGAGGGTATAGGGGTAGAGGGATTACGGTTGAAGGGTTCAGGGTTCAGGGTTCAGGGATTAAGAGGGTATGGGGCTGAGGGATTAGGGTTTAAGGGTTGATGGTTCAAGGATTAAGAGGGTATAAGGGTAGAGGGATTAGGGATTTAGGGTTGAGGGTTAAAGGATTATAAGGGTATAGGGGTAGAGGGATTAGTGTTGAAGGGTTGAGGGTTGAGGGCTCATGGATTAAGAGGGTATAGGGGTTGAGGGATTAGTGTTTAAGGGTTCAGGGTTCAAGGATTAAGAGCATTTTAGGGGTTGACGGATTAGGGTTTAAGGGTTGAGGGTTGAGGGTTCAAGGATTAAGAGGGTAGAGGGGTTGAGGGATTAGGGTTTAAGGGTTGAGGGTTGATGGTTCAAGAATTAAGAGGGTATAGGGGTTGAGGGATTAGGGTTGAAGGGTTGAGGTTTTAGGGTTGAGGGATTAAGAGGGTATAGGGGTTGAGGGATTAGGGTTTAAGGGTTAAGGGTTCAAGGTTTAAGAGGGTATAGGGGTTGAGGGATTAGGGTTTTAAGGGTTGAGGTTTGAGGGTTCAAGGATTAAGAGGATATAGGGGTAGAGGGATTAGTGCTGAAGGGTTTAGGGTCCAGGGTTTAGCGTTCAGGGATTAAGAGGGTGTAGGGGTTGAGGGATTATGGTTTAAGGGTTGAGGGTTGAGGGATTTAGAGGGTATAGGGGTTGAGGGATTAGGGTTTAAGGGTTGAGGGTTGAGGGTTCAAGGACTAAGAGGGTATAGGGTCTCAAGAATAAAGGTGTGATTTGGTTATTAAGAAGATTCCAGGTGTACCAATTTATGACCACATTTCTTGATAGTATACTATCTGAGTATGCAATGCATACCCATTGAGATCGATGGTTGGACATGCAATTGAAGCTATGCAAGGACACCTTTCTAGTTGGAAGCATGGTATCCGTGGTTGACTTTACGGAGAACTACACTCTACAACCACAATATGAGGTGCAGTCATAGTATTACAACTCCACACAAGTTTCGATATTTGTGCACATAGCATTCATTCATGCATCTGATAGTACAGATGAGAAAGGGAAGGTATTGAGGGAGTACCAATTTTACATTAGTGATGATCGCACACATTCTCTAGAGTTCGTGCAAGGTTGTTTCTAGATGTTCTATAGTGGTTTGGCTCAAAGGGGCATATAATATGATCAACATATAATATATTATGATAACTGTACAGCACAGTTCAAGAACTCACACATGTTCTATTGGTTGTGCAGGATGCATTTCATTACAGGTGTTCAACATATGTGGAACTTTTGTGAGGCCAAACATGGAAAGGAGGAGCATGATTATGTAGGAGCATGTGTGAAAAGAGCATTAGCACGAGAAGAGTTAATGTATAAAGACAGTGCAAAGTTGATAGATTTAAAATCAACCGTTGAGTGGTGTAATGCTCTGATGCGTCCAGGTAATGAAGGTACGTCTTCAATTCATAGAATTTTTCGGTTGATGGATGATAGTAACATTGAACCATATGAAGACTGTTGTACACTAACAGGATCAAGTGAGGTACAGTCTTTCCTTAGCTCAAATGCAGGTTCATGGAGTATCGATACATGAAAGATGGCATGTTTTTGTTCTTCATGTACAATGTAAGCCTGGAATGATTGTGAGTCATGGGAGTGGGTTGATAAATGGTTCACCAATTATCTTAGCCCACTTCACAAGTATCACCCTTCGACAACATTGGAACTGACATTGATGGAATCGTCACTCGACTTTGACCACGTATCAGATCTAGTTCAACCAGGTGGTATATCTACTTTCTTAGTTGTTGAAATTCCATATCCTTATCTTACTTTTTACTATATTCATAATGTTGACAAATTTCAAGAGAGTTTTTTCACATATCAATGAAAGGCATGTTTATGCAGTTATTGCAGATGAAGACAATGAAGAGGGAACAAACTATTACTTGTGTCATTGTGTTGAGACCAAAAAAAATTTGGAGGCCCTAGTTATAGATGGAGAAAACATCGAATACCCTATAGGCTCAGTTGTGGTTACTGGAACATGGCTTATAAGGTACCCATATTCAAGTGTTAAACATTGGCTATTTCAGGACTTTGACATGCATTGTAAGATTCTTCATTACTCGAACCTTGTCATGGCATCCAATGTTCATTTGACAAAATATGGGGGTAGACCTTTGAACAAGACGTTATGGAAGGTCAGTGAGTCTGACCATGAGGCAATACTTGACACAATAAAGAGTAGAGTAGACCTGGATGGTTCATTGGATTATTTTGTAAGTATATGCAGATTAGTTCTTATTAATTTATACTTGTATGCACATTAGTTTTTTTGATGCCAATGCTATAATATTCTTTTACAATGATTGGTGTCCCCTTGTAAAAAATGCAAATATATGAGCCATCCAAGAGAATGTCAGCCAGAAAAGCAATGCAACATCCTTATTTTGATGCCTGCATGCAACATCTGTAACTGCCTTCCATCTATTTTTATTTGATTTCCATTTTGGATGCTCTTTCTTTTTTTGTTTTACTTTGTGTACTTTTAAGTAAACTACTAAAAATTGATTGATCTTTCATTTTAGAAAATGTTTATTTAAGAGTCATCAAAGAGAATCTCAGCCAAAAAAGCAATGCAACATTCTTATTTTGATGATCTTGAAAAATCTCAGTTTTGATTTCAAGCCATTATAAAAGAGTCTGTGAAGCTTAGCAAGGGAATCTCAAGTTACTCATTTGAAGTTAACCTCATAATGAGCACCTATTATGTAGACATTTAAAGATAATCTTGAATGTATGAGTGACATTGTAAAAGATCTGTGAGAACAAAGTGCCCGAGGCATTGTAATAAGATTTAATTACATAATGAGATATACTCAAATATTGTAAGGTTTGAGTTCATGTTTTCTGTAGTATCACCTTGTTCTGTAAATGCCTTGAATAGGAAAATTTGCAAACTTTGAATTTTAAAGTGTAAACAATGTGAAAAAGGTCATATAAAGGTCATGTAAACAATTTGCAAATTTTTATCTGCAACTCATGTGACCAATCAGACTGTTCCAACATGTCTGAATAGGTATTTTTATGCTAGGCATGGTCCTCTTTCACATCGAAACATGTAGAATCGCTCTGAGTTATGTTCCACCAAATCGATCCCTTAAGGGTCCAAAGTGCAAAATGGCTGCAAAATTCAACATGCTATTACTTGGATAGCGTGACACTTAGAAACTTATCATCTGATCCTACAGAATCATGTTGAACCCCTCTAGAGAAACTGCTCTCAGTTCTAGCTATCTCGGAGTGGTTTTCTCGTGGCGACGAATTTTCACTTGATAGAAAAGTGTCAAATTCAAGTTGTGCAAAGTTGCAAAGTGGTCCAACTTTCACTCTACAACTCGTGTGATGAAACTATTTGCTCCAATGCATTTGAATAGGTTTTCTTACGCTAGGCATGGTCCTCTTTTTCATCGAAACACGTGGAATCCCTCTGAGCCATGTTCCACCAGATTGATCCCTTAAGGGTCCAAAATGCAAAATAGCTGCAAATTTTAGCATGATATTACTCGGATACCATGATTATTTAAAAATTATCATCTAATCCTATAGGATCGCATTGATCCCCTCTACAAAAACCTCTCTCGGTTTTGGCTATCTCAGAGTGATTTTCCCATGGTGGGGGATTTTCACTTGATGGAAAAAGCATCAAATGCAAGCAGTGCAGAGTTGCAAAGTGGTGCAACTTTCATTTTGCAACTTGTGTGACCAAGCAAACTATTACAACACATCCAAATAGGTATTTTTATGCTAGGCATGGTCCTATTTTTCATTGAAAGACATGGAATCGCTCCAAGCTATGTCCCACCAGATCGATCCCTTAACGGTCCAAAGTGCAAAATGGCTGAAAACTTTAGCATGCTATTAATTGGATACCGTTACACTTAGAAAATTCTTGTCTGACCCTATAGGATCACATTCGACCTTCTAGAAAAACCTCTCTCAGTTTCGGCTATCTCAGAGTGGTTTATCGTGGCGGCGGATTTTCACTTGATGGAAAAAGTGTCAAATTCAAGTTGTGCAACTTTTGCTCTGCAACTTGTATGACCAAAATAACTGCTCCAATGCGTATGAATAGGCATTTTTATGCTATGCATGGTCTTTTTTTGCACCGAAACACGTGGAATCGCTCTGAGCTACGTTCCATCGGATTGATCCCTTAAGGGTCCAAAGTGCAAAATGGCTGCAAACTTTAGCATGCTATTACTTGGATAGCGTGATGCTTAGAAAATTATCATTTGATCCTATAATATTGCATTGAGCCCCTCTACAAAAACCTCTCTCGGTTTTGGCTATCTCAGAGTGATTTTCCTGTGGTGGCAGATTTTTAGTTGATGCAAAAAGCATCAAATGCAAGCAGTGTAAAGTTGCAAAGTGGTGCAACTTTCGTTCTGCAACTTATGTGACCAAGAAGACTATTCCAACACATCTGAATAGGTATTTTTATGATAGGCATGGTCCTCTTTCACACCGAAACACATGGAATCACTCAGAGCTATGTTCCATCGGATCGATCCCTAAAGGGTCCA
This sequence comes from Sequoiadendron giganteum, assembly GCA_007115665.2. Classification (NCBI taxonomy): domain Eukaryota; kingdom Viridiplantae; phylum Streptophyta; class Pinopsida; order Cupressales; family Cupressaceae; genus Sequoiadendron; species Sequoiadendron giganteum. The sequence goes on along the minus strand of CM021100.1, from coordinate 481,738,818 downwards.
AAGTGCAAAATGGCTACAAATTTCAGCATGCTAGTACTTGGATACCATTACACTTAGAAACTTCTCATCTGATCCTAGAGGAAGGCATTGGGCCCCTCTATAAAATCTTCTCTTGGTTTTGGCTATCTAGGAGTGGTTTCCTCGTGGCGGCGGATTTTCACTTGATGGAAAAAGTGTCAAATTCAAGTTGTGCAAAGATGCAAAGTGGTGCAACTTTCACTTTACAACTCGTATGACCAAACTAACTGTTCCAACGCATTCAAATAGGTATTTTTATGCTATGCATTGTATTTTTTGCACTGAAACACATGGAATCGCTCCAAGCTACGTTCCACTGAGTTCATCCCTTAAGGGTCCAAAGTCCAAAATGGCTGCAAACTTCAGCATGTTATTACTCGAATATCGTGATGCTTAGAAAATTCTCATCTAATCCTATAGGATTGAGTTGAGCCCGTCTATAGAAAATTCTCTTAGTTTTGGCTATCTCAGAGTGGTTTTCCCGTGGTGGCATATTTTCACTTGATGGAAAAAGCATCAAATGCAAGCAATGCAAAGTTGCAAAGTGGTGCAACTTTTGTTCTACAACTTGTGTGACTAAGCAGACTATTCCAACACATCCAAATAGGTATGTTTATGCTAGGCATGGTCCTCTTTCACACTGAAACATGTGGAATAACTTTGAGATATGTTCCACCAGATCGATCCCTTAGGTTGGAGGAGTCTAAAGTTGCAAATTTGTAAGTTGCTTAAAGCAATGAATTTGAAATGCAATGGTTACTTGTTTTGAAAGTTGGTTTTTAGTTAGTTGAGGAAATGGCTCAGTTAGACAAGGGTGTAAGACACTATGTAAAGCCTTGAGAGGCTCGAATGGAGGTTGTTGATGAACTTTTGGAGAAGATAAGATAAGAATTATTCACACTGTTCTCTATTTTTTAATTTTTTTATACAAACTTGTTGATTCCATACTTGGTACGACCTCCAGCCTCCTATATGGTCCCAAGGCTGACATGGATTGAAAGAGGGCTAAGTTCACAAGAACCCATCTCTCATGATAATGAATGACCCACTTAGCACTCATTGCATGTAGGTGATGCTCATAGAGGTGAGGCACTAGGCCTTCCCAGGAGGTCACCCATCCCAGTACTACTCTAGCTCAAGTGCTTAACCACAGAGTTTTTTCACCAAGGTTAAGCCCACTTAGCTTGCAACCCCATTTGCAAAACTTTTAGCAAGTGTTGTGCCTTATGAAACATTCAATATAGAGCCCCTTTAGCTCATCAATTGATAAGTAGGAGGTATTTTCTACAATGTGTCAAATTGTGATATTGCTATCAAGATTCAATTGTGTAGTTTTCGAGTATAAAAGAGAATAAGAAGGGAAGATCAGGGTAATCAATTTGCAGACTTGTTTTTATTATTGAATTACCTAGTGTGGGATTGGTCTATATGACAAAAAAATTATAATATGGGAGTATGCGTTTCAAGCATATAATCCGGAAAGGACTCAAAGTTAGATGCATGAGTACAAATTATCGATTAGGAAAGGCATCCCAATTCTCAAGGCCTATATATCAATGATAGGAAGATTTATATTCAAAGCTAGCACATGATTTTAATTGATTAATTAGAAAAAACTATTATATTTATTTATCAAATTTCCATTATCAAATTAATATTTGAATTAGATTTCATATTCACAATTTATTTCATTTATAATTTGGGGACTCTATTATCTATCTTAATAATATTGGATGACAACCTTTGTCAATCCAATAAGAAATAAATCAAAAATCTATTGATCTAGAGCTCGAGTCATTACAGTGGTATTAGTGTGAATGAACCTGCTCGCCTTTGGGTATTGCAACAAATTGACTTTCCATTAGAGGCATGGAAACCGATGATAGTGGTTGGCATTCCTCAAGAAGGATGAACATCTTAAAGATATTTGCAGAAATTGGGACAATTAATCTTCTTGTGGACTTAGGGTTGCAATATTTGATCTACGACATGTTACACCATTTCTTCAGTAGGATCAAGAGCACACATAATGAAGGTGTGTTTGCAGCCATGAAAGATTATGGTTTGAACTATCCAGAAGAGTGATGTTTTATCTCAACCACCCATATCTATACCATGGTTTGTTTGGAAACAAGGATGGGTTCTCTCTTCATCGACATATACACTATTCCTCAATGTGTTCACACTAGTGTTACAAGACTTGGACTCACCTAGGACTTGACAAGCCAATTTTTGACTTGGACTCGGGCTCGAAGCCTAGACTCGACAAATAGAAAAACCTAAGAAATTCAAAGACTTTTAAGGATCTAAAACTTGTTTCATGCACCCTTTAATAAATAAACCTTAAAGACACAATAGCATCATCAAATAGAAATTAATATGATCCCATACACAAACATACATCAATCACATAAGTACAAGCATCAATGAAAGATATTTGTATTAACATAGAAATTAGCTTGAATACACGTAACTCATAACTATTGAACCATCAATTTAGAATGCAAATATGGATAGGCATCAATAAAAGATATTTGTATTAACCAAATATCCATGTAGGCATACATCAATATATGTCGATATAAGTATGAAATATATGTACAAAATACCAATATAGACTTACGAGAATGCCATATAGGCATATAATGTCAAATATGTCCAATAAAAAATATGTACAAAACTGCCATGTAGGCATACAACAAAGGACTCTGGAATCAAAATTCATTGCTCTCCATGCCCTGGAAATAAAATATTTCCCTTTCCTTTTTGCTCGGATGGTGATAGGTCTATCACTCATTTTTGTTGCGCTCATGGAGTGCTCCTGCTACTCCTCCTAGTGTTTAGTTCATGGTCAAGTTTTAGCTGTTACAATAAGAAGTAAATACATGAATATATAGAAATTACATTATAAAAAATGATATATTTGACAAAATAATCAGTTACAACCATCTCACAATCTCTCTCCATGAGGTAAATATTCTCACACCCATGCTCAGGTGTGCTCAAGCCCTGTATAAACCATACAAATAGAAATTAAACTACGTGAATCAATAATGGTTTGATTTTATCACTAACTAACATCTATAACAATAAATGTAAATGTAAATTTACTAATTTTCCTCATACCTCTTTTGTCAGATCCATCGAGGATTGTATAGCAGATGTCACAACAATATCCATTTCCCTCATCACATTCAAAGGTGTATCATCTCGCAACAATTGAAAATAAAACAACAAAATATTTAACGTAATCAATGATGTGCATATAAACTACACAAATATATTAATTACTTGATTCATTAGTTAAGCTCTGTATTCTATTACTTGCATGAAGGTTTGAGTAAATCCATTGCCACTAGGAAGTGTTCCATCAAAACCTCCAATATTAGTCTATTTAACATCCAAAATCGCATATTAAATTACCATTCGTAAAAAAATGCTATTAACATGCAATAAATTTATAATTGTTTACTAGTTACATACCCTAGCGACAGGTGTACTGGAGAAATAGGTTGGTGAGGGGCCGGTGTATCCAATTTCAACACTATGACCTTGCAATTTTATTAAAATCATAAAACATTTTTAGTTAATCTTGCATTTCAAAATCAAAATTTAATAAATTAAATTCAATGAAAACATGCACTAAATTTTACCTGACTATCAATTCCATATGCCTCATGCAAAATGTTAGTTGCCCTCTCCATCTCCATAGCTGCAGAAAAATCCTAGGTACTAGTCTCCTGAGTGTCGGTGGGGTCATATGAACAAGTAGCCCCGCAAGATTGACACACATGTGTTCGAAGGCCACCACTCGAACACTCCCCTGGATGGCACTATAGAATAGGGCTAGTATGATGGATGACACTCTGGGTCAAAGTGTTGATTGCCTACAATGTCTCTATGTCAACACTTTCCTTCATGATGGAAGGCATAATAACGTGCTCACGAGGTGGCCTAGCGAGAGCTCATCTACCTTGCCGTGTAGGATCTGGCTGTGCACCAGGTCTCTCCTGAGCTGACCCCCCACCTCTCCTCTAGAAATCCCTCATATCAAAATAATTTGGGATTTTGTTCAATATGAACTCACTGTATAGTTTCCTAAGGAAATATTGCGGGACCTCACAATTGTTGCATGGTGGGTAATCAAAGATCGTGTACCACCTATCATAAAACTAGTCCCTAATCTATTGGTGGTGGCACCAATGGATAGGAAACCTCTTTGCATTGAGGGTAAGATTTTGATTTGTGCATGGGTCAGTGAATAATGAGCATAAATCACCTTTTGTAATTTTTAAATCCTTCACATCCTTGTATGATAGTTTATTTGCATAATAATCCCTAGTCACTTACCTCCTATCTTGCCATCTAGTTATTTGTTTTCTTATTGAATCTACATTTTTTAGCATATCTTTTAATGAATTTTCTAGGGTCATTATTTCTGCAGTTGAACTATTTGGATCACTCAACCTACTGATCAATCCTCAATTCTCTTTTTGTTGTTCTCAATTTCACTCATTAAATTTTGTTGAGTGCCAGGAGGGGGTTGAGTGATTGGTGGAGGAGGTTGATGTTGTGGTTGATTTTGATCTTGAGGATTTGGTTGGTCTTCCTACTGAGGATTTTGAGGGTTTGCAGGTTGATTTGCATCTCCTAAAAATTCAAACAAATAGATATCAAATTCAACCTAAAAGTAACAAATTCAACCTAAAACTAACTAATTCAAAACAAAAACCATAGAATCCTTACCTCTCACAGCTCCTCATCGGACGTGGTGCCATGGTTGTGAAGAAATAGGGATTGTTGGTGAAGAAATTTGTTAAAATTCTCCTCCCAGAACACGAGCGTGAAATTGTGGTGGTTTTGGCCGTGACTACAAAAAAAAACCAATCAAAATCCTAATGAGAGATTTCCATTTATTTATTTATTTGAGATTTTCACTCACATTATTGGTTTGTAGTTGCCAAACCTCAGGCTCCACATAACGAGCCATAACACGAGTGCATTATAACGCGCTCACGTTATGGTTTTTCAAATATTTTTTTAGGGGGTTTCCACAGAATTGCTACCCATTTCCATGCACCTGCCCTAGTGATCCAATCATATGAAGAGTTGTTAAATATAGTTGAAGAACACAAATTTTTTTGAATATACTTGTTTAAGGAAAAAAGGAGAGCAATTACAATGTTGATATAAAGCACCTTAGCAAAAAAAATTTACCTCTACATTGACATCTGATGTCGAGTCTAACAAATTGTACCAGCCAATGAGAAATGATGATCGCCTAAATATTCATAGCCCACCCATTCTTGCAATATAGTGTGCCAATTTTGACTACCAACCAGTTGTTTCTAGGCAATTTTTTTAAAATTATATTTCTAAATATGCAGGTAAATCTAAGAAAAAATCATAAAATTATCTTGATATGTTGAAAAGACATGAAAATACAAATATAGTTGAGGATTGAAAACTTCTTGCATATCAAAAATTCATGATGAATATTCTTGTGGAGTGTGACAGCTCTAAACAAGAGACATGCCATATGTTGCACAAATTGCCTCTTCTTACTTCAAGACGACAATATGTTTGTTTAAATGTTGGAAAAAAAGCATGGTTTCATGTTAATAAAGATTATGCTGATGAATACTTGCAAAAAAATTATATTCACTGCTATATGCAAAGGCCTCTAGAGCTAGGTGGTGTATCCCTAATTGACTCATTCCACTTATATACATATTTAGAGTAGTGCAAAAAGGCCAAGTGGAAACTGAGACAACAACCTACAATTGTCCTTATTTACCTATTGTTCAAGATTGTTCTCGTTGAATACACATAAATATTTGAGACATTTTTTTGGACTGAACTTATGTTATACAAACCTTTTCAAAACATACAAATGGATATAGGTCTTGCTAAACAATAGATCATACAAAATTGGAAAGTCTTAAAAACAAATGGTTATCATCCTTAGCATGTTACTAGACTTCCACTTGCATCCATGATTGAAGAAGAAAATGATAGTGATGCTAATGATTTGAACCATCAAGCTTCTATGGATGAATATGAATGGGAAATTTTCTCTCGGCTTGGTGCAACTACCAAGTTTAGTATAAATCAGTTCTAGTTGTTGGGTAGCCAAGACTTTGATATGAACCATTCATGGAATAAAAACCATGTGCTTGAACAACTTCATAATATTTCTATGTAGTTCATCCCATCAGCTAGGGCATAGTGCGAGCAAGGTACAGTACCGTTTTTGAATGTAGATACATCATCTCATCAGCTTTCACCAAAAAAACAATTGGCTAGATTCAAATCATCCAGTCCCATCCCATGCAACCTTCTCCCAAAGGTCCTCTTCACATGATCATTCAAGGGATAGCCAACACTAGAAAATCCTTCTTGATAAATTGTATCAGACAACAAATAAACATGTCTACTACTAGATCCAATAGCTTGTTGCTCATATTGGCCCCCACAGGTGTTGCTGCGTACAACACATGCGCCTCCACAATCCATACAACCCTCTGAATTCCCATAAAGGATATGAATCCTTTGCAAGGTAAGAAATTGAAAATATTCCAAGAACAATTTAAATATATTCAATACATTTTGATAGATGAAATGAGTTTTCTAGGCCCGAAGTTACTGTTGAAAATAGATAGCCGATTGCACCAAGCATTCCATGAAAAACTAGAGGGATCCTTTTGGTGGTGTTAATATCATCCTTGTTGGTGATCTTTCCTAGTTACCACCTATCATGGATACCCCTATTTATGTTTCGTGCTCATCGTCTCTAGCCTTATGGAATACTTTCACAGTCTCGGTCACATTGGACACTATTTGTCACCAAAAAGGAGATAGCCCTTCCTAACAAATGTTTTAGGAAATCCTTCTCCATATAATAAATAGTGAGGATCTCCACAATGACTAGGAAGAGCTTATAAAACAAACAAAAAAAATGCTCTCATCCATAGAAAGAGAACAATTTGATGTTGTAACACATTTTTTTGCTACAAATGACCTAGTTGTATTCCACAACAAAAATAAAAAATAAAAAATAAACCTACACATAGCCATTAAGATTGCTCAAGTAGAAAAATAAAAATTTGATCATGGAGATGATGACCAACTTCTCTCAAAACTACTACTTTATGTTGGTGAACAAGTGATGCTCACAACAAATTTGTAGATTCAAGTTGGCCTAGTCAATGGATCCCTTGGTCTTGTTATAGCTATTGTGTACAATGCACATTGTAAACGGCCAGATCCACCTAACTATGTTGTTGTTTAGTTCCAAAATTAAATTGGCCCACCATGAGACCCAAAAAACTTGAGAGACATCCCCATCCTAGCTATAACTCGGGGTAGCCAAACACAAATCCCACTCACCATGGCATGGGGAATCACAATACATAAAGCACAAGGCTTAACATTAGATAGAGCAACGATAAACATAAGCAACAAAGAGAGGCAAGGGTTGAATTTTTTTACTATCTCTCATGTTAAGTCAATTGAAAGACTTTGCATTGATCCAACATTCTCATTTGAGAGATACTCCAGACTTAGCAACAACAAATACACTGTTTGATGCTATAGCGAAGAGACATGTTCAGAACAACTCTAACCCCTACCAGATGCTTCTACCCCAACCTCATCCTTTAGCCTGTAGGAAAAAAGGGCTCTGAAACAATTTCTCTTGCATTTGGTGCAGACTTTATACCATCCTCTCTTCAAGGGTTTCTAAGTTAAATATTATAGAAGAATACCATGTAATAATCTGTTAAAAATGGGTATAATGGAAAAGATGCACAAAGATACTAGGAAACAATAAGTAGAGGCCAAAACTTGTACAACCCAGTGCCATCTTTTGATCATTTCATTCTATTAAAGTATATATTCAACTATTCCACAAAATTTTCCATCAATATTCTATTGTATTTCACTAATTGGTTTTAAATTATGCACCTATGCTTTGTTTCCCAGTTTCTATACCTATATAATCTATGTTTGACTACCACAGTAAATTTCCCCCATTTATTCAATGATTTGCATCCATTTTAGTTTTATACATTAAAGATAATTTTCTTGTTGTTTACTATCTTGTGTACCTTCAGCAATACATATTTTGTTAAATTTAGTATGCAAATATGCACCCATAAATATTAATCTACTGACTTCTTGTTTCAAAATTTAGTTGTGTCATACTTTTCGTAAATGGTATCTAGAAGAATACACTCTTCTATATATTCGACCTATCCATGATGTCAATTCTTTATCAGCATACTTCCAATTCTCTTTTAATCACTTTTTACATCCAGTACTCTAAACATACAATTGCAGTTGTTACAAATTGATACATATGTAGATCCAAACAACTTCAATTGTTAGAGATGCATAGAGATTGCAACCAACAATAAGTAGAGCCCAAATGTTCTATAAGTCAATAATGTGTTTTGAACATTCTAATATATTAAACTATATATGCACATACTCTAAAAACATTCTCAAAAAAATTGTTTTCCATTTGACTAATAAAATTAAATTTCTGCAACCATGTTGTGTTTTCTGTTTTGTCTACTTATATACCGTCAGTTTTGACATTTGTCTTTCATGATTTTCTTCCAAATATTTTTTTGTATTCTTGCTAGCTTTTCTATTAGCTTTATTTGATTCAAATAGCTACAAATGTTGATCTACAAATTTTAGTTTTCCATCATTTCACTATTTCACTCTCCCTATATATTGCATTCAGAAATATATAGTCTTGTCTACATTTCTTTTTTCCCCTTGTATATGGTAAAACTCCATGATATTTGCAACGGGTTCCTCGGGCCTATTTGCAATGAACATGGAGCTTGTTTCCTGCATGGTTTGGTGGGCGTGAAACTGGTTGCCTAGTTGAATGGAAACAAAATGGTGGATTTTCACTCTTGTGGTAGTTGGAACATCTTGTCATTGTTGCTCGATGCCACAGAAGGGAGTACATGTATTATTCATTCTTCTAGTACGAGGACGACTATTTTTTTGCTTTTATTGTGAAATGCCACACCTTGGTGTTGGTTTCATAGCAAGTTACTGAACAAGGCTGCCATCCACCTCAATTAGATACAAGATTGCAGAGCTTCCCAACTGCTCCACTCCACAATTAACAGTGTTTTGGCTACTACTCTTGCTGTAAGTCATTTTGCATTCTCTTTTCGTTGTTCCATACACATCTAACCACAAGCATATATTTTAATATATTTAAATAAAAAAATTCTTGCAATAATATCATGTTCATCTCAATGTAAACATAGATGAAGAATGAGATATGAATCTCATGTGTTAGAAAATTCGTACCTGAAAGACAATTATATATGTAAGAGTAAACAAGGTTTGTTTTATATATTTTTATTTCTGTGAGTTATACATTCAACTCTTTTCTTCCTCCATGGCTACATAGCCTCCTTATATTTGTTTCTATATATCCATTCATGCATGAACTCTTACATGCACTTCACTATAATAAATATAGTCTATTGTACACATTACCATTTTCCATGTTCGTATACTTGTGTTTCCAACCAATCTAAAAAAATATCTACATGCACTGAGAAATTCTAGCAACAACTACTCTAATGGTAACCCTAGTGGAAAGTTTAAATAGATACTCAATAAGTAAATGCCAAGTCTCACACACATTGCTTGTTTTCTATTAATATGCTTCATTATATTATCTTTATCTCTTCTCTTTGAAGCTACCTGTAATAAGGTCTTTATTGTCATAGTTTACTTGTTATGCTCTTCATCAAAGATAAGATTGATCTGTACCTTTTGACTTCTTTCTATTTTCCTTTGACCCATGTATGCTCCCTAGCGCCTGGCTATTCTTCGGTGTTATCTTTGTTCATACTTAGTGCTATATGTATTTTGGACAGCATAAACTTTGTATAAGAAAGTCTCCATATCTATGGTTTATAGCTTCTACTCTCCATATATTAAACATTCATTTAAAATCTATTTTACAAGATCTACTATTTGAGAGATTCTAAAATAGTTTTTACAAAAACACTTGAGAATCATAGGTAAGTGATAGATGGTCCAAAAACTGACATCAAATACAACCTTAACATAGGTAGAAAAGAATACACATTCCAAAAAAATTGAGAAAAGGAGAATGTTTCTTGTCGATATTCCATTTACGTGTGATTATAAAGTCTTATTCCAATACATCTTACAACTGTGATGGAGACCGGTTGTCTTGTACCAATATGTTTTATGATACTCTTTTTCCCTAAAATGTTTCAAGCTCCTTCTAACAAACTCTCAATTGTCATGATTCTTTTGTTTGGATGGAACATGTTATATGTGTTCTATCAATATGTTCCATGATATTTATTTCCTCTTATCTATTTGAAGTCCCCCATGACAAATTGTTCTTCATGGTACTCTTCTTTCCAGATCCCCATAACAAACTGTTCATTCTCGTAGTTTACCTCTTCTATGCTGCATATTTTGAAATTCTATTTGATATGGTTTTTCTTTATAATATTTAGTACCAAATAAGTGTCATTCTAATACCTGTTGTATAAGTGGAAAGACACTTAGTAATCATACGAAAAGAATAGAATGTTAGAAACTCACATTAAATAGACTTTAACAAAATTGAGAATATAATAGCTGACCAACAATAATGAAGAGTTTCTTATAGGCAAGTGGATATTGATGCAACACAAGGAATCTCTATAACAACCAGCTCCTCAATTCAAAATTCAAGCTACATAATTTGGCACTGAATATTATACAAAACAAAGGAATTGTAAAAGGACTATTAGAAAAACACTTAAGAATCATAGGTAAATAGCACATGATCAAAAACCCACATTAAACATATTAATACAAGATAACCAGTTTATGTAAGAGCTGAGTTGTCAATTCAAAATTTGAGCTACGTTCTTTGGCAGTCAACCCACATTAAATGGAAGTTGTAAAGCCAATGGGATGCAATATGCTGTACAAAATGCATATAACACCACAAACTTAATTGAAGATTCGAGGTGCATTACATGCAACTAAATATTACAGGTGAATAGAGAAATTGTAAAAGAGCTATTAGAATAACACTTAACAGTGACTAAACTATTGTTATGTCCAAAATGTTTATGTTTTCATGCTAACACTCCGCATATATATAAATGTATATATATATATATGCTATTACTCGTAGGTTAATCTACAATTGCTCCTATGTTAATTGGTATAACACCAAAGGTGCACACAAATAACTACAAACAATAAACAAAGGGTGAGAAAATCACTAGCCCTAACCATATTTTATGATGAGGAAAAGAAGATATAACTCTAATTTCTACATCCATACAGAGGCATAATCTCTTTCAAGTCTCGAAAATGGGTATAACGTCAAAGATACAAACATATAACAAGGAATAATAAAAAAAGAGAAAAGGAAATGAACAATAAATTGATCACTCTAACACCTCTTATACAATTTCTCTACTTGTCTTCAATATTTATTGCTAGAGAATGTACCTTGAATCTTCTATCAATATGTTTCATGATATTCATTTTTCCTCATCTATTTCAACTATAGAGACATCCAAAAATCTTCATTCTACACATTGTAAAGACTATTTAATGACTAAAAAGGTCCATATAGATGCACAAAGATAACTAAAACAATAAACCAAGGGCAAAAAAAATACAACAATATCTTCTTTTAACTGCAATTTGTCCATCCAAAACAGACATATAATCTATTTAAAGTCTACAAAATGGGTGTAATTCCAAAGATAGAAACATATAACAAGAAAAAATGAACAATAAATTGATCATTTATGCAAAATACCTATGAAAAATGACTTTATTTGCATTCCATTGCTAAGATGTGTATGCAAAAAAAAGTTTGTGAAACATGCGCACATGTAACAACCAATTGCTAGAAAGGCAAAAAAAATAGCCATGTACGAAATGAGAACCAAGAAAAAGGTGACATTTTTCACAATAGTATTATGTGGAATGAATGCCACAATGGCTCTTTCAACAATGCAACTTAATCAATATATTTTCTTGTACATTTTGAAGCACATCTTTGTTCAAACCCTGTAATGAGAATTCAACCAAAAATAATATATGTGCATGTATGTATATGTGTATATATTTATATATATATGTATATGTATATGTATGTATATGTATATGTATATATAAATGTCTAACCTCTTTCATTGTAGATCTATATTATTTTATTTATAATGTTGCACTGATACAATAGGCTTCCAAAAAAAATAGTGCACTCTACATTGTCTATTTAAAATTGTTTAATGCTCCAACACAATCCAATGATGCTCGTGCTTCTTGAACACTATCAACAATACATGTAAGAATACCACTTTTCCATTATCAATAGATAGATTCAATGAACTAATTGTAAATATTATTGATTATTTCAAGTTTTAGATTCTTTATATTGATTTTACCCATATACTTGCTGATTTTTTATGCTTCCTTCCTAATTTTTCTTGCCCATCCACTGACATACCCCTCTTTTCTATTTGTGGGTACTAGGCTATCGCATCCAAAAGTATCCCAGAATCATGATGCTTATTTCTTACAAATTTGTTGCATCGAAAAAAAATAATTTAATATGACGGATCATATATGAAAATATTACATTTTCCTCAACTTTGATATTGTGACATGTATAATGGAACTCCACAAAATTTCTTGTGGACGTTTCATACTTTTCTTGCTTAGGGGTTTGGCAAGAGTCCCTGGGGCTCCATGATGCCAATATGGTAGGGTGGATAATGAGCGTGGGTTTTGTATTTTGGCTTTTAACGTTGTATATTTGTTCTTACATAGATTATTGCCAATTAATGTAGTTTGAGATTAGAATTCAAAATCCTTATATTTGGTTTTTTACAATTTACCTTCTTGTCTATAGTCATTATTGTCAAATAATGTAGTTTGAATTTAGAATTGAGAAGCTAGTTATCACATACATTCTTTGCCTTGTATCAATATGTGTCATTTTATTTTTTTCACCTCATATCTTTCAAGCTCATTATTAAAGTGTTTATTTCTATGAGGCCTACTATTCAATACACCCCATTTGACTACATTTTTTATTTGAACCTGTACTTTATGTGTTTTAGACTATTTTGGGATGGTCATGGACATTGGATTTTATGATGGTTTCTTGTTATGATGCTTATGAGGATTATATGCATGTGATGTTTTTCTTATTGATACGTTCATGTTTGTCTGATCATCATGGTAGGAATGGATAACTGGTTATGATATATATAATTGATAAGATGTTAAATTGAATTAGGTGAACATGAGACTCCTTTATAATGTCATGACTTGATATGAATTGATAAAATATGTTGTTGCTAGATATAACAATAATTATGGATGTTGAACTTATTGATGCAAGAATTGATTGTTACTTATATGTATATTATATCTTTGATTTAATTGTGGATTATCTCACATTCGATATATTGACAAATGTAAGTTGAGTTTGTAGGTACACGCCCATGGCCAATGGGATTGGAGGTAACCAAGGGTAACCAATTTTGTTAGCCAAGTGAAGCCCACTATGGTCCATTTGGAGAATGGACCATAGCCTTTGTGTTGTATTTTGTTTTGTGATTAAAAAATTAAGTGTTGAATCTTGTGACTATGCTTTTAAAGTCAACTAAACTTTTGATGAAGGTTTTGGGGCATTTTGGAAATTCTTTTATTATGTTTGAATTTCAATTTACTTTTGATGGTTTAAAAATGTTGAATTAATTCTTAGAATGGGTTAATTGACCCTAATTTAACCCCTAGGATGGTTACCTATGGGTTAGGGGTCAAATCAAGCCCATAACTTTTGAAAATTGCAAGTTGTGACCATTCTTAATTAGTCATTAAGAATGGTGACGGATTTTGGGGATGGGATTGGAGTGTTGGCTCTAAAATCTCATTTATGAGATTTGAAGGCCTTTGTTGAGTGTTAAACACTCTTTGGCCTTTCACTCCCCCAAGAGTTATCACACACATGTGTGAGAACTTGTGGGGAGATGTGTCCATAGGAGTGAATAGGAGATGGACATATGTCACTCTCTCCTCCAAGAGTTTCCAACCCTTGAATACTATTTCTATTTTTTGGAAAGCTAAAAGAAGGGTTCCTTTTCTTTGGGGAGATTTTAGTATTTTGCTTGATTTGGAGAAAATATGAAGGAGTTGGGAAGCTCTTCTTCAACTTGATGTTTCGAACCTTGTACAAAAAGGTTGGTTTCAAATCCTTCTTTTTGATTCATGTAATGGTTATTTGAATGCTTATTATTCTTTTTGAATGCTTTCTTGTATGTTGGGTGTTGTGTTTTTGTGGGATGGGTGTTGGATTAGCTCCTCTTCAAGGAGGGTGAGAAATGCATGTGTGGGATAGGGAAAGGTAGCACCTTCTTGGGATTTTTCTTATCACTTTGGAAAAATGGATCTAGCGTATGAGTACCCATTAAAATGTTGGGGTTGTGGATAGGGTCTGAGTACCCACTAAAATGATGGAGGTTTTTGGATGGTTGGATTGGTGATATATGGTATAAGGGTGTGAAGGAAGAATGGAGATGAAGCCCCAATATATTTTGTTGAGTGGATATGAATATTTATAAAACCCCAAGATTGAGTGCACCTTGTCTCTCCCTTAAGAAATCCATGAGTGGACTTTCTATGTGTGTTTTGAAAGCCTTGGGAAAAAGGGTTTTGTATATTACACATGTATTTCTCCTTGTTGGTTATTGTTTGGAAATTTTTTGTGATGTGTGTACCTAATATCTTGATTACCTCCTAGCTCGGAGGATGGTTGGTTTTCCAACCCAAGGTTGGGAGGTGAGCATTCCCTATTGGCCATGAAAGAAAATTGCACTATGTGAATACTTGGAGGTTGAAAGAATTTGCTATGTTGGAGGACTTGTTGCGATGCTTGTACTTTTGTTTAAATTTATTGTGAAAGCTATATATGAGCAATGGAAAACATGTTGCATGTTAAAGGAAAACTATGAGTAAATCTGTAATGAAAATGCAATGTCTGACAGTTCTGTTTGGAAGTTGTAAAAGTTATATCACTGTTGTACATTTCATTGAGACTATGCTATGCAAATATTATGGAGATTAAAGTTCTTATCTGTTTGAAATATGCCAAGATAAATCTTATAGATTGTTGTTTGAAAAAGAATGACTGCCTGTATGTAAAATAAAATATGAAAATAAATAAATAAACATTTATGCTCAAGATACACTATTATTAGTAGAGTTGAATATGTGCAACCTAGTGGTTAAAAGGATACTCTATCTTAAACTAGTTGCTTGACTGTTACGAATAATGGATAGGCGTATTAATTTGTGAAATATTTGTGAAAATCTGTACTAGTACATATTAGACTAGCAATGAAAGTATAGTATTCTGGGTTTAGGAAAATACTGAAGTAAAGGTCTGGCATATGTTTAGTCTAGAATGATGCATTTGATTGAAATTAATGGAATCTTGTAGCTTCCTTCTACTGCTAAATGAAATAAATTATCTGTGTGTGAGAGAAGGTTGGGACTCATCGTTTATGTTACCTTATTGCTCGTAAGTTTGTTTAAGTTTATTTCAGAATTGAAATGACGATAATGGAGGGCTACTTTGTTAGATAGAGTGATAGACTTGTTTGGGCCTATTTATTTGTATTAAATATTCCCTGAGAACTCTTTGACTATAGATTTAGTTGTGTAAAAAAAAAGAGTTTTGTGTGCAAAAAAAAATCATTAAAAATGTCGTCCCTTGAGCTATTTTATTTCCAGACCTGCACAGAAAACCATGAAAAATTATTATACAATGTCTAGTGTCTGTTCAAACAAGAATAGGGGTTTGTTTAATGCTGTAACCTTGAATGTAATAGAATCCTTGTTTTGAAAAAAAAAACTATTAAATAAAGTTTTACCATGATCGATAGTAGGGAGCTGCATTCCCCTATGCTACGTTAGAGAGGCGTGTCCTCCCTGTGAGAGTCGTGACCCCTCTGAGAAGGCGCGGCCTCCCCAGGGCAGGCCACCCCATGAATCTTCTTCCTTCCTTACTCAAAGTTTGAAATGCTTTTAATAACTGTAATCAAACAAATAAATTAGGAAAATAAAACTAGAGTGTACACCTGCTATCTCCCTTAGCGTCCCTTGCCAGCTTGAGCATGTCACTGCCAAAATCAGCCAACAATAAAGGTGGCTATGTCATTAAAGAAAACTATTCGGCTGAGCAAATCAAGAAAATTAAATCACCGAGCTGGTAATACCCTTTCCAGTGACATTGTGTCATAGTAGAAGGCTTATAATAAACTTTAGGCAATCGCTAGAGTGCCGAGATTGACGGATCTTAGAGCAGAATCACTGTTCCCAAAGGAAAACATAAATAATTAAGATAGAAACCATTATCATAGAAACAGTATTTTAATGATATCGAATTTGGTACGTTAGCATTATGAGCAGAAAATAAAATAAATAACGAAATTAATGCTTGCTGCCATAGACCAAAGTATTCAAGTAAAAACTTTGAATGACGGTGGCAGCAACCTGCACTATTTGCTTTAGGGCAGCACCTATTGGCGATTAAGTTACCATTGAGCATGTTGTCGCCAACACCTAAACCATAATACCGGATGTAACCACAATATTATAGTGTAAATTAATAGTTGTTTCGTCAATTCGATCCTTGCTCGATTCGCAATAGCATAATAATGTATTTAGAATATTAGAGTGAATTATCCTGTTTGTTGTAAATGTAAAATCATCATTGTTACACATTATTGTTCTAGCGGATATCAGTGGCAAGATAGACTACCAGTGTAGTGCAATAATATCCATGTCAGGGGTTATCTCATCTTTCTCTAAGTGAGTCCTTTCCCATTCAATTTTCTTGGTAGTGATAATAATGGTTAGTTGCTAATCCAAGGTTGTGGTGTGACAAATGATCTCGTCATTAACCGGTCTCTGACATTGGTAGTTAGCCAGCCTTGTGAGTAAATGTATATTCCACTTATTTCCTATCGATAGAATAGTGAATAAGATAATAGATTTCCAAATCTAAAATCGTAGTGTCATTGATCTTTTAAATACGGGTATAAAAAAAATACTTTACCGAATGGAAAAAAACGTCTCTAACAATAATGTCCTTATAAAAGAAGAATGAATAAGATATAAAGACAAGAATACTGCAGGAATAGTTACCTAATCAAGCTTAAGAAGGGAATTCCTTTCTTTTAATGCGTGCAATAAAAGTGCCTTACTGTTGGTTATGCGTGCCACGTGTGCTTTATGGTAGTTATAACGGTTCTCCCACAATTTTAGTAGTGAGGTTTTGAAAAAAAAAAAAACCAACACAATTTTCCTCACCTTTACTCATAATTCCCAACCCTACGATTTAGGAGGTGCTCACGTATTCCTATGTTTAAGGATTCCTCTATTCTATTCCCACTATCTAATAAAAGAAAAAGAGTCACCGTGGTAGCTTCTAGATAATTAGTCCCTGAAATAAAGTAAAGGGAATATATTTCCATATTCTCAAGAAGATACCATTAAACTAGATTTAATATCACTAATATTCTTTAGATTATCTTCTTGTACTTTATTAATATCATGAATATAAATAGGAATAGAATAATTATTTGTATATGATTCCTTTTATTCTTATAATTCTCTTTAATTTACTTTTAGAGTAAATTATATAAGAATAAATAAACAATCAAATAAATAATAGTTAATTATAAATAAATTGATATATAATAATATATCATGGTAACACTAAATAAACGATTTTTTTGATATATTGCTAATACTTATTATTTGTATTAATATAAAATAATATTAATATTTTTAAGGTTGAAGTATCAATAACATTGTTACTATTTCAATTAGTATTGACATCTCTTTAGAGAAGTATCATAACATTAGTATTAATGTGCATTTTAATATTAACGTTTCCTAAAAATAATGTCATTAATATTATCATTGTCGTGATTCAATAATAACCCCACTAAGGATAAATTATAGTAATTTATTAATGTCAATTTGTATTAACATTATTTTCAAATTTGGTATCATTAGATTCAAAAATGGATAAAAAGAATAATGACAAATGTTACTAATGTGAATAACCACTATACCAACCCTACCTTGTGAACGTGGAAAATTAAAAGCTAGGTAAATCTAATATGGCATATCTTTCACTAACAAGTCCATCTATAGAATCCTTTTTTAGCCTAAGTTTTAGAGTCTACCAATTATGGAGTGAGGGTGCACGCGATAGACTCTGCGCACCCGACAATGTTTAATCCTCCCCTTTCCACTATCAGCGACATGTTGACGGTGATGTTGTACGAGCAATGTTCCTTGATGCATGTAGTATTCAACCATGTATGTACATGGTTATGGTTTGTTAGTGTTTTAGCTAGCACTTTGTAGCTTTGTTTAAAAAAATAAATTGATAGTTGTGTTTTTTCCCTTTGTGCAAATTTAGGGCATTACAATTTTCGTGGTTTAGTTGTTGTGAATTCCCAAAATTTCTTATACTATTAGAAACTACAATCATGGTGTTGATATGTGCCTTGGCTTTGGAAAAACATAGTTTCTAACAACATATTTGTTATATCATGGGAAGTTCTACGCACGAACTTGAGAATTTCATCTTGTCACCTCTAAACAAAGTATATCTTTTATTCATTTATCATAACAATCCAAAAAAAATTGTATTGCATCTTCACACTCTTCTTCTCATGAGGTTTTTTTATTTATTTTTGATCGAATATGGTGTCATTGATTCTTCAATTCCACTATGAAGTAATTCATTAATAATTAATATTTGTATTTCCAATTTCCTTGTAATTGACTACTTTTCAATATTTTATACTTCTCTCCATTTTATTTTACTACTAGTAACCCAAAAAACACATGCATACTAAAACTTTAAATTAAAAATTTCTGCACTAAATAGTAATTATATAAAGTATCGAATATTAAAAAAAAATTCCTTCATAAATATGTGATACCCAAAGTTATCAACTACCTTTGTTAAACAATATTTTTTTAATGTAGTATTAGTAATTAAAGCCATGGGTAATAACTCTTTAAAAAAAATCCTTGTATTTGTATGCATATGTATCTTAAGATAATTAAATAATAATAAATTAATTCATTGAATAACCTATACAAAAAGCTAAAATGTACATGTGCATCAAGGGCTGATAAGTATAAAACTAAAAAAGAGATTAAATTATCTCATACCTTAAATTTTGACGCGAAATTATTATTGTGAGTAAAAAAAAATTATTGATCATTAGTTGTTTAAAACTATAATTAGTGGATAGATTGTAACTAATTAGATTCATTGAAAATGGCCTGCAGTCTTAATTTACATTTACATCAGTCAATTTTTATCTACTAGTTTTTAATGTGGAGATGCACAAATTGCTCTCTCCTATTTGTCAAAAGGTTCATAATCTCCTTCCCATAGCCAATGAGATATGAATGACCCTCACGTTTCTTTCTATTGACTAATTAACACATATTTCATTCCTGACTCAATCAAGTAATTATAAAAATTGTCACTTTTTCATAATTCAAATCCCGCTCCACACAAAAAAATGTACCTCCTTCTCACCCACTCCATAGCCTTTTGTGGTGCAACCATATTGGTTGATTGTTGCATCCCTGTGCATGCAACTACTAGTATGTGTGTGTGTGTGTGTGCGTGCATGTACATATATACATGTGTGTATATATATATATATATGTCTATTTATAGATGTTCATATGTTCATATATCAACATTTAAATGAAAATGAACTTTTATTTTATTTCCAATATCAATATTTAAATGAAGTGGCTTTTCTTATCCTTTAGATAAGCTTTTCTGAAATTCATACATTCATTTATGTGCTATGTCATGCTATCATTTCTTTTAAATTCTCAAAACATAAGATCAAGATAGACAATTAAATAAAAATTCACATGTATTTCATTCCACAAGTATATCTTTTCAATTATCAAATCATTTCAAGTCAAATTAATGTAATTCTCCTATATGAATTTCAAATGTAGTTATCAAGTCATTTTTGTGGTGTGACTACCCAGATTCCATCAAGCTTACTGTTCGATCTGGATAAATGATCCTACTTCAACCATGTTCACATCCTTCAACCTAGCATCCTGTAATTGAACACACTTGCACTTACACAATTCATCAGGAACATTCAACCATGATAAGATGTATGGTAGATCAAAAGATCACATAGTCAACAACAATCAACTTCTTTTAAACTTTTCAAAAATATCAAAATTTTCATTCAAGATATTGAATTTCCTATATAATTGTAGACATGCAAAATTAACATTATTGATTAACATCATATTTGATCATTTTCTTCCTAATTAATTAAATCAAATTAATTAATTAACCTCCTAAAGTCTCTTCATTTAGTTAAATCAAATTTATTTAATTAAATGACTAATATTCATTATCTCATCTCATTTTGATTTATCTTAAGCCACAAGTCTAAGTCAAAATGTCACAATCAACTAATCACTAGCTTAATTAATCAAATCTGTGATTAATGGTAAGCCTAACCCACGTCCCATCCTCTAGCTTTTCCCACTTGCACAATAAATCATTTAGTTTGATTTATTAAAAGTTATATTTTTCTCACAAAGCATATTCCCTAGTAATATGCCCTCATTAACTCCCCTTGTTTGAATTTTTTGTCCAAACAAATTTCCACCCAAATTCCTCAACCATATCCATTTAATGCCATTTTCAAATTTCAAATGGGCACATTGGCCAACACTTGCACAATAATGGCCCATTCACAAAGTGACAAGTGACTTCTTCCTATTGGTTGAGGATTAGTCCCACATTCCTCAACCTTGCCTCTTCTCTCTTCAATCTCACCTATAAATCCAAGGGGTTTTCTCCTTCATTTGCATCTACAATTGGAGCATTCTAACTATAGGAAAGTTGAGTTCATTTTGCATCTCTTTGTCTATCATCTTCATTCAAGCTTATCAAGAATTGGGAAAGTGCTACTTCACATACCAAAGGTGCACCAATCCAATATGGGATAGTAATGATTCATGCTTTTGCATTGTTTTCATTAGTTTCATTGTTTAACATGATTCTATATTTCATAGGGATGTTGAGTTTGTTGATTTAAACTAACTTATGCTAACAACATGATAAGCTTGAATGAAGATGATCAACAAAGAGATACAAAATGAACTCAAGTTGCCTATAGTGAGAATGCTCCAATTGTAGATGCAAATGAAGGAGAAAACCCTTGGATTTATAGGCAAGATTGAAGAGAGAATAGGCAAGGTTGAGGAATGTGGGACTAATCCTCAACCAATAGGAAGAAGCCACTTGTCACTTTGTGAATGGGCCATGATTGTGCAAGTTTTGGCCAATGTAAACATTTGAAATTTGAAAATGGAATTAAATGAATATGGTTAAGGGATCTGGGGGGAAATTTGTTTGGACAAAAAAGTCAACCAAGGGGAGTTAATGAGGGAATATTCCTAGGGAATATGATTTTTGAGGAAAATTGAGCTATTAATAAATCAAACTAAATGATTCATTGTGCAAGAGGGAAAAGCTAGAGGATGGGACATGGGTTAGGCTTAGCATTAATCGAGGATTTGATTAATTAAGCTAGTGATTAGTTGATTGTGACATTTTGACTCAGACTTGTGGGTTAAGATAAATCAAAAAGAGATGAGAAAAATATTTATTAGTCATTTAATTAAATACATTTGATTTAACTAAATGAAGACACTTTAGGAGGTTAATTAATTAATTTGATTTAATTAATTAAGAAGAAAATGATCAAATATGATAATCAATAATGTTATTTTTTCATGTCTACATTTTACCCCTCTTTGAAGAAATTTACTTGTTCCATTGGTTCAAAGAATGATGTCGCTGACATCGAAATTAAAAAAATTCTGGTTTTTTTGGATGCCCCAGTAGAAATAAGTATGTTAGTACATTTCCCCCTCGAGAGATCGAGCGAAAGGTTCAATTTGAGGTCAATCTCGAAACAAAGAGATTCAAAATGGATGTATGGATGTCTATGACTAACTGATCTATATGATAGTGATGATGTAAATAAGATATTTTTAAGATGCTTAGAATAAGAAATCTATATTATCCTAAACAACTTAGATGATGTAAATGAGATGTTTGGAAGATGCTTAGAATAAAAAATCTATATTATCCTAAGCAACTTAGATGATTATGCAATGCATGTGAGATGGATGATGTTGTCCTATGATGATATGATGTAATTATGCAAGATGAGAGTGCGGATTCAAGATGGATACATTGTTAGTGTGAAAGAGGATAGAAGAGTGAGAGGGATCAACCCTTAAATCCAAGAAGATGTAGAAGTCCAACAAGTCCCCTAGTCATCGAGACTTTATTGGATATGATGATGAATGATGATGATGTATTGCTTAGGCAAGGATGGGAGAGATAAATAGCATACCCTTCTTATGTTTGATAACACACATAGGTGCGATGCATCAAGGTATTAAGATCCGGGATGACGTTGCAACTAGTGTGATGGACTTCGACTCCTTAAACAAATAGGAGTACTCTTGTTCACACTTGGCAAATGATTCCTTATTCGGAATGCAGTTAAATATTCTAGTCATCTCAGACGAAAACATAAAAAGGCAAGCCTTCTTATGTGGTCAACAAGATACCTAAAACATCTTCCCTACAAGCTAAAGAAAGCACACATGACAAAGTTATTTAACAAGGACATCCAACAAGCACAACAGATAAAAAGATAATGATCATTGCCCCATTTATTTCTCTCTAAATTTTTTTATTTATACATCATCAAGAGGTCCTTGGAATGAGCATAAAATAAGATAATTCTAAAAGACCAAGATAAAGTAAACAAACAAGCTAATGTTCTTCATATCGCTAGCCAAATACTAAACTACGGTGATACCTGATGTTGATGTCCATCGTAGGAAGGTCACATTCCTAGGACATGTTGTGATTAGGTTTTTGACGAGATTGATTGGATGATAAGCTATTGATACTCTGAGTTGATCAATTTGCTGACTCACTGATGTAGACTTGAGACTTTGATGATTAGGTGTTCACTTTTGAACCTGGTAGACTTGCTTTTGATTTCCTTACCAAAAGATGAAGGTGATGCTTGATTTATTATGAATGGTGATTATCGCGGGTGAAAGCGAGGTGAGATAGATGCACCATTTTGGTTTTTTTTCAAATTTTTGGATTTTTTGATGTTTTTTGAATGTTTTTGAGGTTGTTTTGATTTTTGGATTTTTGAGATTTTATGAATGTTTTTAGATTTTGTGTCCCGAGGGCCAATTGAGGATGGCCTTGTCTACATTTAAGCTCAGATACGACGTAGTTCAGATGACAACATAATTGATTGATGAAAAGATGGATGGGAAAACATATTTCCATTGTGACAGATGCATAAAGGATTGAGCTAAAGTGTGAAATAGGTAGGAAAACAGATTGCCATTGCGACGAATTCCTAAAGGACTGACCTTAAATGTCTCTGGGGATGATCAAAGATCAACCTTTCCTATGTTCAAGCTCAAAGATGACGTAGTTTGGTTGACATGTTTTTGACTTTTTTTTACTTTTTGAGATGTTTTTGGATTTTGAATGATTTGGATGTTTTTTGGATTTTTTTATGTTTTTGATTTTTTTTTTATTTTTTTGATTTTTTTGAATGTTTTTGAATTTTCACATGATTTTGATGATTTGGATATGGATACGTGATGATATCAGTGCTTTGTTTTTGGATTTTGTTTAAAACGAAGCTTAATGTTGATCAATTGGATTGATGGATTGATAGTTTGACTAAGTGTGTTGAGTCAAACAAAATGATAATGCAGTTGTAAGCTCTAGAAAGTTGTGTTATCCTAGAGTAAACTTGTACAAAAGAGTATGGTTTGACTAAGTGTGTTAAGTCAAAAAGGGTGATAATTGATTGGATTTGATTGATCAAGATTGATAAAGTTTGACTTGGAACAAAATTTTTTTGATAATTTGATGTGACGCTGACATGCAAGTTAGATGTGACTGATATTGATTGTTCAGATTGATGTTCGATGAAAGATAAAGCTTGATAAGGAACGTCTTCCTATCAAAATATGTTATGGGCTAGTGATTTGGATTTTTGGCTCACAAATTCTTTGACCAATCTAATTTTACGTCTGCCAATGTTCAGATCACCAAATAAGTTGAAGGATATAGATCAAGATTTATTCTCAAAGCAAGATGCAAATATCTTCCCCCAGTGTCTAGCAATGTTTAAACGACCATGGGTGAATTCTTGGAAGAATGGATATGAATTATCTTGCAATAAGATAAGGGTGTTCAAAATAATGTTGGGATAATGCTTCAAGTATCAGATAACATTGGGTAGGATGGGACCAATGAAAATGACCCATGCCAAGATGCTTACCATAAGTGAGCATAGAGTGTGCACCAAACCTTCATCAAGATCAAGATAAGGTGGATAGATGACAATGGGTTGGATAAATGGTTCATGGATGAACAAATGATATGGCTGAGATATTTGCTTTATTATGGATGCAATAAGATGCTTTCAACTGAACTAGCACATGTAGATGCTCGATTCTACACATGATGCATATTCGTTAGGTTTTCATCATGGTACCTATCCAAAGTCCCACCGAAGTGGTTTTCACTAGAGGACGATTTTCTTCTTTACTATTTATTTTAATCTTTTTTAAAAAAAAAATTGGATTTTTATATTTTTTGATATTTTTTGTATTTTTTGAAATATTTCAAGTTGACGTTGAATCACCTTGTACTACTGCCATTGATGATTTTTTCATAATGTGCCATTGATATCCTGCTTGAAGAAGCTGGTTTGCTAAGATACGTGCACTTGAATGCAACTTTTGAGATTCCTGATCTGCTTTTTTTGACACCAGAGTTAACTTTGTCTTTGTGCACCCATCGCAATAGAGTGCCTTCTGAATCCTTATGATGAAGGGTCGTTGCCAACACATGGTCAATGTGAGAATTGGGTATCACACGTGGAGGCATGGATGGAGTGTGTTTAGGAATAAAAGATGGATTGGTTGACAGTTTGGAACCTTTGACTCTCCAAAATTGGGAAGATGAGCAATGATGGATGAAAATGTGCATAGAATTAGGACCAACAGTTTGACACACCTTGTGCATCGCTTGAGAAGCCTACTTTTGCCTTTGTGGACATCTTGGATGGATACTTTTCCCTTTTTGATTTTTCCCCATTGTTTCTTTGACTAATGGAGTTTGATAGGGATCATTTGTATTTTTTGGTATCTACTTGTATTTGATTTGTCCGATATGCTTCTTAGCTTCTTTTTCTTTGATGACATTTTTCATGCTTTGATTCAAATATTTCTTTTGATGTTGGTCCCAATTCATGAATGGGGTAATGGGTGGGTGAAGATTCGTGGCGTGGCAGGTCGTAGCATCGGCACTAGTTTCATCATAAGGATTCTTCATGCTCCCTATGTTGGTGTTTACTTGAGACGAAGTTGCCTCTAGTTTTTTGGAATTATCACTGATATGTTCATATCCCTTGATTGTCGAATAACCAAGGCCTTGATGCTTAGGATTGCCAACAATTTTCACTAGTTCAAGGATACCCTGTTCATGCAAACCTAATCCTCTGCCTTGATAATTCATCTGCTCAAATTTTTTATCTACAACAGGATATGATTTACCTTGGAAACAAGGTGCTAATCCTTCTCCTTTTTGTGGCGGACTTTCAAAAGTGACAACTTCTTTATTGATGAGATAGCTTGCTCTAAGAAAGCTATGTGATCCAAGTTTATAAGTAATTGGATCTTCCAAATGTGGGATGACTTCCTGATTGAAATCTTTAGCTTGATCTTGTGAAATATCAGATTTTAATGCTTTTTCAAGAAGTTTTGATGATTTATTATCCCCATAAAACTCTTCCTCATGATTCATTTCACAAGATGTTCCTTATTCACGACTTCTCTAGGAGCCTTCTTCATGACCTATTTCTGCTATGTCTCCATAGGATGTTTCTGATTTGCAACTTTTGTAGAAGCCTTCTGATATGTCTCTGGATGATGTCTCTGATTCAAAACTTTTGTAGAAACCTTTTTCATGATCCACATTTGGTATGTCTCTAAAGTTTTTTATACTTTGATCATGTGTACAAATGTTTAGAGTAGGAGACTCTTGTATCTTGGTAATGATGTCAAGACTATGAGACTCTTATTTTGAATGAAGATTATCTACGTGTCCATCCAAAGAAAGAATCCCATGGGTAGATGGAGGAATATGTGTTATATGGATATGATCATCATTTGTGATATCTTGTATAGATAGAAGAGTGCCCAATAGATCATTATAGAATCTTGGAGATACAAAAATCTTGATCCTGATTAATTTTGAAATTGTTTTTGACATGCTTTGGATCAAGTTCTTGACATGGGTCAATTTCAAAGGATGGATTTCTTACAAAGGGCTCTTTGACATCATCATTGGGAAGTGGCTCAATATTCTCTTGAGCTTTGAGTGGATTTGGATCAAATGTTGAGCAAGGGATTCCTTCAATATCTGTAACCATGAGGTCAAAGGATGCCAATATGTCTTAGGAAGGACAATTGCTAGACATTGTTGATAGATGTTGATCACGCTTTGGAATGAATTTTTGAGATATGTCCTCTAACTCATAAGGTGATGTAGAGACATTTTCAATATGATCATTGGTCAATGGATCATGGATTATGTCAATAGGATCAAATAACATCAATACTCCTTGAAATAGATCTTTGTAGGAGGGGTCTTGATCATGACTAAAAAATGGCCCTTGATGTATGTTGATTTGATCACTAGATGGGGTAGACATATCTTCACAGTGCTCATTGATTGATTGATTTTGATCATTACCTTCTGCAGCTATGGCGGTGAGACTATCAATGCTTCCAATCACAAGATCAAATGATGTGAACATTTCCTTGATTGGATCATTGTTGGGCATTGTTGGTGAGTTTTGATCGTGATTGAAAAGTGGCTCTTGGTATGTGTTGATTTGATCATTGAATGAGATGGAAACATCTTGAATGTTCTCATTAATGGATAGACCTTGACCATTGTTTTCAACAATTGTGGTGGGGAGGCTTTTAATGCTACCGCAGGTGGTTGAAATCTGATTATTGTCTCCAATAGCTATTAGCTTTTGATCAATCAGGTCTTGGATGATATTTTTGAGTCGAATACAATCTGATGTTGTGTGTCCCTTTGTTTTGTGAAAATCACAAAAGTGCTTCTCATTGTACCCTGGTAGTTTCACCATGGGCCCTGCATAATTCACATAAACAGGGATTTTAATGAGGTTTTCTTGTACCAACCGTTTCAAGACCTATTCGATTGGTTCCCCAAGTGGTGTGTATTTTCATTTGTTACCTTGTGAGATTAGCACTTTAAATTGACCTTGTGGAGATTGATTTTGGAGATGTGGTGATTGATCTTTGAGATGTTGTGATTGAGTTTGTTGTTGATGTCGTGGATCTCAATATCCAATTTATTGACATTGGAGATATCATTATTGATGTTGTTGTGGAGACAACTCAATGCTTTGATGACATGGTTCAGCGAATGGAAGAGTGTATTGATTTTGGGGTGGAGATGTCTCTTGCCGCAATGGATCAACTACTGTGGCAAGTGAAGCAATTTGATCCCACAAAATTTGATCTTGATTTAGATCTTGAAACCCTTGATATCATTGAATTGGTTGTTGAGCAAGCATATTTGGCATGTATACTTCTGGTGTTTGTATGGAATCATGGATGGATTGATCTTGAACAATGTTATGATTTTGGTGTGATGTTTTTATTTCGAATTATAGGTTGAATTTGAACATTGTTGTGATTGAGAATCATATTGCCTTGATTTAGGTAACTTTGATTTTGCATGGTGTTATCTTGACTTGAATCAACATATGGAGTTGTCAATATATTGCTCAGATTGTGAACAACATTGGTTTGATTTGCATGCATATCTATCCCAAAGTTTACGAAGTGTTGATTTGATATGTTCTTGTTTGAAAAACTTGTATTCGGCATGTATGGATTTGGTGGGATATTGTTGTTTGGAATAAGACTCATGCATTGACTGTTTGATTGTTAGATTTGTAGGTTTGGACTTTGATTTAAATCTATCATTGGGAAACGTGTTCCAAACTTTAGATTGGGCACACTCACATTTGTATCGTTGAAGTTTGGAGGAGATAATGATACCATGCATAAATATGAGTGTTAATAATCAATTGGCATTGCCATACTTGGATAGTTTGGTTGACTTGGAATACTCATGATGTATAAGTCGAGTTTAAACTCCATGTTTTTCTTGTGTTTTGACCTTGTTGTGAAAGTGGACCTCTAAGGTGTTTAAGACCAATGATTAGCTGAAAGATGAAAGGTTGAGTGATATGGGTGTTTAAGCTTTCAGGAAACTTTGGATCAATGCTAGACTTTAGGACTTCATTTGATTTGATTTTGATTGAGAATAGTTTGACTAATTGTGTTAAGTCAAACAAGGTGATAATGCATTTATAAACTCTATGAATTTTTGTTATCCTAGAGTAAACTCATACACAAGGGGTCAGTTTGAATAAGTGTGTTAAGTCAAACACGGTGATAATGGATTGGATAATTTGACTAAGTGTGTTAAGACAAAAAAAGTGATAATGAACTTGTAAACCCTAGGAAGTTGTGTTATCCTAGAGTAAACTTGCGTATAAGATGATGCTTTGACTAAGTGTGTTAAGTCAAACAAAGTGATTGGATTTTTCCCAAAAGTCTAGCATAAGAGATGCTTTAAAAATTCCCAAAAATTCCCAAGAGTTTGTTTGGTGATATGTGATTTGATTGATGTTTGAGATGGGTGAAGTGTTTGAATTGATCCTAGATGAACCTAAGAGAACTTGTTGACTAGACCAAGATATTGAAGCACATGCTTTTCCCTAAGAGTATTTCAAACCAAAAAGATCAATGTTCGCATGGAAAACCATAAGATAGAAAATTGCAAGAACATGTGTGGTTCAATTGTCTATTATCTTGCTTAGATTCAATTCTTTTTTACACAAGCACTTTCTTTATTATGTTTCAAACTGAATGTCTAATGTCCTACTTTATTTTCATCCCATAAGGTCCATTATGTGGAAATCAAGGAAAAAGTTTCTTAGTGTTGACTTTGGGAGAAACAAATTGAGATTTTTGAATGTTTAGAAGCCTTCTAGAGATAAGAACCCCTAGGGACAAGCATTAGCATGTGGACACCTCCAAGGTATTTTTTCTTCCAAAGGGTTTCAAATTTTGATGATTCGTTGAATGTTTGTTTTCCACTGTTTTGGATCCAAGCAAAGTGTTTTGATTCCAATGACATGTACAACCCTAGGCTAAAAAGACAATATTTGTTGGGTTTTGACTTGGATAAATCTAGCTGTGCATATTCAGTGTGGATGATTAGATGCTTGACCGCACTAGCTCCCCCTTATAGTGCACTCGCTTCTTGGGTCAACCAAGCATCAATACCCATGAATCTCCCATGGCATAATTTTCATCTCTACAATAGAATCACATGTATAGGTGGGGTGGCTTCAAAGGACATAACCTTTTGCACCAACAAATAGATAGGATTTTGGCCAAGTTCTCTAAACAAGGGGTTTTAATTTGGACTTTCCATTCATGGAGATTGACCCATGTGGGGAGAGACCATTGTTGCCCTTCTCATCGGGACCAATCATGTGATACTTGCCTTTGTTCCAGTAACCACTTTTATATCCCGACTGGAAATGCACTTGTCCTTAGTTTGTTACTGGTTGGATCATTCCCTTGGGTGAGTACTTTTTCCCACAAGGCAGTCCCTCTCAGATAAAAAAAAGTGAGCAAACATATTCTTAGTTTGATCAACCTTCATTTAGAAACAAAGGGAGAACACATGCAATAGGTTTACTCACACTCGCAAGATGATTTGTTTAATTTTAAGTTACCCAAAATGAAATGTGGAGGTAATTACTTACGCAAATTAATGTCACAAAAGGCCTTTTGATTCTCAAGATCACCATGAGGCACAAGAGAAGCACATACATCCTTTTAGTGATATTACTTTGAGGAATTAATTACAAGAAAAAGAAACACTCGTTCATTTTAATTCCATAAAGCAACGATTTGATTCATTTTAAAGCACCAAAATGAGATATGAAAGTTTCCTTGTTCAAAGCATCATTATCTAATATCAAAGAAAATATCATAGACCACCTTAAAGTGAGAAACATAAACTATTTAATAAAGTATAGAAATAGTTTTTTAATTTGACCCTTTGTGGATGTGTAGGCCCACCATAGCTATGATATAGTACTGAATTTTCACCTACAAACATAAAATTGTTCATGCCTAGCTCATGACAGAGGAGTCAAAGGCTCAACCATTAAACATTGTGATACATTATTTATACACAATCAGATTTGACAATAAAATACTTTTAATTTTTTTCAATAAATGTAGAGCGAAGCAGGTGTACTAGAAAATCAAAGCAGCCAAGGTAATTATTGAATAGATTTCCTTCACCGAACTTCTATCGACATGACCTGTGAGAGTCAATGCATCGAACAAAGTGATAAACTTAGATAGACCTTCATGCTAAATTGCAGAGATCTAGCACATTTAAGAAAGTCATCTACCAAGAATTGTTTGAAGTTGATTAACCTACTAACATGGGATTTTAATTTTACCATTTTCAGATTGAGTAAACTCAATAAAAGTTTAGATTCGCCTTCACATCATGCCTCCAGTCCAATGCATTTTTAGGTGGTAGTCAATATTCTCTTTTAAAAATTGAACTACTTGACAGAGATGTGAACTAGCCTATACATCCTATAGTCTAAAGTGATTTGACATCAACAGAGGTATTTTAGCTGAAAGAGATCTATTATTTGATATGCAATGGAGGTGTTTTAGCTGGGAGTCATAAGTGTTTGAATTGTAATAAATCCCTATAGTTGTTGTCAATATTTGAATTCTCCCATCACCTAACATTTATACAGAGATAAATAAGGGAAAAGAGCGATCAATTCAGTTAATGATAAAAACAACGATTCTGATCTCTAGAATTTTATTTTGTCTTGTTGCAGTGAAGTAGTCAACCTTGGATTCCATGTTCATCTTCCACACTCAATCCTCTGTGTGGGCCGTTTGGGCCTACTTGTCTCTCTCGGGCCTTTCAAGCTTCCTCTAATGACAAATTCTTTGTTACAAGGTGTAGAGCCTTGTGTGGCTACTCCTCACATGTATCGAAATGTCACCTCTGATTTGGACTGAGAGCTTCAATGTCCCTTGTCCATGCATGTCTGGTCTTCTACAAGGCATGGATCTAAAGCCTTACTCATGGGTTCTCCTATGGAAGCCGCTCGACCTGCCTCTATAAGGGCTACGAAATGCTTGACAACAGATTCTCTACAAATAAATGTGATCAACAAAAATGAAAGTTGCATTTACAGACTTACATAAGTAAGGTATGTGTGTGAGACAAAAGTGCAGCTCTGGGATTAGACCTTTTGAGTGAATGATGTGTCTTTTCTGCAATAGTAGATAAGATTCGCACATAGTGCATTATTTGAAAAGGCTTTAACAACTCTTTCGTATCACCTATCTTGCCTTCACACAAATTCTACTAAAAAAAACATCAAATAAGCAAGTAGAGTTTCAATCATAAAAGAACATGCTAACCACTATAGTCAAAGGGAAGTGTGCAGTTCAGCCTAGGGATTAGAGAGCTATTGTGTGAGGTTTCCACACAAGCCACTATCCAAGTTGAACCCTACATGGATGAGAAACATCCAAAAATCTATGAGGTTGTGTGGAGATGAGTGTGTGAGTTGAGATGATCTTCTTAGCCAAATTTTGCGCCACAACCTCCTTTACAGAGAGGCTGAAACCTTTTCAAAATAGGGTAGCATAGAAAAAAAGAAACAAGAGAAAGCACATATTTAAAAGTTGCAGATTTGAGCGTTCTTGGGATAGATGGCCATTGTATCTCCTTCTATGGCTTGGCAACAACATAGTCACATCTTGGCAAGGGCGTTTCAAATGGGATATTTTCACAAATGGAAGAGGACCTTAATCTAAAGGATTTTGCAGTGCTACTGATGAAAGCGTAGCTTCTAAAGTCACGAACAAAATTTCATAGCCAAAGGACTAAAGTGTGCCCTAGATAGATGTAGCTCTTTTTTCCTTTTCTTACAAATGTTAGAAAAATATTGCTTATCAATATGAATATTACAAACTACTGCTATTACATAGTATGTGAAAAATCTAATTTCTTTGTATTTTATCTTCTATCATCGAGAAATCAGACTATAGATATTAAAATATCAAGAAATCATAGCGATATGAATATAGATCTTTCAACAGTATTAAGAAATTAGAGTACTATGAAAATCTATTTTTTTGTTATCCTATCAATGTCAAGATATCAAATTTGTCACACAATATCTATTAGCTGTATTTGTAAGAGAAAAGGGGTAGAATCTATTCAGGATGCATTCTAATCTCATGACCATAAAAGTGTACAGGTACCTTATGAATACCAAAATATCAAGAAATGATATTTGTTACATAATATTGAGTATACATTAACAGTATTGTTGGCCCATGTATTTAAAACGTTAGAAAATTTTGACAGAAATTCTATAAGAACTGAAATACAGATATCTAAATCCCCATATTTTTTTTGCAAAGCATTCAAAACCCCATATTTGAAAGCTATTTTTTTTTGAACCTTATATTCATTTAGAAAATCAAAGTAAGATTAAAAAAATGAAAAGAAAGCTTATTGGCATGCCCTCCTTCTAGCGCCATAATGTAGATGTCAAAATCTGCAAGAGATATTTAAACTAGTTTCATGTTGTTAGCATAAGTTAGTTTAAATCAGCAAACTCAACATCCCTATGAAATATAGAATCATGTTAAACAATGCAAATAATGAAAAAAATGCAAAAACATGAATCATTCCTATCCCATATTGGATTGGTTCACCTTCGGTATGTGAAGGAGCCCTTTCCCAATCCTTGCTAAGCTTGAATGAATATGATAGACAAAGAGATGCAAAATGAACACAAGTTTCCTATAGTGAGAATGCTCCCATTTTAGATGCAAATGAAGGAGAAAACCCCTTGGATTTATAGGTGAGATTGAAAAGAGAAGAGGCAAGGTTGATGAATGTGGGACTAATCCTCAACCAATAGGAAGAAGCCACTTGTCACTTTGTGAAAGGGCCATGATTGTGCAAGTTTTGGCCAATGTGCCCATTTGAAATTTAAAAATGGCATTAAATGAATATGGTTGAGGGATTTGGGGGAAATTTTGTTTGGACCAAAAATTCAAACAAGGGGATTTAATGAGCAAATATTCCTAGGGAATATTCTTTGTGAGGAAAATAGAGCTTTTAATAAATCAAAATAAATGATTTATTGTGCAAGTGGGAAAAGCTATAAGATGGGACATGCGTTAGGCTTAGCATTAATCGGGGATTTGATTATTTAAGCTAGTGATTAGTTGATTGTGAAATTTTGACTTAGAGATGAGATAATGATTATTAGTCATTTAATTAAATATATTTGATTTAGCTAAATGAAGAGACTTCAAGGGGTTAATTAATTAATTTGATTTAATTAATTAAGAAGAAAATGATCAAATATGATGTTAATCAATAATGTTAATTTTACATGTCTTCATTTTCCCCCAATTTGAAGAAATGTACTTGTTGCATTGGTTCAAAGAATATTGCTGCTGACATCAAAATTAAAAAAATTATGGATTTTTTGGATGCCCCATCAGAAATAAGTACATTAGTACATTAATTCAAGTTATCATATTATAATTTAAATGTAATAAAAATTGAGTTATGACATCCTTCTCCTCTTGGAAGAGACATAATATCGATGTCTACTTAATCAAAATTAAATAATATATGTCTATTTCAATATCATATCATACTGTTATAAGCAAAAACATTATACTATTCAATCCACAGTTTTCAAACAAAATTATCAAGATTTTATTTCCAAGAAAGAAAATGTGGGAAGGATTGTTTTATTTCTTCTTCATTATTCCAAATAGCAATATCTTCTAAATATTGGTCCCATCCCATTGGACCTTAAACTAAGCAATATCTTTACTCTACAACTTTATGTTGCATCTATCAAGGATTCTAATGGGATCCACTAGCACCACTCCTAGGTCCTATACCTACAAGGATTTCCAATCAAGAACATGAGCTACATCAAGTTGATATGGCTTAGGCAAAGAAACATAAAACATATTATGAAGTCTAGCCAGAGCAAGTGATAGAACAAGTCTATAAGAAACTAGGTTGATTACTTCTAAGAATTCAAATAGACCTGCATATCTTAGGGCCAACTTGGAAGAATTTCCAAAGGAAGTGGAACTTTTATGGGGCCTAACTCTTAAGAAAACTTTATCCCCTTACACAAACTATCTAAGAGTTGTATTCTTGTCAACATAAATATTCTACCAACCTGTCACCTCCTTTAGTTTTCTTTTAACAATCCTCATTTGTTCTTCCATCTCATTGAGAATTTCAAGTCCTACGATGATCTTGTCTACCAATCTATACCAACTGATAGGTGTTAGACACTTCTTCCCATAGAGAGCTTTGAATGGTGCCATACTTAGGGATGTGTGATAAGATTTATCGTAAGAAAACTCTACTAATCATAAGTATTCTTCCCACTTATATTGTTGTTCCATGCAATACATTTGAAAGAGGTCTTCAACTACTTGATTCACCCTCACTGTCTACTCGTTAGTTTGACGATGATAAGCTGAGATGAAATTATTTTGGTTCCCAATGTGGCATTCAGGATTATCCAAAATCTTGAGTTCATCCGGGTGTCTCTATTAGAAATGTTAGTCTTTGGCACTCCATGCAAGTGAAAGATCTCTTGGATAAAATTCTTGGCCAAGGTCATGAATCCATCCTTAAGGTTTTCTAGAATTAAGTGTGCTGCCTTGTTCAACTTATCGATCACAACCAAGATAACATCATGTCAGTTCTTACTCAAAGGTAACCCCTACACGAAGTTCATACTAATCACCTACCATTTATACTCAAGTATGTCATGAGGATACAATAGCCTTGATGGATGTGCAGGCTCAACCTTGACTCATTGGCACTCTAAGCATCTGGCTAAATACTCCACTACATCCTTCATATTAGGTACTTCGGGGTGTCCTAAATAAGGTGCATTATGAACCTCTTCTAGAACCAACTTTGTCAGTTCTTCAAAGTTTGGTATATATATTCTTCTCTGGTATCTCAAAATTCCATCTGGTTCAATCTCATACCCATCGAATAGATGATCTGATGGATTCTTTGCTAGGGCACTCTTCACTCTTTTGTGGTGCTCATCCCCTAGCAAATATTGTATCACCCATTGTATCAAATTAGACCTTGTTGAGATCATGGTTGTTAGATGTCTTCATCTACTAAGAGCATCAACCTCTCTATTCTCTTTTGCTTTTATATACTCTATTTTGAAGTCATACTCAATAAGGAAATCTAAACACCTTCTTTTGCATGCATCAGGGTTTGGCTGAGTAAAAATGTATTTCAATCCCAAATGGTCTATCTTCAGCTCAAATGGATTCCCTAAGAGGTAATGCCTCCACATCTATAAGGCATGAACTGTCTAAATCATGTAGTGTGTAGTTCACCTCATGATATTTAAGGTTCCCTGATTCATACACTACCACTTATCTAGCTTGCATAAGTATTGCTCCCAATCCCTCTCTTGAAGCATTTATGATTACTATGGATTTTCCTTTAGGATCAGGGATGGTCAACACTAGTGATATTGTGAGTCTCTCCTATAGGAGTTGGAATTCCTGTTCACATTTCTCAGTCCATTAAAACCATGTTCCCTTTCTTTGGAGTGACATGATTGGAGATGCAATCTGGGAGAACCCTTGCACAAACTTTCTATAATATCTTGCAAGGACCATGAATCTATGAATTTCTAACACATTTTGAGGCACCAGCCATTCCATGATCGCATTGATCTTTTCGAGGTCTACAAAGACTCCCTCAGCTGAAATAATATGACCTAGATAGTACCCTGTCTTTATAAAATGATCATTTGGATAGCTTCCCAAAGAGCTTCTTTTCTCTCAACCACTATAAAACTATCCTAAAGTGAATATCATGCTCTTCAATAGAATTTGAGTAGACTTGGATGTCATCAATGAAGATCATCCAAACAGTTTCTGAATACACTATTCATGAGGTTCATGAAAGCTACAGGTGCATTGGTAAAACCAAAGGGTACCACAGTGAACTTGTAATGTCCATAGTGAGTTCAAAAGATGGTCTTCGGAATATCTTCTTCCTTTATTCTAAACTGATGGTGCCCCGACTTAAGATTAATTTTGGAGAAAACTATTACTTCCTTCATTTGGTCAAACAACTCATCGATCCTTGGGAGTGGATATTGGTACTTGATGGTCTCCTTGTTTAACATCCAATATTCTATACATAGATGCAAGTTTTCATACTTCCTTTTCACAAACATAACTAGTTCTCCCCAAGGAGACACACTAGGTTATATGAGCTATTTGTTCAATAATTCCATTAATAGAGTCTTCAACTCATAGATTTAAGTAGTAATCATCTGATAAGGTGCTTTGGATTGAGGCTCAACTCATGGTATAAGGTCAATAAATAAGTCAAATTCTCATTTCAGAGGTAAATACGTAAGTTCATCAAGGAATACATCTTGGAAATCCTTGAGAATAGGGTAGTCATCTAGATACAGTTCCTTGTTGTCAAGGTTACTAATATGCATAACATAAATAATGCATCTGTTTAATCGAGCATTTTTAAGATATAGAGTGGAGATCTGTATAAGCTCTAAGGGTCTTTATATTCCACAAATATTGATTGGGTTCCCATAATCATCTAGATAATTAAATACATTATCCTCACAATTCACCATAGCCTTATGCCGGATTAACCAATTTATTCCCAAAATTACATCATATGAGCCTAAAAATGGCACACATAGGTTGGCCTAGGTTTGGAAGGTTAGAATCTCTATGTCGCTACAAAAGAGATAGGTATCTACTCTCCGCTTTGTTCGATTTCTATATTGAACTATCCATGATTTTTCCATGTATCCAAGTCTAAGAGGTACCTTGGATATCAATCTAGGATCTATGAAACATTTATTAGCTCTAATATCAATCAAAATATAGATGGTTTAGCCATAGAACTAACTCGTCAGCTATATGGGTGAGGCATCATACTCTATCTACTTGTTATCGATTGGAGCATGAATCTAATGATGCTAAGACTATTGATAGTTTCCTTCCCTTCACAACTTCAACCATTGTGGGTCAAATTTGAGGCATAATGATCACCTCCACAAGTATAGCACCCATCATGAGGCCCTTTGTGACCTTCTAACTTGTCCTCTCTGAAATGATTCTACTTTTGGTCATCTTTTCCTTTGTTATTATTTTCCTTCTTTCTCTTTCCACCATTACCACCTTCACCTTTCTCATATGAATAAATTCCCCTCTCAAGATTACGGATATGATGGTTCCTATCTCCTTTATGAGATTTCCTATTACTGAACCATGACTTAGGATTTGCATTATTGTAGTAATTGGATAACTATTGCAATTTCTGCTGCTATTTGGTGGCCTTTAAGAAAACTTCATTCATGGTGAGAGGATAATTCATGTATAATTCTACTCCAAAGTGGGGTGTAAGTCCCAATATGAAACTCTAGATATGAAAATGTTATTCTCCCTGATATTGGGGCATATACTTTAGTACCTGTTGGTGACCTTTTCCAAATATTGGATCACAGTCATGCTCCCTTGAGTTAGGTTTTGAAAATATATAACCTTCTTGTCACAAAAGAGTTGTGGTAACCACCTCTTCCTAAAATATTGGAGGAAGAGTTCCCAAGTAATCTCAACAAGCTACAAATTCATTTCTAACATTTCATTGTCCCACCAACTAGCTACATCTCTTGAAAGCTGATATGTAGCCCATGCCACTTTGGTCTAGTCAGATAGGTTAAGGGTTTCAAAGTATTTCTCCATCTCAATGATCCATTCCTTAGCTCCTAATCCGATAGACTTACCATCAAACTTAGGCAATGCTACTCTTTTGAGATATTTTCCAAGTTCTTCCTCTATTCGACCTTAAGGGCCTTCTCCTGGACAACCATTCCCTTGATTGAATTTTGCATTCCTTTGAACCTAGTCCTTGTGTGCCACTATAACTTCATGTTCTATTTGATCCATGTGAGCCTCATACCTATTTTGAAGCTCCATAATTTGTTCTAGCCTCTTATTTGGTCCATTGTTTGACCCACTACCACTCGTCTCTTGCTTGGTGGTCACCATGCTAATTCACACTCAACCTACATCACATTTCATATCTATCATAACTTAACACTAAGTTATGTGAATAAACGTTCTTATTCTACATAACATTACATGGACATGCATATATCACTCATTCATTAAGGACATAAGCATTCATGCATTTTAAACATTTTTTAGAGTTCTTCATTCTAAACATAGCAAAATAACACCTTGCTTTATTTATATTAAGTGTGGGTCAATAGATCCTTGTTTAAAAACACTTCTTGTTACATTAATCGGTTTTCTCATTCTTAGAGAGATGAAACTTGTCTAGGTCATCATCATCATGTGAGTGCTTGAGCTAGAGTTTCATCATCGAGAATCTCAAGTTGAATCAATGTTGGTGTTTTATTCCATTATGAATTTCTTGTTTGAGGTCGTAATGGTCTTCCATTTCTTTTGTCCTAACTTAGACCTTCCCATACCTATATTCAATCTAGGTTTGGTCAAGGTTTAGCTATCCCCTAGTCTTGGCTAGGGTAAACTCAAAAGGCCTAGAGTTCAACCCTAGGCTTTGATACCAAATGTAATAAACGGTTCTAATTATTACTTAATTACATTATTCAAAATGATATTATGAATATTTAATTTTAAATAGACATAACTAAGTAGCTATTTTTAATCATAGCAACACATCTTTAATTAAAATGAGTCAAATATATATACATATATATATATATATATATATTCAGTTTCAATTTCAATTGCAATATCCAAGTTGACTTCGCTCATAGGGCCACAAATTTAATATAATATTCAAATTTTACATCAAGGATTACATCACAGACCAAGATAGTCTTGAAAACATCCAAGGTTTCTTCTTGATGCTCACCTCCACTAGTGGAAAAGAACATGGCTAAAGTGCTTTACCACCCAACCACAAAGATTACATTTCCCTAGAATTCTTCCAACTTGAAGAATTCCTGACCCTGCATGGAAAGTTTAGCAAGAGAACAATCTGCAAGGTGGAATGTGGTGCTTGCCAAAACATCAACATGCATCTCTATCTATGAGTTATAAAATGAAAGATCTATGTTAGGAATGGCAGAGAGTGTTATCACAATGTCCATACATACATAATGGGCTAATTTCATGGCCAAGCATAAAAATAAAGTTGCAAAAATCTACTCTTTGAACTCCATTTTGGCACCCATCCCGGAAGGTAACTTTAAAAATAAGTTATCTCATAGAAACTATTTACCCTCCAGTAGCATCTGCCCTGAGGTTCCCTAGTCTACTTAGGTTTTTTTGTTCCATTCTAACATGAGAAGATTCTTTGGTCACATATCTACGAAGAAGTAATCTAGTGTACTTATTTCCTCATCTTCATAAAAATTAGAAAAATAATTCAATGGAATTATTCATAACATTATCCATTCATTTCAAACACATGTCACATGATTACATTTAATGTAATTTAGTATTCATTTAAGGATAAATAGATAACTAGTCCAAAATAAGGTATGTCACAAGTATGTGTATGTATGTAGATGATGTTCTATGTGCATACACATATATGAGCCAACTTAAGTTACTAATTTCTACATACATTCTGAAATAGAACCATTATATCAGATTAACATATCATTTGTTAGAAATAAAAGAAGTAGAAGAACTAACAAGAAGTCTATTTGAATACTTACCACATAATGATATGCTATTTATAACAAAATTATGTTGTTTACAGCTAAGCAAAGACTGTTTATAACAAAATGATTCTATTTGCATCTAAGCAAATACTACTTATAACAAAATGATGCTCTTTGTAGATAAGCAAATATTGTTTATAACAAAATGACATTGTTTGTATCTAAACAAATACTATTTATAATAGAATGATGTTGTTTATAGGAAAATAAATGTTTTTTATAACAAAACAATGCTATTTGAAACAAATCAAAGGTTGTTTATAGCAAAATAAATATAGTTGTAGTAGTTTCCAAAATACTATGTCAATATGTCCTAATATCAGTTTCAAGTTATCAAGTTTATCATATGAACAATAAATATTTTTTCTTTTTTAGTAAGTAATTAATCAAACAATACTATTGTCCCTTTTATGCAACCAAGAAAATTGAATGAAAAAATTATTGTATCCAATCACATACAAAATGGAAGTAGTTGTATTATTGTTTCAGGTTAGAAGAGACCTAAGTCTTTTAAAATGAATTACTATTGTGGATTCAAATTCAAGATACTATCATTCTAGGAATGTATATCATTCAAGTGACTATTTGGTTTTAATACCATCATAATGATTGGTTGAATCCTGAAGAAAGGCCAATATTTGTTTTACATGTTTGACAATTGATTGATGAATCATACTCTTAATATTGTTTTGAGAAGGATTGGTACAAGAAAAATGACTGGTAAAGTCATCTTATGAGTGCAAGGCATGAATGAAAAGAGAGTGGAGATCATTCCAAGGAATAAATAAATTCATGAGCAACAACAAATTGCAATTGATCTTAAGGATTGATGTCCATATAATGAAATGAAAGAATGTATTTGTTTCCCCATCATTCAAAGAGAACAAGGCAACAACCCTAATTAACAACAACAAAAAGATATATATATTCATTTTTCTGAGAATGATGAAAGCAACCTTCACACCCATTTCAGGTGTCCCAATTGCTCAAGCTAGCAAACATGAAGAACCATCAACAATTAAAGAATATAATAGTAGAATAAGATCAATTTGACTTTAAGGGGACATGACAATAATTCCAAAATGTTCAAATCAAAAGAATAATTTTGATTATTGGAATTCATCCGATTAACCTTGAAAATATTAATATCTTACATGCATGACATTAGGACTGTGGTAATATAAGAAATTCATATAAGTCATAACCAAGATCAGTTAATGATGCCAATAAAAGAAAATGCAAAGTTATGGTGCATGATCTGGTATGAAACAAGATGTGACTTGTAGAGAATGGGAATCATATGTTTTTCCAACTAAATCAAATAAAATCAACATGTAAGAAGGGAAAATGACGGTTTTGAATAACTTGCATTGAAAAATCATTTAAATTTAGCAATAAAAGAAGAGATTTACCTCTGTTCATGGCTTTTATTCGCTCATCCCTACTTTTTCCTAGTGAGTCAATGTCATTGCTTGCCTTTTTCCTAATTTTCTTGACCCAGTGCTATACCCTTGCCGAAATCTTCCCCAAGTATTTTTGTGTTTCTAAAATGGAATAATGCATGTTGCCTTCCTTTTTTCAATATTATGGGGTTATTTCATCCATAATTCTCATTAGTTCAGCCACCCCACTATTTCAAATTCAAATATTTTCCTTCAATTCAATTACAAGCCATGACATGAGATTTTCTGATAATTTTATTTGATTTCTATCAATAAAATTGTGATAATTTTGGTTCCAATTTTGATTCTTAAGGAATATAAATATATATGTATATATTATATTTATATTTATTTATATATACATATATTTATACACATTGTACATTCTTTAATATATAAATATACATATATATATGTGTGTGTGTGTATCTAAATATATACATGTATATATATATGTTTTTTTATAGATAATCATATGTTCATATATCAACATTTAAATAAAAAGTAACTTTTATTTTATTTTGAACATCAATGCTTAAATGAAGTGGCTTTTCTTATCCTTTAGATAAGCTTTTTTAAAATTTATACATTCATTTATGTGTTATGCCATGTTATATTCTTTCTTTCAAATTCTCAAAACACAAGATCAGGATAGATAATTAAATAAAAATTCACAATATTTCATTTCACAAGTATTTCTTTCCAATCATCGAATCATTTCAAGTCAAATTAATATAATTCTCCTAAATGAATTTCAAATGTAATTATCATGCAATTTTTTGTGGTGTGTGTTCCTAGATTCCATCAAGCTTGTCATTCAATTTGGCTAAATGATCCTATTTCAACCATGTTGTCGTCCATCAACCTGTCATCTTGTAATTTCACACACTTGCACTTAAAAAATTCATTAGTAACCTTCAATCATGATAAAATTTAAGGTAGTTCAAAAGATCAAATAGTCAACAATGGTCAAATTCTTTCAAAACTTTCAAAGATATCAAAATTTTCATTCAACATATTGAATTTCCTCAATAATTTAATTTATCATATTATAATTTAAATGCAATATAAGTTAGATTATGGCAGTTAGAATAATTGTTAGTATGATTAGAGACGGATAGAAAATTCATGTTGTTAGCTGTTGATGATTTTTCTTTTTCTTTCATAAAGACTTTGTAGTTTTAGCAATCCTTATTTATGTTGCAAACAAATACGATGCACCAAGGTATTGATTATCAAAGTGGCATTGTATCCATTGCATGGACTTTGACTCTGCAAATAAATAGTATTTTTCCTCATTACAGACATATGACAACGCTATTAGAGTGTATGGGTGAGATCTTTTCAAAACATTTGAGATTAGTTACATAGAAAGGTAAAGAAATTAGCTAACATACAATTATTATCTGGCATGCTCAAACATGTGTTCCAAACAT
Organism: Sequoiadendron giganteum; assembly: GCA_007115665.2. Classification (NCBI taxonomy): domain Eukaryota; kingdom Viridiplantae; phylum Streptophyta; class Pinopsida; order Cupressales; family Cupressaceae; genus Sequoiadendron; species Sequoiadendron giganteum. The sequence goes on along the minus strand of CM021100.1, from coordinate 481,695,696 downwards.
AGAACAAAGCAAGTATTCACCATGGTAGTATTAAAAAAACATCTAAAAAATAGAACAAACTAAAATCAGTGATCAATGGACCCATTCCTTCTTCTCTAAATCCTTATGGACATATTTGAGAGATCCTGGGAATGTAATAATAAGAGAAATCAAAATGATAAGATCAGAAAAAAAATTAAAATGTTGTAGTATCACTTTCCATAGTTTTTTTGATGTTTGATGATGTAACCCATTGATGATGTCGATCATCAGAATGTTTTGTCTATTAAGATTCACATAAAAATTGTTGATAATGATTTTCAAAAGGTGGGGTAGTTCATTCTTAAGAATTGTTTTATTCTAGTGATGATCCAGTTGTTTCAATCTTTACTTTGGAAGTATCCTAATTTAACATTTATTTTTCTTGTTGGTTATGCTTTTCAAAGGTTGAATGTGATGATTTTTTATTATGGATGGAAATTTTATTGCGGGTAGGTGATGATGGGGATATGACTTTTGATATTTTATGAATTATTTGATGTTGTTTTTGAAAGATTTAGAGACAAATAGGGGGCTCATTGATGATGGCCTTTCTTATGTGACAAACGTAGAGACATCATAGTTTGACTGTATTGACTAACACTATTTTTGAAGTTTTTAAACTTTCTATGAATCTTTTTGGATTTTTGATAAGATATTTGAATATTTTTATTTTTGGAGACCAACCTAGGGCCACAGGGGCTCATCAATGATGGCCTTACCTATTTTATATATGTAGAGGCTCATAGTTCACTTATTTTGGCCCAATGCGGCTCATTAGGGGATGACCTACAATGTTCTTTTGGGATTTAGATGTTTTGAAGTTTGGTTTGGATTTTATTTGCTTTCTAAATGTTTTTTATTTTTGATAGATTTTTTATAGTGATGGGATGAACAAGGATCCAATCCACTAGTAGTTTCAGGAGATTTCCCCTAGTTCAAAACAAGATTATGTTTATTAGGGTAGATGGATTTTGATGGTGCAACAAGGTTCAACACTTGATTAGTTATCCAACCATAGTTGGATACACGTTTTACTATGATGGGGTATATGGGCTAGATGCAATAGATAGTGTTAATAGATATAGATATATGAATTATTAAAATGTTGCACCTATTTACTAGGTTTTCACTTCAACATCAGTCTTGTAAGTGCCATAAGGTGGTTTTAATTTAAAGGATGTTTTATTTCTTTTTACTATTTTCATGATTTTATATATTTTTTTTCATTTTTTAGGTTTTTTGCTTTGGATAATCTGATGCATTCAAGTGTAAAACCTTTTGAGATGGCTTCTATTGAGATTTTTGGCTAAAGGTTCTCCTTCAAGAGTAGCTAACTGATATGTTCCAAAGCCATAGCTTATTGTTATGATAAAAGGACCTAGCTAGTTTGGTTAAAACTTCCCCTTCCCCTCCTGATTTAGTTGGATCTTCTGATTTCCTTTTAGTACCAAGTCACCAACTTGAAAGTTTATATTCTTTATATTATTATTATAGCTTCACTTGGGGTGATCCCACAATAGTGGTTTACAATTTTTGGCCAAACTGGACACTGAAATTATTATTTTTAACTAAATATTCACATTCGCGCACCTATAACGACTAAACCATGAGGAATTTGAAGATGATACAAACTAGAGTCTCATCAAAACAAAATTGTAGATTCTTTTAAAAAAAATCGAATCAGATTGCACTTCTTTTTCCATCTCCCACGAAATCTGGTTTTTTTTTCAAAAAACAACATTTTGAAAAAGTGACGCACACCAAATAACATATAACTTGTTTTCCAAGAAGGATAAAATTATAATTCTTTCAAATTTTGATTTGTACTCTGATATCTAGTGCTTCCACTTGGTTAGATAGTTTTTAATTGAATATTTTTTCTTTAATCAAGTTTCGAAGTCAGACCAATTATAATTCACACATAGTGTGACCGTATAACGTGTAACCTTTTTTGTATATATCGAAATTCATTTTTTTTTGTTTTTGTTGGATCAAGTACTTCAATCTTTGGTGCACTCATATTTTTCAAAAAAAAAAATTATAATCTTCTATTTTTCCACATGTGCAGAACAAAGACCTTCATTTTCGATGAAAAACCTATGTTTAATAAAACTAAAAAAAAAAATACTTAATAAAACCAGAACATATTAAAATTATATTCGTTGGATAACTTGTTCTGAGGACTACCATAATAATTTCAAATGAATTTTAAATGAATTCATTTGATCTCCCAAAAGGTAAATCAAAAGTGATTTTTTATCAGCATTTTGATAGGTGTAAAGTAGACTCATTTATAGGTATGGTTTAAAACTAGTGAGGTTCTATCCAAGGGGGTTTGATCTAAGGCGGTTTGATCAAACCCTATTCAATTGGAATTCTTAAAATGGAGATTTTTAAGGCTTAAATCATTATATTTTCTAAAAATATGTGATTTCAGCAAAAAATGGTTCCTCTTAAAAATTGTAAACCAGCTTTGTGGGATCACCCCTTGATCTGATTCTTATAAAATTGGAGATGGTTTAACATGCTTAAATTCCTTTCATCTAGGAGTTCTAGTTCATTAAGTCTAGATATCTGATATTCCTCATTGATAACCATGCCTTTTAGGGATACTCACAACAACGGTATCTCAAATTCGAGAGGGAGGATTGCTTCAAATCCATAGATCAAAGAAAAAGGTTTCACATTCATGGGTGTGTGAATGCTAGTTCAATACACCCATAAGGTAGGATTTAGCTACAAGTTCCAATCATGGCTAGCATCATTGACAATATTTTTTAGCATTTTTAGAATGGTTTTATTAGTTTCTTTGGATTGAAAATTTCCTTGGGGATAGTATGGGGTTGACAATCAGTGTTGGATAAAAAAATTTGATCAAAGTTCATGAACATATTTTTCTTAAAATAGAATTTCATTATATGTTATGATTGTTTTCAAAATCCTAAACCGATAGATCAAATAATTCAAGATAAAATTGGATATTTGTTTCCCTATGATGTAGGCTAGAGGAATAGCCTCTATCCATTTTCTAAAGTACTATGCTTCCATTATGATGAACTCATGCCTATTGGATGAACTAGGTGATATATTTCCTATCAAGTCAAGTCCCCACTTCAAGAAAGTCCATTGTGTAGTTATAGGTCATAGCTCCTATACCAGTGTGTGAACAAGATCATTTTGCTATTGAAATTAGCAACACTTCCTTGAGTAATGAATGTATTATTACACCATTGAGGGTCAATAATACCCTATTCTTAGCAATTTTTTTACTAGATTAGGTCCACTAGAGTGAGACCCATAAACAAATTCATGCACTTCTTGTAAGGTGGTTTGCGCTTTGTCTATGTTGAGATATTGGAGTAAGGTACCATCTAGACTTTGATGGTATAGGGTATCTCCTAGGATAGTGAGTTAGTAATTTCTACATACAAAGGTTTTCTTTGGATTTGTCATTAAGTCAGAGGGTATAATCCCATGTTGGATATAAGAAAACATGTCTTGGTACCAAGGTGAGTTATGACCGACAACATCACATACAAGTTCTGATTTTGGGATATCAAATGCTAGTATGAGTATTTTCTCCATGAGGAATTAGTATTTGGGAATTTTTTGGTGTTTGTCTAAGAGTGAACCTATTGTTTCTATAACATCAGTTGATCTATTATTAATTATAGGAATTTGTTTAAAAGTGATGACTAAAAGGTCTTGTTTGAAGTTTTCCACCATTCTTTTGTATGGCATGAGATTTTCATCCTTTGATTTGTTAAGATATATGATGAAATTTTCTTAGAGAATTCTAATTTATGTAAAAATAATTTAATGTCTGAAAATTAATTTAAAGTTCATTTAAAAGGAATTAAATGATTAAAATAATGGAAATAGGGAATCACAGGTATAAGAGAAGACACAAGACAACATTTTGATAAAGGAGTTCGCCAAATGGCTACGTCTCTATGTCCCTCTCCAATAGAGTGACCAATCCTTAATTATGCTCAACAATTTAGTTTACAAGGCACTTCAATGTGTTACAAATCCTTGACAAAACTCCTCAGATAATAATGAAATGCAAAAAAATTCCTCTCCTTCAAGTACAAATTAACTTGGCTTATAGCCTTTATCTGCATAGAGTTGAACCATTTCACTATCCAAATCCTAATTTCCTCTCATTCCTTGTACTAGCCTTTAAATACATTTTCAAAGCCTATTTATGGGGTTGAGAATATAATAAAAAAGATTCTTATATATTCTATAGTTAGCACAAAGGATGTGGCACAATGATTATTTTTGGTGCATTATTATATTGGGGGTTGGCAGTTCAAACCGATGGCCCCCATTTTATATAAAATTTCAGTTACCTTCTATTTCAAATATGATTCATTATCTTCCTATCCCACTACACACACAGGGCACAGTGGTATGTATGATGGTCTTTTTATTTCGGGTCGACGGTTCAAACCATCGCCCTCCATGTTTTTCCTTGATAAGGAATTTTGTTGCACTTTATATGAGACCCGATGCCAAAATATTCCACAAAACACACATGAGACATTGATAAGCATTGGAAGTTGGAGGGGGATGGTCAGTGGTTCAAACGCTACCCCCTCAAATAGACTTTGTTGCTTAATAAATAGAAATCGACATGCATAGTATGTTGAGAATGTTGCATGTTTGAACAGTGGTGGTTGAAACTTGCAAAGGGGAGGTCAAAGGCTCGAACCCCCTCAAACTAATTTTTCTTAACAAACCTTGATCAGTGTTCCATAGAGGTACAATATGGCACCATTTCATTGGTCCACATGGTACTACTCGATTCATCATCTTCACCACATCACTTTCCACATCGGTTGCCACATGTCAGAATACCATCAGTCCACATCATTGTCATATCACCTTCACCTACCATGTCATCCACTCTTACCACATCAACATGTTGACGTCAACATCTATATTATCTTCTTCAACCTTTTTCCTATGAACTTTGACCAATCATAACTTTTTCATATAGACTCCATTTGACATAATTGAAGTGGCATTGGAATTGGCTTGATCAATGTTAAATTCAATCAAATTTAGCAGATCAGATTCAGGATGATGAACTATAGATGTGAAAAACTACTTATGAATTTTTGTCCTAAAACTATGTCTGAATTCTTCTTTGTTGTGAATGCTCAAATGCAAAACATTTATCAATTTTCATGTTCTACTTTTGAGGATGCGATCTAAGTTAAATATATGGAAGGGAGTCACGTCTAAAGGCAAGAGAGACACAACTTTTAGGAAAGACGTATCTCATGAGAGACACATCTCAAGTAAGACGCGTCTCATAAGAGACATGTCTCATGAAACGTATCTCTCATGGGATGTGTTTAGCACCCCTTAACATAAACCGATTCAAAATATAAATGGTGATTTATAATAAGTTTGATTTATATATATATTTAATATATATCCTTTAAAAGTATGTTTTGATCTATACTTGGATGAAGGTGATCTGATATAAATGATGATGATGCATGACTTCAATCATCATTTATATCTAACTGAAGCTACCTATCCTCAACACTCCCTCTTAGCTAGGGAAGATAATTTCAACCAAGTATATAGTGATATCACCAAACTCCCGATATCAGAAGATATGAAATGCTCCAAAAATTTGTCAAGTCACATGACATTCTTCATAGCACATCTTCATTATGGTACGTGCACTAACATCAAGTCTCATGATGTCTACCATAAATTAATGGCATATCCACCATGATTATCTCATAAGTATCATAATGATCTTCAACTAATATCAAGTCTCAAGATATTTATCAAAAATGTCCAAGAGATACTATCATGAAATATCTAAAGATATCACGTCACATGATATCTATCATGATAGTTCAACTAAATATTGTAGAGTGGTCACTTTACAATGTCAAATACAAGTGTTCATTATTAGAAAGATCGTCGCCTTTCAATAATGTACACAGGGGGATATAAGGCCCATAAATTCATGGAATCACACACATGACAAAAGTGTTTACACATTTAACATCTTTAAATATATTACTACAACTAAATAATTTGAATCTCAATCACAATATCAAATTACATTTCAACCATACCAAGTTTCTTCTTAAAGTGTTCAACTTTAACTCTGGAGAGAGGCTTGGTGAGAATGTCTGTTGTTTGATCATTTGTACTAATATACTCCAACTAGATCACATTCCTTTCTACCATGTCTCTTACATAGTGGTAAGGGATCTCAATATGCTTAGATCTATCATGGAATACTGGATTTACTGAAAGCTTGATACAAGTCTGATTATCACAATGGATAATAGTAGGATTCAAGGGCTCACCAAATAGTCCCACAAGCAATTTTTGGAGCCATACTGCTTCTCTTTCCCCCATAGAGGCTGTAATATATTCAGCTTCTATCGAGCTTTGTGCCACTGAAGAGTGTTTTCTTCTGATCCAAGAGATCATAGCCGATCCTAAACTAAAGCAACATCCTGATGTGCTTTTCCGATCACTTACACTTCCAGCCCAATCTGAATCAGAGTATCCATGTAAACCTAGCTGGTCATTTTTGTAATGAAGACCATATCCAATAGTGCCTTGAAGATATCTCAATATGTGCTTCACAACAACAAGATGAATTTCCTTTGGCTCACACATGAACCGGCTTAGAGCATTCATTGCATAGAAAATATTAGGTCTGGTGTTAATGAGGCACATCAATGATCCAATTATATGTCTATATAGAGTGGGATATACAAACTTAGATTCTACAGCTACTTCTTTTAATTTGTGTAAGTTGGTTTCCATAGGTGTAGACATGGGTCTACAATCCAACATCCCAAATCTCTTCAAAATATCAATAGTATACTTTCCTTGATTTAGTATGATGCCATCTGATTTCTGCCAGACTTCTAAACCCAGGAAGTAATGTAAAATGCCCAAGTCTTTCATGTCAAATTCTGAAGTTAGATCCATTTTACCTTGAGCAATGAGGTGATCTTATCCTGTTATCAGCAGGTCATGAACATATAAAATAATTATTATCATATCACCTTTAATTACCTTAAAATAAATATTTGGATCTGCATCATTCTTGGAAAATCCTAGTCTCAAGAGATAGTTGTCAATTCTTTCATACTAGGCCCTGGGAGCTTGTTTAAATCCATATAGAGGTTTCTTTAATCTGTATACATGTGGGCCAGGTTTATGTATCAAAAAACCTTTCGGCTGCTCTAGATAGACTTCCTCTTCAATGGTCCCATTTAGGAAGGCAGTTTTCACATCCATTTGATGGATCTTCTAGCCTTTAGCTACTGCAATAGGTATCACTGCTCTCATAGATGTGTAACGGGCAACAGGTGCAAATGTCTCTTCATAATCAATGCCTTCCTTTTTTGAGAAATCTCTGGCCACAAAATGTGCCTTGTGTTTTTCTATACTGCCATCAGCAGCATGTTTGATTTTGAAGAGCCATTTGGAAGAGACAACAAATTTCTCTTTTGGTCTAGGCACTATATCCCATACATCATTTTTCAAAATGGATTGATACTCTTCCGTCATAGCATCCTTCCATACTTGATGTTTGAAAGCTTCTGTAACACTGGTGGGTTCTAAATTGATGATTTCATTTATTAAGGCAACATAGCTTGAGAATATTTTGGGTCTCTTGCTTTCCTTAAATGTCTCGTGTTGCAAGATTCTCAGCTTCTTTAATCATCTTCCTAGCCCAAAGTGGTCTCTTCTTGTTTTTTTCATTGGGATTCTCTTCTGAAGTAGTTTGAACTTCACTTATTATTTCTTTAGGATACTCCCTCTGAATCTCAGGAGTAGGTTCCACTTCCAAGACTCTAAGGGAATTATGAATTTCTATCTCACTTGAACTCCTTTCCCTTTTGAATGCAATGTCTTCTTCAAATATGACATCTCTACTTAGTTCAATTTGTTTCTACCTGGCTATGAATATTCTGTAGGATTTATAGGTTTCACTATATCCCACAAATACCCCTTTCTTTCTAGAAGGTTCTAGTTTGAATCTCTTTTCTTTAGGTACATGAATGTAGACAGGGCAACCAAAGATTCTTAAGTGAGTAATGTTAGGTTTTATACAAGTAAAATATTCTTTAGTAGTCTTGTTATCTAGGTGAGAATGTGGACATCTATTTTGGATGTATACAACAGTTCTAGAGGCTTCTACCCAGAATGAGGTTTCTATGTTCTAGTCAAATAACATTGCTTTAGCATCTTCTAGAATAGTTTTATTTTTCCTTTCAGCAACACCATTTTGTTGAGGGTTGTATGCTATTGTAAACTCCCTCTTAATCCCAGCATTCATGCAAAATTCCTTAAAGATTTCAGAAGTGTATTCCTTCCCATTGTTTGTTCTTAGAATTTTGATTTTCTTCCCGGAGAAGTTTTCAGTAAGAGCTTTCAACTCCTTAAACCTTTTAAGGATTTCTATTCACTCTTTACACTTAAGAAAATAAATCCAAGTCTTCCTAGAGAATTCATCTATAAATATTACATAATATAGGAAACCCGCCATGGAGGGTACATACATGGGTCCACATAAGTCAGAGTGAACCAGTTCTAACACATTTTTGGTTTTACTCAAACTATTTTGGAAGGATCCCTTTGCATTCTTTCCTAGGGCACACCCTTTACAAGCTCCTTCATGAGTTTGTTTTAATATAGGCAATCTTGTTACTAGTTTTTCTATAGGGGGTAGGGCACGAAAATGAATGTCTGAATATTTGATGCCAAATTTTATTTGAATCAGAAGTCTGAAGGGTAAGGGCTTGATTGATGTCAGTGCACAGTTTGTAAAGATAACCTTGTCTTAAACCTATGGTTTTTTCTTTCTTTATAGTGGAGTTCTTTGGCCATGCCAAAACGTTTCCATCCATAAAGGTAACCCTATATCCATTTTCTTCAAGAGTAGAGATGGATATTAGATTCCTCTTTATTCCTAGTACAAATAAGACTCCAGTGAGTTGAAGGGAGAGACCAGATTTCAATTTGATGGTGCAAGTTCCAACCCCTTTTACGGGATGTGCAGAATCATCCCCAATAGTTACTTCTTCATCAATTTCTTCAGTCATAGTATCTAGGTGTTCTCTGAACCCTGTGATGTGCCTTGATGCACCACTATCAATTACCTTGTTGTTGATATTGTTAGATACTTGACTTGATAGGGTTGAATAGAAGACAAGTTTCTCAGAGTCATAGTCTATATTTGTTTTTCCTACTTTAGCAAGACATGCTAGTTGTTTTGTTCTATCAGGGCACTTCATTGCATAGTGTCCATATTGATCACATCTAAAACACTGTATTTGAGAGATGTTTTCCCTCTTCTTGATTGATCCTTTTCCATAGGATTTTTGTTTCTCTTGAATGATCCTTTCCCATAAGAATTCTTCTTACTCATTTTATTAGATGACGTGTAGAGCACATGAGTATCCTCATCTATGGGTTTGTGTTTGTTTTCTTTTGTTAAGAGTCTTTTTTCTTCTTGTAAGAAGTTTTTTATTAGCCTATCAAATTTAGGGAGTTTGGATCTCACACTTAATCCTTGAACGAATGAATCCCATGAATTTGGTAGGCCTCCTAGAGCTATTAGTGTTAACTCCTTGCTATCAATTTGATATCCAATTTTTGATAGTTGATCTCTTAGTTTAGTGATTCTAATGAAGTATGCATTAATAGATTCTCCTTTGTTTATTTGAACATTGTTAACTTGCCTTTTTAATGCAAGGGTCCTACTGGTGTTGTTTATTTCAAAGGTGCTCGCAAGGGATTTAAACATTAGATATGCAGTCTCATGTTTTGACAGAATAGGTACTATGTGGTCCCTAACTACATCTACTAAGATTTTCATAGCTTTTTCATTGTTCTCAATCCATTGAGTTTTCTCTGGTTCATCCCCAGGTTCTCTCTTGTTTTCTTTCACAAATGAGTCTAACTTATTTTCTTTAAGGATCATCATGATTCAGAACTTCCATGAAGTAAAGTTGTTTGCGCCTTCAAGATGATCCTCAAATCTGATTACACTAGACATTATGAAGAATCTAATGTGTATTTGATTTCTAGAGAAAAATATAATTTTTATAAATAATCTGATTATTTAATTTGATTTGGATTTTCTCAACATGGATCTGATACCATATTAAATTCAATTAAATTTAGTAGATCAAATTCATGATGATGAACTATAGATGTGAAAAATTACTTGTGAATTTTTGTCCTAGAACTACGTCTAAATTCTTCTTTGTTGTGAATGCTCAAATGCAAAACATTTATCAATTTCTATGTTCTACTTTTGAGGATGTGATCTAAGTTAAATATATGGAGGGGAGTCATGTCTAAAGGCAAGAGAGATGTGACTTTTAGGAAAGACGGATCTCATGAGAGACACGTCTGAAGTAAGACACGTCTCATGAGATGTATCTCTCATGGGATGTGTTTAGTGCCCCTTAACATAAACCAACTCAAAATACAAATGGCGATTTATAATAAGTTCGATTTATATATATATATTTAATATATATCCTTTAAAAGTATATTTCGATCTATACTTGGATGAAGGTGATCTAATATAAATGATGATGATGCATGACTATAATCATCATTTATATCTAACCGAAGCTACCTATCTTCAACAATGAGAACTTTGAAATGACACAAGTTTCTCAAGCATTAAAACAATCAATTTTTCAGTAGCATCATATCTACCTAGATCAATCCTCCCCACTAGAGATCTTTTGGACCTCCAAAATCTTGATTACACAAAAATTAAGTGAGGGTACAACTCCCTAACTTTTCCAACCTCCATCCATTTCACTTTGCTAGGATTCATCCCTTTTAATCGCACTCTAAGGTACTCAAGAGCACCCCTTCCTAAAGTTCTGACATTTTTGTTGATGATGACATCTTCCTACAACTCGGTCATGTACTCAGGTGATAAATCATCAACAAAAGGAACTTCAACATGTGCCTCCTCATCCAATATCATAGGAGGTTCATACAATTTCAAATTCTTGACATCAAGCACTGAGTAGATATGCATATAAGGAGGTAGATTTAGGCAAAAGGAATTTGTACCAATCTTTTCTTGAATCTCAAAGGGTCCATACCTGATCGTCTTGAGCTTATTTCCTTCACCTTGCATTCTCTCCTTACTGATGTGTAACCAAACTCTTTCACCAGCTTGAGATTTATGATCAACATGATACTTATCATTTTGGGCTTTGTAATTTTCTTGGCTCTTCTCCAGCTATGCTTCAACTACTTTATGGACTACTTGGATCTTCTAGATGAATTTCAAGGCCTTGTTTGCATCACAATGTCCATATTTCACATCTTCCTTCCTAAAGGAAAAATCCATAGGTTTCCTTGGCAGATAACGGAAATAAGTCTCAAAAGGAAATCTTTGAGTAGAAGAGTGTGTTGCATGGTTGTAAGCATGTTGCACATAATATAGACTTTCATCTCTTATATGTTGTTTGATAAAAAAATTTAGTAGACATGCATGGGAAATTTGGTAGCATATACAAGGCAATTGATTGTTTGAAAAAATGCACATCACCATGAGACCACATTTCTTTGAGGTATTTTTTGAAACAATTGATTGCCTTGTCTATGCTATTTGATAAAATGCTTTGGTAGACATGTATGGAAAATTTAGTAGAATAGACAAGGCAATTAGTTGCTTGGTACAACTATTTGAAAAAATGTCTCAATGAGATTGTCCTCATGGACTAGAATGATTGTAAGATATGCAAACAGTGGATTTGTTGAAAAGGCTTTATAAAATTTCAAGCAAATGCAATTTCTAGGTGTAAAACCAAATTCCACTACATTTTCCAACATCCCCCTTGCCTATAACAAAATGAAAGCTTTGGAAAGGGGTATGCACATCCATAGAAAAGGATTAAGAAATTATGTATTATATTACATACTTATAACTACTCTCATATATATGTGTATACAAAATGTGGAAGCATACACAAGGTAGGTCAATTGTTTAACAAAATGCCTCAAAGATGTGTGGTTTAAAAATGTTATTGGTAAATGTAAGTAATTGTGTAGTTTAAAATGTGCCAAGAGGGGATAAGGTTATAATTACAAACAAACAATGATGAACATGGAATATGCTTAATAATAAAATCAAACCAAGCCAAAATAGAATTAAGGAAAATATAAAGAAAATGTGTAAAGACTTCACATACCTAAAAAATGGAGATTCAGATGGAGGAGTTCTACCTAATTATGTAACCTTTGTTTCTTCTTACATCAAACTCAATAATTTGAGTTTTTCACAAGCTTTTTTCCTTTTCAATGTTCAATTATATATCACTCTTGAATGAAATTGAGACTTGAATTTATATATATCAAATTTGAAGCTAAAACTTTGTTATTTCATGTAGAGGTGATGGAAAGTTCAAAAAAATGTGGTAGAATGTGAAAATTTTGCATGTGTAAACTTCACAAAAGTATAAAAAAGATTCTTTTTGTCAGAGCATGTGGATAACTAGGAGAATATAGAGAATGTGGGCTTGGAGATCATGGGTGTGTTGAATTTTTTACTATTTTTATAGCAAGCCAAAATACGCTCATATTATAACATGTTTGCATTTTAACACGCTCGTGTTATAACACACTCACATTTTAACACACTCAGATTATAACACACTCGTGTTATAGCACGCTCGTGTTATAGCACGCTCGTGTTATAAAATGGTCGCGTTATAGCACGCTTAAGTTATAACACACTTGCACTATAACATGCTCGTGTTATAACATGATCACATTATAGCATGCATGTGTTATAATGCTAGAGAATTTTTTCTTGCTATACAAATGACTACATCTCAACTTCTTCAAAATATTCTCACATTATGAAAATGTTGATTTTCTATAGGTTTCTTCTCTCTATCCTTAGCCATACAACCCCCCTTAGCCATCTAGAACTCTCACTTAACCCTAAACCCTCAACCCTAGACACTATTCCTTAAACCCTAATTCCTCAATCCTATACTGTAAAAATTCTTGATACGTCGACCCTTAAACCATAAAACCTAATCTCTCTCTCTCCCTCTCTCTCAAGTATCTCCCTCTCTCAAGTATCTCCTTCCCACCCCATCTCCCTCTCTCATCTCTCTCTAGCACTTCCTATATCTCTCTCTCCCATCCCTCTATCTCCCACTCCCACTCTCTCCCACTCTCTGAACTATTGGATTCCAACACCGAAGTTGTTCTCAGAAATCTGGTGGCTTTCGAAGTTTCAGTAGCCCCTGGAGTGATGATCTTCACTCGCTACACTGATTTCATGAACGGCATAATCGACACAGACGAAGATGTTCGGCTGCTGACAAAGAGCGGGATTGTTTGCAATCACCTGGAAAACGACGGGCAAGTTGCAAGCCTATGGAATGGCATGGGGAAATGTGTAAAATTGACGGAAGTTAAATATCTGGACCTGGTTATTGCAGACGTGAATAAGCACTATAACATGAGATGGAGCGTTGCTGCGAAGAAGTACATAAACAAGTACATATTTGGTTCATGGCAGTTAATCACTCTTCTGGCTGGAGCCATATTTCTGCTTATCACTTGCTTACAAGGTTTTTGTTTTGTGCATTGGCGTAACAACACTAGTGTTTTTTAGGACTAAGGGAAACAACGCTCGCTCTTTTCACAAGGCTAGATTCCTGATACATTGTAACCTATTATACTTTTTATATAAACCAGTAACGTATGCTATGATCTTAAATTACAGTACCCTTTCAAGGGACGTGTTTTGTTTTTTCCGTCCTATTTAGTCCAATACTTGGGCATGTACATTTTTTCCTTGTCCGTAGAAAAGACACGTACTTTAGCCTCATATAATATAAAATCATGGAATGGAAAATAAATGGTACCTTTGTTGGAAATGTTGAGCAGAACCTCCTGCAGAGACAAAACTCTAAAACGTATTATTAATTTGTGTATTTGAAAATTATTTTAGCTCTTATTAAATAGATTTTATTTTTATACTTTTATAAGAGAAAATAATATTATAAATTATTAATTTAGATTTATAGGTAAGTGATATGAAGGTTTGTGTAATTTAAAATAATAAAAGTTGGAGCATGTAAATTATATGTAATAAAATAATTGTATGTATTTTTCGATTTGAAGAAGAAAAACAATTTTTTTAATATATTGAAGTTATGGTGTTTCTCTTCCTTGAATGATACTAAATTATCATCATTTGTTTCTCATCTTCTTGTTAATTTTTAAAATACATCACAATATCATTTATATAATCAAGAAAAACTTATCCTTTATGTCTCTATTGTTGTGAACAAGATGTTTTATCTAATTAGTTCACCTCTAGGTCTTATTCACATTGGTTTACTCAATTTTACTTATGGCATCATTAGGTTATTTATCATTTGTACCTAAGGTCGTATGAATAAGATACTTGTTATTATCTTATGTTTTCCTATCTCATCACTTTGTCTATATAAGCAAGGCCCCTCGTGTACTTTATGCATTCTTCATTATTAGATTATTGATCTATTTGATTATTAATACTATTTTCCATCTATTAGATCAAGAGATCCATCCTCTTACCTCTCTATTATAGAAGGTTAATATTTGATTTTGTAAGTGAGTATGGGAGATTGAGTCTATCATCAACTCTATCATCATATTAGAGCTAGGCTAGGTTAGGAGCCTCATCCACCTATAATATGACTTAATGGGTGGTGTTCAAAAATAGGACACACATGGACTAATGATGGATTGGCCACAAAGGGCCCAATAGCTCATTAGTAGAGGACTTGTAATGTCCCTAACATTAATTTTTAACATAGAGAATGATTTGCAAGCTGGATTTAATAAATGACACATGAACACAAAGATCACTTTGATATATTGATAAAAATTAGAATTTCATCCTCATATACGATATATCAAATATAATTCACTAATATTGATCTGAAATGATACACAATGCTACCAGAAATCAACAACAATACTACTAATTTCCTTGTAGAATCTAAGAAGCTCAAATGCAGTCCCTGAATGAGAATGCTCTCAAGAAGAAAAAGGGTTTCACCTTCTGGTCCTAGTGTTCACTAAGTTTTGAACCAATGATCACAAAATCCTATGGGTTTTTATCAACAAAAGAAATTAGAACACAATTGTCCCAAAGTAAAAAAGATGACATAATAATTGGATGCCTATTACAAGGATTGAATCCCTACATCTGTATGATAACAATTTCCCTTAAGAAATAAGTCAGCCTTGAGCCAAAATGGCTCCAACCCCTAGAATTTGAATTTTTATATGCTACACTAGGTCAGCCTCAAGGGAAAAGTATATTCTTTAGGAGTTAGTGTGCCACCTTGTGGACCTATCCATATGATTCCTTGGCCTCTTTCTTCTTCTATATACTTCACAATTGATGCCACATGTTTCAAAGTGATTAGTTAAAAAATGGGTGCTCTTATGGTTTAAGACATAGAACATCACTTTTCTCCAACTAACATTCAAGGATGCGCTACAGATCTCAATCCAATGAAGAGTGAAGGAAGAGATCTAACAATAAGGTATCTTAGTGTATGATTTCATATTAGAAGATGGGTTCACCACCAAACTAGGGCTTGGAAAAATGTATGACATGCAAGATGAAAGGAAAAACCTAGTTTGATGCAACTCTTTACTAAATGACTTAGAAATGCAAACAAAGAAAAATAGAAAACTATAAAATAGAAAGTGTACACCTGGAAACTTATAGATACTTCAATGGAGATTGGAAATGCTGTTAATTTTAAAATTTTGGCCTACTAGGACTGATATGCCATTTAGGGAAAATTAGTCTAAGATCTGGATTTTTGCACAAGAACAAGCTTTGGGAAAATGGCTATTCTAATATGCAAAGATCTCTAAAAAAACCTTACAGTGGGAATCATTCGCCACTTGTGGTGAATGAGTCCATTTTGGATTTTCTAGAAATTCAAAGTCTAGATTTGCTCTTCTCAATCGGCTCAATCCGTTCCTCCAGGTTCCCAAATCAGAAACTCTGATTTAGGGGATGTAGATGACCTTTTAGTGAATATTATGACCTTGAAAATGGGGAGACAACTCAAACAAGCTTGTAACCTAATATTCAATGATCTTTAAGTCTTCAAAGTACCTAGATCTATAATTACAAAAAGAAAGAGAGAGAAAAGTGTTGATTGTTAGGGAATAGGGGTTTGCCTTGGTCAACCCCTTTTAGGTATGTAAACCAAATGATGAAACAATGAAACAAGGAAATGGAACATTAAAATTGATACCTTGAGTGATGTCTTGTAAATTTGTAACTCAACATGAAATGGCCATGAAGGATGTAGATCTTGATCTTTGACAATAGGTGTGGAATAATGCTTGATCTTGGATCTTCAATGCTACATCAGAACACTAGATCAATAACATGCTTGATGCTTGATATAATTGACATGATGATGGATCTTGAATTTTCGCAACAATGGTTGAAGAATTCTACCCTTGAATGCCTTAGAAAATGATCTTGAATGTTATGATCTTGATGATCTTGGAATACTTAACCCTTGCTTGCTTGACTTGATAATATGAATGCATGATGACATAATGATTTGAGCACTTATTTATATAGGTAATCCACTCAAATTTCCATTAATTTGATTCCCAATGTCAACATGGGAAAAATTTAAATTAAAAACCTAGCTTTCCTTCTCAGAACCTCAAAAATAGGCCAAATGGGACTCATTCTCCCAAGTTGGCGAATGGGTCCCATAGGGGATATTTTTTGTCCTAAAGTGTCAGGGAGTGAAGAAGTTGAGCTTATATGTTGATCTTGTCCATTTTTTAATTAAAATATGCCTTGGGATGCACAATATGGGGTCATAGAGGCCTATTAGTGATTATATAAAAGTCATAAATGCAATACAACCCAAAATTCAATGTGAAAGTATAAATAAATATACTTTACAACACTAAATTAAGGAAAAATTGAGTCTTTTAAGCTTAGAAGGGCCCTAAATCCCATGTGAATATATAAAACACATTACAACAATAGATTAGGTCCACTTTAGTTTACAAGCATCCTAAATTTAATGTGAAGATGTAAATAAATACATTTTACAACATTTACTTAAGGTAGAGTTAAGTTAATTTAGCCCAAGACCTAATGTGGATGTGTAAAATAGCTCACAACACTAGACCAAGGTGATATCAAGTCCAATTCATCATTAAACATTCCCAAATTAAGCAAGGGATACTATTTTCTGCACTACATTTAGCCCCCACTTTAGTGAGAGGATGAACTTGCTTCAAACTCACACTAAAGTAGACATTCAAGAGGGGTCCAATCATACCAATGCAGATGATCTGGGATAACAAAGATCAAGGAGGCAGTCAAACCCGTAGGATCGAAGATCCTACGTCAAACTAACATAAGCACAAAAGGACACACCTAAGGTGTATGATATGCAACAAAACAAGATACACAAACATGCTATATACATAGAGAAGAAAAGAAGGATCAAGATAGGTGATTTGATTAAAATGTGCTCACTTTGGGGCCATATAACTTTAAGTCATCCACAGGGTGAGTAATCCAAAAAGGTAAGAAACATACACTCATGGCTAGTATATACTCACATGCATATGCGAGTGGCTATGGGGAAAGCCATGCCTTGGTTCTACTTCCTGCTCAAACCATACCAAGTTTATACCTCCTATAACTTTAATAAGATGCCACAGAAAAATGATCTTCAAGCTCCATGAGGCAAGACAAACTTTGTATGCTTGAAACTCATGCAAAAAAGTGTAAGGTATGTTCAAAGGTATTTTTCTTAGTTTGTGCAAGGTCTTTTCTTAGGGAACATTGTGCCTAATGTCTCCAAGAGAGGACAAGTCAAAGAAATATCACCTTCTTAAAGGGAATCAAACCCAATGACACCACCACGAATAGGATGCATCACAAGAAGAAAGAAAATCACACGATGAAACATGAGTGTCGATGTATGCCCCCACTTTAAAGCAGTTTCTAACATCATTACTGTCAGCAATTTATTTAAAGTAGAAGAAGACATGAGAGCTTATTTGGAAAGCCCTATGCCAAGTCACATGTTTCCGATAAGCTATGTCATGAAAAAGGTAGTATGTCACATGCGAGCCAACTTAAGGCATGTCATCCACATCCCAAGTTTTCTCTTATATATACATGAAAGGTGGTCAACTAGCCAAAGGAGACAATGACAAGTGACATACAAGGATAAGGCTATCTAACCCCTTGACCCCTCTTAGTGTAGGACAAGAATGAGCCAACTAGGATGGAAGTAAGTATTAGTTAGAGGAATTAGGTGCTTCAACACAAGGAAGAGAACCACACTCATTGAGATGTTGAATTTGATAACTCAAAGCCTTACATTCATTAATGGCATGATCATGAACTCTATGATATGCACAAAGTGAATTCTTGTAGTAGAATTTCTTTCGTATTCTTGGAGGAGTCTTGACAAGATACCTTCTTGATCCAAAGTAGAAGATGTTCCTTTATTTTGCAACAAAGATATGGGTGCTGGAAAGAAGTTGAGTCCACTTTTTTGCTCTTTAGTGGAAGTGTTTTCCCCGATTTTAAAAAATTGACACATTTTACCTAAAAATTTGAAGCACTTAGAGATGGAACCTTGAAAAAGTCACTAATCATAAAATGTAGTACTCGGAGTCTACTTTCGAAATATGTAAATTATTTCAATGCCGAGATGATATAAATTGATTTTCAATAGGCATTTCTAAAAACCACTGTTTAAAAGTAACTTTTTTTTTTACCATACCATCCATGTGTACTTCATCCATATTTTGACCTAAATAATCATATTTTTCTAAATCCTTTTGGGAAAAGATTTGTAACTCACTAAAGCACGCTTTCCATATTTTTGTGTAAGTTTTTATTGATTTTTTTTTTTGTTAAATTTTTAGTGGCCATATTTGGTGTTTTCAAAAATTGTCGTGTATGTTACAGATAAGATGACCTAAACTTATCATTTTTTAATTTTTTTTTTAAATCGAAAAGAATTTTTTGAAGTATGCTTTTGTACAATTCATTCTTTAAAAAATTATGTTAATAAAAAGTTATGAAAATACTAAAAAGCCTTGATAGTTCAAGTTTATGGACCTATTTCATTAGAAATTAATTAAAAAATAAAAAATATTAATCCAATTGTAAACAAAATTACATATTTGGAATCTACATTGTCTCGTCTATAATGGATTTTATTTCGTACAAAAATTCTACAAACAAGGTCTTTAGACATATGCCCAAAGTCGCTATTTTCTTGTGACATTGACAAGACCTTCAACTTGTAGGTAAAACTAGGTCCAAGGCTTAGGTTTGGGTCACCAAGAATTTTCCTAAACCAAAAAACAAAGCAAAAACCCGACCAAAAATCAAAATTTTAAAAAACAGAATCACATTCTAAACAGAGATCCTATTTAATAAAAATATATTTTTTGTATACTTGAATGGAACGGGATCCCATTTTTTCTATAAAGTAAGATCACATTTTGCAAAATGGGATCCTATTTCTTAAAAGTAATTTAAAAAAAAAAAAAATCAAAAACAGTTCATTAAAAAATGGGATCCCATTTTAAAACATGTCATTAAAAAACATGATCCCATTTTGAAACAACCTGCTAAAAAATGGGTCATTAAAAAATGGGATCCTATTTCTTGAGAATGAGATCCAATTTTTTAATGCCCCATTTTTTAGCAGGTCATTTTAAAGGGGATCCCAATTTTTAAGAAATGGGATCCCGTTCTTAGGAAACAAGATCCTATTTTTTTAAAATTGGGATCCAATTTGCGACTCGGGACCTTGAACCTAAATGAGATCCCGTTTATAAAAAATTGGGATCCTATTTTCCTGAGGCTGATTTTAGATTTGTTTTAAAGGAGAAAACTTCCACGTTTCATGGACTCGTCTTCTTTCTTTTACCAATATCTCTTTTTTAGATGTACAATGTGTGATAACTTCACAAGACTCTTTAGACTATGAGATTTTGTTATCTCCTTTATAGGAGGGGGTAAAATCTAACAAATTCAAATCATTAGTGTTTTGTGTGATGATATTGACTTTAAGCAAAGATTTCTTTGTTTGTTTCATTTCTTGCAAAGGCGAAAGACCACTAGTGTCTATTAGTTTAGGATGCACTACTGTTAAAGTCGGCCTAGAAGAATCTTTTGTAAGAGTGATGATATTGAGTGAAGGTTTATTTGATGGTTTGATTTATATGGAAGGAAAATAACCAAGATTGTGAGTTGTTTCTTGTGTGTTAGGCTCTATAGGGTTACATATACCTTGTTCTCTAGCACCACATCCTTTTCCACTATACCCAAGTTGTTTCATAAGTTCATAACCTTTTCCATAAAGAGTTTTCATTGCTTTTGGAACGAGTGTTTGCTCATTATTGAGTTCATCAAATTTTGTTGTGTAATGTGTTGGGATTTGTTCTAAAGTAGTTTAGGTGGATTCTTTTGAAGGGTCTTATATGATTTTTGTGTTGAAATTATGACTTTTTCTTTTCCCTTTTCAAAGTCTTTGTGTATGATCTTGTATTCTCCCATGAATGTTGGTTCGAATTCTAAGGAACCACAATTATCTTCTAATATTTTCATGACTTCTTCAATGTGTTTTTCTTTGTCTTTTTATTGTGTGGGTTCCACTTGTGTATTTGGTGTTAATGTTTCCAAATGATTTCCTTGACTTTCTGAATGATCAAACAACTATTTGGGTCGGGGTCAGCTTCAAGTGTGTACACTTTGTTGTTGTAAATATACTTCATTTTTTGATGAAGAGTAGAAGTAACCCCATTCATTGCATGAATCCACAACTTACCTAGAAGGATATTATATAAAGGATAATGAGGCATAACATGGATTAGTGTTTCTAATGTGGCCTTTCTAGCTGTAATAGGGTGAACCCACATAAGTGGTGAACACTTTTGTGGAGGAAGGGCAAAGTCATTTTTTCCCTCTACACAAAGTGAAGGGGTTCAGCCGAACCAAATTGTTCGACCGAACCTTTAACATGGTTCGATCGAACCACAGGGTTCGACCGAACCCTATGTTCACTCGAACCCCATTGACATGTGAGCAGAAATATTAAAATAAAGGGGTTCGAGCGAACTAGGGTTCGGTCAAACCCCCTTAATAGGGTAAAAAAAAAAAAAAAAACTTGTCATTTTCGTGGACCCCCTAAATTTACCTTATTATTTTAAAGGAGTTCGAGCAAACTAGATTCGACCGAACCCCTTTAAGAGGTTTGACTGAACATATGTTCAGCTGAACACCCTTCTTCCCCTATCTCCTCAAAAAATTGATTTTTTTGGTAAAAATTATCGTTCAAAGGTCAATTTGAAAATGAAAATGCAGAAAAATTTAGAAACTCAAATAGATAATGATATTCCTCAGAATGAGCTATCCGTCAAATATAATTTTAATATGATTTGGTTTTATTATGTATTTTATTTTTTAGTTTTATTAAACATACGTTTTTCACTGAAAATCAAAATCTATGGTCTGCACATGTGGAAAAATAGTAGATTATCAAAATATTTTTAAAAAAAATACGTTGAGGTTGGGTATTGATGTCCTTGATCCATTAAAAAAATAAAAAATGAATTTCAATTCATACAAAAAAAGTTATGTTGTATACAATCCGCCTATGTCTGAATTGCAATTGGTTTGACTTTGAAACTTGATTAAGGAAAAAATATTTAATTAAAAACTATGAGACCAAATGAAAGTGCTAGATATGTAGTTACAAATCTAGATTCGAAAAAATTATAATTTTATCCTTCATACAAAAAAGGTTATGCTGTATATGGTGAGCGTCACTTTTTAAAAATGTTGTTTTATGAAAAAAAACAGTTTTCGTGGGAGATGGAAAAAAAAGTGTAATATGATTCCAAAAAATTTGAGAAAAATATTTTTAGAATCTATAGACAAAATGTGATGAGACTCTAGTTTGCATCATTTCCAAGTTCCTCATGGTTTAGCCACTACAAAAGCCCGAAAGTAAAGATTTAGTTAAAAATAATAATTGGAGTGTCCAGTTTTCCCAAAAATTGTAAACCACTATTGTGGGATCACCCAATAGGTAAAGTGATCACACTAAGCTATTTTTTTCCTACATTTTCAAATCTCGGAATAGGTAAAGAATCATGTTCAATGTTTGATTTATCAATTCCAAGCCTATCCAAAAGTGTCACACTACACACATTAAGCAAAGATTAATTATCCACAAGTGTTCTCTTTATCCCTTTTACTTTGTATTGAGATATTATTATGAAAGCTTCATTTTTTTTTCTACTTCCAAAGGGGTGAGCTCACTTTGGTGGAAAACAATGGAAAAATTTATTCCATGAATCATGGTTGTTATGTTATTCAGTTGTGCATTAGAAGGGATAGGAACTTGTTGTAAGGCATTTTTAATCATCTTCTCGTAGTGAGGGGATGAAGCAATAAGGTGCCATAAGGATATCTTAGCAAGAGTATTCTTTAGTTGTTCGAAAACATCATACTTCTTTCCATGAGGAGGACGTAGTAAGATAGGGTTAGGTATGATAGGATTAGGCAATGGGAGGGATTTTGAAGGTGTTTGTCTTAGTTGAAGATTGTTCCTAGTGTTATATGTATGAGTAATGATATTAGGACTCTTCTACTGCAAAACATTATTCTTAGGTGGGTAAAGGATACGTTCGGGTTTGCTTTAAGTTTGAGTTTTGTGTGAAGGGGGGTAAAGGAAGAGTTGAGGTTAAATAATATTAACATCCCTCAATGAGTGAGAGTCTAATATTACTCCAACATCTTCATCTAAGCGCATAAAATAATTATTGTCAATGTTTTCCTTTTCCTGCACCATGGTATTCTCCCTAGGAGGAGACTTTTTAGGAGGACTACAAACAAAATGTTCTTGAAATTCAACAATTGGTTCTTCCAAAATGACTTCATTGCAAGTAAGGGAGTTATCAATGGTTGGATTGTCTTGTTTATCAATAGTGGTGTGTCGCCAAAAAGTGTAGTCTTTGGCACTTTTTCACTCATTTTGGCCTTTTCCCTTGGATTTTGGCCTTGTTTTACCTTGATTCAGTCTTGAAAGCTTGCAATTCAACAATCTAATAGTGTTTTACTAAGGGGTTGTGAAGTGTTGTAACACATTTCCTCACTTTTGTAAGACCCTTTCAACACAATTCACTTAAATAACACCCTTTTACACCTTCCCAAGCCTTGTGCCAAGGTGTTGTAAAGTGTTGTAAATAATTTTCACATCTTCCTAGAATTATCATCCACTAATTAACCCTTTTCTTATGCTAATTTTTCCCCTTAATGTACTTTTATACCTAACTTAAGTGTGTTTCAGGAGGCAAAGCTGATAAAATTTATTAAACACTATTTCATTCCCGGCCACCACTTGAAATTTCCCAAGTGGACTAGATCATCACCTTGGGTGACCTATTCCCTTTTGGCATAAAATTCAAATTTTGGACAAAAGCCTAATGGGAATTTTCCTCCAAAACCCTAGTGTCGGCCTTTCATTTTGTATTTTGATAAAATTAGGGCATATGTTGTATAAATAAGGGTTTTTACCTTCATTTTCATCTCTCCCAAGCTCATTTTTACACCTCTCCACAAGTACTCTTGCACTCAAGCTTCCCAAGAAAGTAATAAAGCACAAGGGCATCACAAGCAACCTCCATTGGAGTTTTTCTTGCATGTTGTAGACCATCAACAACAAAGGATTTGGTGAGCATTTACATTATTTATCATTCAAACATATTTCCTTTTTTTTAATCTCATTTGGGTTTGAGTTACCATCAAAGGGGTTTGACTTAGGAAAATCCCTATTTCCTAACCCACAGAATAAGACCCTAAGTCTTCCAACAATACCAGGAGGACTAGGTAGCCACTATTCACAACCTTGTCCTTGTGGTAAACCTAGAACAAGGTTTTTGTATTTTTGGGTACCCTTTTCCCCAAAACCTAGTCTAAAAAATTTTCCCAACAGGAGGACTAGGTTGCCCAACTTTCCGTAAGTATCCCTCTAATGATTTCAGAGAATTTCTAGAATATTCTATGGCCTCTCATCTGCAATTTTCCATTTCTAGGTGCACAAGTTCTTAATTTTCCTGTTTACTTGATGTATTGCATACATTTAGGTCATATAGATTAGCTTGCACATTGGTTTACATTTACTTTATTTACATTCCATAGATTATATTAGTATCATCTCATTTCAATTTTTTAGCCACACTTATCACAGACATATTCACAACCTTCATCAATCCATCCTCCCTTTAAATGCAACCGCGAAAAACCAAGTAACCACCAAGTGGAAAGAGAGCTATTCCTACACCAAGTGCTCATAGGTGAAAAAACCAAGGGGCCTACTAAAGGGAATCCTCTTTCCCTCTTAGTGTTACATTTTTGGCTGTTCCTTTCAGTGAACTCGACTGTTAACCACTTGTTAACATTTTGATTTAGCATTTCGTCTTAGGAAATAGCTTGCATTACATTAAAAATTTGTATTGTTTGCATCCTAGGGTTTGTAGAAAAGTGCATTAATAAAATTTCATGATAGATTTCACTTTTCATTTCATTTTTATTGGAAAAATCATAACAAAAATTGCATTTTTATTTTGTACCTGCATTGCAAAAAACATAAAAGTCAGAAAAAACATTTTTTTTTTTAAATTCTAAAAAAAAATCTCTGTCAAGACTAAGTCACCACACTGGGCGACCTAGTCCTCCTGCACATTGTCTACATTGTTGCTTTCTATAATTGTCTTTCTATTCCTGTTTCTAGATTTGTTATTTTAGTCATTTTCTTGTCATTCCTTTGCTACATCATGGCCTTGTCTTTCAAGAAGTTTTGGACATCCCTCAAATCCTTAATGGATATGTCAAACTACACCTTTTCCACTAACCCTAATGACCTTGAACCTACTCCTGCTCCATCAACTCCTCATGAGTATCCTCGGGAGATTAACATCATTGGTGATGATGATGCTAGCATGAACCGGTTCCTTAACGAATGTATTGACCACATTTAAGCCAATGCAGCCTTTTACCCATCCATGAACCCACCCCCATTTCCTGATATGTCACCCTGAGATTCATTTGCTTACCTCCATCCGGAAACCAATACAAAACCTAAGCTACCTGTATAAGGTGAGCCTAGCTCCTCTAATCTTGTAACTACCCTAACCTTTTACCATAACCACATCACGCACCCTCCCATTAATCTTCAACAAAATTATGGAAAAGGGTTTTCCATCCTATGTAAACAAGGTGGTGACATAACAAATGAACATGCAATTCATAAATTTTATGAGCAATTGTCACCTGATGAACATACAATGGGCATTGGTGATGAAGATCCCCCTCATGATAGGGTGCCTCTTAGAGAATCTCTTAGGCTCCATGATGATGGCACGATGATATTTGATTCCCCTCCTAATTTGGATGTTCTCCTTCCTAAGGAGAAGTCACCATCCCCTCACAACAACAATGTTAAACCTCTGGTCATCTCAGGACCTCCTACTCCCATACCCTCTTTTGAAGTTGGAGAATCCAGCCACTGCAAGAGGCCATATAAATTACATAAACTTAAGTTTCCTCTCCATCCACCACCCGAATGTGAGAGAAAATTATACATCCTCTTAAACAAAGGGCTTATCACCTTACCTTATCGTAATAGGTTGGTAATTTGTCCTAAAGATTATAATGTACCACATTGTGCTTACCATCATGTTCTTAGCCATAGAAGTGATGAATGTCATTGTCTACGTGAGATATTGAGTAAGTATCACTTTGTTGGTACTGAGTGCTACCCTATTGAACCCTAAACTACTCTAATGCCCTTTTCTCATGTAATAGTTGTAGAGCATTTCCTTCTCACTATTACATATTCTTTCTTATCACCTATCTCGGTTCACTCCAGCCCTACACTCAGTGGGGGCAAGAAGTTGCTAGCCTTTTCCTAGTAATTCATTTTCCCTTGTCCCTTAGCTTCATTGTTCACCTCCCACTTTTTTTCCACCAAGATTGGGAGGTGGATGACTTTCTTCAAGGTTGACTTACACTTTCCTTACTAGTATTATGTTTGTTTGAATGTGGTGTATTCCCCCATCTTGTTTGGTGCTTTCCCCCTCTTTGTGACCTTTTATATGTCCCTCCATTCTTCTATATGTCGTGCATCCTTTTTCTCTTTTCGCTTTCATTTGGGGATCATGCAAGGCATTGAGACAACAATGTCTCCTTCATGTTGACCCAAATGAACCTCTTTTAATTTTTATTTTTTCCTTTCATTTGGGGATGATGCAAGGCATTGAGACTGCAATGTCTCCTTCATGTTGACCCAAATTAACCTCTTTTCCTTTTTTTTTTTTTCCTTTCATTTGGGGATGACGCAAGGGATTGAGAGCAAAATGTCTCCTTCATGTTGACCGAAATGAACCTCTTTTCCTTTTTTTTTTCCATTTGAGTATGATGCAAGGCATTGAGACCACAATGTGTCCTTCATGTTGACTAAAAAAAAGATCTTTTTCATTTTCCTTTTTCTTTTGTTGTCCTTTTAGGGATGATGCAAAGCATCGAGACACCCTACATCTCTTCCATGTTGACCCAAAATGACTCTTTCTTTTTGTTTTTTTTCACTCTCTGTGTGTCCTTCTAGTTCTATGTATTTCAAGGGATGATGATAGTTCCATGCTCTCTAAACAAAAATTGCAGCAATGAACATACTAACCCCAAATCCATAGATCCCTTATGTGTTTGGTGTTTTTATTTTTTGGGGAAACCCCCTTTAATTTTCTTTTTCTTCTTCCTTTTCTTTTAACATCGATTGACATAGGGCTTTTCAGGTTGGTTGTCATGTCATTTTTTGCAGTTTTCCTTTCTCTACTTTAAAGAAATTTCTCACAACATGGTGTGTAGCAATTCCTTTAAAGTGGGGGCATACATTGGCATTATTTATTTTTGTACTTGCATTTTATTTTCTTTGTTCGTGCTTCCTAGTGCAGCCTTTTCACTTCACATGATGCGTTTCTCACTTTATGGATGACATTTGGTGTAATGTCCTTGACAAGTGCAACTTATCTTAGCATATGACATTCCTCTTAGTGGCCTGATGTGATGCACTGCATCCCCTCATTTGTGAATCTTCTATCCTTTGATTGGTCCTCTTTTTGAGACATTAGATGTAATGTTCCCCTAAATTCAAAGACCTCATATGAACTAAACAAGACTCCTTTGAATACTCTTTTTTTCATTTTTCATTTTTACATTTTTTACTTTTGCATTTGTGCATACATGGCCACCTTGCATAACACAACTTGCATGCCTCTGGTTCCATCTTATACTTGTTCATGAGTTCTAAGAATCCAAGGCTTTTCTTGTCTCATCAACCGTACCCTTGTCTTTGTGGCACCTTATCCAACTTATCAGGAGGAATAACTTTTGTATGGTTGAGCAAGAAGGCCAACTAGTGGCACAACTTTCCCCATAGCCACATTTTTTTTGTGTTAGTGCATACCAATCATGTGTATGTATCTCACCACCCTTTTTCCATTCTCACCAGATGAACAACCGAAAGTATCATCAGCCCAAAGTGAGTACCATCCTTTCCTTTTGGAAAAACAACCTAGATCTGATCCACAACTAGTTGGACAAATGGTCGAAGCTTGATTTGACTTTTTCACTCTCTTCACTCTTTCACATCACTCCTTGTGTGACCTTTTGTGCTTATGTTTGGTTTTTCCATGGGATCATGATCCTAGGGGCTTGATCATCCCTCTTGATCATATTCATCTCACCTTACTACCATGATTGCATTAGATCTCGCTTGACACACATGATTCAACTACTTTATTGTGAGTTTAAAGCAAGTTCATCCCCTCACTAAAGTGTGGGCTAAATTTGTCACCAAAAAGTGGTCTTTGGCACTTTTTCACTCATTTTTGGCCTTTTCCCTTCGATTTTGGCCATGTTTTACCTTGATTTAGTCTTGAAAGCTTGCAATTCAACAATCTAACGATGTTTTGCAAGGTGTTTTGAAGTGTTGTAACACATTTCCTCACTTTTCTAAGACCCTTTCAACATAATTCACTTAAATAACACCCTTTTACCCCTTCCCAAGCCTTGTGCCAAGGTGTTGTAAAGAGTTGTAAGGAATTTTCACATCTTCCTAGGATTATCATCCACTAATGAACCCTTTTAATATGCTAATTTTTCCCCTTAATGTACTTTTAGTCCCGAATTAAGTGTGTTTTGAGAGCCAAAGTTGATAAACTTTATTAAACACTATTTAATTCTCGACCACCACTTGAAATTGCCCAAGTGGACTAGGTCGCCACCTTAGGTGAACTAGTCCCTTTTGGCATAAAATTCAAATTTAAGATAAAAATCTAATAGGAATTGGCCTCCAAAACCCTAGTGTCGGCCTATCATGTTGCATTTTAGGAAAATTAGGGCATATGTTGTATAAAAAATAGTTTTTACCTTCATTTTCATCTCTCCCAAGCTCATTTTTACATCTCTTCACAAGTTCTCTTACACTCAAGCTTCCCAACCAAGAAATCAAGCACAAGGGCATCACAAACAACCTCCATTGAATCTATTCTTGCATGTTGCAGACCATCAACAACAAAGGATTTGGTGAGCATTTACATTTTTTCTCATTCAAATATCTTTAATTTGATTTTATCTTATTTAGGTTTGAGTTACCATCAAAGGGGTTTGACTTAGGAAAACCCCTATTTCCTAACCTTAACATTCTCTTGGTCTTTGCATGTGCTTTGCAAGTTATACTCAGATTTATCAGGGTAAAAATTTTTGGAGAAAGTACAAACATTCCACTCAAGTCACATGAAGGCATCAAACCCTAGAAGGAGTGAAAGGACAAGTTATAGGTCATTTTCAAGATTTTCAGACATAGACTATTGCAAAGAAGGAAAGTACCAACTGGGACCCATAGAATAAGACCCCAAGTCTTCCAAAACCACTAGGAGGACTAGGTTGCCACTATTGGTGACCTTGTCCCTGTGGCAAACTTGTAACATGTTTTTTGTATTTTTGGGTATCCTTTTCCCTGAGACCCAGTTTGAAAAAGTTTCCTGACAGGAGGACTAGGTCACCCAACTTAGCGTGAGTGTCCCTTTGTTGATTTCAAACAATTTCTAGAATACTTTGGGGCCTCATATTTGTAAGTTTCTATTTTGAGGTGCACAAGTTCTTAACTTTCCCATTTACTTTCTGTATTGCATACATTTAGGTCATTTAGACTAGCTTGCATTAGTTTACATTTGATTTATTTACATTCCATAGATTGGATTAGTATCATCTCATTTCAAGTTTTCAACCACATTTATCACACACATATTCACAACCTTCATCAATCCATCCTCCCTTTGAATGCAACCACCAAAAACAAAGTAACCACAAAGTGGAAAGAGAGTCATTCGTACACCAAGTGTTCCTAAGTGAAAATCCTTAGGGGTATAGTAAATGGAATCCTCTTTCCCTCTTAGTGTTAAATTTTTTGTGGTTCAAGTGGGGATATTGGGAGAAGGCTTTTTTGGATTTTCCTTTTTCTCTAATATTTCACTCTCTTGTGCCATATTATCTACCCTAGTAGGAGAGCTTATAATATGTTCATCACATTCCATGATTAAATTCTGTAAAGTAGCTTCATCACAAGTAGGGGGGGCATCAAGAGAAGGAAAACTATGTTTTTCATGATTTTGTTCAAATAGGTTTTTCCAAATGTTAGGGACATTAGGAAGGACAAAGATAAGGTTATCACTTTTAATTAAAATGTCCTACTAACAAATATGATTTCCATGATCATTCACGATTGTATCCTATTTTACTAAAGCCTTCTTGCAATTAGGTGAGGTGCTAAGAGATGGATTTTGCATAAGCCAAGTGGTGGAAATGATCTCATCTTCTTCTTTTCTAATATCTTCCAAAGGAGGAGGAGAAGAGGGACAATCAGGACTCTCAATGCTTATGTCTTCTTTCACCAATGCACCTTCATGACTAAGAGGATAGGTATTATGAGAGGAATAAGTATGATTGTTATGATTGTCTACACTACCATCCTTACCAACGGGCAATGCAATTGAACCACCAAAAATGAAATCGGGAAAGAGGATTCCCTCAAGGGCTCTTAGATTTTTTCACCTAGAACCTAATCAGAGGAATGCATCTTTCATGCTCGAGTATTCTTGGTGTTGATTCAATATTAGGGGTTTTAATAAGTGTGACGTGTATACCTAAGTGCTACAAAGTAATGAAAATATTTAACTATGAAATGTAAACTAATAGAATGCAAATGTAGCAAATTCCATAAGAATGACCTAAAATGCATGCAAATTGTAACAAAACTTAAAGAGGCAGAAGTGGTGCACCTAGAAACTAAAGGTTGATGAAGAGGAAATCTAGAATCTTCCAAAATATTTTGAAAGTGTTGAATAGGACACTTATGCCAGGTTGGGTTACTTAGTCCTTCTCCTGGGAAACTTTGTTAGAACAGGTTTCTTGAAAATGGGTATCCAAAAACATAGAAACCACTTTTTAGGCCTGGTACTAGGACTAGTTCACCAATGATGGTGACTTAGTCCACCTAGGGCTTTCAAGAGTCTCAAGGTTGGAATCTGTAGGTATCCACTTGTACTTATGTTTCTAATAGAGACCTGTGTCCAAATCTTCAGAATCTAACTTGCAAGTTGTCTTTAAGCTCCTTTTAGGGTTTGTTGACTCAGAGTAATGTGGATGGAATGATGACACCTTTTAGCACCTTACTCATTGACTAATTTGCATGCAAACCTATGAAGCACACATGGAAAGAGGGGAAAAAGGTTAGGGTTAAAGAATAGGGGTTTTCCTTAGTCAAACCCCATGTTGGTAATCAAACCCAAGATAATGAAATAGAATGACAAAGGGAAAGATGATTGAATAACATGCAAGTACAATAACTCACCAGGTCCTTATTGAATAAGTCTAAAGATATGCAAGTGATCAACTCCAATGGATGTTGTTTGAAGTGATTAGTGCTTGAATGCTTGTTTGAGAAGATAGAGTGCTTGATTTCTTATGAAGATGAAGATTGTAGGAGGATGTAAAATGAAGAGAAAAACCCTTATTTATACATGTTATGCCCTAATTCCCTAAAAATAACACATCATAGGCCAACCTTAGGGTTTTGGAGACAAAATCTCACTAGAAATTTTATTTAATTTTGATTTTTATGCCACATGGGACTAAGTCACCCAAGGTGGCGACTTAGTTCACCTAGGAAATTTTAAGTGGATTTTAGGAGTTAAAAGGTGATTAATTTTGATTGTCGAGATTGTCCTCTTAAACACACTTCAGTAGGATCTATAAGTGGATTAAGTAGCCATTTTATCATAAGAAAGGGTTAATTTAGTGATGAAAAGCCTAGGAAAGTGTGAGGGTTGGTTACAAAACCTTACAACACTTTGAAACAAGGCTTGGAAAGGGGTTATTTAGGTGTTCAAATTGATGTAGAAAAATTTTAGAAAAGTGAGGAAATATGTTACAACACTTCACAACAGCTTTGTAAGACATTATTAGGTTTTTGTTGATTTTCTAGCATTCAAGGCCTAATGTGAATGTGTTGGCCACTTTACAACATTAGATCTAAGAAAAATCAGGCCAAAATCCAAGGGAAAAGGCCCAAATGAGTGAAAAGTGTCAAGGCTACACTTTTTTGCAATACATTTAGCCCCGACTTTAGTGAGAGGATGAACTTGCTTCAAACTCACACTCAAGTAGACAAGACATGTATATTGACAGGGATAAAAATTTACTCATGCTAGTAAGATGACACAACTATAATCAAGAGGGATGATCAAGCCCCCAGGATCAAGATCCCATGGCAAATAAAAATTTAGTTCAAAATATTGCATAGGGAAGTAATGTGGAAGAGTGAAGAGAGAGGGAAAGTCAGATCAAGCTTTGATCATTTGTCTAGCTAGTTGTGGATCAGATATAGGTTGTTTATCCGAAAGGAAGTGTACTTACTCTAGGGAGATGAAACTTTTGGTTTTCCATCAGGTGAGAAGCATACACCCATGGCTAGTATGCACTCACACACACACACAAGTAGCTATGGGGAAAGTCTTGTTGCTAGTTTGGCTTCCTACTTAACCATACCAAAGTTATACCTTTTGATAACTTTGATAAGGTGACACAAAAGACAAGGCTTTTGAGGTTCATGAGGCAAGCAATCTTCGTATGCTTGGAACTCATGAACAAGTGCAAGATGGCACGACACCATAGGCATGCAAGTTGTGTTATGCAAGGTTGCCATATATGCAAAATGTAAAATGCAAAAGGATGTTCAAAGGAGTCTTATTTAGTTCATGTGATGTCTTTGACTTAGAGAACATTCTGTCTAATGTCTGCAAGGGAGGACCCATAAATGAATGGAAAATTCACAACTTATGGGATGAAGTGTGTCACATTAGGCCACTAAGACGAATGCAATATTCTTAGATAGATCACTTTCATGAAGGAAATTACACCCAATGTCATCCACAAGGCGAAAAAACATCGTATGAAGTAATAAGGTTGCACGAAGAACCAAGAAAAAGGTATGCTCCAACTTTAAAGGAATTGTGAAACACCATACTGTGAGCAATTACTTTAAAGTAGAAAAGTAAAAAATGCTGAAAAGAAAGCAAGGACATGAGAGCCAACTTGGAAAGCCCTATGCCAAGTGATATGTTTCCAAGTAAGGTTGTGTCATGCAAAGAAAGGAGAAAAAGAAAAGGAAAGTGGGTTACCCCCAAAATGGAAAACACCAAACACATAAGGGATCTATGGATTTGGGGTCAGTATGTTCATTGCTACAATGTTTGCTTACAAAGATCAAAATTGTCATCATCTCCCCAAATGCATAGAACTAGAAGGACACAAAGAGAGCAAAAGCAAATAAAATGAAAGAGTCATTTTGGGTCAACGTGGAAGAGACTTAGGGTGTATCAACACTTTGCATCATCCCCAAAAGGACAACAAAAGAAAAAGGAAAAAAAAAAGAGCATTTTGGGTCAACATGAAAGAGGCATTGATATCTTAATGCCTTGCATCATTCCCAAAAGGAAAGCTAAAAATAAAAAGGAAAGGAAAATAAAAAGAGCCTTTTGGGTCAACATGAAGGAGACATTGTTGTCTCAATGCCTTACATCATCCCCAAAAGGAAAGAAAAAAAGAAAAAGGAAAGGAAATGAAAAAGAGCCTTTTGGATCAACATGAAGGAGACATTGTGATCTCAATTCCTTGCATCATCCCCAAAAGGAAAGAAAAAAACCAAAGCGAAAAAGAAAAATAGAAGTCAGAACATATAGAAGAATGTCATGAAGAGAGAGAACATCAAAAAGAATAGTATGGGGGAACACGTTGCACAAAATAAATCATGTGAAAGAAAGATAAAAGACCAGCAAGGAAAATGTGCTTCAACCATCAAGCAAGTCATCTGCCTCCCAATCTTATTCATTGTAAAGTTTAGGTGGGCGACTAGCTAGAGGGATAACAACAATTGTAGAACTAGTGTCAAGGTCAATGCTCATCTAAGGAGACTTATCATGCTAGCTCATGGAAGAGGAAAATACTATATTCAAATTGTTATGCACCTCTTCACCTATTTTAGCAATCTCTTCCTCATCATCATCTAAATTAATAACAATAGGAGGGTGAATGACAATATCAGTTGAGGCATGTAATGATGGCTATGATGGGGCTATAGGATTAGGTTGCGGTCGTGGAGGAGGGTTGTCATGACTTTCTTCTGGAAAATGTGGATTATGATTTTTAGTATTTTATTCATCATGTAACTTGCGAGCAAGAGCACAACAATGGCACCTATGCTCCCTAGCTCCATGATTTCTTTTTATTCTATTATCAAGTTGCATATGAGAAGGAGTGAGCTGATCAACCATAGGTTGCTTGTCATCCCTAGGGGAGAAACAAAAGGAACCATAGGTGGGTCATCCACTTTCTCCTTTGCTTTATAAGCTTGTTTGATGTGGGGAGGCAGGTGTTGGTGTTTTTTTTTACCACATAGGATTTGCAGTTCTCTAAGAGGTAGCCAACCTCTATTATAAAGAACTAAAAAGGCCAGTAGCCAACTAACGAGATCTAGTGAAAGACTAACATCTCCTACACTTTTGGCTTTGTGACACCAAGGTGGGTAAACCTTCATGTCTTCATAAGATTGTTTTGTGATTGATAAGAACACTTCTTCTTACCGATGCAGTCCCCACACATGCAATCATACAACAATTACCTTGGTTATGGAAAAACCAAAGAATAATAATAGATGTCCCAAAGCAAAGAGACTAAAAATTATCATAAGATTTATATCACAAAAGAGATAGTGTTTGATATTTGTTAAAATGTTCAGATATTGAATCACCATGCTCAGAGCCACACTCCTAGACCAAAAATAATTTTATCAGCACTATCCAGTGCCTCATTCATTGGGCGAGAGTCATATAATACATAATTCAGATATTATGAACTTATCGCCATAATGCTTTGCTACTATGAGACCTTTCAGTATACTAAAAAAATACTCCTTAGTGAATCCTGAGCATATGACCATAAACATACAATTTGTTATCAAGCATTTGATTAACTCATTAAGTTAAAGTAGGAGAACAAGTTACACTTTCAAATACACTATTGAAACTCAATGAACAAACCCTTGATAAATGCATTCATAATCCATGACACATACACAGGAGAGAAAATTGTCTTAATTCTTTTAGATTTCTTTCGATATCAGTAATTACAAAATTATTACATATTTATTTCATACTATTCCCAACCTAGAATGATTTCTTAAACAATACCTTCAAAATTATGTAGTAAAACTAACTATACATACTCAGAACCTTATGGATTCAAATAATCTCGACCTTCACAATGAGCCGTGAAATCTCCTTTATAGGATAGGAGAGAAACAAAGCATTAGGCTACATTGTTAATTTCAAAATTGAATTTCATTTAGAATGAAATTAGAATTCACATTCCTCACCATTGGATAACAAGGTGCATGATCCGAGAAATAAAAAAAATGGTTACATAGTTATTAGTCAGAGAAAAAACAAAAAGCGTGTCAGGCACACGCATGTCCATATCAACAAAATGAAACACCAGAGAAAACACCACCCAACATACCCAACACCAACAACCACTAAGTAGACACATGACCCTGGTACAAGCGACCGCTCTAAGTTCTTGCCTCAGTCAAAATCGGAACCACCTTCATTTCTCCAACCACTTCAGCTCCACATCCAACAACTTGGCCTGGTGCCACTGCAGTTATTGGTTCAACTGGAAGGGCCTCCTCGTTCACTCCCATCAGGTTAGTGAAAGCCACTAGGTAACACTGATAATCTGAGTCAGTCTCAGACTTGTTATCATCAGATTGAGATGAAATTAAGATAGGGGATGCACAATGCTCTGGCCTTTTACCAACACTCTTTGTAGTGACCTCAGGTGTTCTGGGAGGAGGTTGCTCCTTCAAAATCAGTGACCTCTTGGGTCCTACTCGGGAACTCCTGCGCCCTATAGATTTATCCATAGCTTCACAGAATATAGCAGAATAACCACCACCTACAAACAAAACAACTCAAAAAAATAATGATAACACTGGGTCACCTCAACAAGCATTTATAGAGTGAATTGGTGCGAGGGATATTGATTGCTTAAATGCAAAATGAGCATTTGAGCAATAAGTGGCTGACATAGCCACCATAATTGCTTCTATTAGGAGGGCATCCTTCACATGCTAGAGAAAATCCTTTGAAATGCTCGATCCATTAATAAAATAAGCTTCAGAGTGTGAAATCTTGTCACACAGATGATCTATAATTTCTTTGAAACTGCACTATTGATGTAGAACAGACCTGGTAGGTTGGACGACTCAGATTGAGTCAATCGAGTGTTGAAAATCCACCTCATCACCTCGAGAAAACATAGGCAATCAAAACCCATGAAAACAGGAGGTCGCAACCGGACAGTGCGTCCCATTTATCCATGTCGCTCAAAGAAATAGGGCACATGTCATTTCACAGACCTCGCGGTACTTTTGAGACATTTACCATGCTCGTGCGAGGTTTGCAAGGGACAATTATTATTAATCCCATAATTAAATCCCTCCACCGATGAAAAGACGACCACTTGTCATCACTGGCACCTCAGGAAAAAACCTTGCCCCTTCATACATGCCAGAGGACAGCATCTCGCATACCTCACACCTCTTAATGACATTAGTAGGAAAACCTGTGAGGTTTGCTATAAATGGTCCAGATCAAAACCCATGATTGGATGGTTAACCAAATAGCATGCACAAACAATAGAATATCCAGGTGGGACCGGCCGGTACAACCCTCGGCAGTATAAAATTTTAAGCCCTGGTGATGGAAGAAAGACCGATAGGCTAGGTGAAAGGGGTCAGTAAGAGCACGGAGGAAAGGGCTCAACTAGATCACTTAAGTGACCAGTTACCTTCGGTAGCAAGTCACTGTTGAAACATAGCAAGAGGGTTTCAAAATTTGATAATTCCCATCACCCTAGGCAACCTTAAACCCTAAAACCCTAGCCTCCCTGCTTCGAAATATGAAAGTCCCATCAGTGGCTCCGACTTGGGATGTATTCCCCCTATAGGCATAGCAAGAATCCAGAATCTCTTGTTTCGCAGACCAGACTATTGGATTACACAAGTTCCTTGACAAATATATCACCTTGATTTATCAATTGGACTTGTGTACTACCAACTTTGTGGCTCTAGGCCACCTGACTTAACAAATAAAAATTTTCCCCTATCAAAAACAAAATTCTTTGTCACCTAGAGTAAACAAGGTCTGCAACATTTACACTTTGATGCTTCAAAAATAATAAGATAATCAATATGTCTGGAAGTATCACAATTTTTATTTACACTCCCCTGCATCAATTCAATCCATGTCCTCTTCCAAAACTTTAAAAGCAACATATGACCATGATAACATTTGACCTTACTCTGCCCCTTGTCATAACTCATAGGATTCTAGCCCAATTGAACTGAGAAGTGGAAATATTCATAACTTACCTGGTCTACATCATTACACATTTTGGCATCATTATCAATTCGCACATCAAACATAAAATTTTCATATAAAACTATGTGCATATTATCCATACTTCTATTGTTCAACATAGGTGATACACAACTCGAGGAATCCCCACCTTGGAATTTCTTAGATAAATTAGGTTGTCAACACCTGAATTCCATCAATTTGGGATACATCCTAGCATCACAAATGTTTGCAGTACTAGTTACAACATTCTCCAGGGAATGTGTAAACACATTCATTTTAGCCCTCTCAATGTACACCTTCCCCTATATTTCTTCATTTATTCTTAAATGAAAACCCTCAAAGACAGAGTCAAATACATCAATTTCAAATTGGTCAAAAGAGAAAGAGCAATATTCATTGACCTCCTTGTATTCAACATTACCTATTGTATGTGTTAATTTATAAGTGAAAATTTCAGCACAAGCTGAAAAATTTTCACCGGTAATATCAATGTGAGAAGGTAATAACATATCCATCTCAACTTCACATAAGTAGTCAGGGAAAACAATAGTACCAATAATTTCATCAATATGTTGGTTGTCTTCAGTACTATTCCTTTGATCACATACTTCATTGTCCTCAAATTCCTCAACATTTATACAATAGGCTTGTACCATTTCTAGTATACCCGAAGTATACTCTAAATATTTATCATTTGAAAATTATTCCTTCACTTGGGAAAAAGTAATAACATGAGGTTCTATATTTCCATACAACTTTGGTGAAAATATTAGCCTAGCTCCATCCTCAGTACTACAATCACTACCTCTGAAATTACAATCACTGGCCTATAAAAAAATATCAATGACATGAGTATTACAATCAAGATTCAAAGACACAATAGGTGTCTCACATAATCCTACATTATTTTTCCCCTCAAATTCCTTTGTAGTTATCCAACTTTCTTCATAAAGGCAAGCATTGTCTTTATTTTGTGTACATACATTCTTGGTTGATTCTGCAATTTCTATCCACTTAATGACTTGGGCCAAATTAGCAGGTTTTAATTATTTTGGAAAAGCACTTAGCCCTGGTTCATAGAGTTCACAAAATAAATCAATGCATTCATAGTCATTAGGTCTATGACTTCTAGGAATTTGTATCAAGACTTCTAAAAATCTCAAGAAAAACTCATATGGTGATTCCCTCTTCATTTCATACAATTCTGGTACAAGAGAAGTTCGATCAACATCATTCAAACTAGAATGGATTTCAACTTGGATCTCATTATTATCACAATGCAATGGTGAAGAAATAACAGTTTTAAAAATACTCTTATCATAAGCAGTGCTTTGAGCAACCAACTCTGACATTTTACTAGTACTAGGTAGGCTAGGGTAATCAGTACTTGCAGCAAGATACCCCTTCATCATTGAGTATTTCATATTGTTTTCAATTTTCATAGACATTTGATATGCTTGGGTGTATGTTTGTAGGTTGTTTATCTCTCAGTAAGTAACCCATCCTTTTGTCAAAAGCACCAAGATATACAACTAAGCATTCAACCTCACTCGGTCTTATTTCTTTAGGGATTTCTCTCAAATATTTTGAAAACCTGAGATTAAAATATGGGATTAGCTCCTCTTCTTTTATTTGAATTCCCATAAAACCTTTTTTGAATTTGTTGGGATTGACTCATTCAGCAAATTGCTCCATAAAAACTATCACCAACTGATTCCATGAGTTAACATAATAGGTAGGTAAATAGGAAAACCAATCCTTGGCATCACCCTTAAAGGAGTGCACAAAAAAATTTCATGACAACATCCTCATGACTGACCTCATAGTCCCCCATCACATCCACAAAATGTTGTAAATGCTTAGAGGTTGATTCTGCACTTTGCCCTGTATATGTAGGCAAATACTTCCTAATCATCTTAGGAATTGCATTGGGGTAACCACTGACATTATTGAACATAAAAGGCATATACCATTGAGTTACAAAACATCCCAAAGGGCTTAATGCAGCTTGTTCTCTTTGCATAGTTATGTCTATTTTTACATATGGGAAATCACTGATACCCATTTAAAATTTTATCAATAGTATATATTTATCAAACATATTATGTACTATCACAACCATGATTGCATTAGTGACTGCAACTAGTATTCCTTGCTTTCCAAGATATGATGCAACATAAACATTATTTCATATGACCTTATACATATTGAATCATCAGAAGTATGGAAAAACTAATCATTGTTCCTTTCTTAATGCTAGACATCTAGTTTGGAACCATCTGCATCCTTAATTACAAACTCCCATCACAATTAAAAATAGTGAACTATTTAGTTTTGATTAAATACCTAGGAATTTGTTGTTTTGACATGTATTAAATTCTTCTTCCTGACTGTAAACATCACAAATCTAGGACTGTTTCTTCATTCATCAGCTGGTTCTTCAGACAGAGTCGCCACCTCTTCAATAGAGGATTATATTAAAAGAAATATGAAATTTCATTCAAATCTTGTCAGATTCTGGGTTTTTACCCACAACAAAGTCATTCCATACCACTACCAATCTCCTTGAAAACCACAATCCATTACCATCCAAATTTTAACATTGAAATTCACTTCACAAAAGATTCTAGATAGCATCCTTCAACCCATGTGGTTCCTTGTTTCTCTTTTCTTTTAAATTTCTCAAAAGTTCTCCCCAATAAAACCGCCATTCATCTAATGATTCTAGAACTCCTGAATCCTTTGCCAACAAGATACCATAAATCATAGGATTGTCAGGTTCATTACAACAAATTCTTCTCTAGGGTTAAAATCCTTGAAAACTTGAACAAATTCAAAATGACAAATAATAATATGACTCTATAACCATCTGCAATTGGAGATTCAGAATCATCCCCAACAGATTCACCATTTTTTTGGTGTTTTTTCTTTGCATATAGGATTTGCTGTTCTCTAAGAGGTAGCCAACCTCTATTATAAAGAACTACAAAGGCCAGTGGCCAACTAACGAGATCTAGTGAAAGACTAACATCTCCTACACTTTTGGCTCTGTGAGACCAAGGTGGGTAAACCTTCATGTGTTCATAAGATTGTTTTGTGAGTGATAAGCACACTTATTCTTACAGATGCAGTCCCCACACACGCAATCGGATAAAAAATACCTTGGTTGTGGAAAAACCAAAGAATAATAATAGATGTCCCAAAGCAAAGAGATTGAAAATTATCATAAGATTTATATCTCAAAAGAGATAGCATTTGATATTTGTTAAAATGTTCAGATATTGAATCACCATGCTCAGAGCCATAGTCCTACACCAAAAAGAATTTTACCGACACTATTCAGTGCCTCATTCATTGGGCGGGATTCATAAAACATAATTTAGATATTATGAACTTATCACCATAATGCTTTGCTACGATGAGACCTTTCAGTATATTAAAACAATACTCCTTAGTGCATCATGAGCATATGACCATAAACATACAAAAAAAATTCAAGCATTTGATTAACTCATTAAGTTAAAGCAAGAGAACAAGTTACACTTTCAAATACACCATTGAAACTGAATGAACAAACCCTTGATAAATCCATTCATAATCCATGACACATACACAGGAGAGAAAATTGTCTTAATTCTTTTAGATTTCTTTCGATATCAATAATTACAAAAGTATAGCATACTTATTTCATACTATTCCCAACCCATAATGCTTTCCTAAACAATACATTCAAAATTCTATAGTAAAACTAACTATACATACTCAAAACCTTATGGATTCAAAAAATCTTGACCTTAACAATGAGCCGTGAAATCTCCTTAATAGGATAGGAGAGCAATAAAGCATTAGGCTACATTGTTAATTTAAAAATTGAATTTCATTTAGAATGAAATTCAAATTCACATTCCTCATCATTGGATAACAAGGTGCATGATCTGAGGAATCAAAAAAATGGTTACACAGTAACCGGTCAGAGAAAAAATAAAAAGCGTGCCAGGCACGTGGACGCCAATGTTAAGAAGATGAAACACCAGAGAAAACACCACGCAGCATACCCAACACCAGCAACTACTAAGTAGACACACAACCTCGGTACAAGTGACCACTCTAAGTTCTCACCTCAGTCAAAAGCGAAACCGCCTTCATATCTCCAGCCACTTCAGCACCACATCCAACAACTTAGCCCAGTGCTACTGGAGTTATTGGTTCGACTGCAAGGGCCTCCTCATTCACTCCAATGAGCTCAATCAAAGCCATAAGGGAACATTGGTAATTTGAGTCAGTCATATACCCTTTATCATCAAAATTAGATGAAATTGACATAGGGGATGCACAATTCTCTGACCTTTTTCCAGCACTCTTCGCAGTGACCTCAGGTGTTATGGGAGTAGGTTGCTCCTTCAAAATAAGTGACCTCTTGGCTCCTACTTAGGCACTATTGCACCCCATATATTTATCCATAGCTTCACAAAATACAAGAGAATAACCACCACCTGCAAACAAAACAACTCAAAAAATATAATGATAACACTGGGTCACTTCACCAAGCATTTATAGAGTGAATTGGTGTGATGGATATTGATTGCTTGAATGAAAAACAAGCATTTGAGTTGTAAGTGGCTACTGTAGCCACAATAATTTCTTCTAACAAGAGGGCGTCATTCGCACGCTAGAGAAAATCTAGAGAAAATCCTCTGAAATGCTTGAGCCATTAATAAAATAAGCTTAACAGTGTGAAAGCTTGTCACACAGATGATCTATAATTTCTTTGAAACTTCAATGTTGATGTAGAATAGACCTTGCAAGTCGAACGACTCAGACTGAGTCAATCGAGCATTTAAAATCCACCTCAGTGCCTTGAGAAAACACAACCAATCAAAACCCATGAAAACAGGAGGTCGCAACCAAAGAGTGGGTCCCATTTAGCCCTGTCGCTCCAAGAACCAAGCCACATGTCACCCTTTTATAGATCTCGTAGTACTTTTGAGACATTTACCATGCTCGTGTGAGGTCTGTGAGGGATAGTTATTATTAATCTCATAATTAAATCCCTTCGCTAGTGAAAAGATGACCACTTGTCATCGCTAGCACCTCGGGAAAAAACCCTAACCCTCTGTACATGCTAGATGGCGGCATCTCATAGACCTCGCACCGCTTAATGACATCAATAGGAAAACCTATGAGGTTTGTGAGAAATGATCCAGATCAAATCCCATGATCGGACAGTTAACCAAACAACATGCATGTACAATAGAATATTCAGGTGGGACTGGCTGGTACAACCCTCGATGGTATAAAATTTTAAGCCCCGATGACAAAAAAAAACCGACAGGCTGGGTGAAAGAGCGGGTAAGAACGCGGAGGAAAGGGCTCAACCAGATCACTTAAGTTACCAGTTACCTGTGGTAGCAAGTCACCATTGAAACATAACAAGAGGGTTTCAAAATTTGATAATTCCCATCACCCTAGGTAACCTTAAACCCTAAAACCCTAGCCTCCCTCCTTCAAAATATGAAAGTCCCATCAGCAGGATGGAATTACTATCATGATCTCTAGGCCTCTTTTACAATGTAGAGCAGGTTTTAGGTGTCATCTAGTTTGACAGGTCTGATTTGAGTTAGAGCATGGTTTCATCAAGGATGGGAGTTTTGGAAGTGCAAGGGGACATGTTGCGAAGAGATAATTCAGATATTTTCTTAGCTATGAATTTATAATAAGCAATGAAAAATAAATCTCTTCGGGGGGTGATGGGTTCCATGGGCATAGGCAAAAAGGCTTCTAGGGAAAATTTTCCTTTGAAAGATAAGGGATTGAAGCCACTATGGTGAATAGTGAATATATCATTGTCAAAGGGAAACTTCAAGCGTTTATGAAGAATCGAGGGGACCACTTTCAATGAGTGAAGCCACAGGTGGCCTAGTCGCAAAAAAAATTGGTCTAGCTGTGGGATAATAGAGAATGTAACATCTAATGTATTGGGGCCTATTTTTAATGGGAGGGCGATGGATCCAATCATAGGGAAAGAAAAACGATTTTGTGTTTTGATCCATGCGTTAGGTTTATCACAAACATCTTGATAAAGATCATGTAGTACCAAAAATTCTTTCGTGATCACATTCTCACCACAAGCAGGATCTATTAGTATCCCATTAGTGGGCTTGTCATAGATTCAACTGATAGTGTAGAGAGGACCATCAAGAAGATTTTTGAGTATGTCTTGAGGGGAAAAGGTAATATCAAGAGATGTTTTAGTTTGACCCTTACAAGGGATACCATCTATTGCACCTACCATTTCACCCATAGGCTTGACATGGGTCACAATCGAACGAAGATCAGAATGTTCATCTTGGGTATCAACATTCATAACATCATTTTGTAGAGTTTAACTAGCTTTAACAAATGAAATATTATGTTTAGGCATAGGATTAGTGAAAAAATTTAAATTTTGGTTTGCGGGAGTGACAAACTTATTGCCTTTATCATTAATACCAACAACAAATAGATGACCCAGATCAATGAGGTCTTGAACAAGGTGATTATGACACTTACATTGTTTGGAGTCATGTGCATTTTCTCTATGAAAATAGCAATAAGTGTTGGAGTTAAAGGATGAGGTGAAGGCTTATTAGGATCAAGTGCATGGATAGTAGGTAAGGTAATCATTTGTTGTTGTAAAATTTGGGTCATTGTATTATGGAGGGTATCAGGTAAAGGTGTGAAGTTTCATTTTGGATCTCCATAACTGAAGGCAACCACGGTCTTAACAACTACTATTTGATTATTGATAGGTGAAGAGGTTTGTGAAGGAGGGTTAAATTACAAAAACCCTATATTTGGCTTTCGAAATGGCTAAGAATTTGTTTGGTTGGTAGCATCAGATTTCTCAATTTGACTACAAGTGGATCGCATATCATGACTGCTAGTTGAATTGTGATAATCACAAAGCATTATGCATAAACACATGAAGGAAGGAAATTTCATCATGGTGAGTTTGTCTTGAAGGTGTGTTAGCAATTTTTTAGTAAACATCTTTTGAAGATGTGTATCGGGGATCTTGACAACAATTTGGGAATAAAGCAACTAAAAATGTGAGATAAAGTCTATTATCTATTCATCATTGTTTTT
The DNA here is from genome assembly GCA_007115665.2 of Sequoiadendron giganteum. Taxonomy (NCBI): domain Eukaryota; kingdom Viridiplantae; phylum Streptophyta; class Pinopsida; order Cupressales; family Cupressaceae; genus Sequoiadendron; species Sequoiadendron giganteum. The sequence goes on along the minus strand of CM021100.1, from coordinate 481,651,362 downwards.
CTTACATCTCATCAAACTGACCAAGGTCTTTGTAGGGGTCATGTGCACTTGGAAATGGATGATAAAGGAATCAACAAGTTCATTGAATGAATGAATTGAAATGTTCGGTAAAGAAGAAAACCAATCCAAGGAAGTGTCTTTCAAGGTCCTTGGAAATAGTTATCTAACAATTTACCATCAAGTAAAAGATCACTAAACAAAGCAGTGTAAGAATTAACATAGTTAGAAGGCTCACCCTTCCCTCCATACTTCTCAAATCTAGGTATTTGTATGCCTTGTGTCATTGGGGTTCACAATATTTCCAAGGAGAAAGGATTGCTTCGAACATAGTATGTGAGTGAATCATTTTGGTTTTGGTTGATGGTAGAGATTTGTTGTTGCATAGATGAAATGGTGTGGAAACGTTGTGTGATGAGAGGATCGGTATAAGTGGTGTTAGGTGGAAGAGAAAGTGGTAATGGGGTGAATGTAGTAGTAGGTCAAGTGAATGGAATGGTAAGAGGTGGTATGGTGGAAGAGGATAAAGCATGTGATTCCACATAGGAGGTAGGATTACTAGTAGGAATACAAGGGGAAGGAATCACATTGCTAACTGGATACATTGTAGTTGTGACATTATTGTTGGATGTTATGGTTGTGTTTTTGATATGTGGTTGTAATTGATGTAAACACTATTATCATTTAGTTTTCTAAAGGTTCTATATGTCGAGGAAATTGAGAAAATTAGAATAAATATGTTGCAAGTAGTCTGTGATGTTGTGAAGATCTAAGTGATGATAAATTGTGCACATTGATTTTCATGTGTTTGGATCTAATGAGTTTGTTGCTAAGTCTATTTAGCCTAAGTCTATTTAGCTTGTACCCTAGAATTTTTAGTGGTACGCATCAAGATTTGTGCAGGTTGTGCGTTTCGGTGTTCCTACAATCATTTTTCTACTGTAGCAGTTGTTATTATAAGAAGAGGATGATATTCTAGCAATTCCAGTTGTTGCATATATTCATGTGACATTCGTAGATGATTCTAGATCATGTTCTATCTTTGTTGCACATCCGCGTTATCTGGTGTGATCATGATTGAAGATTTTTCTAGTGTGTGTTTGAATTTTCATGCTCAGTGTCGACATGATGGTTGTAGCGTGTTGCAGATCCTTATGGATTAATTTCTTTTTTCTTGGCATGTTTGAGGGTTTTGTTTTGGGTACTTATTATATCGTGGCCCACTTGAGTTGGTGTGGATTAATATTTTTTCATGCATTAAGGCCGATAGTTTGTAATTCATTTATTATTTGTGGCCGATAGAGTTGTTGATGTGAATCCTTGTAGCAGATATATTTAAGAGTGATTTTTTTCCTCATTTTGATGTATGCTCAGTGTATGTATGTGAAGTATATTTGTGAATAAAGTTCAGATCATTCAAGTGCAGAGCAGAGTGTGAAAAATTTTGAGCGAAGGGTGAGGAAGTATTTATGTGCCTAATCGAAACTGTCATCAGGCTTTTATAGAAGCAAATTTCTTAGTTCAACCTCATCAAATGGATTTAATCTAATTATTTTATGTAAGGCAGTGAGCCTTCCTTTGAGTAGCGCTCTCTAGGAAATGTGTCTAAATGCAAGTGCATTCCCTATTCATTTTTCATTATAATTTTAACAAGGTATAATTGTGGATTAACCTCCACCATGCTTGTTTCCCTTAATAGGGTTTCCACACAAAAATCTTGGTATTGTGTGCTTTCGTTGTTTTTCTTGCATTGTTAATTATAAGATCTGAGATTAAAGGTTGATTAAAGTAGAATAATTTTAAATTTTGTAACAACTGATTCACCCACCCTCTTAGTTGTCTATCCTTGTTTTTCCAACAATTGGTATCAGAGCTTGTGTACCTTTTCCATTGACGTCGAAGGGGGAGGAGAGTAATGTGAAAAACCATAGAAGATCAGTGTGAAGTAAGAGGGAGAAGAGCAATGTGTAAAGGGGAGATTGTTGGAAGAAGAGTTAGTTGTGTTGATGGTATTTTTCACATCATGTGTTTCCATCAATGCCAAAGGGGGAGATTGTTGGATGTTATGGTTGTGCTGCTGATATGTGGTTTTCATTGCTATCAACACTATTAGAATTTAGTGTTTTGAAGGCTATATATGTTGAGGAAATTTAGAAAATTAGGTAGGAATGGAGGCTATCATTGAGGGAGGAGGAGTTTGAGGTCCTCCTTGGCTAACGATAGGAGTGGTTGTTTGAGATGCCCTAGATATGGAAGGGACATGTTTTTTATATATCTCAACTATTTTCTTCACAACATATAAACCTTCATCACTATCAAGCATGCGGTGGATATTATCTATAGTAGGAATAACAGTGGTGAATTTTTTTTCTAAGATCACTTCATGTTGGAGGCCTTCTAGGTTTGCATGAATTGGAAATATATTTTCATGTGGGAGATCATCAAGTTTATTATCAACATGCATGTTTCCTAAATACAGAGAGCCTCAAAGGGTAGTTTCTAGGCCTAGTGTACTAATATCAATACTAGGAGTGGAAGTTCAATATAACCCAAGATCTACAACAAGTGTGTTGTCATGAGATGCCATGAGTATTGAAATTATTCTCACTAAAGTATCAACAATAGGACACCAAAAACTCATGCAAAGTTTCCTAAATGTAGGGTGGATGTACATGCAATGCAAACAAGGATACTAAAATGCATATAATTAAAATTCTAGAAAACAATACAGAAATTTAGAAACAGAAAATAGAACTACAAAAAATGCTCCCAAAATGCCAAAAATTATAGTGAAAATTGTGTAGGTGGACTAAGTCACCCAATGTGGCGAATTAGTCCCAATAGTAATATTTGTGGCACTTTTCAAAAAAATTGACTATTTTTTATTATTTTAAGGCTTTTCTAATGCAAATACATAATGAAAATGCAAAATTATTTTGTACTTTATCAATGAAAAGGGAATGTAAAATGCGAAGTCACCATATTTGGTTGGTGCACCTTTGGTATGTGAAGGATCCCTTTCCCAATCCTTGATAAGCTTCAATGAAGATGATAGGCAAAGAGATCTAAAATGAACTCAAGTTTCCTATAGTGAGAATGCTCCAATTGTAGATGCAAATGAAGGAGAAAACCCCCTGGATTTATAGGTGAGATTGAAGAGAGAAGAGCCAAAGTTGGGGAATGTGGGAGTAATCCTCAACCAATAGGAAGAAGCCAGTTGTAACTTTGTGAATGGGCCATGATTGTGCAATTTTTGGCCAATGTGCCCATTTGAAATTTGAAAATGGCATTAAATGAATATGGTTGAGGGATTTGGGGGGAAATTTTTTTGGACAAAAAATTCAAACAAGGGAAGTTAATGAGGGTATATTCCTAGGGAATATGATTTGTGACGAAAATAGAGCTATTAATAAATGAAACCAAATGATTTATTGTGCAAGTGGGAAAAGCTAGAGGATGAGACATGGGTTAGGCTTAGCATTAATCAAGGATTTGATTAATTAAGCTAGTGATTAGTTGATTGTGACATTTTGACTTAGACTTGTGGGTTAAGATAAATCAAAATGATATGAGATAATGAAATTTTGTCATTTAATTAAATACATTTGATTTAACTAATTGAAGAGACTTTAGGAGGTTAATTAATTAGTTTGATTTAATTAATTAAGAAGAAAATGATCAAATATGATGTTAATCAATAATGTTAATTTTACATGTCTACATTTTTCCCCTCTTTGAAGCAATGTACTTGTTGCATTGGTTCAAAGAATGATGCCACTGACATCGAAAGTAAAAAAATTCTGGTATTTTCGGATGCCCCAGTAGAAATAAGTATGTTAGTACATTTCCCCCTCGAGAGATCGAGCGAAAGGTTTGGTTTGAGGTTGATCTCGTGACAAAGAGGTTCAAAATGGATGTATGGATGGCTATGACTAACTAATCTATATGATAATGATTATGTAAATAATATATTTTTTAGATGCTTAGAATAACAAATCTATATTATCCTAAACAACTTAGATAATACAAATGAGATGTTTGGAAGATGCTTAGAATAACAAATCTATATTATCTTAAGCAACTTAGATGATTATGCAATGCATGTGAGATGGACGAGATGGATTATGTTGTCCTATGATGATATGATGTGATTATGCAATGTTAGCGTGAAAGAGGATAGAAGAATGAGAGGGATCAACCCTTAAATCCAAGAAGATGCAGAAGTCCAACAAGTCCCCTAGTCGTCGATACTTTATTGGATATGATGATGAATGATGATGATGTATTGCTTATCCAAGGATGGGGGAGATAAAGAGCATACCCTTCTTATGTTTGATAACACACATAGGTGTGATGCATCAAGGTATTAAGAACCAGGATGGCATTGCGACTAGTGTGACGAACATCAACTCGTCAAATAGATAGGAGTACTCTTGTTCACACTTGACTAACGATACCTTATTTGAAATGGAGATAGATATTCTAGAAATCTCGGACCAAAACATAAAAAGGAAAGCCTTCTTATGTAGTCAACAAGATACCTAAAACATCTTCCCTACAAGCAAAACCAAGCATGCATGGCGAACTTATTTTACAAGGACATCCAACAAGCACAATAGATAACAAGATAATGATCATTGCCCCATTCCTTTCTTTGTAAATATTTTTGTTTAGAAATCACTGAGAGGTCCTTGGAATGAGCGCAAAATAAGATAATTCTAAAATACGAAGATAAAGTAAACAAACAAGCTAATGTTCTTTGTACCGCTAGCCAAAGACTAAACTACGGTGATACCTGATGTTGATGTCCATCGCAGGAAGGTAACATTCCTAGGAAATGTTGTGATCAGGGTTTTGATGAGATTGATTGGATGATAAGCTACTGATACTCTGAGTTGATCAGCTTGCTGACTCACTGATCTAGACTTGAGACTTTGACAATTAGGTGTTCACTTTTGAACCTGCTAGATTTTCTTTTGATTGCCTTACGAAAAGATGAAGGAAACATTTGATTTATTATCAACGGTGATTATTGTGGGTGAAAGTGAGGTGAGAAGGATGCACCATTTTGGTTTTTTTCAAATATTTGGATGTTTTTGATGTTTTTTGAATGTTTTGAGGTTGTTTTAATTTTTGGATTTTTCAATGTTTTTTAGATTTTTTTGTTTGGGGGCCAAATGAGGATGGCCTTGCCTTCATTTAAGCTCAATGACGATGTAGTTTGGATGAAAACATAATTGATTGATGAAAATATGGATGGGAAAATGGATTTCCATTGTGATGGATGCCTAAAGCACTGACCTAAAATGTGAAATAGATAGGCAAACAGATTGGCATTGCGACAAATGCCTAAAGGAATGACCTAAAATGTCTCTGGGGATGATCAAAGATCAACCTTGCCTACGTTCAAGCTCACATACGACATTGTTTGGTTGACATGTTTTTGACTTTTTTTTACTTTTTGAGATGTTTTTGTATTTTGAATGATTTGGATGTTTTTTTGGATTTTTTGATGTTTTTGAATTTTTATTTATTTTTGAATGTTTTTGAATTTTCACATGATTTTGATGATTTGGATATGGATATGTGATGATATCAGTGCTTTGTTTTTGGATTTTTTTGAAAGCCAAGCTTAATGTTGATCGATTGGATTGATGTATTGATAGTTTGACTAAATATGTTGAGTCAAACAAAATTATAATGCACTTGTAAACTCTAGGAAGTTGTGTTATCCTAGAGTAAAATTGTATATAAGAGGATGGTTTGACTAACTGTGTTAAGTCAAACAAGGTGATAATTGATTGGATTCGATTGATCAAGATTAATGAAGCTTGACTTGGAACAAATTTTTTTTGATGATTTGATGTGACGTTGATGTGCAAGTTAGATACGACTAATATTGATTATTTAGATTGATGTTCAGAAAAAGATAAAGATTGATAAGGAATGTCTCCCTGTCAAAATATGCCATGGGCTAGTGATTTGGATTTTTGGCTCACAAATTCTTTGACCAATCTGATTTTACATTTGCCAATGTTCAGATCACCAAATAAGTTGGAGGATATAGGTCAAGATTTATTCTTGAAGCAAGATGCAAACATCTGCCCCTAGTTTCTAGCAATGTTTGAATGACCATGAGTGAATTCTTGGACTAATGGATATGAATTATCTTGCGATAAGATAAGGATGTTCAAAATAACATTGGGTAGGATGGGACCAATGAAAATGACCCATGTCAAGATGCTTACCATAAGCGAGTGTAAAGTGTGCACCAAACCTTCATCAAGATCAAGATAAGGTAGATAAATGACAATGGGTTGGATAAATGGTTCATGGATGAATGGATGATATGGTTGGGATGTTGGCTTTATTATGGATGCGATAAGATGCTTTCAACTGAACTGGCACATGTAGATGCTTGATTCTACACATGATGCCTATTTTCTAGGTTTTCATCATGGTACCTATCCAAAGTGCCACTGAAGTGGTTTTAACTAGAGGATGATTTTTTTCTTTACTATTTATTTTAATCCTTTTTTTATTTTTTTATTTTCTAAAATATTTCAAGCTGATGTTGAATCACCTGGTGTAGACATGCAAAATCAACATTATTGATTAAACATCATAGTTGATCATTTTATTCTGAATTAATTAAATCAAATTAATTAATCAATCTCCTAAAGTCTCTTGATTTAATTAAATCACTAATATTCATTTTCCTCTCATTTGATTTTAAAAAAATCCAAAAATGCAAATCAAATGTCACACCACCTAATCACTAGATTAATTAGTCAAATCCCTAATTAATGCTAAGACTAACCCATGTCCCATCCACTTGCACAATAAATCATTTAATTTGATTTATTAAAACCCCTATTTTCCTCACAAGGCATATTCCCAAGGAATATGGCCTCATTAACTCCCCTTGTTTGACTTTTTTTTCAAACAAAACTCCCCCCAAATCCCTTAACCATATGCATTCAACGCCATTTTCAAATTTGAAATGGGCACATTGGCCAAAACTTGCACAATCATGGGCCAATCACATTGTGACAAGTGGCTCTCTCCTATTTGTTGGGGATTAGTCCCACATTTCTTAATATTGGCCTCTCCTCTCTCAATCTTTCATATAGATTCAATACCTTTTCTCTCATTTTATCATCTACATTTGAAGCATTCTCATTATAGGCAACTTGAGTTCACTTTTCATCTCATTATGGCTTATCAAGGGTTGGGAAAGGGCTCCTTCACATACTCAAGGTGCACCAATCCATCATGGAGTAGGTATACTTCATGTAATTTTCATGCTTTGATTAAGTCTGTCATGTGTTTGCATTTTGGAGCATGAGGTATTATTTCATGAGCATATTGCAGATATGCTTGGTTTTAGAATGTTGGTCATGCTAACAGTGTGTATGTATTTTAGCATTTTTTAACCATTTGTAGATTTTCATGTCCACACCTGGTACTACTCACATTGATGCTTCTATCATAATGTGCCATTTATATCCTACTTGAAGAAGTTTCTTTGCTAAGATATGAGCACTTGAATGCAACTTTTGAGATTCCTAATCTGCTTTGCTCACACCAGAGTTAACTTTGTCTTTGTGCGCCCATCGCGATAGAGTGCCTTTTGAATCCTTATGATGAAGGGTCATTGCCAACACATGGTCAATGCGAGAATTGGGTATCACGCGTGGAGGCATGGATGGAGTGTTTTTAGGAATAAAAGATGGATTGGTTGACAATTTGGAACCTTTGACTCTCCAAAATTGGGAAGATGAGCAATGATGGAAGAAAATGTGCATAGAATTAGGACCAACAGTTTGATACACCTTGTACATCACTTGAGAAGCCTAATTTTTCCTTTGTGGACATCTTGGATGGATAATTTTCCCTTTTTATTTTGCCCAATTGTTTCTTTGACTAATGGAGTTTGATAGGGATCATTTGTATTTTTTGGTATCCACTTCTATTTGATTTGTCCGATATGCTTCTTAGCTTATTCTTCTTCGATGATATTTTTCATGCTTTGATTCAAATATTTATTTTGATGTTGGTCCCAATTCATGAATGGGGTAATGGGTGGATGAAGGTTCGTGATGTGGTAGGTTGTAGCATTGGCATTGGTTTCATCATAAGGATTCTTCATGCTCCCTATGTTGACATTTGGTTGAGAAGAAGTTGCCCCCAATTTTGTGGAATTATCACTGATATGTTCATATCCCTTGATTTTAGAATAACCAAGGCCTTGATGCTTAGGATTGCCAACAATCTGCACTAGTTCTAGGATACCCTGTTCATGCAAACCTAATCCTCTACCTTGATAATTCATCTGCTCAAATTTTTTATCTGCAACAGGATATGATTTACCTTGGAAACAAGGTGCTAATCCTTCTCCTCTCTATGGCGGATCTTCAAAGTGACAACTTCTTTATTGATGAGATAGCTGGGCATGTGTAGGATCATCATGGAAAAAATAGGCCCTTAAGTGGCAATGAAAGTTTAGAAAATCAGAGTTGGGCAACTTGACATAAAAATTTGAATAAGTTATCTATATTATTTCAAAAATATGTAAGAATAGAATTTGTGCCAAATTGAATGTAGTTTCTAAACTACTAGGTTAATTTTTGTAAAACAAAAATCTATTCGGTGAAAATTTGAAATTTCAATGCAGTAGTACTAAAAATTCAAGGAAAAAATAAGAAGTAGGTGTCTGTCTGACCACCATAACCATAATAAAATGATAATATTTTTTTATAATATTTTAGATATAAGTAGAGGACTCATGTCTGGATGTGATGCATATTTTTTTGTAATTTTTTTTCAAATAAATAATTAATTATGAATTTTTTATAACTTTTCAAAAATATAAAAACTCGTATGTCTAACCACCTTAACTTGGTCAAAACTTCATGAAATCCATTTTTTCTTTTTTTAATCCTATAGTATGCCAAGCATAGAATGCGACGCATGTTTTGGATTAAAAAATAATGATACCGTTTGAAAGCTATATATGTTTTTCTATTAGACTATCAATCAAGACTTTAGTCATAATTCTAATATAAAATAAAAAATAATTATTTATTAAATTCTAAGTGAAATATAATTTATATTGGTAGAAAGCTGAGAAGGTCCTTTACAAACCCTTTTCGTTTCATCAATTTTGGGTAAAATAAAAGTCCGTAGCCACATGGGCGAAGTCTAGAAAAGCAACGTAAGTTGTTAAAAACATTTTACGTGTTGACTTTTTAGGATTGGCAGGTTTGAACCAAATCCTTAGCCTAATACCGATCCTAATCCCTACGCATTAAATTTTTTGTCAGCATATCGGATATCTGATTTGAATTCGATATATGATATGTTTTAGATATGAGTTTAAAAAAAATTATACAATCTTTAATATATGATTTAAAAATGAAATAAAGTTTATAATTAAATATATATAATATCCAATATAGTTTATAATGTAATATATTTAATATACAATTTATGATAATCTCTTACCGAATTATGTATTTAATATATAATATATTATCAAATGTATAATATTTAAATATTATTTTAATAATTTAGTTAATTTATAAATATTTAAATATATATATTACCAATATATAAAATATTTAAATATTATCTCTTTCCCTCTCTCTCTCCCCACCTCTATCTCTCTCAAGTCTCTCTCTCTCTCTCTATGTCTCTCTCCCTATCCCTCCCTCTCTCCCTCCCATCCTCCCTCCCTCTATCACTCCCTCCCACTCTCCCTCTCCCTCTCCCTCTCTCAATCTCCCACTCTCCCACTCTCCCTCTCACCCTCACTCTCTCACTCTCCCACTCTCCCTTTCTCCCTCTCCATCTCACTCTTCCACTCTCCCTCTCACTCTTTGGGCTCTCCCTCTCAATCTCTCTCCTTCTATCTCTCCCACTCCCCCTCTCACTCTCTCTCTCTAGGCTCTCCCTCTCACTCTCTCTCCTTCTATCTCTCCCTCTCCCTCTCCCTCTCTACCTAAACTCTAAACCCTCTCTCCCTCTCCCACTCTCACTCTCACTCTCCCACTCTCTCTCTCT